>CP092863.1:219705704-220329560 GCA_030710605.1 Cordylochernes scorpioides | reverse complement strand
TAAGACTGGGAGCACTACTCAGTGGCAGGCCGACTTAGCTCCAAAAGAAATGGCCGCCTCTGACATGAGGAACAGACGCCATGTGCATCTGCTCCTAACATGGAGTACAAACACTGCTCATCCTGTATCTCTGGAGCCCTTACAGGGTACATGGAGGTTTTGATAGATAAAATTGAAAGTCACCTATCCATAGATGGTGCTTAGTTTTTGTGTTAATTTGATGGGAAAGGTGACCTTTCAATTTATAGACCCGAGCTAAAATATGTTGTTGTTTCATATCCCCTTGTGTAAAGCTTACACGAATTCCATGAGCTGAAATAAGATACCAATGTTGTTACTAAATTCAAAACTATTTTAAAGGCGTAAGCTTCTTTTCGATTAAACTGGCAAAACCGCTGAGAGGGTTCACCACTGATGAGCCAGGCCCTCTCATTAATTTTTCCATTGCAGTAAAGGCAGTAGAAATTGTTTAATATCGAAAAGAATCTTACGCCTTTAAAATAGTTTTGAATTTTGATAACAGATGGCGCGCTAGTGCATCATATTATAAATGTTGTTACTGTTAGGTCCATTAGATTCACATGGGTTCTATATCAATGACAACAATGGCAGGCATGTACAACTGTTGATGGTTGGACAATGGCAGGCATGTAGAGCTAGCTAGCTCTTGGTGAGACTTACATCTGTTGTGCTGTACAAAGTTCACAGCCATATTGGTGGGCACGAAGGATGGGGCTTTCTCTTTCTTCTTCCTGCGCTCATTGAGCAGGCGCAGCTTGGCTTCCTCCGTGGCCTCAATGTTGCGGATACGCTCGCTGTGCACAGAAGTAATTAGGACTGGGGACAAATACAGGGACTGCCAGTTTAACTTACTGTATCCCCAGGTCCACCTCCGGGATCCCAGAGAGCATCTGATTGGACAACATCTCCTCTGACTTCTTGGAGGATGATCTTCGCAGGTGTTCTGGGATGTCGAAGAAGACATCATCTACCTTGGGGACTCTGTGGGAGACATAAGATCTTGTTAGAATATAAACTTATAAAACCCTTAACAATTTTTATTTAATGCAGGGTTAGTGGATCACTGAGTAAAAGGATTTGGTGTTCTCTCTCAATTGCCAAAAAAAATAAATAAAAATCAATTTTATAAATGATAATTTTTGTAGATAAATAGCAAAAATTCCAAGCAAATGGAGAAAAAAAGTTTACTTCAATACGACAATAAATCACAAGCTTTCAAACCTCTGTGTTCTTCCAGAGGTGGGACTTTGTCAGTCTTGTTCTCAAGTTTATTAGAGTTCCAGCTGTAAGAAGAACTGTGAGGTTTGAAGCTCGTGATTCATTGTTGTATTGAAAGAAACTTTTCTCCGTTTTTCTTGAACTTTTTGCTAAAATCATTTTTAATGGAAAAACACATTTTATAGTCACAAACATTATAATGATATCACTAGAGACAGATATTTTATTGAGTGTTAGAACCATGGTTGAGAGAGGCTTGGAATCTTTGAACTACAATATGAAGTTGATGGTATAAAAGATTCTGTGTTTATAACAAGGTTCCAATGTACACTCATGAACAAAACTTAAGAAAGTTGTACCTTTTAGCATGTATATCGGGATTCAGACAATAACTCTGAAAGATATTACAGTGACCTTTATTGAAGACACACGAGATAACTAAGTGTGAACAACCTCTGTCTCCAAAAAAACTGACAACTGTCCAATTCCTTAAGTTTTGTCCATGAGTTTTTTTACTAGATTATACTTTATTTAGTTTATTTATATGCTATAGGTTCAAAGTCACTGTGTACATTTCATTTTAAAAATTAGGAAAACATATCTTCACAAAATGTCTGTGGAAACTTACGGCTTGGAAGCTTCATCATTCTCAGCATTCTTCAGTCCTTTCTTCTTGGCGAGTTCTTCCTCAATGTACTTCATCCTGGACAACCATGCCTTCTAAATGAAGTAATCAAAAATAAGTTTACAGAATATGTACTCTGAGGATCATTAAACACAAGGTAATAAGATCAAATCTAAATAAATAAATAGTGTGTGACATTTCGGTAACAGCATTGTTACCATCTTCAGACAAAAGTACTGAAGATGGTAACAACGCTGTTACAGAAACGTCACACACTATTTATTTATTTGGATTTGGTCTTATTACCTTGTGTTTATAATCTATAATCCAAATTGTACCTTATCAATCTGAGGATCATTGTTTATTGGCTGACCATACTGGGGAGGGAGGATTGAAGGGAGAGGTAGGAAAGATTGATAATATGTTTTTTTTTTTTGCTTATTCCTAGTACACGTGGTACAGGCCATGATAATCATGGTGGGTAGTTAGCGACTGCTTTTTACTGTAAGCGCACCACATGTCTACACATGTGAAAGCAGTTCGACTTTGCACTTACAAATGTGCCAGAGCCCCGTTTGGTTACTTGCACTCGCTGGTGGGGTTGGACTTTTGCAAGAATCGGGGGGCCATTGGAGCATTTTTTTTTTAAACAGAAAAAAGTGTCCAGTGCGGGGATCGAACCCGGGTCGTAGTGGTCGTAAACCAAACGGTGTAACCAGCCTTCCACCGACCCCCCTTGATAATATGTAATAGAATGGGGACTGGAATTGTAAGATATATATAAAGAGGTGAAGAGAATTGCTCAGAACAGGATAAAATGGTGTTCCATGATGGCCGACCACAAATGGCTGTGCTACATGAGCGCTGTTACTGCCAGACACAATATCCATCCAAACTGTTTGTTTGTGGCTATACGGGAAGATAGGATTCACTGAAGAAATAAGGATTTCAATTCCTCATAAGAGCCACAGCTAATAAACATCCTACAAAACTTCATTAAAAAAACCTAAATATAGTTTGTGTGGACAAATTTGTATAGTAGAAAAAGCATATATTATATACAGTTAAACCTGTTTATAGCGCCCCCTCTAAATACGTAGTACGATGCGATTTACATTAAAAGTGACCTGTTTATAGCACACTATTTTGGTGAGTCCCAAGAGGGGGCGCTATAGACAGGTCTAACTGAATATCCAAATAGATACAAGAAACTATACAATGGCTACGTCTGCTATCACACAGACAAAGGATCTGTGAAAATGTCACCACACTTGTTAGTATCCATCGAGTCAACTTTTGGTGACACTAGGGACAAATATTTTCCAATTTGATCTGTTATTGACCATGACTCACATCCAGTGACTGTCTGGTAGATTTCTTGATTCCTTTTAGCCAGCTCAATGGAGGCCTTCCTCTCTTCTTCCTCACAACATAAGCTTTGGCAAAAACATGAAAGCCTGTATCAGTTCAGAATAGCTTCAATTTCAGATACAGTAGAACCTCCCTTTAGCAGACACCTCTCTACAAAGGAGAGTTTTCATTTGCAAAATTACCATTTTTATTATTTAGCAACTCTCCGGTAAGAGGACACCTCTCCCTAAAGGACACTTTGGCTCTTCAATTAGGTGTTGTCTTTTACAGGGAGGTTCTACTGTACTTTAATATCTAAAGATTCTTAAAATAATTGCAAAAGTATAAAACAATTGGCCTGATGATGAGTTAAAGCTTGCCATTTTAACTTAATAAAGAAACTTATTACAACTTTAGGATCTATTTTGACACAGGAGATATGTGCCAACTTGTTTTTAGATTGCTTTTCTTGAGAGGAAAAAAAAAAAATTATATCACTAGCATGTTTTCAAGAAAATTTGTATATCTCTTAGTATATCTCTCGTGGATGAGTGGGTAACACCCTCGATTCCTGACAGTCATGAACCGGGATTGAATCCAGCATTAACATTTTGTTTAATATGTGAATAACCTTCACATATTATTCATTGTGGCAATTATCATAAACTAGGTTGCTCTTTTTAAGCGGTACCTAATAAAATTGATTTTGGAACAGGGTATATGCAACAAGGGAAGTATGCAACTTACATAATGGCATCTTCATCTCTCTGGTTGGTCTCTGCGGAGAAGGTGCTGCCCAGGGTGACAGCGTCCAGTTCCTCCACTCCTGACCTGTCATCATCAATGTCACGTTAGTATGGCTCCAACTGGGCAGTAGGATCTCCTGGATGAAAGACCACCCCCGGGAGAAACAAGGGCTATTAATCAAAATTCGAAACTATTTAAAAGGCGTAATATTCTTTTTGAAATTAAACAATTTCTACTGCCCTTACTGCAATGGAAAAATTAAAGGGAGGGCCTGGCTCATCAGTGGTGAACCCTCCCAGCGGTTTCGCCAGTTTAATCTACCATACCATATAAAGGGCTATTAATGTTTTTAAACCAAACTTATTTTCTATATCTCCACATATTTACATAATACTCATTTAAGCGGCAGTCAGGTTATGTATGCCTTCAGTCTAACTCACCTCTTTCCTCTGAGGTTCTTGAGGTCCAACATTCCTCCAGTCTTGAGTTTGAAGGGATCATTCTGGAAAACACAACCCGGTTAAAATAAAGATGGCAGCAAGGAGTGAACAACTTACAGAATCCGAGTCTCCGTCGGAGGCGGCTTTCCCTCCCACTGCCAACGTCAGTGCGCTGAAACACCATCCATTGTTTCTGCATCTCTCCTCAATGACCTTCAGTAGTTTTACAAGATAAATAACCTTGAGAACTTACCCCAGGCTAACCTGCCTGAGCGTATATTTGCCTAATTGGCATTTTATTATGATATCATTATTATAATAACACCAAATCCATATAATGGCGTGTGACATTTCGGTAACAGCGTTGTTACCATCATCAAGTGTTCTTGATGCTGTGATGTTTCCCAAAAAGCAAGGAATGGGTAGCTAAGGCCAAATTTGAATAATTACATTAAACATGTGGAAAGAGTTTTAAAAAAGAAAAGAAAAAAATGGTCAGCTGTTTATACAGTAGAACCTCTCTAAAGGACACTTTGGTTCTGTAATTAGGTGTCCTTTACAGGGAGGTAGTTCTACTGTAATAAAAATAAACTATACACCTATCCCCCGTTTACACGGTACTTGTTTTACGCGTTTTCGCTTTTACACGGTTTTCAAATTTTTTTTTTTTCTATCGCACTATACTAAAATGCGATATTCTACTCTATACTACCTATGTTGAAAAGAATATTGGGACACTCTGATTCATGAGGGGTCGAACACCTATTCAGTTTTGACAGTTTAATATACACCTATCCCTCGATTTACACGTTTTTCTCAGGAACGTATCTACCGTGTAAATCGGGGATAGGTGTATTATTATTTATAGTTTTAGTGGTGATTATAGGAATATTATTGTTTATCATTATCATACACACCCATAAAAATATTGCCAAATATCCATATTTTTGGTTTAAAATTTGCATATTAAACAGTTGAAACTCTCTCTATGGCTTAACAAAGTTTCATCCATATTGTTCATATACACAAAACTTGAGGAAGTGATAAGTCTTTGATATCACCAGTCGTCTATTTATTTATTATTATTTTTTTTTTTTTTTGAAGGAGAGAGACAGAGGCAATTTTGTTCACACTTGGTTATCTCGTGTGTCTTCAATAAAGGTCATGTAATATCTTTCAGAGCTATTGTCTCAATCCCAATAAACATGGTAAAAGGTACATCTTCCTTAAGTTTTGTCCATGTGAGTATATATATATATAGTGTGCTATATATAGAGTACTTACTCCACTCCATTGGTGCGTTTCCGAAGTTTGCGAAGCTCCTTCACTCCTTCAATGATGGACCTGGAAAAACAATATGGAAATTTTATATTAAATAAAAGGATGTAAAAGCACGTTCTTTTATACATAATACAAACTTCTACTACCCTTACTGCGATGAAAAAATATATTGGGAGGGCCTGGCTCATCAGTGGTGAACCCTCCCAGCGGTTTCGCCAATTTAATCCACCAGACCGCTTTTCAGAGCTCTAACACTGTATTGGACGATTCTGCTTATATACGCAGCACTGAAGGATGGAATCTCAGAAATGGTTTTCAAGAAAACCATGGAAATAAGTTTATAGGACAGTAGAATTACATATAAATATTTGCATCGAGCAATGCTCTTCCGCTAACAATAAAGACAAGGCCAGTTAGGCCTAAATTAACACAAAGCAATAACGCGACATCTATACATATAAAATGGAAGGATTTAAAAGCACGAATGTTTCTTCTATACATAATACAAACTTCTACTGCCCTTATGTCCCTATATACAGTAGAACATCCATGAGAGGACAGCTCTCTACAAAGGACAGTTTTCATTTTCAAAATTGCCATTTCTACTATTTAGAAACTCTCCAGTAAGAGGACACTTCTCCCTAAAGGACACTGGCTCTGAAATTAGGTGTCCTTTACAGGGAGGTTCTACTGTATTTTCAAAATCTATCTTGGTAAGGTACAATTTGGATTATAAACACAAGGTAATAAGACTAAATCCAGATAAATAAATAATGTGCGACTTTCAGTAACAACGTTGTTACCATTTTCAAACAAAAGTACTGAATGTATTATTTATTTGGATTTGGTCTTAAATTACCTTGTGTTTATAAGCTTTAGACTTTTATATACAGATTCTGAGAAATACAGGAAAAAAAGGGAGGAGAAATAAATTTAAATTTACCAATTCATTTCTCCCATATATATATATATATATGGTAATTTAAACCAACAACCCTATATTGTATAATACTTATAACAAGATTGTCATGTTGTATATAGAAACACATCTATAAATAATTATACGCATGATTGACATGTGTCATTGCATCACCATATGTAATGTACTTTGTACAAACTGAGGATGAATAAATGAAACTATGTAATAGATTAAGAGCTGAGCTAAGCAAGAGATCGAGATAAAAATCAACCCTAAAGAGGAATTTGGCAAATCGTTGCCATCAAGGTCAAAGGGTGCAGAATAGCGCAGACGCCCCCACGCCCTTTGGACCTGTTCAAAGTCCAAAATTCTCGCATGTCTCCCTCCTCGGCAAAGGTATATAAAACCTCGGTTTTAGCCGAACTTAGAGAGTCACTTTACCATCGGCGTGTGCCCTTGTCAGTTGTACCCAGCACCACCTCATCGACCATGTAAAACAGTAAGACTCTTCTAACTCCATTTTGCTCTTAGCTCGACTTATATCTGTTCATGGAACTTTCCTACTACAACTGTGTCTCTTCGTTTTTTGTGTGTGGACATTCCCAAGCTTTCCACTCTGCCTCGACCACGACTGCCTGTACTCTGTGAGAACTGTTAAAGGTCCTCCAAGGTGCAGAGAGATACTGGAAAACTCTCCACGCCCTGACTGTCCCTCTCGGTTACTACAGGTTTGACCATCGGTTACCACAGCTATAGCGAGAGTCGACAGGATACCATCTCATCACAGATAAGTCGACAGGACCTTATCACAGAAAAGTCGACAGGATCTTATCACATATACATATTTACACGATGCATTAGTGCGCCATCTGTTATAAGATATTTGTACTATTTTTTTTATGCGTATGATTCTTTTAAAAATAAATCAATTTTCTACTGTCCTTACTTCAATGATAAAACAATGGGAGGGCCTGGCTCACATTATGTAAGAGTTTAAACAATCTAAGGACAAATGAAGCTTTTAAACCTCACGAGAACAGAGAACTGTGTACAAAAGAAATAAATGTCTGTCAATATCTACAATAAACATAAATTATCAGTTCCCTAAAAGATATAGGATAGTAACAAACTTTGTTTCTTTGTTGTCTTCTTTTGGAGAAATTTTTATTAATTGAATCTCTATACAATCTTGGAGAAGTCTTGGAACAGTATATATATATTTGCCTTCTCCACGCTGACGAGCGCCAACAGCGCGAAACGCGTTCGTGGATGGCTTTTCTTGATTTATCAAGAAATTGGGTTGGCCAAATATCACGGAGTATGCTAACTAAACGTTTAGTTTATTTCTGCTCCACTAGATGGCGCTCTGCCATCTAAAAAGCACATGTGCTCGTGGTCAGGAGATGCCTTATTTATTTTTAATATATATATATGGATGGAAATTTTGCCAGGAGGAAATTGATCTAAAGAGACAAGGGTTGCCTCTCCCGTCAAAATAGACGTCTAAAACCAGACGCCATCTATTGACCGTCGCCGCAACTAGTGGCCTCGGGTCGGTGACAAACCCACAACACCAGCTTTGGCAAACATCTATATTTCAGCCATAGATTTAGCCCAGCCACTTTGCCAGCTAAACACCTCTTTGGCAGATTGTCAAGATTCCATTAGATCTCGTGTGGATCTCATGGAATAAAGTCCGCCCTAGACTGACGAGGGCCATTAGCCCAAAACCATGGTCTCTAGTTGGACGCTTTTCAGTTTGCCAAAGCTGGTGTTGTGGCTTTGTCACCGACCCAAGGCTACTAGTTGCGGCGACGGTCAATAGATGGCGTCTGGTTTTAGATGTCTATTTTGACGGGAGAGGCGACCCTTGTCCCTTTAGATATATTTTTGCTTACCCCTATCACATGTGGTACAGGTCATGATAATCATGGTGGGTAGAAGTAGGCGACTGCTTTTACTGTAAGTGCACCACATGGGAAAAGCAGTTCGACTTTGCACTTAAAAATGTGCCAGAGCCCCGTTTGGTTACTTGCACTCGCTGGTGGGGTTGGACTTTTGCAAGAATTGGGGGGGGGTCATTGGAGCATTTTATTTTTTTGGAACAGTATATACTAAGCCTAACTTAACCTCATTTACCTTAGGCCTGTCTTGGCTTAGGAATATGTTATGTGGGACTTTGCGACAGATTTTGACAGAAGCCATTGTGGTTGAAATCTTCCTTAATAGTGTTTTTTTTTTCTGTTTTATTTAAATTTATAAAATACTGAGTTTTTAGCTAAAAGTGTGAGAAATCATTATTACTGCTTCAGTTCACCAACACATATATTTATAAGATACTTTCTTAAATGCTGTATACATCGTGTCCATAAAATAGATTTCATTACATCTCTAACTGTTTCAAATGCTTCTAAAAGCCAATATGTGGCTGATATTTAATATTGGCTGTGTGGTGAATCCTAAAATTAGTATCTAAAAATATTAAATAGCTACGAAAATATAAAAGTTCTGTTTTAATATGATAAATGCTATTAAACTAATTTATTATTAGTTTTTTATTGTTAACTTTCATTGGACACACGATGCTGCTAAACGTTAAACGTCATGTTACTTACAAATCAACGGCATCTTCCTTATCTGAGTCGCTATCAGAGACATTTCTCCTTTTTCTGATATTGTTTCTGATTTTGGATGAAAATTTTATTTTTGGTTTGAAGGCATTTTTATCTACTGGTCGAGAACCCTCCGAATGGGAATCAGCCATATTTGTTATTGTTTATATTTTGATCTCTAGATTTTTCTGTTTGAAAAAAAAAAAAAAAAATGTAAGCACAGATTATAATGGATCCATATACTCTATGATTGATTTTTCTTTAATTTAATTTTAATTAAAGAGATATTAATATAAAAATATTAAATGTCTACTTATAAAATCCGCGCTTATAAATACCAAAATAAATTTTGTTTTTAAAAATTATATATTTGACTGACATGAGCATTTCTGTATATTTTTTAAACGCCTGCGATGTTAATTTTGAAGATTCATTACCTTAAAATGTCAAAAATAAAACTACAACCTTTCGCAATGAATCGCAAATCGCAAAGTGTCTCCTCTCTAATTGTAAATACGCTGCTGTATCACCTCATAAGCATAAATAAATAAATTTACAATAATTTTATTATTGTAATCAAATTGATCTATTCCTACGCTCTAAAATTGATCATGACAGAATAAGGGGGGGAGAGTGGGTCAAACATCAAATTACTATTATAATAATTATTATAATTACTAATATAAAATACAAGAATTTTAACAGACACATTACCAGAAGAATATTAGCACAATATGTTTCATAAATATTCTAGAATAAAAAATTTGCAATTAAAATGCACATTTAAAAACAAATATCATAAGTATAAACATTTTTAGAGGGTGTTTCTTTTGGTACATGAATACAATTTCATTCGCACCTTCATTTTGTATTATTGAAGTGTTCCGTCACATATGGGACGTGTCAATTCTTTAGTAATCTCTATATAATTGCCAGATATTTCTAAATCGAAGTAAGTTATAATAAATTTGACTTAATCCTTAAAGCATCAATATATTCCAGAGATATTGGAGAGGTTTAAGAAATATAAATAATATGCAAAACGGTTCCGAGCTGAGTTTCTTGCTTTATTGTATATTCGTCTCAAGCTTTCTGGTATTAGAAATTTTCTACAGAAGAATATATAAGGTATATGAAATGTTTTCTAACCCAAGTCTTAATAAAACAATGAAGACGTAGAAACAATATTTGGAAATGGAATCGATATTATAAGTAGCTCAAATTCAATGAAATCGGGAAAAATTCATCATGTAAAAAAAGTAGATTCGAGTAGTTCTAATATTACTTTTTATCAAATTCCTTATTTAAAACAATACTTAAATTCAAATGAAAATTTTGAGAAGAATGAAAGAAAACAAGAAGGAGATTCCTATGACTTGGTTTACAAAAGAGAAGCTTCTAGAAAGAAAAAATTTGAAAACAAGACAAAAACTGGATTATTTTCATTTTTTAAAAAGCCATTTACTCATCATCATTTACAAGCTTCTAGAAAACCATCAATAGATTTGAATTATATTAAAACAAGATATAATACAAATAATAATAATCATAATAGCAAAGATGAGAATAAATATATTAATAGAAGTGAATCTAAATCAATAACCCCTCTTTCTTATAGAAGACATCTAGAACATGAATCTAAAACTGAAGGAAATATTTATTCCAAATCAGACGAAAGGATACTGGAAACTATTTTTGAACAAAATGAACCTGGTAATAAAGCACATGATTTATGTCAAACATGCCTGAATGATTATCTTATTCTCAATATTCTCTCAAACGACATCTTAAAAGATGCAGACGATCCATGTGGGAAAGAGATCAGAAGAATATGTGATCAATTTATCAGTATGTTCCTTTGTAAGCATCAGGATTCAATGAACTTAAGAACCTCTTTCACTTCTACCAATCCAGAAATATCAGGTTGCGATGATCGATACAACATCCACAAGAATTGTCCAATAGGTAAACATCCTGAAATATTATCATCATTTATTGAAAGTTTTGATGATTCTTTATTTCGGGAAAAAAATAAGACTAAACTTCCAAATCCCAAAACAGATTTAACAGTTGGTGATCTTCAAAAATTAGAAATTTCAAAAAAATCAAAGAAAGAAAAGAAAGGGAAGAAAATTGAGATTTCAATAAAGTATCTTGATCCAGAAAATGATCTAACTATTGAAGATGTCAAAATAATTCCTCCACCAGATCGAGTAATGGATATGTTCCCGACTAAGGAAGAAATACGAAAAGAAGCATTTGAATATTTAGATTCAAAGATAAAATCTCTTGAACGTATCATTGAAAGCTCATCACAACCTAGTCAAGAATGTCTTGAAGACATTGTAGAACAAATATCTGAAGTAATAAAAGAAGAAACAGATGAGAATTCAGTTGATATACCAATAGAACCAACACCATCCCATCATTCAACCATTCCATCAAATATTATAACAGTTAATTGCAAGAAAGATAAATCAAAACGTAAACGTAATTTATTAAAACGATTTAAAATTCGCCATTTTGGTAAACACAAAGAAAGTAACGTAAAATCGATAAGTGAAATACAGAAAAGAACATCTTCCATATGTACATCAAGTGAAGCAACATCCGAATTCTCAATGGGAAATACAAAAATAAACGCAGAAAATAATTTTGAAAAAGTAATCATGAAAAATAATCGATTTTACAATCAAAGATCATCCGATATTTCGCTATGGTCTGAACTTCATGATGATCAACTTGAAGAATTTGCAGATGAAATTTATGAAGAAATTGTTGAAAATATTGAAATACCATTGAACCATGATAGTAATATTTATGAATCAGATAATTTCAAAAACGAAAAAAATCGTTCCTTAAAGAGGAAACATAGAAAAATGAAAAGCAAAGAACATGTTGGTAAGACTAAATGCACCAAATACAATGTCATTGCCATGAGCGATACTCTTCGAGCTTTGGAAGAAAAACAGGCGGAAATGAAATATCTACATGGGACTTAAATTGATTCGTTCAATAAAATATAAAATCGAACACAGAATTCTATTATTTAAAAGGTGAAAGAGTATTGCATTAAAAACAAAAATAAACCAATCACATCCAGAGAAAACTCGACAAAGGATCTATAATCAATCGTAATTAGTTTAGGGTAAAACTTTTTTTTTTAATTGAACATTATTGTGTACAACGGAGAAAAACGTTTTTCCTCATCGTGCAGCTGAAAGTTAATGATGGTTTGCACCTTCTATCGGAATAATATCAACCAATTGGTCGAGAAAGTTTTTTTTTTCAAAAAAGGAGAGTTATTAGGTTAATATTCTGGAATATATATTTTTTAAATCAACGATTAGTTTATATTTTTTCCTATAGATAGCGCAAGTCATCAGCAACTTTTAGTTTCATGATGTTAAGAAATCTGGTTCAAATCACATTAATAGGTACCGCTCAGCAAGAGCAACCTAGTTCATGATAATTGAAACAATGAATAATATGTGAAGGTTTTTAAAAATTATTCAATTTTTAACGCGGGATTCAATCCCGGTTCATGACTGTTGGGAATCGAGCGTGTTACCCTCTTCTTATCCACCGACTTTTTGTTGTATGTTAAGAAATGCTTTTTTTTGTTTTTATATATTTATGCAAACATTCTGAACGCTATTGCTATTCTAAAGGTGTTCAACTTTATTTTATGTCCTTCTCTCTATATAAAAAAAAAAACATCCTTTCTGTAGTGGTAAAGTTGATTAAACTAAGAAAAAAAAAAGAAAAAATTGAAAATAATGTCTAGTGTTGATATTAAAAATAAAAAATCATATCCTGACCTCATGAGTTACTCTAGATCTGCACTAGAAGCAATTCAGAAAGGCAATGCAAATTCATACACTCATTATTAAATCAACTGGAATTATTAGAGAAAAAACTGCCTTCTACAATGAATTCCTGCTTATATTGGGATCGGGGGTAATGAGATGGCGGATGAATTAGCAAAGGAATCCAGAAAGTTGAGCCAAAGGAAAGGACCAATGTCAGTATTTGATTCTGATGCTTTTGCAAAATCCAAGATAATCCAATAAAAGACTAGGAAAGGTTAAATATGCGACATAAACTCTGAGAGAAGAATTACAAAAACAATCACAAGATTCAGAATGAAACATTACAAAGGAATAACAATACATCCAGATGGCACAAAAACCTACAGGACATGTAACAATTGTCCTGGTGTGGAACTAACACCTACCCACATATTCTCATGTCCAGCAATGGCCTCAGCCTTGCAGAAAATTGACATGGACCCAGAACTTTACACACCCACGATAGTGGACATTGCTGTGATAGATGGAGACATCTGACATCACACAATTCTCTGATTTGTCTAAATTCATCAGTTCTTCTCGGATACTCTCTTCCTTCTTTTTCATTATTATTGCTCAGAAGAAAAAAAATTATCAATGTAGTTTGGAATAAGTATTTTAGTTGTCCATTCAGTATGATCATTAGAGTTGCGGTCAATTTGAATATTTCAATGTTATCGTTGTATAAAAAATAACCTTTCGATAACTCTGTAGAAGATTTTGCAGATTGGTTTTATAACAAAGTGTCAAAAAATAATATTCAATAACAATTTTTAAAACTTTAATACAACATATTTAAGCAACCCGCTGTCATCCTTTTCATGTACAACTATTTTGATAATTTGAGTCAAAAGGCGATCCATCAATTAAGATTATATAAAAGGGCGTACCTGGATCTGTAAAGAAAACTTTTTTTTCTTAAAATATTTCGAGAGATTGCTCCCTCTTTATCAATTTATTGCACAGTGAATTTAATTTACAAATTATTGTACATCATATGAAAACAATAGATTGAAAAATGATAGATGAAAACAAAACATTCATGTGATCTACAATAATTTGTAAATTAAATTCACTGTGCAATAAATTGATAAAGAAGGATCAATCTCTCGAAATATTTTAAGAAAAAAAATTTTTTTTTCTTTACAGATCCAGGTACGCCCTTTTATATAATATATTTTGATAATGTTTATTTGAAACCCAAGTTTTGAAATTATTTAACACGTCTAGAGAGTAAATATCGGAGCACTGGCGCCTTTTACACACACAAGCCTTTATTAAAACATGTAGTTTTATACGTGGGTTTACCACGGAGTCTGCAAATTAAAAAAAATCACCAGAGCAATAGCCCTAGTTCATTTTAAATATCTCTTAGTCAAAATCTCCAAATTCCGACCGGGTCGAAAAATCCAGACAAATTCCGCTGTTATTTCGCTGATATAGGAAATATACACTCATGGACAAATTTAAGGAGTAGAAGTACTGGACTACAAATAAGTACCAGATCAAAGAACGATGATGCCCACTCCTGGCTTCACTCAATCTCACAATAACATCATGTTTGTTCTGTAATTTAATTAACTACAAGTTCTGGAAGTCTAGGAACTAGGGTCATCATATTTCTCTGCCGGCCATTTTTAGATGGCTAGACTCACTTCGTACCGTACTTCCAGTTGAAGTAAGAACTTTGATCTGTGTCTTTGATGTGTGTCGCCGGTCGTCTATATATAAATATATATATTTTTAAGGAGACAGAGGTTGTTCACACTTGGTTATCTCGTGCGTCTTCAAAAAAAGGTCACTGTAATATCTGAATCCCAATGTCTGAATCCCAATATACATGCTGAAAGGTACAACTTCCTTAAGTTTTGTCTATGAGTGAATAATAATATATGAACATTCTTCCTTATAAACGCAGTAAAATATTTTTTTCAAATGGTGAAACTCTTGTTTCGATTTTTTAATTTGTTGGGTTTTGACTATGTCGGTATTTCGACAGTCGATATTATGTTCATTTTAAATGACAATTTGGATTATAGATCACAAGCACAAGGTAATAAGATCAAATCAAAATAAATAAATAGTGTGTGATGTTTCGGTAACAACATTGTTACCATCATCAGACGTTGTTACCAAAAACATCACACACTATTTATTTATTTATTTGGAATTGGTCTTATCACCTTGTGTCCATTTTAAATGTTCAATAAACGTGCCATATTTACATAGCGGGGAGTTGCATAACGACTCACTGACGGACAACACGCAGGTCCCGGGACCCCGCCGCTAGGTCCATTGATCGGTTGAAGGCGCCGGACTGCCGCCGCCGGGATGTGGAAAGTCCTGTGGTGGATTCTCCTGGCTGCCGGGACTCTGGGGGAGGAGGGGGTGTGGGTGTATGGACCTCCTGCTGACGTCAACATCACAGACTTGTCATCTCCTAGTGTCACAGTGTCCAGGTGGGTGCCTGGACCTTATGACGTACGGGTGGTGGTGTTGTTACTTATTGGGGGTAGATAGTACCAGGCCATGATAATCATGGTGAGTGGAGGGTGTGACTTTAAACGTACCATGCATCTACATATTTACCATATGTACATATACTATGTACTTTCTGAATATAGAGCAATCCATATTTCAATCTTTAGATAATAAAAAGGCATATATTTATTTATTACCAGTTAAGACACGCTATATCCGATCTGGATAATTGCGCGTTAAACTATTTACAATAATTGTAGTAGAGTAGGTAACAGAATTATCAAAAAGAAAATAAACAATTAAGAAAAAAAACATTGAATAAACATATACATTAAACAAATAAGCAACAACAGATAGACGAAATCGTAAGGTAGTTATTTACAGTATGTTAATATATACAATAATAAATACAATATATTGTGTGTGAATTGGAAAATATTTTATTCAATTCAATATATGTCTTTTTATGTATCTAAATACTATGTACATATATCGTTGTCCGACACAATGTATACACTCATGGACAAAACTTAAGGAAGTTGTACCTTTTAGCATGTATCAAATTACAAAACTATTTTAGACGCGTAATATTCTTTTTAAAATAAAATAATTTCTACTGCCCTTACTGCAATGGAAAAATTAAAGGGAGGGCCTGGCTCATCAGTGATGAACCCTCCCAGCGGTTTCGCCAGTTTAATCTACCATACCGCTGTTATATTGCATTTTTGGAACTTCCTTTTATAGTGATACTGATGCTTGACTCTTCGAATGGGTATTTTAAATGAACTATGGACATAAGCTTTTTAGGACAGCAGAATTACATATAATTATAAATTTTAGCATGTATATCAGGATTCAGACAATAACTCTGAAAGATATTACAGTAAACTTTATTGAAGACACACGAGATAACCAAGTGTGAACAAAATTGCCTGTCTTCTTCTTCTTAAAAAAAAAAAAAAAAAAAAAAACAGACTACCAGCGATATCAAATACTTTACAACTCTATAAGTTTTGTTTGTCCATGAGTGTACTTGGGATAGAGGTGTTTAAATACTTATATAGAAAGTCAATATTGGTTCCTTGTTCTTACTTCAACTGGAGTTCCGGAACAGAGTGAGTCTAACCATCTAAGAATGGCCGGCAGAGAAATACGATGACCCTAGACTTCCAGAGAATATGTGATTAATTAAATGACAGAACAACCATGATTTCATTGTGAGATTGAGTGAAGTCAGGAGTGGGCTTCATCGTGGCTTGGTATTAATTTGTACTCCAGTATTTCTATTGTAATATTGAAGATCGAGGTTATGCCTGGCCCAGGCAATTCATTGTTCTTAAAAATATGATACACTTCTCAGCTAGAAAAATATTTTTTTGACCTTTCGAGAAAAATATTTTGCCCTCGTCAGGAAAAATAAAAATAAAGCATTTTGTAAGGCGTTATAAATGTAATGATTGTAAGGGCGTTCTCATGTTTTATTTTTTTCCTGACGATGACAAAAGAATTTGATCGAAACGTCGAAAAAATCTTTTCTGACTGAAGTGTCTCTTATTTTTAAGTTGTATTGCAATGTTTGACTGTGAGTGTACGAGCTATACGGTGTGTGAGGATGTTGTCTAAAGGCCACGGAGGCTGTGGGGCTGAATAGGAAGATCTAGATCTCTATTTCGTTCTTGTTGACGTAGATTTGAAACTTGTTTGTAGTCCAGTATCTCTACTGTAATGTTGGACTGTAAGTCCGAGTTATATGGTGTGGCCAGTTCGCCTGAAGGCCACGGAAGCTGTAGGATTGAATGGCAAATCTATGACTCTCTTTCATTCTCGAAGAGTTGGACTTGTAGTCCAGTGCCTGGATGGTGTGGCCAGATTGCTTGAGGACCATGGAAACTGTGGGATTGAATGGTGAAATATAAAATTATCTTTTTGATTGTCGAAGAGTTGGATTTGTAGTACAAAACTTGGATCCACGTGGTGTGGCCTGTTCGCCTTGAGGACCACAGAGGCTGTAGAATTGAATGGTGAAATCGAGGATTCTCTTTCATTCTCGGAAGTTGGAATTATAGTCCAATTCCTGGATGAAGTGGCCAGCTCGCCAGAGGAAGACGGAGGATGTTGGATTTAATGATGAACTCTAGGACCCTTTTTGATTCTCTAAGAGTTAGACTTATAGTCCAGTATCTATATTGTAATGTTGGGCTATGAGTCAGAGTTATATGGTGTGGGCCTGAAAGACACAGAAGATGTGGGATTGAAGGGTGAACTCTAGGATCCTTTTTGATTCTCGAAGAATTGGAAATGAGTCCAGTATCTATACTAAAAAATAAATAAAGCTTCCAGGGCTAAGTTTCTTGCATATCTTTTTATTTTCAATATATTCAATAAGTATCTATACTGTTATGTTGGACTATGAGTCGGATATATGATGTGGTCTGTGGGCCTGAAGACCACAGAAGATGTGGGATTGAAGGGTGAACTCTAGAACTCTATTTGATTCTCTAAGAATTGGACTTATAGTCCAGTACATGGTGTGACCAGTGTGGCCGAGGACCATGGAGGCTGCGGCACGGGATGGTGCGAACCACCGTTCACCAACGCGGCCCACGGCGCTATCCCCGAGTCCGACAGTAGCTGTGACGCCGAGTTCTGTGACGTAGACGGCTGCAGGAACTGTCTGGAGGAACCCCATCCTGTAGAACATCTTGTCGACGTCGACACACGGGAGAGCAACACCTGGTGGCAGAGTGGGACACTCTATGATGGCGTCACGGCGGTGAACGTCACCCTCAACCTCGGTAGGTTCTGTTGGAATATTACACAGAGTAGCTATGGCTATAGATGAGATCTCGTGTTTGAAAAGGACCTCTTGTATATAATATTTATTGTTGTTTGTTTCACATATACTAAGTTTTTTTTATTGTAAAGATAGAGGCCGGCATTCATATTTATATGAAAAATAGACACTTCAAAACGTTTTGAAAATAAAAACCTCCAACTAGCCGAAGTGTCTATTTTTCATATAAATATGTTTTTTTTTGTATCCTTGCTATTAATAATAAATTGAATAATTAAAAGGTTACGAATTCATCCTTCATACTATGTTTAATAAGTCATTTTAATAATAAAAAATTCATCGCTTCGTCATTGCGGATATATCTACATTCATGAACAAAACTTAAGAAAGTGGAAAGTCTTTGATGCCTATTTTTTTTAAGGAGACAGGCTGTTCACCATTGGTTATCTCGTGTGTCTTCAATAAAGGGCACTGTGTATCAAACATTTTGGTTTTGGATTATAACCCTCATCAGTACATCGTCGCTTTAAATTTCATAATTCCAGTTCGAGTTCAGAATAACTTTATTAGGTTCCGCTCAGAAAGAGCGTTCAATCAATAGCTATATGTACAGGAGGGTTTATCATACATATACCTAAAATTTATAATACAATATAATGCGGCTATGCTTATAGGGCGTTTAACAAGTTTTACCAAAATTTTTCTTTTTACAAAACGAAAAATCGTAATATTCATTTTTTAAGGAAAAATAACGACTATTCCTATCCTTAGGGATTTATTTTTCCGTTTATCATTACTCCTCACAATTCATCCTTTCATACCTCATCCCTAAGGATAGGAATAGTTGTTATTTCTCCTTAAATAATTAAAATGACGATTTTTCGTTCTGTAAAAAGAAACATTTGAGGTAAAACATTAATATTTACAATCTGTATTTTATAAATCCGGTATGTACCATCTGCTTCATGTTTCTACCAGTAGTGTTAGCTCTGTGGGGGCTATATTAATGTCTCGAAATATTATTAACCTCATAACATCCTGCGCAAGGAATCAGTAAATCGATCGAACTTACCAAAAAGGGTGTTTAAGCTGGTGAAATGGCAAGGCCTTCCTCAATACAGAATATAGATGGAAAATTTTCCGGGAGGAAATTGATCTAAACAAAAAAATTCCATCTATATTTTGGCCATAGATTTGGCCGAGCTAATTTACCAGCTAAACACCTCTTTAGTAGATTGTGAAGATCCCATTGAATCCCATGTGGATCTCGTGGAATAAAGTTCGCCCTAGACTGACGAGGGCCATTAGCCAAAAACCACGGTCTCTAGGACGCTTTTCAGTTTACCAAAGCTGGTGTTGTGGCTTTGTCACCGACCTGTGGCCGCTTGTTTGCTACGACGGTCAATAGATGGTGTCTAGTTTTGACGTTTAATTTGACGGGAGAGGAGCCCTATGCTTTTTTAAAATCCAGAATGTATTATGATTTTGTAGGAGGTAGGCATTCGTGTACAATGAAGGTATCATTTATAAATACATCAATATAATGCGTTTAAAGGGAGAGGTTCCCTCTTTGTAGATCAATATAGTCCTCCCGCAAAAGCATCCCTCTATAGAATTGTTTTTTAACCGTCTTTCATTACCGACATTCAGAAGAAAATACCCCAAGAATTGATACAAAATTTCGATATATATTTTAGTAAACAAGAAATAATTCTTTTTTTTACCTAAATAGTTGGAATGGAATTGTAACCTCTTTAAAAAAGTAAATGAATTCACCTTTTGGTCATGTTTTAAAAATATTCATTTTGCCGACATTAAACTTAATAAAAAGAGGCCTTTTTACTATTACTTGAAAAAAAGATCATTAATCAAATTCACTCAGTGTCGAAACCCTGCCGCCTTTGCCGGTCCCAAGCCCAGATGAAAAAGGAGGGGGAGCAGTAACAAGCTCGCTATAAAACCTGGGTTCGGCTGGCCCGGCTGATAGTACCCTGTAAGGGCTCCTAATCCAGGGATACAGGATGAGCAGCGTTTGTACTCCATGTTAGGAGCGGTTGCACATGGCGTCTGTTCCTCATGTCAGAGGTGGCCATTTCTTTTGGAGCTAAATCAGTGGCCTGCTACTGAGTAGTGCTCCCAGTCTTAACGACAAAGGCAGATGCATTCTACTTCACCCAGACATGAGATAATAATAAATAAGACTCATTGTCGAAAGCAAGAAAATATGGTTTTACGGGCCACTAACCAATGGCAAGAAGAGTCGAGGTACATTCATATACAACCCGAAAGAATCTATAGACTCAGGATGTCAAAGGAATTTATTTGAGTAAATCCAAAAACAGATTTGTTGTGTGTGAAATGTTTTCTATAACCCGATTTTGTAAACAAAAAATAAAATTCTTTAATCAATATATGTTCAGGTAAAAATGGCACTCAGGCAAAAATACAAATTATCTATATATATAAAATTGAATGTCTGTACTCTATAGATTCAAAAACCATACATCCAATCGCCGTGAAATTTTGGGATATTATTAGGTATATCCCCGGGAAGGTTTTTGAAAAATAATTTCATGAATATCTTGAATATATTTAGAGTTATTTGCAGATTTGTATATTTAACTCGCAAGCAGCGCCCCCATTGCGACGACGAAAACAAGTTTTTTTTATCTATAAGTTTTATTATCACTAAGTTTGTTATCTTAAAGACAATTTATCAAAAGTAAGATTTTCTACCTAATAATTCTTACAAGTCAAAGTTAGTTTTATCATTTATCTACAACATATATATTGGGAGAATAGATAAAATGATGATTTTGTAATGTAGAAAATTAGAAAAGACAAAATTCAGGATGACACGGCAATATATTTGAGACAAGAATAATGATAATTAATATTGATTTTATTCAACTTATCGAGTATTTTTCAAGGGACCGGGAAAAATTTTCAATTTATCGAGAGATTCAAATTTACGAGTTTCAAATTATCAAAATATATCTCTTTTTTTTTTTATAAGTTCATTATCTTAAATATTATTTATCAAAAGTAAGATTTCTACCTATTAAATGCGCACAAGTCAAAGTTAGTTTTATCATTAATCTACAACATATCCCTGACAAATAATCTGATTATTAATAATTATTAGAATCTAAATATATTTAATCCCAATATAATATCTATTACATTAGCTGGAAACAATCTGATGCACGCCCGCGAGAGCACATGCTAATAACAAAATATTTTCAATTTTACTATGTATAAATATTAATTTGAGTTTGTATAAAGAATATCAGCCCGTTGAAGAGCAGTTAATTTGCTCGAAAGCTAGAAAATATAAATAAAAAGAAACTTTTTACCTGATTCAAGTTTTACTTTTCAAACATATATATTGGGAGAATTGATTATTTATCAAAAGTAAATGGTTTTGTTTACAAACAATATGTGTATTCAATATGGTGGTCAATAGTCAAATAATCTGTTTTTTTTAAATTAAATAATATATTTTTTTTAATTATATAAAAATTAATTTAGTAAACAAAATATTGATTTTTTCAAAAATTTTCAAAAAAATGTAAATATATAAGAATTTTTTTTTGTTGTAATTTTCAGTAAACAAAAAATATTAGAAAAATATATTTAGCTATATATATCTTTGGCAATATTATTTGCCCCCCAATGCATTAGGAAAGACAAAATTCAGGATGACACGGCACACAGGGACCGGGAAAAAATATTCATTTTATCGAGAGATTCAAATTTACGAGTTTCAAATTATCAAAATATATACATATTTTTTTTTAAATAAGTTTTTAGAGAATTGTTTTAACAAATGTTCGCTAGACAAACCTTTACTCGGGTAAAACCCCGGGCGAAGCCGAGTACGTTTTATAAGTTTATAGAGAATTGTTTTAACAAATGTTCGTTAGACAAACATTCACTCGGGTAAAACCTCGGGCGAAGCCGGGTACATCCGCTAGTATTTTATAAAATAATAATACATTTTGTGTTATATATACATATTATACAATATATTTAAAAGTTCTGAAAATAATAAAATATAGCTCTTTGTTTACCAAGATTACACGTGGCATTTTATAAATATGTTATTTAGAGGTAAATTTGGTATTTCTAATCTTAAAACATGTTGGTAAATAAACCATTATAAGAATGTTTGATTCTATTTACATATAAACTCTCAATAAGCATAAGCCAACCTACCTGGATATCTTTGTCGCTATCCGCTTCCATGTAAATATGTTACGAAACTGTTTTGCATATGTTCGCACCATGTTTGAAATTTCTTGGAAAGCGCCGGTAGTTACATACTTCGCCTATAGATGGCGGTGCAGCGCGAACATTTGTATACTTCCCCTCTTGCTATGTAAATGGATCTGTGCACCTATGACAACTAGTCCAGCCCCAAGGAAGGTAAATCCACCCCCAAAAGTGAGATAACTGTGTTGTTCCCCAAACTACCGGTTTGATTACACCTCCGTCCAGTGCGGGCTATATAAGCCGATCTGACCCTAGTAGGTTGTCCCGGAAGGGGATCTGGCCGCTGACGTCCGCTCCACGTGGGTTGACTCCGGGCTCGGAACCTAGGGCCGCCTTCAACGTCGTCTCACAAATTTTGCCGCTTTTGGGACACATGGCGGCTTTATTTGTGGGGCACCGCGTTGTCGTGTCGGCCCTTTGTTTCGTCCTGTTTTTGTCCCCCCGCGGAGGGGGCGTCAAGGCGACCTCTTCCTCTTTCGGGGTGTAGTGTAATCCGCCTCCACGTGGTGCACCCTGGGTAACGCTGAATGGATTACAATTTGTGATTGGTTCACAGATAGAGGGGCTTTTTTACCTCACGTGGGGTAGGATGGCGCTTTGGTGGTGGTGAGTACAGCCGGAGATAGAAGCTTGACAACACGGAAGCCCTATTGTAACTCTACGTGGACAATCAACTCTTCAAACTGAATGGTCAGAGTTTGATGATGTACGTCTTAAATGAACTGAGCGTAAAGCGCCTATTTTAGGATTGAAAACTTGTCAAATGGGGATGAGTGTCGTGTCAATTTTGATGACATGGAATTGCACCATTAATTCTAAATAAACATCAACTTGTGTGATTATTTATCCTGAATAAGAAGCCTTTATATCATTACTTATAACATGTGCAAAAAACACTATATAATGATTTGAGGTCCTTCTTACCATATGAACGACCTGAGTTTTATCCCTAAGGAGGTAATACATTTTCACATCTTCTTTAAATCCCCTCAACCAATCACATAAATGTGACAATTCTGTGGATATGACAGAACTTTTACAAGTTTGTAAAAGGAGTAGCTAAAAATAAAACACTTTAATACACGTATACACTAATAGGTAACAAGAAAAACTCAAAACTCTTTCATAATGAAATGCACGATTTCAAGAAACTGACCATGTAGACGTAGGTGTCGAAGCATGGTCTCAAGAAACTGACCATGTAGACGTAGGTGTCGAAGCATGGTCTCAAGAAACTGACCATGTAGACGTAGGTGTCGAAGCATGGTCTCAAGAAACTGGCCATGATGCATGGTCTCAAGAAACTGGCCATGATGCATGGTCTCAAGAAACTGACCATGATGCACGGTCTTAAGAGAATGACCCTCTAGACGAATGAGTCGACATACAGTTTCAGGAAACTGACCATGTTGACGAAGAAGTCGGTCAAGAACCTGTGTGTACAGGGAAGAACTTCGAGATCTCCTACCTCAGGATCAAGTTCCGAGCCAACAGGCCTCAGATGTTCCGGGTGTACCGCCGTGTGGACGGGGGCCTCTGGGGCCTGTACCACCAGTTCGGGGAGTGCAGCGGGGCCTCGCGGTGTAGCGAGCCCTTCGCCAAGCTGGCCCCTCAGGTCGGGGGCTCGGCGGCCTTCAGCCCCATGCAGGACATGGCCAGGCCTCCTGGAGACTTAGGACTCAGGGTAGGTACACCCTTCCTTCCTGACTTTGTTGTTAGAACCAATCGCTGGCAAGTATTGCTAGAATGTACCAAGGTTAGCTTTTTGAGAAGTAACAAACCAAATTCTCAGAGCTAACAATGGATAATTCTAACAATGCTGGCTTTGGCAAAAAGCCCAAGAAAATGGAGAAAAATTTCTTTCAAATGAATCACGAGCTTCAAACCTCACAGTTCTTCTTACAGCTGTAACTCTAATAAACGTGAGAACAAGACTGACCGTTCCATCTGTGGAAGAGCCTCAAGGTTTGAAAGCTCGAGATTCGTTTTTGTATTGAAAAAAAAAAACTTTTCTCCGTTTCTTGAAATTTGAGAGCATCATTGGGTTGTCTGCCTGCTTTTTTACCATTATGTAAATATGTTCAAACTTTTGTTTTCCGTTTAATCTTTTTATTCTTTTAATATTCAAATAAAACTTATTGTTTGCGGAAGAGTATTGTCAATGCAAATATTTATATGTAATTCTACTGTCCTAAAAGCTTATGTCCATAGTTTTCTTGAATACCATTTCGTAGATTCCACTCTTCAGTGTAGCATATAAAAATAGAATCATCCAATACAGTATTAAAGCTCTAAAAAGCGGTCTGGTAGATTAAATTGGCGAAACCGCTGGGAGGGTTCACCACTGATGAGCCAAGACTTCCCAATATATTTTTTCATCATAGTAAGGATAATATAAGTTAGTTTTATATGTAAAAGAAACATTCATGCTTTAATTGCTTTCATTTCGTATATGGTAACATCTCCATAGGTTCGACCATTCCAGACGGATTGTCCCAAAGAAGACAACCTGGCGGATGAACACAATCACCGAACAAGAGATTATCTTTTTCCCATTTTTTATTTCATTTAATTTTCCCTCTATATAGATGTTTCGCTGATAACTGCGCTAACATACATGATGACACAATTCAGCTCTCCCAGACTTCCACCGTTCCCCGAGAGACGCTCTGAATGTGTCCTGTAGGAATGGACGACAGCCAAAGATCTCCGTATCTCCCTGGAGAAGTTCAACACAGAAGGAAAGGACATGTCGGACGCAAGGACCCTCAAGTCTTTCTACTTCGCCATTTCTGACATCGCCATTGGAGCTAGGTGATTACTGCCGTTATATACACTCATTGACAAAACTTCAGGAAGTGGAAAGTCTTTGATTTCACCGTTCGTCTATTTTTTTTTTTAAAGACAGAGGCAATTTTGTTTACATTTAGTTATCTTGTGTGTCTTCAATAAAGGTCACTGTAATATCTTTCAGAGTTATTGTCTGAATCCCAATATACATGGTAAAACTTCCTTAATTCAAAAGATAAAATCATCTGAAATAATGAAAATAATAGAAACGGCTTCAGAAGATAAGTTTATATGCTTTATTTATATATTCTTTCAATATTTCAGGTATTGTAAACCTTTCTATAGGAATATATGATCGCACAGAAGTCATGTACTTCTGTAGAAAGGTTTAAAATACCTGAAAGCTTGAGATAATATGTAAATAAAGCAAGAAACTTATCCTCGGAAGCTATTTAATGACAGGGTCATTTATATGGGTAATACAGACACCATAAAGGGTCACAACTAGATACCCTAATACGAGGTGTGTTCAAAAAGTATCGCGACTTTTGTGTTTTTTCAAAAAATATTTATTTATTCATGAATACCTATTTTGTCCCCTTCAAAGTAATCCCCATGAGATATTATACACTTGTGCCAACGGTTTTTCCAATCTTCGAAGCACTTCAAAAATCTTTTTTTTTTTTAAATCTTTTTCAGCTCCTCCTTCGATGCCGTCTTTATCTCGTCAAGCGTAGCGTAACGTCGTCCTTTCATGGGCCTCTTCAGTTCAGGGAACAAAAAAAAAAAGTCACAGGGGGCCAAATCTGGGGAATACGGTGGCTGCGGCATCATTAGTGTGTTGTTTTTGGCCAAAAAGTCCCCCACAAGCAACGATGTGTGAGCAGGGGCGTTATCGTGGTGCAAAAGCCAATTTTTGTTCTTCCACAAATCCGGGCGTTTCTGGCGGATTGCTTCGCGCAAATTGCGCATAACTTGCAGGTAATATTCCTTATTGACCGTTCTACCCTGTGGCAAGAACTCATGATGCACCACGCCCCTGCAATCGAAGAAAACTGTCAGCAAAACTTTCACATTAGACCGAACTTGGCGCGCTTTTTTCGGTCTTGGTTCGTGCGGCAGCTTCCATTGAGATGATTAAGCTTTGGTTTCCACGTCATAACCATAAACCCACGCTTCGTCAGCAGTTATGACCCTCTTGCGCAAATTTGGGTCGTCGCGGACAGAGTCCAACATCTCACTAGCAATGTTCATGCGATGCTGTTTTGGTCGCAATTGAGCAATTTTGGTACGAATTTCGCGGCGACCCGTCTCATGCCCAAATCATTGATAAAAATCGAATGGCACGAGCCAATCGATATGTTTAGGTCCTCAGCAACTTCTCTAACGGTGATTCGACGATTGGCCAATATCATTTTCTCCACTTCATTAATTTTTTCGTCTGTTGTTGAAGTGCTCGGGCGTCCGGCACGCTCTTCGTCGTTCACATCTTGTCGGCCTTCTGAGAACATTTTGTACCACCGATAAACGTTGCTTCGGTCCAAGGTAGCTTCTCCGTATGCCACAGTCAACATTCGGAATGCATCCGCGCACTTAATTTCGTTTTTCACACAAAATCTGATACAGGTTCTTTGATCCATTTTTTTTAATAGGTAAAAATCGAAGACGATCCAAAACACCTGCAAGCAAAGCAGCTGTCAACAATTAAGTGAACATTCAAAATGGCCGAGCTTGTCGGCATAAGTGAGAGACGTGAGTACCAACATAAAGCCACAAAAAGATCGAAATTCGAATATACGTAACCCGCGAAAATTCAAAAGTCGCGATACTTTTTGAACACACCTCGTATGGGTAATACAGACACCATCAAGGGTCACAACTAGATACCCTAATACTCGTATGATTGAGTGGAGATAAGAAAGAAGAAGAAGAAGCTATTTAATTAGTATTAACAACTCTTCCTTAATTGTATTGAAAATAAAGATACTTCGGCCAGTAAATCTTTTTATTACCTCGACGTTTCGACAAAAATCTTTTTAACGCCTTGCTAAATGTTTTAATTTTTGTTTGCTTCTGACGAGGACAAAAGATTTTTGTCGAAACGTCGAGGTAATAAAAAGATTTACTGGCCGAAGTATCTTTATTTTCAAGAAATATGAATGCCGGCCAGGCAGCCTCAATATTTACGATAACTCTTCCTTAAGTTTTGTCAACAACAAGGGGATATACACAGAGAGAATATCCTAAGGAGATATGTGGTGGCCAGATGCTTGTGTAACGGCCACGCCGCTCAGTGTGCCCCGGACGGCCGCGGCTTGCTACGCTGTCTATGTGAACACCACACCGCAGGTCGGGATTGTCAACATTGTCTGTCCTTCTTCCATGATGTCCCGTGGGCCCCTGCCACTCGGGATGCTCCAGCTGAATGCTACCGTAAGTCACTCACCATTCGACCACTATTTGCATATTTACATCTCCCCATTATATATGCAAATCGGAAATATCTTTATTTACGGGGCTGCTAACCAAAACCTATGAAAATCAAAACATTTAACTACATAGTGGCGCCAATTTCAAATGGAACAAAATGACTCCACGTCTCCAGTTAGGAAACAAAGACGAGACAATCTGCTAACTCCAGAAAATTGAATAATTTTTCACTGTATTTGTTTTATGATTTTTTTATTATTATTCCTAGTATACGTGGTATAGGCCATGATAATCATGGTGGGTAAAAGTTGGCGACTGCTTTTTACTGTAAATGCACCATATGTCTACACATGTGACAAGCAGTTCGACTTCTTTCAAAGTTATTGTCTGAATCCCGATATATATGATAAAAGGTATAACTTCCTTATGTTTTGTCTCCATGAGTATATATTTATTGATATATCAATTTGTTTATTTGCGAGACATCGTTAGAGAATTTTCAGATTCGCGGTATATAGAGAGGGTCTTTTGTCCTCCGAGAATACATCGCAATGGTCAGTATCTGTTAATTACGTGTCGATTAATCAATAAAGAAGGATGTTGGAGAGAAGAAGCTGTTGATATTGGAGAAAAAAGGGACAGCAGATGGAGGAAGGAAGGAGAGGGAAATAAACACCGCCAGGGAGGTCGTGTCCGCCCACACTGGCCACATGCCATGCTAGCCGCGGTGGTGCTGGTGCTGGCGGCGGTGACCTGGGCTGAGCCTCCGCCCCACCTGTTGGAAGGTGGGTCATCTGGTGACATTCTCTGTTCTCCGGGCTGTGTTCGCCCTCTGTGGTCTGTTCTGTTCCGCTTCTGTGTATTGGTGTACTGTAAACTGTCTTCCTGTCGTGTCCTGTTCTTCTGTGTTAGCTGTAGGTCTTGTTATTGTGAATGTGGGCTGTGGAACCCGTTATGTTCGCACTCTGTGCTCTGTTCTTGTCCGCTTCTATGTATTGATGTCCTGTCAATTCTATCGTGTTCTATGCTAGCTGTTCTCCGTTTATTGTGAATGTGGCTGTGTAATACACTGTTGCATAGTAACAGGCTGTGTTCTTTTTCTGTAATCTGTTCCGCTTCCATATTCTGATGTACCGTGAACTGTCTTCATATGGTGTTCTGTACTTCTGTGCTAGCTGTAGAAGTTTATTTTGAATGTTCTTGTAAAGCACGTTGTTGCACAGTAACAGGCTGTGTTATCTTTCTGTAATCTGTTCCGCTTCCATATTATGATGTACCGTGAACTGTCTTCATATGGTGTTCTGTGCTAGCTGTAGAAGTTTATTTTAAATTTTCTTGTAAAGGACGTTGTTGCACAGTTACAGGCTGTGTTATCTTTCTGTAATCTGTTCAGCTTCCATATTCTGATGTACCGTGAACTGTCTTCATATGGTGTTCTGTGCTATCTGTAGAAGTTTATTTTGAATGTTCTTGTAAAGGACGTTGTTGCACAGTTAAGGCTGTGTTATCTTTCTATTGTCAGTTCTGGTTCTCTTCCATGTATTGGTGCACCGTGAATTGTTTCCTTTATCATGCCCTGTCTCTCTGTACTAACTGTAGGTCTGGTTATCTTTTAGAGTACGATGTTACGTGAAATAGACTGTGTTCTGTTGTCTGTGCTGATTCTCTTCTCACTTGTTCTGGTATCCCGAGAACCGTCTTCATTGTCATGTCTCCCGTCCTTCTGAGATATCTACAGTTCAGGTTAGCTCGCTTGTTGCCGTAGAAACCATCGTTTTACAATAACAGCTTGTGTTCTTTTTATTAAGTGCGTTATATCCCACACACTGTACAATACTGGGAACTGTATTCTTTCTTGTACTTCTATGCTAACTATAAGTATAATCACCAATTTTTATATATATATATTTTACTGTTTTAGGTGTTTACCCCTCATTAAGAATATAAAATAGCATTTCTAGACAGTTGTTTTACCACATTCAGTAAAAAATCGTATAATAAAAAAAATTATTTGTTTTTCTTGAATCCTTTCAAGGAGAAAACTCAATTTCTCTATTACATCCAAATATTATTTTGCGTCGCAACTGCGCATCAAGTTTTTATAGATGGATGACCTTTCTAAAAATATCTCACTCTCCATGAAGTATTCTTCCACTAAAGAAGACGTATTTTGGGATCTCAACGATCAACATCTAATTCAATATATCAATGATCGTCGTTTTTTTATCAAGAAAAAGGAATCTGTAGTAATAATAGAGTGTATACAATAAATAAATAATACAATAAATTGATATAGAGGGAGCAATCTCTCGAAATATTTTGAGAGCATTTTTTTTTCTTTACAGATCCAGGTACGTCCTTTTATATAAACTATAGTAACAAGCCAAGCTGTAGGAGTTCAATTCCAATAACAATCCATTCTATAATTTCACTCGAGAAAAAAAATTCCATCCAGAGTAGAGTTTCTTGCTAAAGATATAATTTAATTGACTCGAGCTTTGGAGAATGATTTTTTTTTAATTCAGAAAAAATTACCAATACGGGATTCGATCTTAGGTCGTAGCTATCAGGAAATCGAGTATTTGCACCACGCGTTCACCAATCCCCAGGTTGAACTATACATATCAGCCTTTAATATCTGATACACACCAACCTCTAGATGTTCAGAAAGTGGTACCACCTTCAACACTGACCTTTCAACGATACTCAGCACCATCTGGCGGTGATGTGATGTTACTCCCACGCGGCCTATTTCCCTCTTCCCTCCATCTGGTTTCTCTTTCTCAACCAATGGGGTCACGCCATTTCTCACTGTAGATGAGCTAACCTTTGATGGGTTCAGATACGATTCATTAAACATAAATTTGTTTATAAAGGATATTCCAGTATGAATATATAAACTTTATATTTTATAAATAAATAATCGCATTATTCTTATCATATTAGGAGTTCCATGTTAGGAGCGGCTGTACATGGCGTCTGTTCCTCATGTAAGAGGCGGCCATTTCTTATTGGAGCCAAGCCAGTAGTCTGCTACTGAGTAGTGTTCCCAATCTTAATGACAAAGGTAACAAATCCTACTTCACTCAGCCATGATGAGTGATATGATTGAGTGAAAATAAGAAAGAAGAAGAAGTTATATCATACAGTCTCTTTCTTCAGATTCTTAGCTCTAGGACATATCCGCTCATGGACAAAACTTAAGTAAAATGTACCTTTCAGCATGTATATCGGGATTCAGACAATAATTCTGAAAGTTATTACAGTGACCTTTATTGAAGACACACGAGATAACCAAGTGTGAACAAAATTGCCTCTGTCTTCTCCAAAAAAATATATATGACCGGTGACATCAGACTTTCCACTTCCTTAAGTGTTGTCTATGAGTGTATAAAAACAATTGATTGCTGTAAAAAGTGTATATCTTCATTTTTGAAGTAATTCCAGTTTTAAAGAAAATGTATTCTCTCTCTCTCTCTTCGGTCATCTTCCTGGAATATCGCGCGAGTGTCTGACGAAGCCGCCGGGGCATCCAGATATGACACGCCGCTGGCTGTCATCTCTTTGGACCTGGTGTCGGCCTTCGACACCCTGAGCAGGAGCTACCTGTTCGCCCTGCTGGAGAAGCTGGGCCTACCATCTACCTTCCTAGGGTGGATTGCTGTCCTCTACGGGGAAGCAGACGCCTCCATCCGGGTCGGAGATGTCTACACCAAGGCCTTCCCGCTTCTCAACGGGGTGAGGCAGGGCTGCCGTCTCAGCGCCGCGCTCTTCAGCATCGGAGTTGGACCTTTGCTACGCCGCCTCGAGAGGACCTTGGGCCGCGGCAACGTGGTCGCCTATGCGGACGACATCGTACTCTTCATCAGGGACGACGCTCAGTTTGAGCTCGTGCCCCTGATCTTTGAAGAGTTCCGCATGTCCTCCGGGGTGGCTGTCAACTTCAAGAAGAGCTGCGGGCTCTGGTGCGGTTCCTGGAAGCACCGGACGGATTTTCCTCTGGGAATCTCCTGGACGTCCGAGTCGCTGACCGTCTTAGGCTGCACCATCACCACCAGGAACACCGTCGCCTCCCAGGCCTCACACCTGATGGGGCTGCTGGAGCGAGCCATCGCGAGGTGGTCGCCCTTCACCCGCGGACTGTCGCTGGTGGGTCGTGCTCGCGCGGCCAACAGCCTGGTCCTGGGTTCCATCCTGCACCACCTCCATGGCTACCTTCCACCTGAAACCACCATCGGCCGGCTGCAGGCGCGGTTGGCGCGCTTCGTGTGGGGTACGAGCCGAGTCTCGTGGCTCCCCGGACGCATTCTGGCTCGTCCAGTCTCCGATGGTGGCGTCGGCCTGCTTGACATCGCGGGCCAGCTTCGGCTCGCCTGCCTGAAGGGGGTCCAGGCCTCTCTTCGCGGCGCCGCCAACGGCTACTCTTGGCTGGTCCGCAGCCGGGCGTGGCTGACACCGCCGGCTCCTGACGTCTGGCACTCGCCTAGGAGGAGGAGACTACTGAGCCTGTGGGAGGCCGCGTCCAGCGTCCTCGAGCTTGACCACCGGGTTCTTCATCCCGCCAGCCTGAGGTCCCTGCGTCTTCGAGGTGACAACAGGTTCCTGCGGCCGCCAGACTTGCTGGCTCCCGAGCGCTGGCTACAGGCGACTGTCGGGGACTTCTCCGATGGCGCCCCTGCACTTGCGCGCTCAACGCGGGCCGCGCTCCTAGATGCGCAGCACCTGGGGGCCTTCTGCCAACGTCTCCTGCGGGAAAACGCCAGCTCCAGCTATCATGCGGAGTACGAGGCGGAGACCATCGTACTGCGGGGATCGGCGACCCCCATCACCCGCCTACCCAGCCAGAGGGCGCGCCGGGCATTGGACTCGGCACGGCTCCAGGCCCATCCTACTGCAGAGCTGGCTGCCCGGTGGACTCCCACCGTGGATGTGCCCCGCTCCATCCCCTGGGCCGACCTGCGTCGGAACTGCTTCTCGGGGCACGACGCAGATGTCGCCCTACGGCTGGCCCTCCATGCCCTACCACATCCTGACCATCCTGCCTCGAGGCGTGCCAACTGTGCCGCCTGTGGGTCCAGCGACGGGTCGCTGGCCCACAGATATTGGAGTTGCCGAGCCGTGCGAACCCTGCTCCGGGAAGTGTTCGCTTCCTGCGACTTGCCCCTGGATCTGCAGGCCTGGCTCTTCGGCGTCGGCCTCCATCCCGAGGCAGTGAAGCTAACAAGTGTGGCGAAGGCTACCATCTACAAGTACCATCTTGGTCTTGAGTTGGGTAATGCCAGCCAACACATCGACCTGCCCACCCTGTGGGAAAGAACTCTCGCAGTCCATCGGTGGCGGAGTCTTTCTCGCGGTGGGCGCCACCAATGAAGACCTTGTATATATTTTATATATATGTATATTTATCAATTGCTTTATATATTTATATCTATTTATTATTGTATTTTTCATTATATAATCTTATTTATTCATATTTTTATTTAATCTGTATTTAATCTTATATAATCTTATATGGACGTTATAATAAATCAGTTTCAATCTCAATCTCTCTCTCTCTCTCTCTCTCTACTACGGCTGATATCAAATATGACAAGAGAAAAAAATTAGACCTAGGATTTATGGTTCCTGTGGAGTGTAGCCTCTTACATAGAGAATCTGTTATTTTTGGTGTATAGGGATTTTATCAATGAATAGATTACATATTCGTTAAATGACATCTGTCTTGAACACACTGACCATAGCAGCAGTCTACATGTGGAAGCTAAGCTTTGCGCAGAGGCGATATCGTAACCCATTAGAATCTTCCAAGGCGCCATTATTGCTAGTTGAAAACTTTGCCCATGTGAAAGCTAAGGTTGTGGCAGTCATCTTGCCCTATATCTCTCATCTTAGAATAAAATCGCCCATTTTAATGGTGTTGACATTTATGGGAAGAAATTGTGCTTCGAATTTAACAAGAACACAACGATTGCTATGCAAATTCAGAAGTTATCTAACAGAATTCCTTTACAATCGAGGGGATAAAACTACACGTAAATTTCCGGGTTTACCAAAGATGGTGTATGACAAATTTGTATTGTTTGACTCAGTCTCACTATTTCCAAGGACATAAATGACATCATTGGCGTCTTTACGGGTGTCTCTATATGTGAATTTAGCTGAAATCTTAGTTGACCCTACCTAGTATATCCGAACTAAATTGATTTGAATTATGATTAGGAACTGGTCGAAAGCGATTACAAATAAACTTATTTTAACAAATGACATGATGTCGTGAATTGACAGACGCTTGGAATTGTCGTCAAGTGTTATTCTAATATTTGCTCTGCGATATATATTTGGTCATAGATGGAAATCCTGCCGGGAGGATATTGATCTAAAGAGACAAAGGTCGCCTCTCCCGTCAAAATAGACGTCAAAACTAGACGCCATTAGCCCGAAACCATGGTCTCTAGGTGGACGCTTTTCAGTTTGCCAAAGCTGGTGTTGTGGCTTTGTCACCGACCCGAGACCGCTAGTTTGCGGTGACGGTCAATAGATGGTGTCTAGTTTTGACGTCTATTTTGACGGGAGAGGCGACCTTTGTCTCTTTATATTTGGTCATATATAATTATAAATGATTACTAAATATAAAAAATATCGTCTTTGAATATTATCTTATCATCATATTGTTTACACTTTTTATTCCGGTATATCTAAATATTAAAAGTATTTGTTGCTAATATAATTAAAACTTTATATGAAACCCCAAATATTCAAGTTTATCACTATGATTATACAATTTCGATATTTATATTCGTTTGGCTATAAATGTTGAATATACTTGATTGATGACCTGGCTTCGCCCGAGTTTTTTCCAACCATTATTGCCTTAGCAAAAGATAATTGTTTATTATATATATATGAAAAAAAAAAACAATAGAAAAAATAAAAAAATAAGTGTGGCGGGTGTTGATATTAAAAATAAAAAATGCATATCTTAACCAGGAGCACATGTGCTTTTCAGAAGGCAGAGCGCCATCTAGTGGAACAGAAATAAACTAAACATTGTTTTAGCCTGTTCCCTGATATTTGGCCAACCCAATTTATTGATAAATCAAGAAAAGCCATCCACGAACGCGTTTCGCGTTAGAGATGAGTCTAGATAGAGAGAGATGGTTGGGGAGACACATCAGGACGATGGCAGGTACGGCCGATGTCCTTGGAAGAAACCAGATTTATCTGAAGATTTACTACTTGGGCTGGAGGTTGTTTGGACACTGAGTCACTTCATGTGTTTGTCAACCAACCCTAGCTAGAGACCTTCGCATCAAATTTACTTTTAACGCCTATTGAAATACTACAAAACTATACACTCATAGACAAAACTTAAGAAATTGTACATTTCAGCATGTATATTGGGATTCAGACAATAACTCTGAAATATATTACAATAACCTTTATTGAAGACACACGAGATAACCAAGTGTGAACAAAATTGTCTCTGTTTACTTAAAAAAAAAAAAAAACACGACCAGCGATATCAAATAATTTCCACCTTCTTAAGTTTTGTCTATAAGTGTATATGAATTAAGAAAAAAAAGCCTCTCCATATCGTGAAAATGAAAGTTGCTGATGGCTTGCGCTATCTATCGGAATAACAATAATATTTAACATTTAGGTTCATGTGTGACTTCTACAACTCGCACGCCGTATTGTATAATTTGTTTTGTATAGAGTAAAGATATATTAATAATATATATATAAATGAATGTTTGTATGTTTGTTTGTTTGTATGTCCGGTATACAAATTCGCAGTAGTTCACTAATTCAAACCAAAATTTCCATACATAGGTAAAAAAATACGGGGAAGACGATAGGATATTTTAAAATATATATAAATCAATTATTAAAACTATATATTCAAATTATTCTACTTAGCTCACGAACAGCGCCCTCTATCAAAGATTAGATTAAATTATGCTGATGCAAACAAATAGATAATGCTAATAACAAACAATTATATAAAAAAATCTTATCTAAATATATATCATTCGGGTAGATATGCACACGGGTCAATCCCGGGGCGAAGCCCGGGTCACCCGTCTAGTTAATAATAAAAGTCAGTCGTCAAAACAGACGCTTAGAACCAAGCACCATCTATTGACCGTCTCCGCAAACTAACGGACTCGGGCCAGTGACAAAGCCACGACAACATCTTTGACAAATTGAGAAGCGCCCTCTTGGATCTCATGATATAAAGTCCGCTCTAGACTGACGAGAGCCATTAGCCATTGGCTCAGAGATGCCCTTTTCCCCTTAAACAAAATGGTATTAATAGATGTTAAAATCTCGCGCTTCAGGTCCAACTATGATCTTTTGAAGAAAATTAACTTTACTTATTCCAAGTATACGGAGTACAAGCCATGATAATCATAGTGAGTAGTTAGCGATTTTTTTTTCTGTAATTACATCAACATGTCTACACAAGCAGTTTGACTTTTGTACTTATAATTGTGCCAGAGCCTGTTTTTGGGTGCAGAAGGACATTGTAGCTATACAATAGAATGTGCGAGCCGTGTGTGTAATCAGCGTGTGTGATCAGCGTGTGTGATCAGGGTGTGTGTGATCAATGTGGGTGATCAGCGAGTGTATAATCAGCATATGTGATCAGGGTATGTGATCAGTGTGTGATCACGGTGTGTGATCAGGATGTGTGTAATCAGGATGTGTGTGATCAGCGTGTGTGATCAGGCTGTGTGATCAGGGTGTGTGTGATCAGGGTGTGTGATCAGGGTGTGTGTGATCAGGGTGTGTGATCAGCGTGTGTGATCAGACTGTGTGTGATCAGGGTGTGTGATCAGGGTGTGTGATCAGGGTGTGTGATCAGTGTGTGTGATCAGGCTGTGTGATCAGGGTATGTGATCAGGATGTGTGATCAGGGTGTGTGATCAGGGTGTGTGATCAGGGTGTGTGATCAGGGTGTGTGATCAGTGTGTGTGATCAGGGTATGTGATCAGGGTGTGTGATCAGGGTGTGTGATCAGTGTGTGTGATCAGGCTGTGTGATCAGGGTGTGTGATCAGTGTGTGTGATCAGGCTGTGTGATCAGGGTATGTGATCAGGATGTGTGATCAGGGTGTGTGATCAGGGTGTGTGATCAGTGTGTGTGATCAGGGTATGTGATCAGGGTGTGTGATCAGGATGTGTGTGATCAGGATGTGTGATCAGGGTATGTGATCAGGGTGTGTGATCAGGATGTGTGTGATCAGGATGTGTGTGATCAGGGTGTGTGATCAGGGTGTGTGATCAGGGTGTGTGATCAGGATGTGTGTGATCAGGGTGTGTGATCAGGGTGTGTGATCAGGCTGTGTGATCAGCTTATGTAATCAGGATGTGTGTGCAGCGTGTGACTGCAATGGGAAGAGCACCAGGTGTTACTTCGACCAGGATCTGTGGGAGCGGACAGGACATGGCGGACATTGCATTGACTGCGAAGAGAACACGGCCGGGCCACGGTGCGAGACCTGTCTGCCCCAGTACTACCGCAGCAAGAGCAGCCAGTGTGTGCCCTGTGCCTGCGACCACATAGGTGACCTAGCCTCCAGGCTCAGCGTCCAACATCACCCTCACATCTACTGTGACGTCTAGGTTCAGTAGACCGGGAGTGCTCGCCATCCGGGCAGTGTAGATGCAAACCTGGGTTTGGAGGTTTGAGATGTAACCGCTGCGCTCCCAACCACTACAGAGTGTCTCCCCACAGCTGTCTGTAAGTCTTGAGCAACTACCTTCTGTGATAATAACACAAACATTTCTATTCCTGAATACTCTCTCAACAGTGTAGAATAATTTACACTACTACACTCATGGACAAAGCTTAAGGAAGTTGTACCTTTTACTATGTTTATTGGGATTCAGACAATAACTCTGAAAGATATTACAATGACCTTTATTGAAGACACACGAGATAACCAAGTGTGAACAACCTCTGTCTCCTTAAAAGAAATAGACGACCGGCGAGCGACATCAAAATATTAAACTTTCTTAATTTTTGTTCATGAGAGTGTATATTCACCTTCTCTCACAATTTGCATATCCACCAGGCAGAATTATTTAACGGGTAGAGAAAGAGAGAATTCAGTTTAGAAAATTTTAAACTCTTCATCGCGAATTTTTCTTTTTACAAAATAAAACAATACTATAAACTAAAGTGCCGGGAGAAAATGATTTTTATTAAAACGACTACACGAGCTTTCGGGCAGTCACGCCCTTCAACTGGTAATGATACATGATGTCAATAGGCCTTAAATCCTAATTAAGGCCTATTGCCATCATGTATCATTACCAGTTGAAGGGCGTGACTGCCCGAAAGCTCGTGTAGTCGTTTTAATAAAAATCATTTTCTCCCGGCACTTTAGTTTATAGTATTTATATTCCAAGGAGAAAGTTTCTATGTTAAAAAAAAAAAATAATAAAACAATACCCTACTATTCTTGGTTGATGTTTTTATAAGGAAACTATGAACATAAGATTTAAGGACAGTGAGAATATACATAAGAAATAGAACTAAAAAGCACAAATGTCTCTTTTAAAACCAAATAAAACACATTTTCTTCTGTTCTTACTGCTATAAAAAAACATTGGGAGGGCTTGGCTCATCAATGGTGAACCCTCTCAACGGTTTCGCCAGTTTAATCTACTAGACCGATGTTTAGAGCTCTAATACTGTATTGGACGATTCTGATTATATATTCTACACTGAAGGGGGGAATCTTAGAAATGGTATTTATTCAAACTATGTACATATAATCTTTTACGATATGTATATATGTATATATATATATACATATATAAACATTTTATAATTACATAACAACACCTGTATATAATAATTGCGTGGATTATGGTTTGCTCTATTTTCAGAACGATATAAAAACATGTTTTTTTTTCATGCACCGAGCAACCCTCTTCCGCCAATATGCAAAATGGGCGTCAAATAAATACAAGAATACATCACGCCATCTGTCTGTGGAATTTGGAACTACACCCATACCTCGCTTTGCGTCGGGGTTACGTTCCAAAAAAACACGACGCAAAGTGAAAATATGTGAAGGCGCAATCAAAAACAAAGGTGTTGCCATATTTTAGGAAAAAAAAAATTAAAGACTCGAATCCAAAACAACGCAACTTCGAAAATCTAACGACGCACAGTGAAAATCAGTAAAAATTAAGCAGCGACGCAACTTCGAAAAAAAAAAAACGCAAAACGAAACGACGCAAAGCGAGGTATTGGTGTATTTAAAATCCAGTTGTCGACACGTCACGTATTCTTATGAGGGCAGTTTTAAGTTAGAAATGTTGATACCTCATACAATCTTGCCAAGCTAATCCAAGTTGTACGCAGGTCCTGCGGATGCCAGGAAGCCGGAGTCTCTGTCACGGACTCGGAGAGTTGCGCGAGTCCAGGAGGTCCGTGCAGCTGCAAGGAGAATGTGGAGGGACATCGCTGTGAGAGGTCGGTCCATATTTACATAGTGTCTCACTACATTACTTGTTGGCTCGCTTATTTCACTATAAAAAATATATGAAGTGTTAATTTTTTTAAAATAATTTTGAATAACTTTTAACAATTTTACCTAATGAATTCAAATATATGAGAAAGACGGTGCTATAAATCATCAATCTCTCAGCGTTTACGTCACATATTTGACCTTTATCTTTTTTAAAAATTATCTTGGATTTTGCCAAAGCATCAGCATCAAATACTGACATTTGTTCTTCTCTTTGGCTCAACTTATTTGTAACCAGTACTAGATGAGAGTAAGGTCTTTATTCGACATGTTAAACCCCCTCTTTGTTTCTTAACACTTTCTGTGTGATTTGAAATATCAAACAGTCTCGAAGTGACAGATTCATGTCCTCGGACAAGAAGTAGACGCCATCTTCTCTCATGTCTTGTTTGTGTTTATTTCAAGATAAAATGGCGGACGTTTATTGGCTTCCTGACCTCCATCCTAGGCAGGGTGGCCGGATTATAACATTCTCTACTGTAAACAAATCTTCTAACAACTCCTCTCAGAATTATTTCTCCATGCGCAATTTGCATATCTTGTTCAGAATATATGTAGAAACTAAACGCAAACCAGAGTGTAATTTACTCCAAATAAACTTGTGTTCTTAATTTAAAAAAATACTTGTCAATATAATTTTAAAAAATTCTGTGAAGAGTATAATATGACCAGAGGTGACCACAATGTGACAGATGTAAGTCGGGGTACTTCGACCTTCAGAGGGACAACGACATCGGGTGTGTGCCGTGTTTCTGCTACGGCCATTCCTCGGAATGTCACTCCACCCCCGGCTGGTCCAAGTTCTCCATCGACAGTACCTTCTCGCAAGGTGAATAACCTCTGTGGGGCAACTTACACCCTGTAACCTCAGTATAAACTTACAATGACCATCTTCATGGAAACTTACAATGACATCTCCATGGAAACTTACCAGGCCAATTCTATGTAAACCTGTCAAGACTTGTGAACTTACACCGTGCAACCTCAATGGAAACTTACAATGACATATCCATGTAAACTTACAATGACATTTCCATGTAAACTTACAATGACATATCCATGAAAACTTACCAGGCCAATTCTATGTAAACCTGTCAAGACTTGTGAACTCATACCGTGCAACCTCAATGTAAACTTACAATATCCATGAAAATTTACAATGACATTTCCATGTAAACTTACAATGACATATCCATGGAAACTTACAATGACATCTCCATGGAAACTTACCAGGCCAATTCTATGTAAACCTGTCAAGACTTGTGAACTCATACCGTGCAACCTCAATGTAAACTTACAATATCCATGAAAACTTACAATGACATTTCCATGTAAACTTATAATGGCATTTCCATGTAAACCTGTCAAGACATGTAAACTTACAATGACATCTCCACGGAAACTTACAATGACATTTCCATGTAAACTTACAATGACATTTCCATGTAAACTTACAATGGCATTTCCATGTAAACCTGTCAAGACATGTGAACTTACAATGACATCTCCACGGAAACTTACAATGACATTTCCATGTAAACTTACAATGACATTTCCATGTAAACTTACAATGGCATTTCCATGTAAACCTGTCAAGACATGTAAACTTACAATGACATCTCCACGGAAACTTACAATGACATTTCCATGTAAACTTACAATGACATTTCCATGTAAACTTACAATGGCATTTCCATGTAAACCTGTCAAGACATGTAAACTTACAATGACATCTCCACGGAAACTTACAATGACATTTCCATGTAAACTTACAATGACATATTCATGAAAACTTACAATGGCATTTCCATGTAAACCTGTCTAGACATGTAAACTTACAATGACATCTCCACGGAAACTTACAATGACATTTCCATGTAAACTTACAATGACATATTCATGAAAACTTACAATGGCATTTCCATGTAAACCTGTCTAGACATGTAAACTTACAATGACATCTCCACGGAAACTTACAATGACATTTCCATGTAAACTTACAATGACATTTCCATGTAAACTTACAATGGCATTTCCATGTAAACCTGTCTAGACATGTAAACTTACAATGACATCTCCACGGAAACTTACAATGACATTTCCATGTAAACTTACAATGACATATTCATGAAAACTTACAATGGCATTTCCATGTAAACCTGTCTAGACATGTAAACTTACAATGACATTTCCATGTAAACTTACAATGACATTTCCATGTAAACTTACAATGACATATTCATGAAAACTTACAATGGCATTTCCATGTAAACCTGTCTAGACATGTAAACTTACAATGACATTTCCATGTAAACTTACAATGACATCTTCATGTAAACTTACAATGACATTTCCATGTAAACTTACAATGGCATTTCCATGTAAACCTGTCTAGACATGTAAACTTACAATGACATTTCCATGTAAACTTACAATGACATTTCCATGTAAACTTACAATGACATATTCATGAAAACTTACAATGGCATTTCCATGTAAACTTACAATGACATTTCCATGTAAACTTACAATGACATATTCATGAAAACTTACAATGGCATTTCCATGTAAACCTGTCTAGACATGTAAACTTACAATGACATTTCCATGTAAACTTACAATGACATTTCCATGTAAACTTACAATGACATATTCATGAAAACTTACAATGGCATTTCCATGTAAACTTACAATGACATTTCCATGTAAACTTACAATGACATATTCATGAAAACTTACAATGGCATTTCCATGTAAACCTGTCTAGACATGTAAACTTACAATGACATTTCCATGTAAACTTACAATGACATCTCCACGGAAACTTACAATGACATATTCATGTAAACTTACAATATCACTCCACATGTCACCACCACCGAGAGAGATGTCCAGGCAAGGAAGGATGGACAGCCACGGATTACTACCACCGCCAGCTCCCCGTGTCCTACGACCCGGACCTGGAGGTCCTGGAGCTGAGGTCCCCAGGTCGGGACTCCGTCTACTTCAACTTCCCTGGTAGGTGGACAACTTCCTCGTCTTGTACAGTTACTGTACAGTTACCTCCATTACTTTATCTACAGGTAGACGGACTCCATAGAAGGTGCCTTGACCAGTTAGTACGTTATCTACAAAGTGATATTTCCATACAATAGCTTGTTTGTTCAGTACTTGTCCAGTAGATACTTTGCTCAGTGTGGGATATGTACAGTAGGTGTGATATAGAACTTTCTCGGTATGTAACGTTATGTAATCTGTCCATTTATTTCTGTGTCATTCTCAGTACTTGTTATATTGCTAGGAATATATGAATAGCATAAGATCAATTAAAGAAGTCGATCATTTCTTCATATTTAAAATGTTTCAGGGAATCTAAGTATCGAGCTGTAACTTCTCTATCTTGGGCTTTTCTCTTTATTTCTTCATAGCTTCCTTTCATAGCTTTCTTCCTTTTTCATATTTGCATTCATTAGTTGGCCTTCAAAACTTTCTTCATTAATATATCTATTTTCTTTTTAAATATATGTGTTCCCATCAAATTCTTTCTTTCAATGATATTTCATTAGGCTTAGTGCATAAACACTTCACGTTACATTAGGGTTATAATGAATTGAAACTCTTTTTTTTTAGACCCGTATATAATTCTTTAAAAAATAATAATTTTATCATTTCATTTATAAATCCAATTTCTCCATATATCGATAAATTTGTAACAACTAATATTTTGGAAATGTATTTCTTTTCAATAATACCATCAAATATTATCTCTACAGACCTTACTACAATGATGAGGGCTTGGATCATCAGTGGTGAACCCTCTCAGCGGTTTCGCCAAATTTGTTTTGAAAAGAATCACACGCGTCAAAATTAGTTTCGGTTTCTTATAACAGATGGGGCGCTTATGCAACAGATTAGGGTTAGTAAGTAAACCAGGGAGATAGAGCCGAAGATGATTGAGAGAAAATGTTTGTACTTAATATAAAAAGAAGATAGAGGCTGTCTGGCTGGCATTCATCGTTTTTGAAGTAAAAGACACTTCGGGGCCAGTAGAGTTTCTATATTTAAAAATAATAATTGAAGGACTGACAAGTCTTAAAGCTTGAAAATAAAAGGTTGCACAAGAAACTTAACCCTGGAAGCTTCATTTATTTTATTAAAAAAAAAAAAAATATTCTGGCCGAAGTGTCTCTTACTTCAAAAACAATTTTAAAAACAATAAAAAGAAGATCTGAGAGTGTTCTAAAGACACGGCATGTTGATCCAGCTCGGTACCTGGGCGACCAGCGAGCCAGTTACAACCAGTACCTGGGATTTACCCTGAGGATCGGCAAGGATGGAGCTCGAGCCAGCGCCGAGGATCTCATCCTGGAGGGCGGAGGATTGAAGGTGTCCGTGCCCATTGTGGGACAGGACAACCCGCTGCCTGTCTCCCGCAGCCAGAACTACTCCTTCCGATTGAACGAACATACGGACCTCGCCTGGACTCCCCGCCTCAGCAGCGCGGACTTCCTGCGTCTCTTGTCTAACCTCACATCCATCCGTCTTAAGGGACTCTACTCCCCCGGGGGTGTCGGGTGGGTTGTCTATGCGGCAATTGTGTCCATTACTATAGCTTGTGTCTCTTCTTTTTCTGCCATTGTAAACAAAAATATGACTAAAAACATACGAGTAGGATTGTAAGTTACACTCATGGACAAAACTTAAGGAAGTTGTACCTTTTAGCATGTATATCGGGATTCAGACAATAACTCTGAAATATATTACAGTGACCTTTATTGAAGACACGAGATAACCAAGTGTGAATAGCCTCTGTCTCCTTCGAAAAAATAGACCAAATTTGACATCAAAACATGAAACTTCCTCAAGTTTTGTCCATGAGTGTATGTGTAAATAGGCAAAGATAATTCATTTTACGTGGCAAACACTTATATACCGTTCTAAATATTTACACCTCATGGGCAAGATTTAAGGAATTGGAAGTCTTTGATGTCGCTGGTCGTCTATATATATTTTTTTTGAAGAAGAAGAAGAAGACAGAGACAATTTTGTTCATACTTTGTTATCTTGTGTGTCTTCAATAAATAGCACTGTAATATCTTTCAAAGTTATTGTCTGTATCCCGATATACATGGTAAAAGGTACAAATTCTTTAAGTCTTGTCCATGAGTGTATTAGACAAATCACCTGGCTTCGCCCGCCAGCTATGCGGGACAAACGAGATATGCAAATAAGTCTGATAACAAGGAAATTAGCATAATCCGTGCTTAGGACTATGTCAGTGGCTACTTCTGTTCTAACTTCACATCTAACTCTCTAAGTAAGATTATCTTTGAGATTGGTTTAAATAAACTTTCTTTCTCTCAATTCTCTCTGTCTTAGAACTGAAGAAGATAGTTAGAAATCAAGAAAGCTTATCACCGTTATTCTAAAAAAAAAAAATACTGCAGGAAACTATTTGTATTCTTTATCATTCTATATATTTTTGTAGAGGTACATCCGTCCAATATTGTGGAAATTTATGTGGAACGCAATATGTAAATATGCAAATTGATTTTTATTTTTAAGAGGCGAAAGTTCTAAATTGTACGAATTCCCACATAAAACTACTCTCTAGTGGATTTAGTGATGTTAACTTTTTATGATCAGTTCCAATCCAAATGATGGCAAATGTATGTTCAATATCCACTCATGGACAAAACTTAAGGAAGTTATGCCTTTTAGAATGTATATCAGGATTCAGACAATAACTCTGAAAGATATTACAGTGACCTTCATTGAAGACACACGAGATAACCAAGTGTAAACAAAATTGCCTCTATCTCCCTAAAAAAAAAAAATAATAATAATAAATAATAATACAGAAGGCCGACGACATCAAAGACTTTCCACTTCCTTAAGTTTAGTCTATGAGTGTAGTTTTCATGGATATATTGTATATATGCAAATAGGTGACCTACTTGAGAATGTTCCGCAGGTACCTGGACAACGTCCAGATGGGCTCAGCCAAGCAAGGGTTCAGTGGAGACCCTGCCACGTGGGTGGAGACTTGCAAATGTCCCCCGGGACACGCAGGACCTTCCTGCGAGACTTGTCTCCTGGGTTACGTCAGGGACATTCCGGACGGAGGACCCTTCGCACGCTGCGTACGGTGTAACTGTCACGGCCACGCGGACTCGTGCGACCCTGCTACAGGTAGGTCCCTGACTGCATACATATCAACTAGTGGTGTCTTTGGTAGAAATCATTCAGAATCACAAGTCTGGTAAATACAATTCTTAATCAAAGGTAAGATATTGTGAGGCGAAAGTTTCTTGTAATGTCAATTCAATAGAATAACTCCTTGTATCGATGCACCATTTCCATCTATAATTGGATAATTATGAAGGGTTTGTGCAACAACAACATCATTGTTCAATGTGGTTCTGGGTAGATCAGAAATGAAGGATTGAAGTCATTTGGGACACTAAGTTGACAGTGACGGTATGTGACAGGGAGGTGTGAGTGTCAACACAACACGGCAGGAGACCACTGCGACCGCTGTGCCTCTGGTTACTATGGAAACGCCCTACAGGGCACATCCACCGACTGTACCCCATGTCCCTGCCCCAATAGAGGACCGTGTGTCCTGTTGCCGGGGGGTAAAGTGGCCTGTCAGCAGTGTCCCATAGGATCTACAGGTGAGTGAGTGACCTATCTATCTACAACTCTAGCTGTCTGGTGTATAAAACAATTGAAACTATTGACTCTTCTAGTCAAGTATTTCCGAAAAAATTACGATAAAATTGTGGCGACTACACTTTGCTTCAGCGAGCGCGAACTAGGACGGCCTCGGCAACCGCGAGTGTCAACCTGACTACGCATGCGCGCAGGACGTCATCAGAGACTCTGGCCACTCGGCGGTAAACATCTAGGCTAACTCCGACGGCCGTTACTTCAACCGTTGCTTCTTTTCTCTTTTTATATTTCTCTGGCTTTAAATAAATTAATTTTAATTATAATTTTATCAGCAGCCTTTCCACAAGCCACTCCAACACATCACGCAACAACCATCCTACAAAATAAAGAAGTAATATATAATAAAGGGATAAACAAAAAAAAGTATTCTGAATATAGAGCAATCCATAATATATTTATTTTTTAAAATAAGGCTTATTTTGGATTTTAATAAGATTTTATATTAATTCAATATTTCGATGAACCAATCGTCCATCTTTTACGAGGTTTTAAAAAAAGTATGTAAATACATACAGTTGCCTATTTACAAATTTCTTCAGCAAGGAAGACTTCCCCATCTTGAGAGAGTTCTCCTCCAGACAAGGTCTTCACTTCTCAGTTCCACGCCAAGGAAGTACTTATAGATGGACGTCTTGGCAGAAGCCAGGGTATAGTCCTCCAGGCCATGTCTGAAGATCCAAGTCAGGGTAGCGTAGATATAGTTGAAACAAATAAATTTCTGTAGAGAGTTCTATAAAAGTGGAGGAGCGGTGTAAACTGTCCACTTTCAATAACCACGACCTGGGATCGTATTCCGACGGTCCTCGATTCTTGCATAAGTCCAACCCCACCAGTGAGGAGGACAAGTAACCAAACAAGGCTTTACAACACTTATAAATGAAAATTTTGAACTTCTTTTTACATGTGTAGACATGTAATGCATTTGCAGTAAAAGCAATCGCTATCTACCTATCATGATTATCATGGGATCTACCACATATACTTGGGATAATAATTGGAGAAAGAAGAGTATTTGAAAAGCATTTAATTGATAATTGAAACCTGTTTTTAAGATTTATTTCTCTAGGCAACTCTGTGCTTCACTTCCATCAATAATTGACAATATGACCCAGAATAAGTATATTGCTACGGCGTTTTATGGTTTCCACAAGTCCATATCTCAGAAGAAGGCCAAGTGACACTCACTCCTCACTTTCTTACTGCTACTCTTTTGTGTTGTTTTTCTTGCTTCCCTCTTTCTCTTTCTTGTTTTTTTTTTTTTGACGTGACAACGTCTTAAATTAGGTTGCGGCTGGGAGTCACTTATGAAAAAGTGTAACGCCCGGTAACGTTACGATGAGTCACCGAACGAGAGTGCTGCGCGCGCAGCGCTAGAGAATTAGGCGCATTGAATCGGCGCATGCTTGTCTCTGTCTTTGTCTTTCTCGAACGTTCTTGGCGTTGGAAAAACAAGAAAGCGTCATAATACAAGTTCACACGTGTGGTTAAAGTATCGTCAGCTGTGTCTGTAGTGAAAATGTGGAGTGCTTAGATTCGTCATTTACAACAACTACAACAATAAAGGTAAATAATTGTACACTGATATTTCATTATCGTAAACTATGATTGATTGATTAATTGTTAGATTGACACAAAAGTTGAGAAACTGAGTTTATAGGTTATGTCATACTATTGATAAATGTTGATAGTGTTAAGTAAATTATTAGTTTAAAATTAATTAATTAATTAATCAAACGTTTCTAAGTCAACTACGTTAAAAGGAACAACTATCGACTTGACTTTCGCAAGACACATTACAGCAGAAACACTTCCTTTCATTTCATATTTCTCCTATCATCGTCCTATCCTCAACAAAATCACTCAAATAGGAATTAGTTAAGTTTAAGTTTACATGTACAATGTTTTAGTAAACAAAATATATTTCTATAGTTAAAATTTGTGCAATTCTTATTTTCATTCAATTCCTTGTTCCTATTGTGCAATTTAATTATATTCATATCAATAAATATTCTACCGTTGTCACGTAAAATCTTCGCCCGTAAAACCGACTTTACAGGCAACCATTGTTTTTCTTTTTCTTCTGTCTATATCGTTGTTTCCTTTGTCTCACTGCTTTGTTCTTATGCATACCTCTGGTGAATCCTGTATAGGGTCAGTGACCCTAAATAAAGGCTTTTTGTTGTTGTTGTTGTTGATTTATTTCTCTAGTTCCTCTCACTACCAATTTGTGCGACAGGTCACTCCTGCGAGCTGTGTGTGGACGGGTACTTCGGAGACCCCCTGGGCAGGTTCGGACCTCCCCACCCGTGTACCAGGTGTCAGTGCAGCGGTAACGTGGACCCTAACGCCGTGGGCAACTGTAACAGGTGACATCTCCCCACCAGGTCACCTATCCCTGTGTCACACTATGTCACAGCACTACCGGTGGATGTCTCAAGTGCATCTACAACACCGCGGGTCTCCATTGCGAGCGCTGTCAGACCGGCTTCTTCGGCAACGCCCTGGGTTCCAGGAAAGGAGAGTGCAAACGTAAGTCGGGAAATCTCTAATCCCTCGATATACACTCATGGACAGTTATTAAAACAAGAACATTAAGCCTTCAGGTAAAAGTTTCATTTCTCCCTCCCTGGAGGCTAAATGTTCTTGTTTTATCGAACTCATAGACAGTACTTAAGAAATGGAAAGTCTTTGATGTCACCAGTCGGCTATTTTTTTTAAAGAATACAGAACCAATTTTGTTCATACTTGGTTATCTCATGCATCTTCAATAAAGGTCACTGTAATATCTTCCAGAGTTATTATCTGAATTCCGATATACATGCTAAAGGTACTACTTCCTTAAGTTTTGTTTTCGGGTATCTCTGCCATACTATATGAGTACATAAAGCGAATAATAATAAATATAATGATAGTTTAAGCCATCTATCTATAAAATTAATAAAACCAGTAGTAAAATGAAAATAAAATCTCAATAAATGCTATGGATGTCAATGTTGTATTATAAGGTAAAAGTAAATTTTCTTAATTTAATCGCACTTATTTGCATATACAAAGTATATAGTCAACTTAAGGCTTTACCGCGTCATCTACACTCATGGACAAAATTTAAGGAAGTGGAAAGTCTTTGATATCGCCGGTCGTATGTGCTTTTGAAGGAAACAGAGGCAATCTTGTTCACACTTGGTTATCTAGTGTGTCTACAATAAAAGTGACTGTGTATCAGCTGTTTTTCAGAGTTATTGTCTCAATCCCGATATACATGTTAAAAGGTACAACTTCCTTAAGTTTTGTTTTCGGGTATCTCTGTCATTCTACACTGAGTACATAAAGCGAATAATAATAAACGTAGCATTTATTCGCTTTATGTAGTCCTGTAGAAGGGCAGAGATACCCGAAAGCTTGAGAGATTATACACCTATCCCCCGATTTACACGGTACTTGTTTTACACGTTTTCGCTTTTACACGGTTTTCCAAATAAGTTTTTTTTTTGTTTTTATCGCACTATACTAAATGCTACTGTGATTGAACACATGCGCTGTGTACACATCTCACGAGGAATCCCGAGCTTATGTGCTGACTACATATTTTAACCTGTCAATGCATTTTATTTTTATTTCTGTGTACACCTATCTCCCGATTTACACGTTTTTCTCAGGAACGTATCTACCGTGTAAATCGGGGGGATAGGTGTATTAATAAAGATAAAAAGAAGCTCATCTCCAGAAACCCCTGTTGTATTATTTATTGTGCTATATATGTAAATATATTTCGCCACAGAAGTCACTTCATGGCACCAGGAAGAGACAATATTTCTATGTTATGTGAGGAGTTGATTATGTAATTTGTTGACATCTCTCGCCTAAGAACCAGTTTAGCACAGGCTCGTAAAATCCCGGATGGTTTGGAAATGGCACAAAACCATAAACCTACCGACTCAGTCAAGTGGCAGCAAAATGGCATAGAATTCATAGCGAGGGTCAAATTACATCCAATCTATTCCTTAGAAAAACTCTCATCTACATTCATGGGCACAACTTAAGGAAATGGAAAGTCTTTGATTTTACCAGTCGTCTTTTTTTTTTTTGGAGACAGAGTCAATTTTGTTCACACTTGGTTATCTCGTGTGTCTTCAATAAAGGTCACTGTAATATCTTTCAGAGTTATTGTCTGAATCTTGATCTACATGCTGAAATGTACAACTTCATGAGTTTGTACGCATTACGTTTGCTTATTTTAAACTATTCATAAAATACCGAATTTTTTTAGTAATATTAGAGCTAATAGAGTAATTGAGAGCTGCTAATTAGTAAAAACGGCCATTTTAGTGATGAAAACTGTCCTTTATAGAGAGAATATCCCATGATCTTAGCAAATGAAAATTGCTGATGGCTTGCGCCTTCTATCGGAATATATAATCGATTAATTAATAAGAAACAGCCAAGTTTTGTTGATATTTATTCCGATAGATGGCGCAATCTCGATGTTAAAACATTGATGCATAATTATATAAGAATTATAATATATTTATAAATGTATGTAATTCTACTGTCCTCAAAGCTTATGTCCATAGTTCATCTTAAATATCCATTCCAAGAGTCTAGCATCAATATCACTATGAAAGGAAGATCGAAAAATGCAATATAACAGCGGTATGGTATATTAAACTGGCGAAACCGCTGGGAGGGTTCACCACTGATGAGCCAGGCCGTTCCATTAATTTTTTACATTGCAGTAAGGGCAGTAGAAATTATTTAATTAAAAAAAAAAAGAATCATACGCGTTTATAACAGTTTCGAATTTACATAACAGATGGCGCGCTAATTCATCATAAGTATCTTAAAATGTTTATATATATATATTTGATTTGCATATTTACATGGTTACTATTCCTCAGTCTGGGAATTCTGGTCCTCAGTTGGCTTGACTCTGGAAATATGTTGTCTTGGTGAGTGACGTACGAGGTTTGTCCCAGCGTGTGACTGCCACGAGCCGGGCACCGTGCTCCGCGAGTCCGGCACGGCGCTGTGCGACCTCCTGAGCGGCCAGTGCTCCTGTAGGTCCCACGTGGGCGGGAGGCGCTGTGACTCCTGCATGGACGGCTACTGGGGTCTGGACTCGGGGCAGGGTTGCCAGCCGTGTGACTGCGACGGCACGGGGTCCCTGGACCGCAGCTGTGACCCCAGGTCCGGTCAGTGTCGCTGTCGGGCAGGAGTGTCGGGGCGACGCTGCGACCGCTGCCTCGCATACTTCCACGGCTTCTCCCGGCACGGCTGCCAAGGTAACTCCTCGGTTGACAGAGACTGTTGGACTGTACATATGCTCAATATAACACTTGTCTGCTCTAGTCCGGTCGTTCACTTTGCCAGGCACACTTCACCAGGATGTAAAATGCTGCTTGTAAGGGAGATAAGGATATTATGTTGACGTTTTCAGGTTTTTTTGCTCACTTCTAGCAGCTGAATGCTGATTAACTGCACTACACTATACGGTGACAAAGCCACAGCACTAGATTTAGAAAACCGAGAAGCGTCCACCTGTTAACCATGGTTGCAGGTTAATCCACAAGGGATCAAATGGAATTGTCACAATCTGCTAAAGAGGTGTTTATATAGATCAATTAGATGACATCTAGTTTTGAAATTTATTTTGACAAAAGAGGCGACCTATGCTTTTAGATCAATTTCCTCCCTGCAAAAATTTCTATCTATATTCACGTCTGTGTTTATCATTATTTAACCTTATTTATTCATATATCTTATTTATCTTGATATTTAACTTTATATAATCTTATATCAACCCCCATATACTGAGGTTACCTTGGCATCAAGGATCCCTATCTCCCAAGAAGATATTCTACCCACGTAGACATAATTTATCCCAGCACAAGATTCCCGAATAAGAATATTGATGAAACATCTTGATATGAATTCAACTGTTGTGTCCAGCGTGTAACTGCGACCCTGCGGGCTCAGTGTCCCTCCAGTGTGACGACAATGGTCAGTGTCCCTGTAGACCCAACATGGAGGGTCAGCACTGCAACCAGTGCAAGGAGAACAAGTATAACCGCGGGGTGGTGTGCATCGGTAAGTTCTATACTGTACATTGTACTGTATGGGACTTTATTGTAATGTATTGTACTGCCTTGTAGTGTATGGTACTTTAATGTACTTTATAGTACTGCATGGTACTGTATTGTACTGTATCATACTGTATCATACTGTATTGTAAGGCATTTGTGACATGTTTAACACCTTCACAGCACGTTTATTTTAACCAATAAGCCATGTTAACCTTTCAACAACTATAGAATTCCAAAAATAACAATCCCTTGTTTAATATCATTTGAAATAAAAACAATTCCATCCAGGCAAGAGTTTCTTTCAAAAAAAAAAAAATTAATTGACTCGAGCTTTCGGGCCTTGGAGCCTTCTGCAGGAGTAAGTTTAACTATATAGATGTAGAAGGGCTCCAAGGGCTGAAAGCTAGAGTCAATTAAATTATATTTTTTACAAGAAACTCTTTTCCGGATGAAACTTTCTCTCTCAAATGACAACAACTAGAGTGTTAAAAGGAAGCATAAGACGACGAAAATATTTTTATTGGCTTGATTAAAGGAAGCTTTCGGGCTAACACACAAGCTCTTCTTCAGCTGACTAAAATGGTTATGGAGTTTATACGCTTATAATTAGATGAAGAAGATCTTGTGCCTGATGCTTCATTTCATCAATTCAATAAAAAAAAGTTTTGGCGTCTTATGCTTTCTTGTAATTTGACAAATCTCCTCAATCCTCTGTGGCGACCATGATGTTGACCATGATGAGAACATTGTTGACATGACGACAGACTGTCCCCCCTGCTACTCCCTGGTAGAAGAGACGGTCGACGACTACCGCGAGAGACTGTCCGACCTCAGCAGGATGCTGGACGACATCCGCCGCCGGACCCTGACTCCAGACGACAGGGACTTCAGACGTCGGCTGCAGGACGTCCATATCAAGATAGACGATCTGCTGTCAGATGTCCAGCGGGCCGCGGGTGGGTGCTCGGAGTCCACTGTATCTTACTTCTTTCAGTACATTACACTTAACTAAAATATATCAGAAGTGTCTGGATATAAGTTACTTTCCTGATGAATGGAAAAGAGCAGAAGCGCGTTGATTATTCCAAAGCCGGGGAAATCAGATTATAAAGATTGTGGCCAGCTATCGACCTCTATTTCTAAATTCAAAACTTTCGAAAAATTTTAAAGAATAATAAAAATAAAACCATCAAATAAAAAAAAATCACTACACTTACACGTAGGGTCTTCTCTCTTATCTTCACTCAATCATATCTGGGTATCAAGTCTGTAGAGCTTGTTGATGGTGTCTGTGGCTGGGGATGAGTAGAGCTCATCAATGGATGAGTCAATACAGTCAATGATGTGGTTTGAGGTTACACGGAGGGTTCGGTGTAGGAGCAGTATAACTGTCGCGACTTCTATCCGATAGCCACGACCCCATATAGAATCTCCCCATTGGACACTTTTTTTTTTCCTGAAGAGAAAAATTGCTTTTCAATGTGGCACCTGATTCTTGAAAAGCTTCAAATCCATCAGTGAGGGCAAGTAACCAAACGGGGCTGTGTCATATTTTAAAACTCAAAAGTCGAACTTTTTTCTACATGTGTAAGTATGCAATTATAATATGTATATATAATAATTAAGGACACAAACTTAAAAAGATATATTTATATTTACAGTTTTTACAATACGAAATTTATTATGGTGATAAAATAGAAATTTACTATAATACAATCTCAGAAGGTTCAAATAATTTCCATATCAAAAATGATTACAATAAATGTTTACAAGAACTCCACTACACCAAAGATCTGTGTAAGACATATGAGATGTTGCAGACACGGAGCTCGGACTGTGGGCCAGGTTCCAGGAAGCCATGCAGCGGCTGAACGCGGTGCTCCACACGGCGGGACAGGCTTCCATCAAGACGGATGAGGCCAGGGTGGTGGTGGGCCGGGGTACCGCCAACATCTCGGCCGCCGAGGACACGGTTCGCCAAGCGGACGCAGCTCTCACCTCGGCGCTGGAGTTCCTGGCCATACAAGCGAGGGACGCCCTGGCCGCAGCGAGGGCTCGGTCCCTGAGACTGGGGGAACACTCGGACCGACTATCGGCCATCGCTAGAGAGGCCCGCGTACTGGCGGACGGGTGAGTCCACGGACTTCACAGCAGTGCTGGGCCATCGAGTAATGGGTATTTAAGGCCAAATTTGTGTAATTGTTCATATGATCAGTCAGGATATGCCATTTTAATATCAACACCTGACTTGTTTCTTATTTCTTACCCTATTTCTTCACAAACATATCGATATACACTCATGGAGACAAAACTTTAAAAAGTTTTACCTTTTAGCATGTATATCGAGATTCAGATAATAACTCTGAAAGATATTACAGTGACCTTTATAGAAGACACACGAGATAACCAAATGTGAACAACCTCTTCTCTTTAAAATAAAAATAGATGATAGGCGTCGTCGATCTTGATTTCAATCAAATACTTTCTACTTCCATATGTTTTGTCCATGAGTGTAGTAGCCCAATAGACACACCACCAACCTCCCAAACAGTGAATGCTATAGGAAAGGTACTGTGTGTCAGACACGAGAATGACGTCGGGGAGATCCTAGCGATCAGTCTGAGAGCCCTCAACACATCCATGGAGGCATACCAGCTGGCCAGAGAGACTGTGGAGTCCGGGGACCGCCAGGGGTCCGAGATCTACTCCCTCAAGAAGAGGTGAGTCCGACATCTCCACTTCTTGAAATAACAGACACTTTGGTCAGTAGAGGGTTTATTTTTACAACGTTTCGACAAAAATATTTATAGAAAGGCGTTAAAATATTATGACGAAGAAATAATTTTATAACTTTATTTAATCAATGAAAATTCACAGCATAACTCTGTAATTATGTAATCTTGTTATATGTTTTATAGTGCTTTGTTGTTAAATATTTTCTAGCTGTAAATAACTTGTTAGAATGCAATGATGTTTGATTAAAGTCTTCTTTTTGTTTTATATAAATTCTACAAGGCCGCAGTCACCGTTCGGAGGAGATTAATAGAATCGCCGAATGTCGTGGTCCATTTTGATGAGGAAAGCGAAGACTAGAACGCGGCTGATTCCACACTAGTCTGTTCAGTGATACGCTAAACTTGACGTATGTACGAAGGAACGTGTGGCCACTGGACATGTGTCGGACCTTGAGGCTGTTGTTGGGTGCTGCGCTGCCTGGAGTATAGGAGCTCCATCTATTATTTCTTCCTGTGGTGAATCTGTATAAGACCGGTGGTCTTAATAAAGGTGTGTTGTTAGTTCTTTTTAAAATATAGTCGCTTAGTCCTGCTGACGTCATAGATAAAAAATATCTGCTTATCATTGTGATTGGTCAATCCATTACTACGTTACAATATGTTTTAACATGACAACGTTTGTTTTTTTTCCTGACGCGGACAAAAGATTTTTGTCGAAACTTTGAAAAAAAAACTACTGAGGGTACTTTCAGAGGGTAACCCTACTTTTACTTCAAGAGCAACGAATACCGGCCAGACAACCTCTATCTTTAAGATCTCTCAACCTGTTTCCCCTCAACCAGCCGTAGGTTGGTGGCTGCTGGCAGTATTCATGTCCTCTCAGAGCTTCCTTCCTATGACTATCGTAGTATCGTAGGATCTTCTTCAGGAACACCGTGTCGGACAAGATGGTGAAAACTTTAGAAACATGTTTTTTAATTGTCAACGAAGGTCAACAACCTGAAATACACATGAGGTTTTCTTGATTTATCGGAATAAGGATTTTGGCCAATATACTGTGTGGAATTTGAAAAAAAAAAATTGACGAGTAGTTGATAGTTATTCCGATAGATGGCGCTCAAATGCCCTTTTATTCATTTTAATTCGCAATTTGAGCATATTCTCTTCTTTGTCGTATATTTCATATCCATTCATGAACAAACTTATAATTGATAAAGAGGGAGCAATATCTCGAAATATTTTGAGAAAAAAAAATGTTTTTTTTTCTTTACAGAACGTAAACAGGGCGTAACAGTACGCCCTTTTATATAAACTTAAGGAAGTTTTAACTTTTACCATGTATATCAGGATTCAGACAATAACTCTGAAATATATTACAGTGACCTTTATTGAAGACACACTAGATAACCAAGTGTGAACAAAATTGCCTCTGTCTTCTTAAAAGAAAACAGACGACCGGCAACATCAAATACTTTCCATTTCCTCAAGTTTTGTCTATGAGTGTAAACTCTCAAAGTTTACATATTGGTTTTGGATGACATTGATAAAGATAGCACTCCTGAAACACGTAAGATTTATTGACCAACATTTCCACTTAACACCAATCCCAAGATGAAACACACTTTTTATCCTTGAAAATGGAGATTGTAGGTCGCCGAAACATCGGTTAAATAATCTTGCAGCTACACAAGGTTGAAGAGAGGGAGGGGGCTATCTACATCAATACCATCGAAAAACAACAACAACAACAAAATTATTAAGACCTTTTGGTCTTATACAGATTTTCCGAGTAGAAGAGGGTGCATGTAGAAATAATAGTAATAGTAACAATAATCAGTGCAATGTTATTTACAATGTATCAAATAAGATGAAAGAAGAATTAAAGGGTTTGTCATAAACTTAAATACAAGCAACCGAGAACAAGCAGTTTCTTAAAGAATAATAATTTGTAGTATTGACAGAAATTTAGATTAGTACAAGTGAAAGAGGAACACACACAAAAGCCTTTATTAGGGACTTGCCCCATACAGATTCTCCTAATTGGATAAGGTAATAATCATCTTGTGTTATTTACATAGAAAATTAAACTGGCTTTACTCTTCGTCTCAAAGTCATTCACTTGTTGACTGCTCCTTACATAATGATGTTCTAAAAAAATTTGAAAGAGGAATTTACAACAATGTATTATACAAAATTATCAGACATCTATACAGCAGTTTTGTACATGGATAGATCAAGGGTAGAGGATTGTCTATAGTCGGGATCTTAGGGGTTGTTACTTAATTTGTTCATTCACACAGTTGTTCAGTGGAAGCCACTGGATTTACTAAGTTATTGAGAATATCATTCGCGGCTTTATAAAATTTAAAATACACCTATCCCCCGATTTACACGGTAGATACGTTCCTGAGAAAAACGTGTAAATCGGGGGATAGGTGTACACAGAAATAAAAATAAAATGCATTGACAGGTTGAAATATGTAGTCAGCACATAAGCTCGGGATTCCTCGTGAGATGTGTACACACCGCATGTGTTCAATCACAGTAGCATTTAGTATAGTGTGATAAAAAAAACTTATTTGGAAAACCGTGTAAAAGCGAAAACGTGTAAAACAAGTACCGTGTAAATCGGGAGATAGGTGTATATAAAAGTAAAGCTTAGGTTAACTAGCATCAGTATTTAGCCATATGTTACCATTGAAAAAAACAGAGAAGGAAGATCAGTAATACTGAGATCCGTCAACTTATCGATGGTTGAGGAGATAGTATGTGGTCCCAACGGTGTCTAGGACGGAGGAACTGGCGGACTGGACGGCGCGGATCGCCGAGCTGGCGGAGAAGGCGAGGACCGAGGCCCACGCAACATACGAAGCCGCTCTGGACGTCTACACGGACACCAACTCCGTGACACTTCCCGCTGTAGACGTGGCCGGCATGCGGACAGACGCCGAGGAGATTGTCCTCGAGGTAACTGAACTGACTGATTCATTCAAGACTTCCTCAACCTTTTTATATAAGCGTTTATTGTCCTTTTGACTTTTAACCCACCTACTCTCGTCCTTTTTCCAACAAAAAAGATTGAAAGCGTATTAGTGAAGTATTGTCTGACAATAGTGTCTGTGTGACAATACTTTGCCAATAAGCTTTCCACCTTTTTCTTTTTAAAGGACGACAGTGACCTGCTGAAATGTCAAAGGACAACAAACGTTTATAAAAAGTGAAAATAGTACAAAAATGATATTTTACTGGAGGATAAATTAAGAAAAAAACATCTCCTGATAGTGCAACTAAAAGTTGCTGATGGCTTGCGCCATCTGTCGGAATAAATATTAACTGAACGTTTATTTTGATTATTATATATTATATTCAATATATATTATACTCTCTGGATTATCAAAAATCAACAATTAGTTTAGATTTATCCAGACAGACAGCGCAAGCTATCAGAAACTTTTAGTTTTAGCACAATCAGGAGATACCTTTTTTTTCTTAGTTTATAAAAAGGTTGATGAAGTCTCCAACTTGAGTTAACCAGCATCCAACCAACAATGTACTCACTGTGAGCACGCAGGCACGAAGGATCCGAGCCGAGGCTGAAGGACTGGAGGCCCAGCACGCCGCCATCTTGGATAAAATGGGGAAAGTCACCAAGACTGCCAGCGAACTTCTCTCAGCGGCCAACAAACAACAGCAGGTAATATACGTCCATTGTACACTCGTGGACAGCACTTGAGGAAGATGTACCTTTCAGCATATATATCGGGATTCAGACCATAACTCTGAAAGATATTACAGTAACCTTTATTGAAGACATAAGAGATAACCAAGTATGAACAAAATTGCCTCTGTCTCCTTCAAAAAAAAAAAAAAAAGACGACCAGCGACATCAAAGACTCTCTAGTTCCTTAAGTTTCGTTCATGAGTGTAGTTTTAAAAGCAATCAATCAATACTTTTATTAAGACCTTTTAGTCCTATATACAGATTCTCCTGAGAGATAATAAACAAAGGAGTGAAAAAAAGAGCATACATTTACAAAAGTACTTCTAATTGCAACTTTGTAGAAATTGCATAATTAAAGCCTAATACAATTGCAAAAACGGTCTGGAGTTTAAACTGGCGAAACCGCTTGGAGAATATACTATTAATGATTCATGTGCCTTTTTTTTTTTAAATTGCCGTGTATATATATAGGTTCTGAAAAAAAAATGTTTTTAATCATTTTTGAAAAGTTTCTCTCCCGTTAATTAAAAAAAAAAAATGTATCAACTTTCAATTGACTGTCAGTCTGGCGAATGTGAAGGGGAGTGCTAACTGTATATGTGTTGGGTCCAGAAAACAGACGAACTCCTGACAGAGACCGACGCTGCCCTGAAGAAAGCCAAAGACGCCGTGGAGTCGGGGGATAAGACTCTCGGAGAAGCTAAGAAAACCCTGGCGACTCTACAAGGTGGGTAGCACTCTATCTAGGTCTACCGCCTCTAAAAACCTAGGTAGACACTGATATATAGGTCTACCCTTAGCTTGTGATTCCTGACATTGCAGTAGATATCTGTATCTATTTCGGTAATTTTTTAAAATCTTATCTCATTTTTAAAGTTTTGTTAGAAAAATGTATAAGTTTCCCTTTACTTTGAACATTGATATATATGAAAAAACAATAGAAAAAAAAGATAAGTGGGTCAGGTGTTGATATTAAAAATAAAGAAGACATCTCCTGACCACGAGCACATGTGCTTTTTAGATGGCAGAGTGCCATCTAGTGGAGCAAAAAAATAAACTAAACGTTTATTTAGCTTGCTCCGTGATTTTTGCTCCACTAGATGGCGCTCTGCCATCTAAAAAGCACATGTGCTCGTGGTCAGGAGATGCCTTCTTTATTTTGAATATTGATATATATAAATAGCTCCTTTTAAAACTCCCAAAATTTCCCACTTTACAAAAACGACATGTGAGTACACAACGACAACAATGTAATCACAATATACAGTTGGAGATATATGTCGACCTATTTACATACCAACCACATGACCTTTCTGCAGGTTCCCCGTACAATTTGCATATATCCAAGTCTTCGGGATGATGAGTTCCATGTTTTTTTACAGATTAGATGACGAAATACGTGTTATATTTCACGCACAAAAGCCTTTAAGACATATACACTCATGGACAAAACTGAAGGAAGTTTTATATTTTAATTTGAGGCAATTTTGTCCATACTTGGTTATCTCGTGTGTCTTCAATAAAGGTCATTGTAATATCTTTCAGAGTTATTGTCTGAATCCCGATATACATGCTAAAAGGTAAAACTTCCTTTTGTCAATGAGTGGATATAATAAAAACCAAACTGGTGTGCAAAGAAAAAAAGCCCGTTGAAGAGCGATTATTGCATAAAAGCTAGCACATATTTTAAAATTAAAAATAAATATATATTGTGAGAAATCTTTGTAGTTTTTAAAACGCCTTTCACAATTTTACCTTAAATACTGTACTCTTATGCAAATCAGATATAGTTACGGACTGAACGTGGCGCAGGGTTCGACCAGTCCGTACAGGACAGCAAGGAACAAGCGCTGGAAGCTCTGAGAAGGATTCCCACCATCGAGATGCTCATTGAGGACGCCGAACGCAAGACGGGGGACGCTGCTAACGCTTTGAACGACGCTGAGCGTGACGCTCTGGACGCCAGGGATATTGCCCAGCGTGCTCAGCGTCTGGCTGAACAGGCGTCCAAGGTATCATCTGTTCTGACATTGTTTGTGGACACGATACGTTCAAATTTCAAATTATGAATTTCGTTAGATTCTTTTATTGTGATAATCTCTTAGAATCAATAACTTCCAAGATATCTGTTCTAGCTTTCGTAGCATTGTTTGAAACTCTTCTTTGTGGACGCGATATGTTCAAACTTCAATTTCTTTAGATTATTTTAATGTGGTAATATTGAAGCAAATAGCGCTACCAAGGTTAGTCCATGTCTTGCTTTCAGAACACTGTGGATTACAGGCAGTGTTGGGCAAATATTAATTAAAATGATTTATTAAAGATTAACAATTGATTAATTGTTAATTGTAATTTTCACAATTAACAATTAATCAATTGTTAATTGTATTTTTACAATTAACAATTAATTAATTGTTAATTGTATTCATACAATTAACAATTAATTAATTGTTAATTGCACTTTTCTAATTAACAATTAATTAATTGTTAATTGCACTTCAATTTAATTGAAAATTAATTTTTTAATGCCCAACACTGCATTTCAGTACCACTCTTTTCTCGAACATGCTGTCCAACAATTTGTGACTCTTTGGCAGATTTGTCATTGTCGCAAAAGAAAAAAGGCGTTCAACTGCAGCTGACGATGGTAAAGGTGTGTTGTATTTAATAAAAACACTTTTTATCTCAGGCAGTGTTGGGCAAATATTAATTAAAATGATTTATTAAAGATTAACAATTGATTAATTGTTAATTGTAATTTTCACAATTAACAATTAATCAATTGTTAATTGTATTTTTACAATTAACAATTAATTAATTAATAATTGTATTCATACAATTAACAATTAATTAATTGTTAATTGCACTTTTCTAATTAACAATTAATTAATTGTTAATTGCACTTCAATTTAATTGAAAAATATTTTTTTAATGCCCAACACTGATTACAGGAAACTTTTCCCATCTTCTTTATGGACACGATACGTTTAAAAACTTTAAAATATACATTTTGGAAATTGTTTTAATGTGATAATCTCTTAAAATCAATAATTTCCTAGGTATAGTAGCTATTCTAGCTTTCAGAACATTGTTTGAAACTATTATTTTATGGACACCATACGACTTTAAACTATCAATATCGTTGGATTATTTTAATGTGATAATTTTTAGAAGCAATAACTTCCAAGTTAGCTGTCCTAGCTTTCATAACATTGTTTCAAACTTTTATTTATAGACACGATACGTTCAAACTTTCTCAACTCTCTCAGCCAGTATTAAAAATAAATTGAAGAAACCGTGGGGAATGAAATATCTATACAATGGGAGTAAGATGGCAATATTTTACATTTATTCTAATGTGTCAATACTTTGATATAAGAAACACAATGATAGAACCCTTGTTCAAATATAAGTGTTAAACCCATTCTATTTGAATAGATCTTTCATTCTCCACTAAATATCTTCCATTTATTTTTTAATACAGGCTGAGAGAGTTGAGAAAATTTGAACGTACCGTGTCTATAAAGAAGAATTTCAAACAATATTATGAAAGCTAGAATGATACCTACATTCCGAAATGCCTATGATATTGAGATTTTTATGATTAACCAATAAAAAGATTTTCTGTGTGTGAGCTAATATTCTGGATTAAAAAAAAAAAGATTCGTTGGTTTTTGTTCCGATAGATGACGCAAACTATCTGCAATGTTCAGTTTCATGATCATGAGATATTAAGAGATATGTAAATCAGCTTACCTTGTCGCAGGACGCCGACACCATCAGAAAGGGCGCAGACGACACCAAGACGCAGGCCGCCACGCTAAAGACGCAGGCGCAGAAGCTCTCTGAGAACGTGGAGGAGACGGGAGAACGCATGCGCCAATATGAAGCCCAGGCGGCAACAGAAAGCGTTCTGGCCAATGAGGTGAGTCCTGATTTGCATATTTCTCTTAAGCATAATTTGCATACTGGCCTCTTTATAAAAACTCTTATCTATAATTCGTTGCATCATATACCAATGCACAAATGCATTACCGAACTATGATAATTATGATTATTATGTATGGAATTGATAATTATGTAAAGAATTGTAACTGTTTATACTGGAAATACATCACATGTCTACACATGTAATAACAGGCCATAGTAATCATGATGGGTAGAGGGTTGTGACTACTTGTACTGTAAGTACACCACATGTTTACACATGAAGTCCAGGCCATGATAAACATGGTGAATAGAGGGTCGTAACATCTTGTACTGTAAGTACACCACATGTATACACATGTAGTACCAGGCCAAGGTGGGTAGAGGGTTGTGACTACTTATACTGCAAATGCACCATATATCTACACATTGGTTGGATTTGAGCAAGAATGGAGGAGGCCCATACTTATCATCATATACATTATCATCATTAATATACTTTTTTAAAAACTGTTTCATTGTGGGTATTGAGCAGTTTAATCAACAATTTTACACCACACACCGTCCTACCATTCTAAACATTTTCCCCAAATGACTTTGTTTTCCATCCAAGGAAGTATCACGCGATGTTGTTGCTGCAGGCCTTGGAACGAGCCCATGAAGGAAAGACGAAGGCGGTGGATGGAATCCAGAAGGCAAAGGACGCCATGGCGTCACTCGATGAGATTCTACGGGCCCTCAGTAAGTTCGTTACCTGGGGAACACCTAACACACTTACTGTCCTGATACTTTATCAACGTCATATAGCTTACCTATCTCCAGCAAATCATCCAATATTGTAGAACAACCTCTATGAGGGGACACTCCCGCTAGAGGACACCTCTCTACAAAGGACATTTTCCCTCACCAATACTGTAGAGCAACCTCCATGAGAGGACACTCCCGCTAGAGGACACCTCTCTACAAAGGACATTTTTCATCACCAATACAGTAGAACAACCTCCATGAGAGGACACTCCCGCTAGAAGATACCTCTCTACAAAGGACAGTTTCCTTTACCAAAACAGTAGAACAACCTCCATGAGGGAACAATCCCGCTAGAGGACACCTCTCTACAAAGGACAGTTCCCATTGCCAAAAATTACCATTTTTACTATTTAGTAACTCTCTGGTAAGAGGACACCTCTCCCTAAATAACACACTTTGACCCTGCAACTAGGTTTCCTTTACAGAGAGGTTATACTATATTAAGTTTGAATTTTTTTTTTATGTAAATATATTCTGATTTTTTTTTAAAGCGCTAATATTTATCTGTCGTTGTTCTATCTGACGTATATAAGTGTTTATATCGAAATGTATATTTTCATTGCCTTCTACATATTTTAATACTTTCCTATATAAAATTGTCGCCTTAAGCTGAAGAGGGCCATTAGCTCGAAACCATGGTCTCCTGGTGGACTCAGTTTTCCAAAGCTGGTGTTGTGGCTTTGTCATCGACCCAAGGCCTCTAGTTTGCGGCAACTGTCAATAGATGGCGTCTAGTTTTTTGCCGTCTATTTTGGCGAGAGAGACGGCGATCTTTGTTATTCGTCGGCATGGGGGGGAAGGATCCCTAATCTCTTCTAACTTTGATGTAGATTATGTAAATAAGTCTAGGTGTAACTCATATTCTACTGGGAACGAATGTCACATAACACTCTCTTTGATGCTGAAATAAATCGCCATATAAACATGATGAGCTTCAGTATAAAAGTAAAACAGCCCAATACAATATTACAGCATTATGGTAGATTAAACTGGTGAAACCGTTTGTAGGGTTCGTTACTGATGAGCCAAACACTTTCATTATTTTAGATTGCAGTAAGAGAGAAGTAGGATATTTAATTATTTTTCAAAAGAAACATAGGCGCCAAAAATAGCGTTTCAAGTATAACTTACAAGTATATATAGCCGAGGAGGCTTCCTCAAGAATCAAATACAGTTTGTAGAGTTGAAACGGTTCAATAATTTAATTAAATAATCCTTTGTATCAATATTAAAGTGAAAATATCGGACATCTCTCCAGGGAAAATAAAATTTCTTCTCAAAAAACGTTTTTAATCTCTAGATTTCAGGTACAAAGGCCCTTCTACAGGAAAAATCACGATACAATAAATCTGGTTTAAAAATAAATGAAACAATGTTATAAGAGCTGATGGAACTACAATTCCCCCTCAATGTTTGGCTATATGTATGAATGTTTTGTACAGGTCGGCTCGAGGATTTGGACTCCGGACTACTGGATGAGCTACGTCGCCGTCTGGTCCAAGCTGACGGAGAACTCACCCGCGCGGACCTCCCGAACCGAGCTGGACTTCTACGGACCGCTCGGGACCAGCAACGAATCTGGATCGCGGACTACGAGGAAGAACTACGACGGCTCCAAGCGGACGTTGCCAACGTGGCGGCCATACGGTTCTCTCTCCCCGAGGGATGCTACCGCAGGATCCGCCTGGAACCCTAAATCCCTGATAGGACACTCCTTTGTACATTTTTCTCTTAGCTCCTCCTCTTTATTTCCCTCTTAAGTGTCTTCTTCAACGCCTTTTGTGTCCAACTACAATCCTTTCTTACCTATATATATAACCCCATATTTACATATAAGCTTATACAGTATAATTCCCCATGAGTGACCATCTTTGTCAAATCTAAAACCTGCCGTATTTCAATCTCCAACAAAGACAAGGAGCATTTTCCTACTTTTACATATTCTTTTATGGAAGTTTTTTTCCATATTACTTGAACGTTCTACAAATTACATTACTCTCTTGAGTGCCAAATTTTTAACAAGTTCTTCCTTTTTACATCAAGTTCTTCAAACACTTAGTCCAAATATGCTTTAACCCCCTGTTCCCCAACTTATTTACCTTACCATTGTTCCATCCCATTCTCTCCAAACTCTTCGTCCCAAATTGAATCATTCCAAGTTGATTTTTGTGTGTTTCTCGAGTATATTTACATATTGGCTTGACATTGCTCTCTGTTTACATGTTGCTATTCCTCTCTCTCTGTTTATTCGACATTTCAAACCCTGTCCCAGAGGAAAATTTGCATACCATTGTTTACCATATATAACAGAGATTATATATAATATTAAATGTCTTGAGAAGTCCAGTAGATATTTTTGTTGTGTTTAATATATATATTTACTCACTCTAATGTTGTATTCCTTTTTTTATTTTCATTGGTATATTCTTTGGAAATAAAATATATTTGTGAAGTGTTTATTGTGCCTTTCATATTTAGAAAACTCAGTTTTTTTTTCTTTTTCTATATATGAGGGAAGTTATACCTTTTAACATGTATTTCGGGATTCAGACAATAACTCTGAAAGATATTACAGTGACCTTTATTGAAGACACACGAGATAACCAAGTATGAACAAAATTGCCTCTGTCTCCTTAAAAAAATAGACGACCAGTGACATCAAAGATGTTTCATTTCCTTAAGTTTTGTCCATGAGTGTGAATGGAGAAGAAACATTTTACTGAAAGTTGTTGACACATTAAAATGTTATAATACCTTGAAAAAGGTTGGCATTCAGCCAACTGAAATATTGGTAAAATAAATTATATTTTGATCCAATATATGCCTTTTTAATTAAACTGAATCCTTGTAATCAATGCAAGCATATCTAGGAGGGTTCAAGTTGATTGATTTCTCCCTGGTTCTAATTCCATTCCTACACAACTGGAAAGAATTACCTTGCAGTCTGAATCTCCATCTACACCGTTGTGCAAATATTGATCAACTTTTTAAATTAAAAGATCAAAATTTGCTCAAATACAGTGAAACCCCTCTATAGAGATTCAAATGAATGGAACTGAACCAGTGGTTCACTATAGCCATTGTTTATTTATAAAAAGGCATAAATTGGACTGAAGAAATGATTTATTTGCAAATATTTTGGTTGGCTGAACGCCAACATTTGTCAAGGCATAACAGTTGGCATTCATCCAACTGAAACATTGGGAAATAAATCTTTTCTTCAATTATCTAAAGATTTAAATATGGATTACTCTTTTTATAAAAAAAATTAGATTTAAAAAAGGCATATATTGGATTGAATAAAAATATTTGTCAATATTTCGGTTGGCTGAATGCCAACCTTTGACAAGGCATTACATTTTGTATAAACAAACTCAGCGCCACATTATGTATACATATATATATGAAAAAACAATAGAAAAAATAAAAGATAAGTGGGTCAGGTGTTGATATTAAAAATAAAGAAGGCATTTCCTGACCACGAGCACATGTGCTTTTTGCTCCACTAGATGGCGCTCTGCCATCTAAAAAGCACATGTGCTCATGGTCAGGAGATGCCTTCTTTATTTTTAACATACATATATATATATATATGTGTACATATGTATATATGTGTATGTGCTAAACTATATACATATGTGTGATGAGAATCAAAATGAGCCACACAACACTCCCATAAAATGCACAATGGTTTAATTGCTCTTTGTTGTTTTTAAAGCTACTTTTTCTGCCACATAATCCCAGTATAAAAATATCACATTATCACATCAGAAAATAAAGAAGAAATGTGCATAATTTACTCTTCAAAAAACAAATTAAATTTAAAAAATATAAAAAAAAAATTCCAGCAGATGCGGTGGTACTTTAAAAAATAATAATAAATGCAAAGATAGATGAGGGTAAAAAATTTAAAAAAGGAATATTCTTCAATATAATAAAACTCAATCTTTAGAATTTATATAAAAACAGAAAAAATCTCAAATAAACAAAAAGCTTTTATAATATGTAAATTTATTTTCCATTTAAAAAAAAAAATACATATACATGTATATGCAAATCAAATAGTGGAAAATATGTAAATGAGAGAAGGTGAAATATTTTTGCCAAGAAGTATTAATATGCGGTATTGGATAGTATAGCAAATAATCATATATTACTATTATTTATCATATCATACTAAAAAAGTTTATATATATAGAGAGAGAGAACTTTATATATATTTACTTTCTAGAAAGCCAAAGGATAGAAGACTTATGTACACGATGTTTATTCGGTATATACAGGGGTGTAGGATATAGAAATAGGATGCACGGCTATAAGAATGAATTATATTTACCTGTGGTATACATGTGCACTATTGTGATAGACGTTTTTACTTTTTTTTTCCCCCAAGTTGAGATAGATGTTAAAAAATAAGAGATATCCCTAATAAATTACCTATTTATTCGCTATACCAAATTCATTTGAAGAGAATGTTTTAAAATTTGCATAGTCAATTCTAATAAAGAGATTGGAAAAAAAAATTATCCCTAATTATTTATTTGCATAATACTCTTAACCCTTTTTTTATGAGAGCATCTCACCATGTGTTAATCCAAATTCTGTAAAATTTTGGGCCACCACTTTTTATTTACTATTATAAAGATGGTTTGACAACTATTTATGGAACATAGAAGAAGAATCTGCTTTCTTTCTTTAAAAAAATCTGGCTTAGGAAGCAAAGATAAAAGATAGATTATTTTATGAAGATGAAAAAAATGCGGAAAAAAAGTTTTATTTTATCAAAAATGAAGGAGTTAGCCACATTGAAATAAAATATATATTAAATATAAATTTATTGTTAAAAATACAGTCAGAAACTCACTACTTGTGACCAAAATTGTATGCTGTTATTACCAGGGGGTTAAAACAATTGGACACAAAAAAAAGAAAAACAAATCAAAAACACCAAGTACATTTAAATATATTTTTGTAGGGCTAACATGTAAAGGAAATGCCAAAAACTAACTAAAATATATTATTTAAATAATCACTAGTTACAATTTTTTACATTTACAGATATTTTATGTGGGCTAATTTAAATGTTTTCTAAAAATGCTCTTTAATTGAAACAAAATGGTGATAAAAATAAAGAGAAAAGAAGATTTACGAATATAAAGTCCTCTTTTAACTGTATTTAACAATCAATCAGGCATCGACGGGGAATCAGCGAGTGAAATATACTACTTTCTATTTTGCCAGATTATGACTCTCATGGTCGCTCTTTTTTTATAACATTCGCTGAAGGTGGTGGCCCAAAAATACAAGTGTGGTGAACCCAAGTGTAGCTCAGGCAAAGATGCATAAAGGGTTAATCTTTCATATTTGCATAAAAAACCTTATTAATTGGAACTCATTTTTGTCATTTACAAAAAAATATTATAAACCCAAAGATAAATTTATTATTCATCATAACAATGCATTATATTAATCATAAAAACTATATAATAGAGTAAAAAAAAGAAACAAAAATCTTTTAAAAGAATATTTTCAAGATCTATAAATAATCAATGCTCTAAGAAGAAGTTGCCCCTAAATGTAATTTAAATAGAAGAAATTGAATGCAAATATTGGGAGAGCTATGTAGATTAGTTTGACTTATGTACTCTAAATATATATGGTGTTTCATGGAATTTCTATAGAAAAATACATATCTATTTTTGGAATAGAGGGGGGGAAAAAGATAATATTATTTAATCATAGAAGAGAAAATTCAACTTATATAAAACCATTTTAATTTTTAATGGTATAAAAGATGGAAAAAATCAAAATTCATTTCACATTTTTAGAACTCCAGCAGAAGAAGAAGTAATTCAAATTGTAAACTTTACATAATTGTTTATATATATATACATTTTTGTATATTTGCATTAAAAGTTATATATTAAAAAATATATAATTAATTTTTTTTTAATTCTTTGTAAAATGAGTGAAAATTTTTGTTAAAATCGAAATCATAGAAAAAAGAAAACATTCTGTGAATATCAATAATAAAGAGCAGTCAATTCTCTGTCTATAAGAAAAAATATTTTCTTACCATTTATGGTTTCTATTATTATATTATTTCTCAGATTTAAAAAAAAAGTTTCCCTACAATCCCATAAAATATCCTTTTACTACAAATTCTACAGGTTCAACTCCTACCCTTAAAAAATGAAAAAGAAATGGCTGCAAAGCAATAAACCAAAGTTCTGATCATAGATCACACACTGTCATTGAAATCATGAAAACAATTAGAATCTCATTTAAAGGAACAGATTCCTAATCTATCTTATAGTTTATTTTTCTTGTATATAATCATCTATTTTGAAAATAGAGCAATCCATAAATAAATCTTTAAATAAAAAGGCATATAAATGATATTTGGATCCAATATATGCCTAATCTATCTTATTAACTAATTTGAACTCTTCAAATAAAAATAGCAAAGTATAACAATGATTGAAGAGGAGTGTCTTATATTATTATAAGACACTCCTCTTCAATCATTGTTATATTTTGCAAATCTATCTTATTGTTTTTTTTTTTCTTGTATAATGATCTATATATGTGTTTCTGTTTAACAATTGTAGATTGACATAATTATCCCTAGCAGGGATATCACGTTTTGTGTTGTGTTGAAATAAAGTTATAATCTTATTTGAAGCTATACTAAAAAAGTATTAAAAATAATATTACACAAGACTATATATTTTAGATATATGAAAAAGAAAATTTGTATGAAAGAAGAATCCCCAAGATAACAAAAATGTGACAAAACATATCTACAAAAGACAGATGTTTGGCATTGGTGAACTATACTAAACATTTTGGTTATTTTAGCACATTGTGATGTAAAGCTATGATATTCCACTTGGAAAACTTTTTAGAAAAAGTTATTAATGTTGCAGTTATAACTATAGAAAATTGTATAAATGAAATTAATGTTTTTTTTTTTCTAATTATATACTTCAACCCATATAAACAATTGGAAAAACACAATTACAATTACAAATAAATAAAATGCTATATATTTGATATCTACAACTATATAAAAAGTAATAAATATAAAATATTTCAAAAAATTGTACAAAAAAATATATTTATTTGAAGATAAAGCCTATTTATTTACCTTATGGATAAAATCACCTATTCATGCATAAAATTGTCTCTAGATATCTTTTTTTTTTCAAATAGATGGGAGTTAAAATGTGTGAATATATATATATATATATATATATACCAATATGCAAATAGAGTGTTTTTAAAAAAAAATGCAGATGGTATTTTTATTGAGAGGTGAATATATAATAAATAATATCCAGGTAAGTTGGTGATGTACAAGATCTACATGTGTAATTTACATAAATAATAAAGTATGTAAATGGTGTAAGTGGATATTGGGAAGACTAATCCGAAGGAAATTTTCATTATAACAACCTCCTCACAATTCAAATTTCTTATCTACATAATTACTAATAGGCCAAGAAGTTTTTTATATATACTATTTCAATTCTATTTCCTTTATTAAATTTACTAAAATAGCTTAGAAAATGATAATTCTTGAATGAGATAAGTCACATTTGAAAATTTACTTTTTTTTTTTACTCTGACAGTTATCATCCCAAATTCTCATTTCATTCTTAACAAAACTATTGCATTAAAATGTATCTATCTTCAGAATAAGCTATGTAGTGTTTTACTATTATTTCTTCCCCATATTCTCTCTCCATAAAAAAACATTCTTATTATAATAGCTAACTATTCAACTGTGATTAATGATGTTTTTTAAAAGTTACTTTAAATAACCTACACAATATCTAAGAGAGAGGAAATTTTCAAGGTGCTCTGTTTAGGTTTTTATATAATTATAATAAAATACTTGAAGAAAGAAAATAAATGAAGATATTAGAAAATCAAAATATTCATTTAATATAGGGAAAAATCAGTTTTAAATTGGCATTTCATTGAAATCTACGATTATAGAGAAAATCTAGCCAGATATATGTTTTCTCTCTTTTTTTTTCACACACAAGACCCAAGTATACTTCTTTTTTTATCTTAAGAAATTAAAAATATTATCATCATCATTATCATATATTATGGCCATCTCTCCAATATGGAGAGAGATCAGTCAGCGTAGAATACCATTTCATCCTTTTCTGTGCAATTCTATCTTCCATTTCCATTCTATTAGATTAACCTATTTGGTCTCTCTAACTCTTCATTCATCAAGGTTTATCCCTCTAGTATGGTCAAATTGACAATTTCCTGATGATATCTGTCTTTACTGGAATGAATAATAAAATTATCATCATGATGAAGAAAAAAAAATTTTTTAAACGATATATATGTTTTGAGAAAAAAAAATATATATATATACTATATACTATTATATAAACATTTCATCACTAGAAATATAAACTAAAATGTGCAGTTTACAAAGCCCAAGTTTATACAAGGAGTACATTTAACTAGATTATAGTTTCAAGCATTTCACTATATATTTAGCTAGTTGACTTATTTAATAAGAAAAAATTGTTTTTTCAAGGCATAGAGACCCTCTCTTCGGATATTCACCCAAAAATATAAAAAGTTGCATAAACACACCCGTGAAAATATGTAAGAACCAAAAGCTGAACTTGTGATATGCATATTTATTTAATATGTAAATAGAGAGCTTCTTTTTTACTTAGCAATATATCCTTGGTTTGTGTGAAGGTTATATACAGACAAGAAATGTTTCAAACAAAAAGAGAATGATTTGCATATGAAACAGTATGCATTTATGGATGTGTGTGAGAAAGAATGACTAGTCATCAAGGCAAATAATATACAGGGGCAAATGGAAAACACAAAATGGAGACTGAAAACATTGCAAAATTTCTGAAAAATGCTTATAAACAGATAAATTACTATTAATATGTTAATTTTAGGAATGATTTCCTTGTAAAATAAATAAAAGCTTTTAAAAAAATATATTCAAACTTTATCTAATGATTTATATCAGCATTATTTATTTGAATTGTTTAAAAAGACCACCCTGATTAACACATTTCTATGAGTGAATATTATGTTTGTCTGCAATTTTATGATGGAAAAGAAGTCTAAGTAAGAAAATAACTCGGTGTATTTATGGATACATTAAAATAAGCTGAATGTTTAATCCAAAGAAAGTAAAAACTTCTGAATTGAAACATTTCTCCGCATAGTTTGTGGCCACCAGTTGTAGCTATTCCATTCCCTGCTCAAAGTCAATATAACCTATATGTAAATAATAACCCTCTTAAATAATGAAAAGGTACAATTTGGATTATAGATTAGAAAGAAAAAGGCTAACAAGACCCAATCTCAATTATTGAAATGTCATAAACATTTAAATAATTTGGATTTGGCCTTGTTACCTTTTACCTCTTTAAAAATGTTTAACCAGCTTCTATATACACTCATGGAAAAAAACTTAAATAAGTGCCTTTGATGTCACTGACAGTCTTTTTTTTTTTAAGGAGACAAAGGTTGTTCATACTTGGTTATCCTGTGTGTCTTCAATAAAGAAGGTCACTGTAATATCTTTCAGAGTTATTGTCTGAATCCCGATATACATGCTAAAAGTTACAACTTTCTTAAGTTTTGTCCATGAGTGTATTTATCAATTTAGTTTAAAGATTTATCTATAAGCCCTATTGTATATATTTTACTATATGTAAACAACATAGATGCATATTTCCATATAGGCACACCCATCTAAGGAATACACATATTTTTGTGCCAATTTTTTTTTTTTTTTTTAATTAGACTATCTCATTTAAAAACACCAAGAAATACATATATTATTCACAACACTTTTACCAAAATGTCATATAGAATTCACCTCTTTTTAAAATTTGGTCTTAATACCGTGTAACTCTCTTAATATAGCAATAATCCAAATTGTACCTTGCTTAAACATACAATCAATAAATGCAAAAATCCAGGTCTCTCTTCACATTTTATAAAAAGAGAGGTAAACAACAACAACAACAAAACAAACTTATTTTTATAATCTTGGATCGCATGTATTTAACACAATGAATAAACACATATACGTGGCTTTCCCCAAAAAAAAAACACAAAAATAGCTAATACTTTGAAAAAGATTCTTTATTAATCTCTATATATTTTTTTATCTTTATTACAAAAAAAAAAAAGAAAATATTTCAAATCTCCATTTTTGATTTCTCCTTTTTTTGGTATAGGAAGAATCAGGAGACATCTAGTTAGAGAGAGTTCAGCAAACATAAAGAGCAGTTTCCACTGTCTGCAAGTGTAAAAAACACACTGAAACATAGAGACATTAATCATTATACACTCATGAATAAAACTTCAGGAAGTGGAAATTCTTTCACCGGTTAACTTTTTTTTAAGGAGACAGAGGCTGTTCACACTTGGTTATCTTGTGTGTCTTCAATAAAGGTCACTGTAATATATTTCAGAGTTATTGTCTGAATCTCGATATACATGGTAAAAGGTACAACTTCCTTAAGTTTTGTCCATGAGTGTAGATATATATATGAGGATAGAAACTGTGTCTAACACAAATATTTAATTTTATAAATAAAATAAACTTTCTACTGTTGTTGTTAATATCCATCAACTTTTGATGACACTGTGGACAAATATTCTCCCATTTGATCTGTTACTGAACATCACCCGCAGTTCATCTAGTGACCTTTCAGTAGCTTTCTTGTCTCCTTTCTAGCCAGCTCATTGCAAGTTTTCCTCTTTTTTTATAATATTTCCCAATATCAACATCTTTTTAAAACCATTTATTCTCTTTATGTGTTCCGAAATATTGGGATTCTAGGAAGCTACCAGAATGATTCCTCTCTCTGTTTTTACTATAATAAAGAATTTTAAAATCTGACCCGGTTGATGGTCCTCAACAAGGGTCCCACTCCAGGAATACGGAGGAGCTGTGTCCGTACTCATGTTAGAGTGCAGCAAAGGCTTCCATGTTAGGAACAGCCTCAAACTACAGGAAAAGTCAGACTTTCACCAAAGTGTGCCTGGATCATGGTGCCATGATCAACGAAAGCTGCACCCCTATACCCCATTCCATGAGATCATGAACTCATGGGATTCGTGTAATCTTTACACAAGGGGATAAGAAACAACAACAACAACTATAATAAAGATTCTTCCGTTCTTTTACACTTAGACAAAATAAATAAGGTATCTAGGACTTGGTTTCTTTTTATTCTAAATTCCTTATTGATTTTTTTCCTTACTATAATGAAGAAACTTTGAGAGAAGCCGACTCTCTCTGTGACTCAGAATTCTTCCAAATATCATTTTCCCTTGCAGTTACAACAGTAGAAAGTATTCACAAGGTAATAAGACCAAATGCAAATAAATAAATAGTGTGTGAAGTTTCGGTAACAGCGTTGTTACCATCTTCAGTACTTCAGATTCAGTACTTTTGTCTGAAGATGGTAACAACACTGAAACGTCACACACTATTTATTTATTTGGATTTGGTTTTATTACCTTGTGTTTATAATCTATAATCCAAATTGTGCCTTATCAGTAGAAAGTATTATTTTATTTAAGAAAAAATAAATATATTGTGCTATAAAGAGCTTCTATATACAATGTTAATTCAGTATACAGAGTATGCAAATCAGTATGCAAATCCAGAAAAGACTAAGAAAGGAACACTGGGTTTGACAACATAATTACACATATACAGAAAAAAAAAACTAGATTGAAAAATGGGGAAAAAAATATAATGGCACATAATCATTTGTAGATACATAAAAAAAAAATGTAACAAAATCAAAGAAAGATAATAATATAACAACTATTTTTGTTAGCATATCATCGTTAAAAACATAAATTTTTACTGGATCATTTGTAATTTAATTTTTTTAAAACAGTTACAATTATCCCACAGGAGAGGTTACAAAATTGTATCTGATTTCCTTTTTAATTGTTCAGTTTCATAATCAGTCTTTTTAAAAAATATAATTCAATATGTTAGTACAAAACTTAATAGGCAAGAACTATTTTTAGCTGTCACAATCTCAAAGGGTCATCCAGATGGGCAAACAAAAAAATATTTGCCACACCTCTATTTAAAAAAAAAAGAAAATAGAAAAAAGTCATTCATAATCATATTATACAATTTAGATTATAGCTGAAAATTGAAAATAATAAAATAATTGTAAAAAGTTTCTGTTATCAACAAAAATTACTTATTTCGAGTAGCTATCATTAAAAAAAAAAATCATCCATATAAACAAAAAAAAAAAAAAACGTAAATGTATAACAAAATATGGCCCTTTTTCAGAAAACTAAAATAAAAATGCAATAATGATACAGATCAATTTCAATTTTTTTTAAATGACTAAATGCAAAAGAAACTCCTAAGAGTGATGGATATGGTCAAGAGTCAAAATAAATAAAACATTTTTAAAAAACATTTGAGATATAAAAGAGATATTTGCCATTAGATTTGTACCTAGCTTCAGCTGGAATGGAATAATATGCAAAGAATGTAGAAAGAGATATTAATGTAGCTCTCAGAAAATAATATTAATTAGCGCAATTACAAGCTCTCTAAGGTACAATTTGGAATAGGAGATGAGAACTATAAGGTAACAAGATGTTTGCATAAATTATCAAAAGACGTCCCCATCTGCCCACGTTGCCACAAGGGAGACCAAACTGTCAACCCCCTTCTCTTCAGATGTCCTGACTACCTCTTTCCAAACAGCCACCCATCTTCCTAGGAATAAGTAAAATTGACCCCTGAAGTCCTGTAGGAATGCTAGTACAGTGCATCTTATAAACTGGATGTCTCTCCACCATTAGATGTGAAGTCTCAACCTGGATAGTTGGCGACTTTAGTGGCTCCAGGAATCCTGGTTATATTAAGGCAGAGAGAAAGGGAATAACTCTTATGTAGATTTGGTCTTGTTACCTTATAATGTCACAAAAATCTTTATATTTTATCGAGAAGAATACATCAAGTTATGCTTTTTTTTTTTAGCATTTGCATAGGGCTTATAATAAAGTTGCATAATTAAAAATAACAAATGTGAAATGAGCCTGTTTTAAATGCCATTTAGAACTAGCTTAATCCATTTTTTAAAATGTTCCATTAAAATACAAACAAAAAAGAAAGAAATGAAATATTTTAAACCTAAAAAAAATAATGATAAAATGAAAATAATTGTATAAATGAAAAAATATATATATACAATTTGTACTTAAAATATGGATTGAAACCAAAAAAAAAAAAATCTATCAGATCTATAAATTAATCAGATCTTGTAAAATTACAGCTTCTCTCACAATTTGAACAAAAATTTCACTATTCTATAAGACTAGAGGTAAAATAGCAAAGAACAAACAAATTAATTATTACTGCAAACAATATTCTAAAATATACATATTAGAGTTTGTCTCTCATAATAATAATAACTAAAATAAATGCTCTTTTTCACAATTCTGCCAATATCTTAGCTTTCTTCCAAAGTGTGCAAGAGATACCAAATAGGGATTCTATCAATAATTGACCAATATGGAAATATGTAAAGCACATTTTGGTATGCAAATTATCTCAAAAATCTCAGCAAATCATCACAACTTTTGTTTGCTACATCTACAATGGAAAAAAAATAAAAGCTATATAAAATATCGCTATAACTAACATATTAATCATTTATATACGGCGTTGATTTTTTAATCTTTTTTCTGATTGTAGCTGCTCTCCATCTTACAATTTCAGCTGCGTTTTTTAACAGCATTTGGATCATATAAAAAGGGTATTAAAAAAAAAGGACTTCAAATAAATATTTTTCAATTTTAGACATTTGATATTTTCAAATTCCTTTGTCACATATATTCAGACAGACCAATATTCAAGTAAAAAATATATATATATTGAAAAGTGAGAATAAAAAGATATTATCAAGCAAAATGCATATGCATATGCGGGTAAATATGTATATTAGTACTTTTAAAAGCTTTCAGATCTCTGTGAACAAATTGAATAATAGCAATATAGTAAAATCTGTAATAAAATTATTTTTGGCAATGTGTCTTTTCACATATCAATATTACCTCTACAAACCTTAACTGTGTTCAATGATAGATAGCAATTAAATTTTAAATGTAAGATTTGCTAATATAATAATAATAAAAAAAGTTGAGAAAGGTCTTTGGTATTTGATAGAATATATATTTCAAGCTATTCTGCTACAGCAGAAATTGTCCTTTAGGAAAACTAGATACGCTATCTACAGAGGAGGAGATGACTAGGTCTAAAAAAAAAAAAACATTGTGACTATGAAAAATAAATAATAATAAAAAAAGATATTTGACCAGTGTGAATGTGCTTGAGTGAACAACATCTAGTGAGATGGCAAATTGGTGGCATAGTCTCTTAAATTCTTTTTTTTTTTTTCAAGTGTGCCTATACAAGTGGTTTTTTAATATATTTTAATAAGAGGACGGGAATATATATTTTATGTGGGGGGAGCAAAACACACCCCCACACACTGGGAAAAAAAAAACCCTCTCTAAAAAAAAATTTTTATCATGAAAAATAGGTCATTCACACAGTTTCTTTAATATAATCTACCGTGAATAAAATACTCTTTAAAAAGTGGTTAATCCTTTTGCTGCTGATCATGCACTAACGCATGATTTTTGAGTCTTTACTCAGGTGTGTTTTTATCATGCATTTGCGTGTGATCTAAGATTCCAAAATTTATTTTCATGGTTCAATTGTCATTGTATTTTAACTTTGCTTGTTGCTTATAGTTATATACAATTTTAAGACTTTTTTTTTCTCATTTAATAGTTTTTTTATCTATTGAGGTGCTGTGTTTAGTAAGAAGATTGTTCCACATATGGGGGGGAAGATCTACCTCTAGAAGTAATGGCCGAAACCTTGCGCTAGTGTATCCAGCAGCAAAAGGGTTAAGTATCATGATTCAAAATTATTCAAAAAATAATAAAAAAAAGGAAATTTAACAAGAAAAGAGATTTCAAATAGATAAAAAAAATAGAGATATAACTAAAAACTATTTCTCAAAATAAAAAGAAATAATAAAAATACTCGCTACACAATTACAAAAAGATCTAAAAAAGAAGTTAATATTTAAAAAATAATATTAATAACAAAAAATTCTATATTAAAAAGAAGTTAATATTTAAAAAATAATATTAATAACAAAAAATTCTATATTAAAAAGAAAAAGATATTCAAAAAGATATTTTTACAAAAAAAAAACCTACCTGAAATATTTTTTTTTCCATCACAACTATATTAAAATTTGAAAAAAAAAAAAAAAAATACTAATAAAAAAGAGAAAGTATAGTAAAAAAAAAAATCTAAAGATAATGGTGTTACCAAGGAAATAAAGTTAAAAATAAAAAGTATTTTAATAACTTTAAAAATGTAGATATTATAAATATTTCTCAAATGAACATAATGGAAAAACAGAAATGAGCAAGGAAAAAAAAAAGCTTTTAGTTTTCAGTCATATATATATATATATATGACGTTATACATGAAGTGTGTATACATTAGTCAATTCAATTAGTTTTACGAAACATTACAGAATCCATTATCAAAATGTCACAACTTCTATGCACCATAGAAATATATTCGTCTGATAGCAGCGGTGGAATATTTACATATTTTAAGTTTTGGTTTTCCTCTATATATACAAACCTTTTTTTTTTTTTTTTCATTTTTTGTTAAAATTTAGGTTTTTTTTATACAGAGAGAGAGAGAGAGAGAAAGAGAGAGAGGTGTTAGAATTTTTTTTTTCCTCGCTTCATTTCAACTACGTTACGAACAACACAAACAAACAAACAAAACACACACATATTTGGTTTATATATATATATATACTTTTTTTTTGGCTCAATATAATATGCAAATATATATACCTATATATATATATATAGATAGATTAATTAGTGTTTTTGGGATATAAATATACACAATGTATATATATATATATTATTTTAAAAAAAGAGAAAAAATAAATAAAATAATACAGAGAAAAGGGAAAGTGGAAAAACAATAAATTGAGGTAATAAAATAAAAAGTGTATAAAAAAAGAAATAAAATTTGGCAACTGAAATGAAGATTTCTAAAAAAAAAAAAAAGAAAAGGAAAACTATACGGTATTGGAAAGTAAAAAATATTAAAACAATTTGAAGTAAAAAACATGTAATTATAAAAATGAAACCATCTTTTAAAACCTGAAGCTAAAAAATATAACACCTAAAAAATAAAAGGAAACAATTTAAATAAAAGAAAAGATTCCCTAACTAGTCATCCTTGCCTGCAGAAGGCAATCCAATGACCAGCTCCTGTCCCCGCAGGTCCCACATGATGGTGGCGTGGAAACACATGTTGGCGAAGCAGATCACGTATTCCAGCATGGCAAACCAGCTGAAGGCTGCACCACCACAACTTACATGGCAAACACACATTTGACCAGAATGGTTTCATTTTTGACCTATAGATGGCATTCTATTCATTATCACAGGATTCCGACAAATTACAATCTATATATATAATTGCCTTATTCTGTCTGAAGCTCACGGATAGAATGCGCGCGCATTGGCTGCCGGCGAACATGTGTCCTCCCTGCCCCCCTCTAGACAACCCTGTTATCAGCTGTGTGATACATACACCTGTCTATAGCGGCCATTCTAGACAACCCTGTTATCAGCAGTGTGTTACATCCACCTGTCTATACAGACCACCCTGTCTATAGCGACCACTGACCACCCTGCCTATAGCGACCACTCTAGACAACCCTGTTATCAGCTGTGTGATACATCCACCTGTCTATACAGACCACCCTGTATATAGCGGCCATTCTAGATAACCCTGTTATCAGCTGTGTGATACATACACCTGTCTATAGCGGCCACTCTAGACAACCCTGTTATCAGCTGTGTGATACATCCACCTGTCTATACAGTCCACCCTGTCTATAGCGGTCACTTTAGGCAACCCCGTTATCATCAGTGTGTTACATTCACCTGTCTATACAGACCACCCTGTCTATGGCGGTCACTTTAGGCAACCCTGTTATCAGCAGTGTGATACATACACCTGTCTATACAGACCACCCTGTCTATAGCGGCCACTCTAGACAGCCCTGTTATCAGCAGTGTGATACATACACCTGTCTATACAGACCACCCTGTCTATAGCGGCCACTCTAGACAGCCCTGTTATCAGCTGTGTGATACATACACCTGTCTATACAGACCACCCTGTCTATAGCGACCACCCAAGACAACGTTTTTAAAATATATTCGCACTCGGGTAAAACCCGGGCGTTGCCCGGGCCATTCGTCTAGTAATATATATAGAAGCATAGGGCGCCTCTCCCGTCAAAATAAGCGTCAAAACCTGACGCCATCTATTGACCGTCGCCGCAAACTAGCGGCCTCGGGTTGGTGACAAAACCACAACACCAGCTTTGGCAAACTGAGAAGCGTCCACCTAGAGACCAAGGTTTCGGGCTAATGGCCCTCGTCAGCCTAGGACGGACTTTATTCCATGAGATCCACACGAGATCTAATGGAATCTTCACAATCTACCAAAGAGGTGTTTTGCTGGCAAGATGGCTGGGCCAAATCTATGGCTAGAATATAGATGGAAAATTTTGAGGCTTATTTTGACGGGAGAGGCGCCATATGCTTCTATGGATCAATTTCCTCCCAGCAAATTTTCCATCAATAATATATATATATATATATAAGACGCTGCAACTCTTTTTATTTACATTGATTAAAGTAAGCTTTCAGGAGAATCCTTTCTTCAGCTAACCAAAGCATGCATGCACTAACTATGGCTGTTATCCCGCTTAATGGTGCCTGTAATGTATTTTTAGCAATAATATTGTTTAATTAAAAAGGCATATATTGGATCAATAATCATTTATTTTACCAATATTTCAGTTGGCTGAATGCCAACCTTTATCAAGGTATTATAATATATTAATGTGTGTCAAGAACAAACGCGGCGCCACATCTTGTATTTAAATATCAATTGTTGTAGAATTTTTTTAATTAAGAAATGGTCAGTTCATTGTTGGCTGATTATAGTGTTGGTTATTTGAAAGGCTGGAGGTGAAGACAAAAAAAAAAAAAAGGTTGAATTATAGCAGGTGTCTGATTATCGCTAGACTGTAGGGAGAGACTCACCCAGTTCCTGGCAATACACGCGATGCCTGTAGAAGAAGTAGGTCATGGCTATGCTACAGAGGGCGATGAGGATAAAGAGGCAGCACTTGATGATCCACGACCTCCTCTCCTGCAACCACCACAGCCTGGAGTCAACCAGATGGATCTCTGTGTGTGAGGGGACAAACTGGAAATTAACACACTACCAATTCTAGATTTATAGTGAGTTACATTTTGGTAACAGCATTGTTATCATCATCAGACAAAAGTATTAAATGTTTTGAAAATAGAGCAATCCATAAATAAATCTTTAATTAAAAAGGCATATATTGGATCAAAATATCATTTATTTTACCAATATTTCAGTTGGCTGAAAGCCTTATGATAGGCCTTATAACAATAGAATTGAGATGTTATTATAACCCCAGTTAAAACAAATGGGACCTTAGAATTGAGATGTTATTATAACCCCAGTTAAAACAAATGGGACCTTAGAATTGAGATGTTATTATAACCCCAGTTAAAACAAATGGGACCTTAGAATTGAGATGTTATTATAACCCCAGTTAAAACAAATGGGACCTTAGAATTGAGATGTTATTATAACCCCAGTTAAAACAATGGGACCTTAGAATTGAGATGTTATTATAACCCCAGTTAAAACAAATGGGACCTTAGAATTGAGATGTTATTATAACCCCAGTTAAAACAAATGGGACCTTAGAATTGAGATGTTATATAACCAAGAGTTAAGGGTGTTATAAAAATAAGACTGACATAAAGAAGCTTCCAATGGAGTCCCCAAGCACAAGCCAATCAATCAATCAATGAATAACACACATCCCATAAAAATTGGATGTACTACGACGGGCTACTGGCCAAATGGAGGCCACACCCACCACATCTGTCTATTGGATAAATGGCCTCTTCACCTACATCAATTTATCTGGTTTGTGACCCACTTCTGCCAATCTGGACTCATTTGCATAGAAACTGGAGATATGCAATTTTGACTTCCAGTTTGAGTCAAGTGACCAAATTAATAGGAGGGGGGTCAAGAAGAAGGTTAACTACAGTTTATTTAATTTAATACCTCAAAGGTGCTTTATGTTGAAGCAGGTGTTGTTGAATTAGATGGTTAAAGTAGATAACTTTTGTTGGGTAATAATGGAAATCTGTTGAATTACAGCAAAGTTTGAATTAAAGAGTTGAAATACGTAGGAATTTCTACTAATAGAGGGATTATAAGGTGAAATGCCTACAACCTATATTTTGGAATGTTTATTACTAAATAAAATGTAGGAGTGTGTGTATTAAAATATTAAGTAATATAAATTAAAATATAGGCTCAAAAAAGCTTTTATTATTTTTAAAAATGCACTAAAAAGGATAAAATAAATATGTCAACTTCCACCATTGAACAATTAGATCTATATGAGTTCAAATATAAGTGTTGGTGGGGGATGATCAACAAGAATTTAAACAGTATGTAATTTAGTATGAAGCAAGTGATTAGCAAGTTTTTATGTGTTTACCTAAATATTTGACCTCTCCACTCCATATATAATTATTGTCCCCCGCAGCTTTTATTTTGACTCATGTAGATTTGATTATTCAATGGCGGTAGCTGAAATAATTTCTACTTTTTAGTGTATTTTTTATTAAACTTTTTTTATTTATTTAATTAATAATTAGTCATTAATTATAAATATCAATATTTTTTTACACATAGTATTATATTTATATAAATACAATTATATAGGCACAATTTGTTTTATAGATTAGAACTACAAGGTAATAAGACCAAATCCAAATAAATGAATAGTGTGTGAAATTTCAGTAACAGCGTTGTTACCATCATCAGACAAAAGTACTAAATGAGAAAATATATCATTGCATATTTTAAATAGTTACTGTTATCAAGTGTGTAATGCTGCAATATATTTTCTCATTCAGTACTTTTGTCCGATGATGGCAACAATTATGCTACCCCTTTGGGAGAGGCCGCTGTTTATCATAAAACAGCTCGAGGAGCATGAATTCATGGAATTCATCTAATCTTTACACAAGGGGATAAGAAACAACAACATGCTGTTACCCAAACTTTACACACTGTTTATTTATTTGGATTTGGTCTTATTACCTTGTGTTTTTATAATGACTTGTAATTTCACAATTGTGAAGTATAATCTGATAGTATATTTCAGAAAATAACAGACATAAGTACTTGTGCTAAGTGGCAAGGCTGTTATTAAAAAGAGCCACATACTTTGGGGATTTGTTACTGTATATAAAATGAAAGGATTTAAAAGCAAGAATGTTTCTTTTATACATAATACAAACTTCTACTGTCCTTACTGCGATGAAAGGGCTTCCAAGCCCTCCCAATATATTTTTTCATCGCAGTAAGGACAGTAGAAGTTTGTATTATGTATAAAAGAAACATTCGTGCTTTTAAATCCTTTCATTTTATATGCATAGATGTCACGTAATTGCTTTGTGTTAATTTGTTACTGTGTCAATTAGGCACACAAAGGTTTAAAAAAAAATGGCATAGAGACTGACCATGTCTGAAGTCACTTTGGACTGGGCCATCTTGCAGCAAGCACAGGTTCCCAGCATATAGGCGATGGAGGAGGCCATGAAGAGGATGAAGATCTTCTCGTGGACAGCTGGAGGTACACACAGCACTGTTAGCATCCCATCTGGTAGATTAAAACTGGCTAAACCACTGGGAGAGTTCACCATAAATGAGCCAGGCTCTCACATCAATTTATCATTGCGGTAAGGACAGTAGAAAATAGTTTTATTTTATGATTAGGTACAATTTGGATTATTCTATATACAGTTACGAGCATCATGCGTGGCCTCTGTCACGGTTTGCTTTTTTTTTGGAATGGCGCCCTCCTATTGGTCGGCTACGATCACGCCACCTTTGCCCCCCCCTCCCATTTCTGTAACTATTGTGTTGGAGCGGGTCGCTCCTTAAATAAATGCATATATTAGTTAATAACCAAATGGAATCCTCTCTTTCTTTTTCCCAGTAAGAGACGCCTACGGAAGCCAACAGTACATAGACAGATAAAGCACATAGGCTATAGTTATTAACTAAAATATGCATTTATTTAAGGCGGCAATTTATAATTGTAACAAATAGTATTTGAATCAAAACATTCAATCAGGTAAAACACGGGCGTTGCCCGGGTCATTCGGCTAGTAGATTATAACTACAAGATAATAAGACCTAATCCAAATAAATTAATAGTGTGTAACACACTATGTTATTTGGATTTGTTCTTATTACCTTGTATTTTTATTTTAAAAAGAATCATACGTGTTCAAAAATAGCTTATATTTCTTATACTGTTAGCGTTACTACATCCTTCCTCTGGGAACAAGACTTGTATCAGAGTAAGGAAAGAGGAATATAATAGTTGGTATACACCAGGCATGTCAAACTCGCGGCCCGCGGGCCTCATGCGGCCCACAACGAATAAATTTGCGGCCCACCAGACAATATATTTTAATAATTTTTTTTTTATAAATTAAAAAAAAAATTAATAAAAATTTGTAGCCTAATTTTTAAAAATTGTAATTATACATAATTTATTTATTAATAACAAACCACTGGTCGCCATACATAAGTCGTAAGTTTTGATAATATTATACCTACATACATAACGTATGTACATCGCCATAAGTATTGTGTGCCTTAAAGTTTAAAGAAAATATTCTTTCGGAGTACTAGAAAAAAAAAACATAAATATACATAAAGTAACATAAATGTTACTATAAAAATTTAATTACTTATTTTCTTTTTTTGCAGCCCACATAATCTTATTACTTTTTTATTTGGCCCGTGTTAGGATTTGAGTTTGACATGCTTGGTGTACACAGTTAAACTCTACAGTCACTACAACTCTTGTCATCAACATTTTATGTCGTACTTAGAACTTGCAGTTTTAAAATTACAGAGGAAACCTCACTATAATAACCTCTATTATAACTTGGTAATATCATCATAATTCTAAAGCTCCCCAGTTTAAAAAAAAAAATCCCAAAGTCATATAACAACATAAAAATCTTGGTGTCAAGTGATGTCATATTAGCAAGGTTCAAACGAGTGACATGGTATCTGATATTTCTGAAAGGAGGAGGTATGATTTTGAATTTATAAAATAAAAATCATAAGGTGATATGAGGTCAAATCCATATAATTAAAAATATGGGTGAAATTTTGGCACAGTAGAATAAGTTCTCTCCTCTAATACCTCTCTATTAAGGTCTTCAAGGGGAACGGAGTCTTAACACAATGTTTTTTTATTCTGATACATAATTAGACTAGCCATCTTAAATTGATTGAACCACATTTCTGGAGTGGATCCTGACCTTAATAAATGGGAAATTGTAAAAGGCTATAGCGGAGGGGTTTTACTCCAAATAACAAAACCCCATTATAACAACATCACTTGGAGGGCATGATTTATTTTAGGTTGTTTTAACCACAGTTAAAACAATTGGAACCATAGAAATATGATGCTATACTAAGTTGCTACTATAAATTATGCTGATATTACGAGGTTATATTCTAAGTAGATTATAGGTAATGTTCTTTAACGTTATATGTACCATTGACTCAATTGAAAATTTGTTCTTTTCTTTTGTTTCTAATCTATAATACAAATTGTACCACCTTATCAGGTAATGTTACATTGATATCCCTGTTAGATGTATCGTTGACTCATTTGGAATTGGTGTTGTTTCCTATTTCATACCTTTTGGTACAATAGAATCTCCTATTGGAGACATTAGTGACAAAACATGGCTAAACTTGGCTCCCTTAAGAAGGTAAGTCTCTCATCAGATACTCTTTCATGTCAATGTCAAGTTAAGAGAAGTCTTTCAAATGAATCTATGATATGATGATCTATGAATCGATGATCTTTACTTTGTCCAATTCTCTCTTTTCATTCTTCAATCCCTCCAGTATGGACAGTCAGTAGACAATCTCCCAATGACTCTAGAGTACATGTCCTGTAAACTTGATAAGGCACAATTTGGATTATAGATTATAAACACATGGTAATAAGACCAAATCCAAATAAATAAATAGTGTGACGTTTCGGTAACAGCGTTGTTACCATCTTCAGACAAAAGTACTGAATAAGACATTTTACCAAAAACATGCTGTGGTAAAATTTCTCATTCAGTACTTTTGTCTGAAGATGGTAACAACGTTGTTACCGAAGCGTCACACACTATTTATTTATTTGGTCTTATTACCTTGTGTTTATGTCCTGTAAACTTTCACACATTTCCCTTTGATCTCTTAAAAGTTTTACCATGTTCTCATGGCAGACTAACTGTATCAAAGCTTGTGTTAGAACAACTAGGAATAAGATGTGTGGAAGAAAGGGAGTGTAGTTACGGTAGTTGTCACGGTTGGAGATGTAGGTGACCCCGACCAGGGCCAGGATCTCTGCCACGTTGGTCCAGAAGTTGAGGTTGACCAGGCGGAGGTAGAGGGGTCTCTGGTCAGTGGTCACTCTCACCGCCAGGTTGGTGTGGTGGCCATGGTAGAGCCAGGAGAGCAGCAGCCGTGGCGTGCAGTGCAGCGCAACTCCCACACGCCAGATATACTGCTGCGGGGAGATCCCTGTGATGGCGCTCACTGACGGACAGAAGTTGAACACCTGCCCCACACCAGCATCATTGTAATCAAGTGTTAAATTTTTTCAAGTTGCTCGGTAGAGACAATAGCCAAAAAAAAAAAAAAGAAATATCAAATTTGCAATTTGGAATTTTTTCACATAGGCATTAAAATACTTTCTCATCAACCTTTTTACTTACTTTTTTTGCCATTTCAAGAGCCCCGAAAAATCACCCTTTTTCAAGAGAATTCTATATACAGTTACGAGCGTCATCAATTCTTTTTCATCTCTGTCACCGTTTGCTTTTTTTTGGAATGGCGCTCTCCTATTGGTTGGCTACGATCACGCCACCTTTGCCCCCCCCCCCCCCCCCCCCCCCCCCCCCACTCGCTTTGTTGTTTTTGTAACTATTGTGTTGGAGCGGGTCGCTCCTTAAATAAATGCATATATTAGTTAATAACTAAATGGAATCCTCTCTTTCTTTTACCCAGTAAGAGATGCCTACGGAAGCCAACAGTACATAGACAGATAAAGCACATAGGCTATAGTTATTAACTAATATAGGCATTTATTTAAGGCGCCAATTTATAATTGTAACAAATAGTATTTGAATAAAAACATTCAATCGGGTAAAACACGGGCGTTGCCCGGGTCATTCGGCTAGTTATTTATAATAAAAACTAATGGACAAAAATCTAAAGATAAGAAAATATAATTTTATCATCATTATCTAGTACACCCATCTCAGATAAGAAATTCAGTCATCATGGAACACCACCCTGTTCTGAGAAATTCTCTTTACTTCTTTAAACTTCTACCTCTTTACTTCTCAGCCTCTTTACTTCTACTAATTCCAGTCCCCATTCTATTAGACCAATTTTATTATACCTATTTAATTAATTTCTATTATCAAACCAATCTTTAATTGGTCCACCTCTACCTTCATTCTTCAATCCCTCCCCAGTATACAGTCAATAGACAATGGATCTCCCAATGATCCTCAGAGTACATGTTCTGTAAACTTTTCCATTTCATTACACTTCATTTAGAAGAAAGCAATATTCACCATTAAATATTCTATAAATTTCTTTATAATACAATATAATGCAGGTATGATTATAGAACAACATTTAACAAGTCTTTACCGCAAATGTTTCTTTTTACAGAATCAAAAATTGTAATTATAATTATATTTAGGGGAAATAATTAAAATTACGATTTTTCATTCTGTAAAAAGAAACATTTGCGGTACATTAAACGTCGTTCTATAAATTTCTTTGTTTGTCATCTTTCATCTGTTCATTTGATCTTGAGGCTTCTACTAGCAAACCAGAACCCTCCCTTTAATTTTTCCATTGCAGTAAGGGCAGTAGAAATTGTTTAATTTCAAAAAAATTCTTTCGCTTTTAAAATAGTTTCGAATTTTGATAACAGATGACACGCAAGTGCATCGTAATATAAATGTTCTAATAAAAGACTCAATTTGATATTTGCGGAAGAGCGATTGCTCGAAGCATATTATATATTTATAATTGTATGTAATTCTACTGTCCTCAAAGCTTATGTCCATAGTTCTTCTAAAATACCCATTCCAAGAGTCTAGCAACAGTATCACTATAAAAGGAAGTTACAAAAATGCAATATAACCGCGGTATGGTAGATTAAACTGGTGAAACCGCTGGGAGGGTTCACCACTGATGAGCCAGGCCCTCCCTTTAATTTTTCCATTGCAGTAAGGGCAGTAGAAATTGTTTAATTTCAAAAAGAATCTTACACTTTTAAAATAGTTTCGAATTTTGAAACCACACAGATTTTAAAAAGAATTCATTTTCCACTCTCATTTCTTTGGTTATTGTCAAGCTTCATATCAAATAGTATTTCAGAGAAATATATATTATATAAAAAGGTTAAAAGAGTTCCTCTTTTATAGCGGGGGCCTCTATTTCATTTTAAATCATCTCACAAGATTCAAATCACTGAAAGCAATACTGAAAACCAAATACCATAGTTTACTCATTCCAAAGATTTGACCTTTTATGAAATTTCCTTCAAAAAAATTTTCAATTTATATATATCACATACACATACAAAAGCAAGGTAATAAGACCAAATCCAAAAATAAATAAATTATTTATAATCCAAATTGTGTTATCACACATACAAAAGTCTTTATTAAGATATAGAATCTTATATATTTTTAAAATAAGCAATCCATAAATAAATCTTTAATTAAAAAGGCATATTTTGATCCAATATATGTCTTTTTAATTAAATCTTATATATGGAGTCTGAAACTAAGTAAAAGCTAACCACATTTGATGGCACAATAATGATATTTATATACTGGGAAACTTAATTATTCCAATCAAGCTCATATAAATAAATTGGTAAATCCAAGGAAAGGGAATTTCTTATACGTGGAACTACTACAGAATCTGAAAATGGAAAGAATGAAAAAAGTAAAAAACTAATCACATTTAATGGCAATAATTAATTTTATAATCAGGAAAACATAATTAAGGCAATTAATCTCATAAATAGATGAGTCTGGGTATATCCAAAGAAAATATTTTTTTCTTGTACATGGATTAACCACTGAGTCTCTAAAATGGAATAATAAAAAAAAAAAGGTAAAAGCTAATTACATTTCTTTTCTTTTTTTTTTGCTTATCCCTAGTACACGTGGTACAGGCCATGATAATCATGGTGGCTAGTTATATAGTGACTGCTTTTACTGTAAGTGCACCACATGTCTACACATCGACTTTGCACTTACAAATGTGCCAGAGCCCCGTTTGGTTACTTGCACTTGCTGGTGGGGTTGGACTTTTGCAAGAATCGGGGGCCATTGGAGCATTTTTTTTTTTAACAGAAAAAAGTGTCCAATGCAGGAATCGAACCCGGGTCATAGTGGTCGAAAACCAAACAGTTTAACCAGCCTTCCACCGACCCCCCCCTTTTCTACTCTCTTTTAAACAAAGTCAAAACAAATCCTCAACTTTTTATTTTTCAACTCACTATAATTCTATATACAGATTAACAATTCAACTGGGAAAACACCTAGTGTATCCTTCGAAGAGGGACCAGTAACAGAGTTGTTACCATGTCAGCCAAATTGGGTGGTCACCTCAAGTACTGATTGTCTTTTGTCTGATGATGGTAACAACGATGTTACTGAAATGTCACACTATTTTTTAAAAATTAGCCTTTATTACCTTGTGTTTCTATAATATAGCACAAATTTCTCTCCCCGAACAAAAGTGAGAAAATATTGTCCTTTAGTGTAGAGAAGGAACTGTGGGTGTGAGCAGGTACACGCTAAGGAAGAAATCAATGTCTTCCTTAACAAACAACTTCCTGCTTGTTTTGGCTCGCTGTACCTGATTGCTGTGTCTACCTCCCATGGTTCCCATCTACATTGTGGGCTACTTTTTTTGTTTTTCTAAACAAGAAAATAATACAGTTAAACCTGTCTATAGCACCCCCTCTAAATAGCGCCTCCCTCTCTATAGCGCCTGATTTTAAATACATAGTACGATACGATTTACATTAAAAGTGACCTGTCTATACACCCCCTCTTGGGACTCACCAAAATCCATATAGAGGGGGCGCTATAGACAGGTGCTATAGAGAGGAGGCGCTATAGACAGGTTTAACTGTATTATTTTCTTGTTTGGAAAAACAAAAAAAAGTAGCCGACAGTGTAGATGGGAGATAGACACAGCAATCAGGTACAGCGAGCCAAAACAAGCAGGAAGTTGTTTGTTAAGGAAGACATTGATTTCTTCCTTAGCGTGTGTCTGCTCACCCACAGTTCCTTCTCTACACTAAATAAAGGACAATATTTTATCACTTTTGTTCGGGGAAAGAAATTTGTGCCATATTATAGAAACACAAGGTAATAAAGAACAAATTATAATAAATGATAAGGCACAATTTGGATTATAGATTATAAACACAAGGTAACAAGACCAAATCCAAATAAATAAATAGTGTGTGATGTTTTGGTAACAGCGTTGTTACCATCATCAGACAAATGTACTGAATGAGAAATTTTACCACATTATTACACGCTATTTATTTATTTGGTCTTATTACCTTGTGTTTAAAATTCTAATAAATAACTAGTGTGACATTTTGGTAACAACGTTGTTACCTTCATCAGACAAAAGACAATTGGTACTTAGGTGACCACCCAGGAATACCTTTCATTCAGTCAGTTTCGGCTGATGATGGAAACAACGTTGTTACTGAAATGTCACACGCTATTGATTTGGATTTGGTCTTTATTATCTTGTGTTTCTAATCTATAATCCAAATTGTACCTTCATTAAGGTATATTTATTTTAGAGGTACACATATTCTATCGCGTGCACAAAATCACAATTTATTAAAACCTAGACAGGTAAGGGGCACTTTTTTTCACAAGGATCATGGAGGTCGTGTATGTTTAGCTTTCACTTAACCACTTTATGGTTCTGGAAGATCTCCTTTCTGTTTGATCCATTACAATGTGTCTTGTGGTAAGGTCTTCTTTCTTATCTCCACTCAATCATATCAGGGTATCAAGAGAATACAGGATGAGCAGCGTTTGTACTCCATGTTAGGAGCGGTTTCACATGATGGCTGTTCCTCATGTCAGAGGCGGCCATTTCTTTTGGAGCTAAGTCGGCCTGCCACTGAGTAGTGCTCCCAGTATTAATGACAAAGGCAGACGCATTCTACTTCACCCAGTCATGATGGTTGTCAAGTCTTAAGCTTTATAAGCTTGATACCCTAATATGATTGAGTGGAGATAAGAAAGAATAAGAAGAGGGTATCAAGCTTGTAGAGCTTGTTGATGGTGTCTGCTAGGGATAAGTAGAGCTCATCAATAGATGAGCCAATACAGTTAATAATCTGGTTGCAGGTTGAGAATTGCACTTAGTACATAGTGGGTAAACCTTGCAACCATTCTGGAAAGTCATTGTCCGTTAATGATTGTGGTAAAGTTATTTTGTGAAGCATTTGATGCTGAATGTGAAAATATTTTCTCTCTCCCCCCTCCCTCCTCTCCAAATGTCTTTCAAGTGGCCTGTTCTAAACCTTGTAATCCATGAGGTAATCATTGTGTGAGAGAGAATACACACAAGTATATACAATATAGTAACCTATATAGATAAAATTGATTTCAATAACACACTTGGTGATGATAAGGCACAATTTGGATTATAGATTATAAACACAAGGTAATAAGACTAAATCTAAATAAATAAATAGTGTGTGACGTTTCGGTAACAGCATTGTTACCATCTTCAGACAAAAGTACTGAATGGTACAAAAGTACTTCAGTACTTTTGTCTGAAGATGGTAACAACACTGTTACCGAAACATCACACACTATTTATTTATTTGGATTTGGTCTTATTACCTTGTGTTTACACTTGGTGATATATTTGATGTTTAAACCTTCAAATTAAAGATGAGGTTTCCATGGTGATATAAAGCTACCATTATAAATAAATCGAAGATCCATCCAACAATGAGATTCTTTATTATTCATTCATAATATCATGGAAATTGAATAAATAATATACACAACTGTATATTACATCTTTCTTACCAAAATACAACAAAAATATTCTTCATACTGTCCTCTCTTAGCAACATAAAGAAACTTATTCCCTGATGGAGATCTTCTTCTTTCTTATCCCCACTCAATCATATTAAGGTATCAAGCTTGTAAAGCTTGTTGATGGTGTCTGCCGGGGAAGAGTAGAGCTCATCAATGGATGAGTCAATACAGTCAATAATGTGTTTTGGGGTTGCAGGTTGAGAATTGCACTTAGTACATTGTGGGAAAACCTGGAGATCTTTGATTTATTTAAATGAACAAAGGGAATTAATATCTATTATAAAACTTCCATATTTGCTCATTGGCTCTTGCTTCTCAAAGTCATCAGCGGCAGCCAATCAGAGAAAACACATTTACATTTGCACAAAGCAGCTTCAATAAACATAACCCAACAATCCCTAGGTTACATTTAGGTAAACAATGTAGTGGGCTATTAATCTGCCAAATTGGAGTCAGTTGAATTAATGTGAGAGGATATATTTTAAGTAGGTTCAGCCCATCAGTCTATATAGATGTCTCTGGTGCATGTTCTTACACCTCTATAACTCATTTATTATAAAGACATAGCTAACCACACAAAATGGCCAAACAATCTATAATGGGAGATATCAAATTTCCACCTTTTCTAGTCTGGAGGATCATGAGAAAATGGTGATTTTTTTTTTCTTGAAGATTTTATTGTGGTTCTTCAAGGATCAAAGATAGTGGGATCTCATTATAACAGCTTTTTTTTTTTTTTGGATAAGGCACAATTTGGATTATAGATTATAAACACAAGGTAATAAGACCAAATCCAAATAAATAATTTGGATTATTTGGATTTGGTCTTATTACCTTGAGCTTTTTTTTTAAATAACAATAACTTGGAAACATAAGATAACACGACCAAATCCAAATAAATAAATAAATGTGTGATGTTTCAGTAACAGTGTTATACTGACATCAGACTCTTGTCTGATGATGGTAACAATGCTGTTCCCGAAACGTCACATATAATTTATTTGGATTATAAACACAAGGTAATAGGACCAAATCCAAATAAATAAATAGTATGTGACGTTATTTAGATTTGGTGTTAATACCTTGTGTTTATAATCTATAATCCAAATTGTGTGCCTTATCATCTTTATTTGGATTTGTTCATATTATCTAATGTTTCTAATCTATAATCCAAATTGTACATTTATCATTAACTGACAACCATGAACAGGTATCAATACCCGCATTGGACACTTTTTTTTTATGATGCATTAGTGCGCCACCTGTTATGAAAATTCGAAACTTATTATAGACGCATATGATTCTTTTTAAAATTAAACAATTTTGTGAAGAACCTGTTTATATTATTCATTGTAAATAACATAAGTTAGGTTGATCTTTTTGAGTGGTACCTGATAAAGTTGTTTTGGAACAAATCTATACAACACCTAACCAGTGAGTTTTAATTTGAAACTTCTTCATCATTCAACACCACAAGAGAATCTGCACAACAGTGGAATGCATGCGTGTGGCGTTTGAAGGTGGCATGTGGGATAACAACCACTTTGGCAAGCAGACGTTTATAATTCCTTTGTTTATAATTTATTCCATTATTTTTTAAGCTCAAGGTAATAAGACCAAATCCAAATAAATAAATTGTGTGTGACATTTTAGCAACAGTGTTGTTACCGAAACATCACACACTATTTATTTGGATTTGGTCTTATTACCCTGTGTTTAGAATCTATAATCCAAATTTAAATAAAAAGGCATAAATTGGATCAAAATATAATTTATTTTACCAATATTTCAGTTGGCTGAATGCCTTATAATACCTTGATAAAGGTTGGCGTTCAGCCAACTGAAATATTGGTAAAATAAATGATATTTTGATCCAATATATGCCTTTTTAATTAAAGATTTATTTATGGTTTGCTCTATTTTGAAAAAATAATAATCCAAATTGTACCTTGTTATTTTTAAGCTATTTAAAATTTGCTCGTATATTTAACCTCTTTACAATAAATTGAATCATTTAAATCTTGTCTATTTATCTCCGTGACAATATTAACAAACTATATTTTGGAAAGGTCACATTAGGAAGTTATTTTATTTATTATTATTTTTTTTTAAGGGAAAAATTTGTGCTAAAATATGGTATTGGTAAAGATAGAGGCTGCCTGGCCGGCATTCATATCTCTTTAAAAATGACACTTTGGCCAGTTATTTTCTCCCTAAAACTTCTTTCTTATCTCCACTCAATCATATTAGGGTATCAAGCTTGTAAAGCTTGTTGATGGTGTCTGTTTGACAACCATCATGACTGGGTGAAGTAGAATGCATCTGCCTTTGTCATTAAGACTGGGAGCACTAGTCAGTGGCAGGCCAACTTAGCTCCAAAAGAAATGGCCACCTCTGACATGAGGAACAGACGCCATGTGCAGCCGCTCCTAACATGGAGTACAAATGCTGCTCATTCTGTATCCCTGGATTAGGAGCCCTTACAGGGTACTATCTGCCGGGCCAGCTGAACCCAGGTTTTTTAGTGAGCTTGTTACTGCTCCCCCTTTTTCATCCAGACTTGGGACTGGCAAAGGCAGAGTTTAAAAACTTTAACTGGCCAAAGTGTCTATTTAAAAAAAAAAAAGATATGGTTTTTTACTATCCGTTATACCTAAATTGATGCTTCTTTATATATATATTTTTTGAGGAGGATTGTTCAATGTATTTGCTGTATAAAGGTTTAAATAACATTTAGTTGCGGAAGGATAAAATTCATGTACATAGTGAGGCAACCTCTCCTATTAATTACAGGTATACCGGGGTCGGTGGAAGGATGGTCTAAACCGTTGGTTTTCGACCGTTACGACCCGGGTTCGATTCCCGCATTGGGCACTTTTTTCTGATTTAAAATAAAAATGCTCCAATGACCCGCGATTCTTGCAAAAGTCCAACCCCACCAGCAAGTGCAAGTAACCAAACGGTGCTCTGGCATATTTGTAAGTGCAAAGTCGAACTGCTTTTCACATGTGTAGACTTGTGGTGCACTTACAGTAAAAGCAGTCGCAGACTTCTACCCACCATGATTATCATGACCTGTACTACGTGTACTAGGGATAAGCAAAACAAAACAGGTATGCAGGTTGGCTTTTTTGTCTGAATTTGGCAAAACTGGTGTTGTGTGCTCATTCTTTATCATAATTAGTAAAGTTTTTTACTGCGGTGAATAACATAATGCATCATTCTGATACATTATTTATGCAAATTAGAGGGAGATATGCATCTCTAGGTATATATATATTTGGATAAATTTCTATGCTCCTCAAAGCTTTTTTTAAATACTTTTTTTACCAAGAATTTTTCAAGAGTGTCAGGAATATATGCAATAGAGTTCAGTTCAATATTAGTGCACACAGTCTTGTAGATTAAACATGCAAAACCGCTGGAAGGGTTTCCCACTAATGAGCCAGGCCCCCCTTTAATTTTTTTTTTTTCATCGCAGTAAGAACACAAAGAGAAGTTATTTTATTTAAGAAAAGTAAAAATGTGTACTAAAATAGTTTTAATTATAAAGTTATTATTTTTAGAAATATTTTTCAAAATTTTTTGCATTTGGATTTAAAAGCACGTTTTTTTTAATGCTACCCATATTATATTGCACAAAACATTATTTATATATGGTAAAAAAATTATTATAAATATCAAATGAAAATGATAACTATTATAATCTTTTTTTTTTTTTTTTTTGTAACATGCTTTGTATTTATTTATATAAAATATTTGATTATTCTTTGATTTTTCTTTATACTTAGGCAGTCGGCAACACTGTACTTTATTTCTTTAACTATTATAATCTAGATGGAGCATTTTAAAAAATAATTATAATTAGTCATATAAAAAAATTGTAAATGAAAATTATAATTCTGTTCTCTTTATGAAATAAAAATTGTAATATTAAAAATGAAAATATTTTAAAAGATAGGTAGAAATTAAAATAATATTTAGAAAAATATCTTAAATAAGTTTTTAATTTTTTTGCAATATATATTTGTCAAAATTTTTTTAAATTACATTAAATGGAGCCTTTAAATGTTGCATATATATTTAATTTTAAATTCCTAATTATGAACACAATTTATAGAGATTTTTATCAAAATATATACAAAATTTGCACTCACCTTTGGGCTGCAAATTGTTGTTGTTACAATTGTAAAATGAAAAAGAATTGATATCACAAAGCATAAAAACATTGAAATAAGTGGGAGTGCTACTGTAGTTAACGCTAAACGTTTTATACTAATTGTAAATAACACATTATCCATCATTACAGGTTTCTTTTGGACTTTATTTACAAATGTGTTTTCTATGCGTAACTTATCTTGCTCCATTTCAACAATAAATAAGCACTAATCTTGAACATAAAAGGTATTAAGTAAATAAAATTAGGAATAAATAAATCTCTGCCCGTAATTTTTCTATTAACGACTACAGCATTGATTTTAAGCCGCACGGAAAAACATTGCAGATGAGATCACACCACCGAGTCATGGTGGTGTTATTAGATTTTTATTTGTTTTATTTAAAGAGTGGGCTTCAAAATTGTTTGTCTAAAATTGCTTCGAAAATTCATTCTTTTTTTATATTTAAAAATGTATATTTAAATAGTAATTTTAGATATAAGGGGGTAATATTTTATTTTCAAATTTAAGTGAAATATTTCTTAACTTAATATTAAAAACTTTTGATATGTGTAAAAAAATATATATATTTTTAATAAACACTGGTAAAAGTTGAAGTAAATATTGCATATAATTTTAAATTTTTTATATTATTTCTGTTAACATATAATAAGGTTTTTAGAAATATAACATATCTAAAATGTTTCAATATATTTAACAAATAATTTTTATATCAGTTTATTGTTCTATTTTCAAATATTCTCCTTCTGATGTTTAAAGGGGTTCACACAAAATATTAAATTATTTAAAGTAATATACAATGAACGGGAATGTTCTTTATAATACTTTTTTTATTTGATTATATCACTCTTGGCGAAGAAGAGAGCTTCTTAAAAAAAATTGAACCGCTTTGATCCAATACTACAAGTCCAGAGTAGGAATGGGATTTAAGGGGCACAGAAAAATCCTCCTTTCTGATTTCTAATAGAAGTTATTTTGAACCACTTTCAAACACTTGAGTTTTCAAACTAAAATAGCTATTTTAAAAAATGATATTACAGATATAATTGTTAATGAATTTTTGCCTAATTCGGGTATACTCCTCTATAAAACATATTTAACACATAAAGACACTTTATTTTATTTAAATCCAAAAGTAAGTTTATTTTTTCATAATTAAAATTTTCAATGTGATGAAAAATTTTGCATAGTTTCAAAGAGAGTACCTTAAATGTTTTTCCAGGATAGGAAAATACCAATGCACAAGAAATCTCTCACAAGAGAGTCTGGCGACCAATATATGTATTAAAATATGTTAAATTTAGTTAAATATCTTTTAGAAGTTTTAGCCATCAAATTTTATTTTATTGTTAACGGTTTCTTATTTCTTTAGTTGGGTTTTGCAATATTTATTATGAAATCATGTATGCTTTTTAATAATATCAATATAATTTTAAGCAGAAATTCGGAATTTTCCCCCCTACTTTTGACAGTCATTTTCTTTGCTCTGTTACTCCAATCTAAATAATTTTTTAAAATAATTATAAAATATTCCAAATTATTTTTCTTTAATATTATTACTCCAAAATGCCACTTATATATAAATGTAATTTAGAAAATATTTTTTATTTAGCTTCTCTTTCTTAGGCCTAGTTTATGTTATATTTATAACTAGGCCTAAAATATTTTATCGAGATGTTAATCCAGTTTTTTTTTTTTACTTTTCTACTCTTCAATACTTTTATTAAGACCTTTAATCTTATATACGAAGTTACTTTTTAATTTTTGCACAAATAAATTTACTGGCAATGTGTTTCTTTCAAATATCATCAAATATTATTTTACATTGCACAAATCAATTTACTGGTAATGTGTTCTTTTTTTATGTTATTAAAAAGAAACACATTGCCAGTAAATTTATTTTTGCAAAAATTTTAACTATAGATGGCAATTAAATCTATAAACTTTTTAATTTGTTTCCATTTGTCTTTTAATTTTGCAAGGCATTGTGTATTAACACAAACACAGATATTCAGTTTGAACTGATTTTTTAAAATAGAATTTGAATTTTTTTTTCAGGATCTTAATGCCCAGAGCTCTAACTATATAAAACATCTATTTAATATATTCATCATTCTTTCCATTTTCTGAAGACTGTTCTTGCATCCTGCACCAATTTTTTACTCTCTTCCTAAGTTCTTTGTCTGAATCGAAGAGACTTTTTGTATACTGCATGTTGTGTTGTTTATCTTTTATAAACTACAACTTATATATTTATTATTTAATTATAATTATTTATTTATCACACACATTTAAATTTAGTAAAGATTAATTCTCTATTTACAAAACACAGTCAGTCTATTGTTCTAATTCCATTTTCTTAAATTCACATCACTTATATATTTCACACTATTCTACATATTCCTCCCTTGTTTAGTTAGTATCTAATCATGTCCTTAAATCTAGAAGGAACATGTATTTGTCTTCCACTTCTAGTGATGACAGTCTTGTTTTCATTCTCATTAGGTGATTCATTTGGGTATAAACAGTCCATATCAGATATAGCAATCTGCTCTTCTGGTACAATATCTTCTAAGGTTGCTTCTTGTTCTGGTAGATACCTTGAAGTACTAGGAAGTTCCATTCTAATTTCTGGAGTCTTAATCAAAGTGGTATTCAAATCAATTCCTTTGTTAAAATCTTGTAAGACATTGGCATGTCTTAAATGCTTTGCATTCCTAATGATAAAGCTACCTGTCTCAGTATTGACTAACTTGAATGAATTTGGAGATATAGTCTCTAGAATGATAAATCTTTGGTTGTCATAATTTGGTGTCAACTTGCTTTTCATTTCAGTGTTTGCGACATAAACAATATTACCTTTCTTGAAGTCATGAGGCAAGGCCTTATTCTTGCTATCAGCATATTTCTTCATTCTTTCTTTATAGGCTTGATTATGCTCCATCACTTCTTTATCCATAAGAGAATCATTGTCATTTATATCATTGAGCTTATTTCTAATTTCCCTGGAAAAAAGCAATAATGCTGGTGTTTTCCCAGTAGAAGGGTGTGGAGTCGACCTGTATGCCATTAGAACACATTGAAGTTCTTCTTTCCAATCCTTTCCTTGCAATTTTACTGAAATAAGTTGCTTTTTTAAATATCTGTGGAAACGTTCAATTTTTCCATTACTTTTAGGATAATATGGTGACACTCTTATATGTTTTATACCTGATTTCATAAAAAATTGCTCAGTATCTTTGCTTACAAATTGAAGACCATTATCTGAAACTATTTCAATGGGAAATCCATATCTTGCAAAAATTTCTTTTAATTTTGAAATTATAGTTTTCGAAGAAATATCATTTATTATAATCGCTTCCGGGAACGATGAATAATAATCAATAAGTGTCAAAATATATTTTGAATCAATAGGTCCAACTAAGTCTACTCCTACTTTATACCATGGTCTAGGTGGTATTGGTATGGTTGTTAAAGGTTGGTCATGCCTTAAAGGTTGATTGACTTCACAAATGTAACAATTCTTTATACGTCTTTCTATATCTTTGTCCATATTGGGCCAATAGTATTTTTCTCTTAAAATTTGTTTAGTTCTAGCAATCCCTTGATGAGTTTCATGAGCTAAGTCTAAAATATTTCTTCTAAGATCTGTTGGTATAACAATTCTCTTTCCTTTTAAAATGAGATTATCATAAACTGAAAGTTCTTCCTTAAATTTGTGCAAAATTTTAAGTTCATCATCATCAATTTGATATGGCCAATTTCCAGTTTGAATTATTTTAGTTAGAATTTTGAAAAATGGATCTGCTTCACTTTGCTTCTTGATATCATTGAGGGAAATTGCCTTCATTTCTTCTGAAAATATGGAAAGTACTTTTTCTACATAATCATCAACAATATTTTCACATGAAATATTTGTTAAAGGTTTTCTTGAAAATATATCTGCAATATTTTGTTTGCCCTTAAGATACTCTATTTCATAATCATAAGGTTGAAGTCTCCAACTAAGTCTTTCAATTCTTGGTGGCAAGACTGTTGCCTTCTTGGGATTAAGCATATAAATCAATGGTTTATGATCTGTCTTAAGTACAAATTTATTTCCCCATAAATAGTCATTGAAATGCTCAACAGCCCACACACACCCAAGAGCTTCTTTCTCTATTTGTGAGTATCTTCTCTCAACATTAGTCAATGATCTACTTGCATAGGCCACTGGCTTTTTGCTTCCATCATTTTGTCTTTGTAGTAAAACAGCTCCTAAACCTACAGGACTAGCATCAGCAATTACTTCGGTAGGTGCATTCATGTCAAAATAGGCTAAACATGGATTTTTTGTAAGAGCTTCTTTCAATTTTCTGAATGAGTCCTCTTCTTTCTTGCTCCACTTCCATTTTATGTCCTTTCTTGTCAAATTATTAAGTGGTTCGGCTAACTTTGAAAAGTCTGGAATGAATTTTCTTAAAAATCCGCATGTACCTAAAAATGATTTTAGAGAATCTACATTTTCAGGTTTTGAAAAACTTAGAACACTTTCTATTTTCTTTGGATCAGGTCTAATTCCATCTTTACTAACAATATGGCCTAATATTTCCAATTCATTTAGAGCAAATTTACATTTACTTTTGTTTAGTTTGAGTCCAACTTGTTGAAATCTTTCAAATACTTTTTTCAGTCTTTGATCCAATTGTTCTATAGATTGCGCATATACAATCACATCATCTATGTAGCATAACACTCCTTCTAAATGAGACAATATTGAGTTCATAGCTTTTTGAAAAGCTTCAGGTGCGCTGCAAAGTCCAAAAGGAATTTTGCAAAATCTGTAGCATCCTCTGGGTGTAATAAAGGTGGTCAAAGGCCTGGACTTTTCATCAAGTTCAATTTGCCAAAAGCCTTTCTTCGCATCAAGTTTAGCAAAAAATTTTGCTCCCTGCAATGCTTGCAAAATATTGTCAACTGTTGGTATAGGATATCTCTCTCTAACTATGGCTTTATTCACTTCTCTCAGATCAACACATAGTCTGATTTCTTCAGTACCCTTTTTTGGAACTGCCACAATGTTTGAGATCCATTCAGAAGCTTCATGGACTTCCTCAATAATGCCATCTTCTATCATTTTGTCTAGCTCTTGATTGATGGCTTCTACCATTTTATATGGAAAATGTCTGCATCTCTGAGCTACAGGAGTAACATTTTCTTTTAGAGTTATTTTTTGACTATAACCCTTCACATTTCCTTGACCTTGAAAAAGGTTCATGTTTTCTTGTATCAAATTATATATATCCTTCGGAATAACTTCCTGTTGAATATTCCTTATTTTTGTTCCACGCTTTATAATTTCTAATTCGAAACTTGCTTTCTTTCCTAAAAGAGGTTCTGCTTTACCTTCAATCACAAAAATCTGTTCCTTTATAGACCTTTCACCCCATGAAACATCTGCAAAGAAATATCCACAACATGGAAGAGGTGAAGTTTGTCCATAGGCATAAAATTTCCTTTCTGTACCATTTAAAGTTGGCATTTGAGATTTAGGAAAAATATTTTTCAAATTTTCAAGTCCTATGAATGTTGTATCACTACCTGTATCAATAGTCATTGTTATTTCCTTTCCATCTATATAGATACTTTCTTTGTTATCAGAGCCTAAAAAGAAAGTGTATTCATCTGAGTCTTCATTATTTTCTGAAATATTTTGAATATTTCTTTTCTTTCCTTCAATATTTTTATATTTATTTTTATTTCTACAAACTCTATTAAGATGACCCATCTTGTTACAAAATGTGCATTTCATATTTCTAGCTCCACATTTATATGGAGGATGTGTAGTTAAGCCACATCTATAGCATTCTTCCAAATTAGGTGCACTTACCTTGGAGGTGCTTCCTTTTTGATGGTACACATTATGAGCTTTTGGTCCTTTAACAGTTGATTCATTAGCTGCTTGGAAATTATTTTTATAGTTTACTCTATTTATTGAGGTCATATCTTCATTTGTCAATACTCTAAATTCTTCTTTGGCTGTTTCAAACATTCTTGATATCTCAATTGTTCTTTGAAGATTCAAATTATCTTGTTGCAACAACTTTTCTTTTAATTGCCTATTATAGCATTTTTCTATTATCTGATCTCTGATCATGTCTTCTTCTAAATTTCCAAATTCACAGGATTTGACTAATTCTCTTAGGGCAATGACATATGAATCAATATTTTCATCTGTATTTTGTTTTCTTTGCCTAAATTTAAATCGTTCTGATACAATATTTTTTTGTGGTGTGAAATATTTAGTTAAAGCTTCTTTTGCTTTTTCATACGTATCTTTTTCTTCTGGTAAATTAAAGAAAATTCTTTGGACCTGTGGTCCAAGGCAATGCAAAAGTGTTGCCCTTTTAACGTCATCTTTCTTTGTTGAAACACCGCTTGCTAATTCATAAATTAAATATGAATTCATCCAATGTTTGTACTCGGAATACAAATCTGTAGCATTAAGGTTCAACGGTAATGGAGACGTCAAATTATTTGCCATCTTCTGTTACGCTTATTTAATTATTATTTTCTTTTTTTAATCCTCGTCGCCAAATATGTTGTGTTGTTTATCTTTTATAAACTACAACTTATATATTTATTATTTAATTATAATTATTTATTTATCACACACATTTAAATTTAGTAAAGATTAATTCTCTATTTACAAAACACAGTCAGTCTATTGTTCTAATTCCATTTTCTTAAATTCACATCACTTATATATTTCACACTATTCTACACTGCATTTATTAAATTTCCCTTTTATGTGACAAATTGCTCTTATAAGCTTGGTTTGGGTTATAAAATATCTTATTAATTGCACCATTTTCTATGTCTATTAAAATCTTACCATCTTGGTCGCAGAAAAAAAAGGCCACGACCTTCTCACTTGATCTTTAGTTGGTTTTTAAAAAAAATATTTTCTTTGCCCTTCCCTGCTTTTTTCAATACTCGGGATTTTAGCGAAATAACCACGTTTTAACTCCTGTTATTACTCATTTACAACCCCTTTAATATATCTCATATTCGTCCATAAGGTCTTACTCTATTTCCTTACTTCTTGATTATTATTTTTTCCTTGTTAAAAGAGCTTAGGAACCTAACGCTAGATAACAATTCTATTCTAGTTCATTAATTATTAAAAATACACTTACTATGAATATTGCCAATAAAGCTGAAATTTCTCTCAGCTTGAACGTCGGTCGTTTTGCATGCAGGTCATCAACTCATCAGACATTTTTTTCATTCAGATTAATTGGAAGTCTTACGAAAATCAGGAAATTGCGTTGTTTCCATTTGAGAAATGCTTATACAATCTTCTTACACTGTCACTCAATTGTCTTTATGCCAGTTTTTCATTAATGAAGTGGCGCTTCAACAATGAGTCGATATTAGTGAAATATTAGATTCAATATTTGGAAAAAAAGGGGGGTAGGGAGTGAAAACATGGAAGGAATGGGAGGGCTGCAAGAAGTCTCGCCTAGGGGCGCATACAACCCTAGAGACGTCCTTGCTGAAGAGCCCCCTATGACATAACGTTTAGGTAGCCTAAATGGATGAGAACCCCTATGGCGCAAGATGGCTTAACCTTGAACTCTTCGGCGGGGCCGTCCCTGGAGTTGTATGCGCCCTAGGCGAAACTTCTTTTAGCGTTCCCATTCCATCCATGTTTTCACCCCCCCCCCCCCCCCCCCCCTTTGTTTAAAATCATATCCTAAAGCTAATCTTCCACTATTATCGACTCAACGTAAAAAATATGATAGGAAGTTTTAAATTGTTATTTTAGTATTATAATGACCATTTCCCAATTTGCGACCCCCCGCCCCCTTCTTGCGCCGCCTTTTTTAATCGAGAGATCATGGTGACTGCCTCGGGCCTGAACTTCAGTTCCTATTCCTTTTTTTTATTCAATGCGTTTTTGAGAACCAAAATAAATTTATTTATTAATTTATTATTAAAAATATATTTTAATCTTTTATATATCATTTTCTGTTGAAAAGTCTTAGCACATCCGGGCATAATGACATTCACTTAGAAACTTCTTTTGATATTCCATATTTCGCACACTTATTTCTACCCCACCGAATGATAAATGCGAATTAATGTAGCAGTTATGTTCAAAATTAATCAATTTCAAAATTATCAAGTTTGTATAATTAAGGAAGTGTGTATGCGCATTAATTTCAAATATGGTATTTTGTTGCTATCCATGGTGGCGAGTTTAGCAGATCGGGGAAGGAACATGGGAATACCAAGAAAGGAATAAATATAGAAGTACTACTGGCGCCAGCCGCAGAACAAAAAGGATGGGAGACCGACAGCGGGGGAAGTAGAAGCGAGGGTAGTTAAAGAAGGAAAACAAGTCTTCTTCTTCTTTCTTATCTCCACTCAATCATATTAGGATGCCAAGCTTGTAAAGCTTGAGACTTTTGATGGTGTCTGCTGGGGATGAGTAGAGCTCATCAATGGATGAGTCAATACAGTCAATAATAAAACAAGTCTAGTGACATCAATTTGACAGCGAGAAGGGTCTGTAAAGATGGCTCCAGAGTGTCCCGTGGACGAGAATCCCATTGGACGAGAATCCCATTGGACGAGCATTTGTTGGCCTGACCGCGGAGGTTTCATGAACTTGCAAGGCCATGTTGACGACTGGACTGTACGGAGCGGATTACTCTGTGGAAAGTGTGTTAGTCTACAGCGGCAGCGGTCCAGTCTACAAGTCGGAATCGTCCAGGTCGGACGTAGACCGTGTGTATGGAGCGGGACGTTTCCCAAAAGAGACATTCATGGTACCCAAGATTCTTTTGACGGCAGATGTTGGAGGAAAGTCTAACTTATATTGTACTCCATCCAATTTGTAGCACACTAATATAGCCATGGTTCTTTCAGCTGAATTCCTTTACGAACTCACTTGTCAGGTTTATACCATTTTGATCAGACAAAGTACATGAACGTCGTGTATATATATTTTTTCAAATAGAGTAATCTATAATTATATTTTTTGATAATAAAAAGGTATATATCGGATTGTGTAAAATGTATTTAATTATCGATATTTCAGCTGGCTGAAAGTGAACCTTTGTCAAGGTACAACAACATATATATTCTAAAAATGATAATAATTTTCTTTTTTTTCACTTACCTTTTCACACACAAATAAATTTATTTTTAGATAATAAAAAGGCATATATTTGATTGAATAAAAATATGTATTTGCCAAAATTTCGGTTGGCTGAACGTCAATCTTTGTCAAGGCATTGCAACATATTTATATTGCATAAACAAACTATATATATGTATGTGTGTGTGATGTTGAGACAGATTAATAAATAATAACAGATAAATTCATCTTTAAATTGAAAATTTTAAGTCGTCAAAGATATGTTAAAAGTGTCTAACTGGGAAGTCATACCGCACTCACCGTATTCACCTGATATTACTTCTGATTTCACATTTTTCGATAACTCAATGCCTGTTTAAACAGCGTTTTAATTCTCATGAAAATATCAAAATTGAGTCACTTTGTGGATAACTTCAAAAGATAAGTCTTTAGTCGTTATTTTGACGTGAAATCCTCCTCTTATTTGGAAAATGGAAAAGTAGTGTAACAATGTACAATATTTTGGTTAAACAATTTTTAACCATTTAGACACGATAAAGTCTTATAATTTGAATAAAAAAAACTTTTGAAATAATCACTTAATATATGTGTAATATGTGAGATAAAATAATAAAAAAAGTTTTGAATGAAAAAAATATTTATTTACAAAAGATATACACAAATTCGATCAGCATTTCTTGTTAACAACGTTATAATTTTTTTGTTATGTTTTTAAAACATGGCATGGGTTATTAGTCAAATAAAATAGAACTTTTTAAAGAAAAAAAATGAATTTACCTAAAATTTTGTATAATTATTTTGAGTTAAAAGGCAATCCCATTGAATATAATTAAATAAAAGGTCGTACCTTGATATGTGAAAGAAAAACAAATTTTAAAAATATTTCAGGAAATGCTCCCTTTTCATCAATTTAATGCACAAAAACTTAAAAGTGAAAGTGAGTTTTAAGTTCGTGTGCACCAAATTGATAAGAGGGTGCAATCCCTCGAAATATTTTTTTTCTTTCGCATTTCTAGGTAAATCTTTTTAATTTTTCGTTATATTGGAACATGTTGAAAAAATTGAATATGATTTTTTTTATGTGTGTGATATCCTCTCACTTGCCTAAAAATTATTGCTTTTACTTAAAAAAAAAAACGTGTCAAAATATATTTAAAAAAGAGCCTATAATTTATTAAATTTCATATTAAACATATCTATATGTTTTTTTTAATAGATATCAATTTCTTTCTCTCACACACTAGGCTTTTAATATATAACATTTTAAAATAAACTTTTTTAATTTAAACATTTTTAATCTTTAATAATCAATTATATGTCATAATTCAATCGCAAAGAATAAGAAAAATTTAGATAGGGAAAAATATAGGTTTATAAAAATGAGATGTTAAAATACAAATATCAATTAAACTATAAGTAATTATATGGATCAAATGTATGTGTGAATCACATCAATGGCTCTTTATATTTAATATATTATTTTTAAAATAAATTAAAATAACATTTTCTCTAAATATTTTAAACCTGTTTAAAAATTATGTCGAACAAATATTAAAAATTATGTTCATATATATTATATCAAAACAATATATATATTTTAAAAAATAATCTTGAATCTATAATATTTTGATTTTTGCGTGTGTTAACTGATATTTTATATTTTTTAAAAGATATAAATTTCTATTAATTGATTAGTGTTTTTTTTTAATTTAAATATATCATAATTTTTAAAATATAAATGAAAAGAAATAAAAATATTAAATTATTTTTATCAAATAAATTTCTAGAATATTTTTTCTCCGGAAAGAAAATAGAGAGAGCACATATCTACAAGTAACAGAAATAAATAATTCAAAATAGCGTAAGTAGAATTTATGTTAAAATTTTGAACAATAAAAAAGTTCAGAAATGCTGCGATTATAAAAAATTGTATCCATATCTATATCAAAAGAACTTTTTAACCTAGCTAGTTGGATTAAATTTAGAAAGAGTGTTCGGAGTTGTCGTCGTAAATCTTGGCTTGGCTGTGGAATAATTTTTTGGAGAATAATTTGAGTTATTTCCATTCATTTTTGATGAATGGGTTACAATCTTCGATGTTTCACTTCTTTTTTCAAGAGGGACTTCCACTATTTTAACTCGAGGGCTTTCTTTTATAGGAATATGCTTGACGGCCATAGCGTTGATAGTACGTAACGCTTCAAAAACTGTTTGGCCTCTTTTAGGTCCTAGAGATAGAATGTCTGGTTTTGATTTGCTAGCAGAAGCTTCAAGACTATCTACTTTTCTAAAGTGGACATTTGTATTACGAGGGGAATTTTGGAATGTTGATCTTATATTTGTGGAAGAAGGGTTGTATGATTTTCTTTCGATTGCAGCCGGCATGGAAGCATGAATTTCTTTAAGAACTTGCTGAAGATTATCCATTGAAATTTCGATATACTGTCCACTGGCGCTACCTGTTAGTTTAACAGTTGGTTCCTTCTTAATCAACTTGGCCCTTCCCATATTCTCATCAATTTCTAACGCGATGTTTTTAACTTCGATAATTTCGTCGATCACTGAATCTGGCTTGATGAGCGAATCTTCAAATTTGACTGGCAACATGTTATGTTGGTTCTTTGACGTTTCGGAAGCAGGTTTAGAGCTTTGAGGGAAGAGAGAATGATCTGAAAAGACTACTTTCTGTGGATGAGAACTAAAATATACTTGTTCTTTAGGATTAGGGTATTCCGAACTTTCTTTCCCAGCAACTTCATAAGAAGAGGTTTCATAGGAATTATCGATGGAGCTGTATTGTGCTACCCCATCTGGAGCAGAATATGGGATTCTGCTGAGTGTCATTCCAACATCTTGAGCTGTTGTGCCATAGGAACCTGCATGACCCATGTTTATCTTGCCTTCCTCATGAGCGTAAAGCGGAAAAGCTGAGAGGACAAGTTCCTGTCCATAGTTGCCTTGTGAGCCAGTTGAAGAAATTGAGGAATAAGTCTTAGGGGCTTCTTGTTGAGGTGGGAAGAGAGGAACTTCAGTTAGCATCAATTTGTGGGCCTCAACATGACCCATATTCTTTCCTTCATCTCCCCCATAGGATCCACCTCCCATCATACCCCCATCAAGAGGAACAATAGAAATTTCCAGATATTCCGCTCCTTTTATTGAGGGCATGTTACCATAAATATTCTTAGTCTTCACGTTGGATATGACATCATCATCTTTAGGTGGGGTGTAGGGGTTTTTAGGCGTTTCAAGATAGACAGGTCTCTGATGATTGTGGGAAGCATAACGAGGGAATAGAACTGGAGGAGGGTAATATGAATAGATATTCTTCATGCGATTTCCTAGAGGAAAGGAAGGCCTATAGAAGGTTGGAGCAGCATAGTTGAAGGTCCCAGCAGTTAGAAGGCCGACGTCAGCATTTCTGTAGTTGAAGCGGGGTCTAGCATATTGACCGTAGAAATAGGGACTGGTGGGAGGTACAGGCTTCCAACCCCCATACATAAACAGCATGTCGTTACGCCTCTTCGGACCGGCCGATGTTGCCTGAGGATCCTTGCGTTTGACGACAGGCTTGGACGTGGTGGTGTTGACAGCAGGAGCGGAGAGGGATGCAGGAATGCATACCGCAAGGAGAGCCGCGAAAAAGAATATCTGCGCAAAAAAATCATATTTTAGGATACGCTTGTATCAACAATGTAAATACATTTCAAGCTGAAATAGCCTTTATAATATTACTTGTTGTATATATATTAATTAATTGTTACCACAGAGTGTGTGTAAGCTCACAGGAAAATAGGCGCTAACCGAAGGGAAGAAAAAGTTCCTTTGTTTAATATTAGTTTCCCTTTTATATTTTGTTCTCTCTCTTGTAAATCAATAAATAAAATGTTTAATTAATAATTTTAGAATCAGTTTCATTAAAAATTCTAAGCAAAGTCAAAATTACTAATTCCATAAAGATTATATATTAGCTATATTAATTAATTGTTTATTCTCATTAAAAATAATTACTGAGACCAAAAATAATCAAATTTTAATGGGAGAAATATTATTCATAGAGAACTCAACATATAGCTCCTTCTTGCAATGAAAAACGCAATATTATCGCTAATTTTATCATTTTTTATTTCCAAAAATAAATTTCTACTACCACTCAAAGGTGAAAGTCCAAATTTATTATTAACACCAATCTTTTATCTGACGTTTAGAGATTATAAAAAAAAGTACCAATATATAATTATAAAGCTTTCACATTTTTGGCATTGAAATTTACATATATTTAAGCTTCAAGTTGCTTCCCAGCTTAAACTTGAACTATTCTCACAACTATTGTTTTAAATAGCTCTTTCAGGTTGAATTAGAGATCGCACAAGTTACCATTTTGGATTATATATTTCTCAATTGTACGCATGACGAGCTTAAATATGTTCTAGATAATATGATAACATTCAAAATTGGATATTTTATTAGTTTTCGAAAATTGGGCAATATTAGTTTCTATTTATGAATTAATATCGAAGCACTCTAAGAAATGCTAACTTATGTTATGCTTACATATAGGTTCAAAATGTAAGCATAACATAAGTTAGCATTTCTTCGAGTGCTTAAAATAAAAAATATATTTAAAAAAAATCAGAGTTATGAAAATGAATAAAGTTTAATCCAATAAGCATTTTGGAATGAGAATATAGGAAAAATTTAATATGCCGTTCTAAACAGTAAATAACTTTATTTGAGATCAATTGTAAAATTCACTATTTCTATTGTTTGATTAAAACGGATATAAAATGTTTTAAAAATAGCCCGATATCAATTAAAATGAATGTATTTCGATAAAAAGTTCAAAAAATATATATCTACAGAATAATTGTCAAAATATTAATAAAAATCGAAAATATTGATTAAAAAATGAAAATGTTATTAAAGTGTAAAAAGTTGTTACTAAATTGTAAAATGTTGATTTAAAGTGTGAAATGTTATTAAAGTGTAAATGTTATTAAAGGGTAAAAATGTTGTCTTAATCTCTTAATATCTAAAAACAGAATATAAAAAAAAATCATTCAACTTGCAAAATCTCATGTTTAGTATTTTACATTGATCAAGGGGATTCCCTAAAAGCTTCTAAACTTAGAAATATGAGAAAAAGCGTTGATATATTATTTTTATGATAACTAATATACGCTGAATATTTGTCAAATTAAAAGGATAATTTTTTAATGTATTTCTTTCTAACTTAAAAAATAGATAATTATTTATCGTCTAACTAAGATTTAATCTTCGAAAAAAAAATAGATGCTAAAAAAAATTGACCTGAGGGTTTTTAACCTAGGGGCTTTTTTTCTCTATTTTTATCGCCTTAATTTTACATATATGAAACATATTTAAAATGCACCTAATTATTATAATATTTTTTCTTCTTTTAATTGTATTATATAATCTGTGATTGACCGACTGTTTTGAGGGTTATCATTATCGTATTTTTGTAGAAGATGTTTATGAGGAAAAAATAAACAAATAATAGTTTATTAGTTACTTTTGGACAGATTACAACATTAATAAATACATTCGAATAAAATGCGTAAGTACGTTTTAATATTATAATAAAACGTAAATAAAATTAAAGTTAAATAAAGGTGTACAAAATACGTACTTAACACTTAATAATAAACAAAAAGTGTCGTATATAGTTAATACAAATTGAATTCTTTCTCATCTAGAATACGTGATTTTTTAAATGATTATCTTTTAATGTTTGTGTATATGCTGATGAATTGAGAATGCACACTTGAATTTTCGAACATCATGAACATAATAGCATATTTTTCTTTATTAATTATTTATAGTTTGGAATGACTAGAGACAAAAAATAACTAGTAGCATAATAAAAAGTTAAATATACTAAAAATAAAAATCGCGCAATAATGAACAATATATTTATTTCAAGAACACTAAATAAAAAACTATAAATATAGTTTAAATGAATAATTTGACTATAATGGGGGAGAAGAATGTAAATAATAACCTTTCATAGAATAATTATTTTAAAGCAGATGAGAAAGAGAAAATAAAAAATAATATATATCCTTAACAATGAAAATTGCCCATTTAATTCTCAAAGGGTTAAAAAAATCAACCAAAATGGCGTGTTTTAAAACCATTTTATTCTGCTGTAAACAGTTTATGTGGAGTCAAACAAGAAACCAGGTTAAAAAGGTTTCTAAAAATACATTTGGTCGATATGGATTCGCAGCCAATCTACTTTTAGAAATATTTTTGGCAGAATTTTACCTTATCGTCTGTTATTTAATATCGAACAATTTATTTTATTTTTCTCTGTTTAATATTTTTTGACGTTTCTTGTGGTTGGAATTTTTTCCGCATAATGAGATATATTAATATCTTATTCTTTTTTATACTTAAAAAAATATGGAATTATAGAGAAAATAAGAGGTAGATTATATAAAAATAGCCTTTTTGTTTCAAAAAGCAATTTAAAAACCAATTTACTAACGTACTTAATTTCATTTGATTCTATAAATTTGAAAATCTGCATAAATTTATATATGTATGTTATGAATATTTTGTTTTGTTGCTGAAAAAGATAGGGAATTGAAGGTGCAGTCGTAAAAATAGGAAATATAATTATTTACCCATCAAGTAGTTTTTATTTTGAATTACCTGAAGCAAATCACACATAAAATCACTCTTCACAGTAATATAGAATTTATAGAATGAATTCTCTCTATATTTGTGAATTTAAAAAATAGGTAGGTCAACTATACATATTTACAACAATATTCAAAAGTGTTATGTTCTAAATCTATGTTCAAAAATAAAGGAATAGTCAATGATGAAAGTAAAATACATGTTTAAAAAAATATAAAATATAGATTATATAATATGTATATATAAATTATCATTCCTTATAATATATATAATTATTAGTATAAATTAAGTGCTTGGTTTATCTAATTCAACAACATATTAGGAAAGTTAAGAAAAACTATCTCCTGATCTCGTGCAACTAAAAGTTGCTGATGGTTTGTGCCATATATACACATTATATATATATTAATAAGTTAACTTGATAAAAAATGTTAAATTTATTAAAATATTTCAAGACCACAAATATTTATTTTTTTGAAAATAGAGCAATCCATAAATAAATCTTTAATTAAAAAGGCATATATTGGATCAAAATATCGTTTATTTTACCAATATTTCAGTTGGCTGAACGCCAACCTTTATCAAGGTGTTATAACAACTGAAATATTGGTAAAATAAATGATATTTTGATCCAATATATGCCTTTTTAATTAAAGATTTATTTATGGATTGCTCTATTTTCAAAATATAAATGTATATACTTTTTATAATTATAAAAAAAAATTGAACCCACACCACAGTTTATTTTGGATATTCCCTATTTATCAAACATTACAATTCAGTTTTTAATATTTAAAAAAACTATAGATTAACAATAAATATACATAATAAAATTTGGACACAATAGTAAAATGAATTAAACTTTTTAAAGACAAACGAAAAAATTTTAAAAAGCAGAAGACAAAGGGTTACGACATTTATAACTACCGTCCTTAATGAGTTGAAAATGCCTAGCTTGTAATTTGTAAATGGAAAGAAAGGATTTTTTTTTTAAGAGAGAGAATAATGTAAAGGGAGAAAGAACAAATTTGTTTTCAATTAAGGTCACACACACCGCGTACAAACGCAAACAAAGCACTCCCGGGGTAGACGACAATTAAAAATATAGCAGAAGATGAAACGGAAGAGAGATAGTGAAGCAGACGTAAGGGTCCTCACGTATTTATAGGCTCACAGACAGACTTCCGGATCTATTGTTTCAATTACCTCCTCCCTACATATTCGGCCACAGCGATTTCAAAATGGCGCCAAACAATTAATTTCCAAAAGAACTCATTTAGAATCTCAAGGCTGAATTTAATTAGCGACTAATTATTTTTAAAAGTACCTCCAGTTGATGACATTTGTGAAAATTAAAGTTTTTTTTTTTTGCTACGTTAGAGGGCGTTTTTGTTTATGGTCAAATCGCTTTTTTTTTTTTAATTATTCACAGAAGGGGTTATTTATAGAATTACATATATATATATACTCCCCTGAATTTCTAATTAGCGTGTGGCTCAAATTAATTTATTCTTTAAGCTACGGTATTTTATTGTAAGTCTTAAAAAAGTCCCTATATATATTTATATTTTTTAAAAAAATCATATTTAGTTTTGTATAATTCTTTTGCGTGCGTGCGTCTGATTGATATTATGTAAAATAAATATCAATTTATATGCTGTTAATATTTTTTGAAAATTTTCTAAATTATTTTACGAAGGTTTTAGTTTCTGATCTTAAAAAAAAAAAAAAATAGCTAAATGTTAATTAGTGGGAAATTGGTTAGCAAAACATTAATTGCATGAGTAAGATGGATTTTAAAGAGAAACTCGGGTATAAATATTTTCTGGGAGATAACAAAATAGACATATGGTGCATACTCATGGACAAAACTTAAGGAAATAGTCTTTAATATCGATAGTCGCCTGTTTTTTTTTTTTTTTTTTTTTTTTAAGGATCAGAAGCAATTTCGTTTACAATTTGTTATCTCGTGTGTCTTCAATAAAGGTCACTGTAATATCTTTCAGAGTTATTGTCTGAATCCCGATATACATGCTAAAAGATTCAACTAATTTAAGTTTTGTCTATGAGTGTATATTGGTTATCTCGTGTGTCTTCAATAAAGGTCACTGTTTCAGAGTTATTGTCTGAATCCCGATATACATGCTGAAAGTTACAACTTCCTTAACCCAATTTAACCAATGTCATCCAAACGTCGAAGGATTCACGTCATTAAGAACAAACTTACTACAGTCCCTTGTATCTCCCCACAATTCAAGATAGTTTAAGACAGGGGAAGTCTCAATTTGGTGGTAATTTCCAATCTGAGCCACAAATGTTGTTACCCCCAGGAGTGGAACAAACTTGGTATGATCATACAAGCCACTTCTTCCGAGCAAATGATTTAAAATACGATCTAGAAAAAAAAATGTGTGCAGGTGTTGAAATTATATATAAATACTCAACAACCTTTTAAATAATTTATTCCAGCGTTTAACTGACCAGCCATCACCCTTTTCAAGGGAAAACAAACCGTACAATATTCACTTTCTTTTTGATATTTTGCCAATATTTTTGCGCAAAAAAAATATATATATTTGTTGTTTTTTTCCAGTTCAACGTATTTGAAATATCGGCGTTCTACACGTGTGTAAAAATCTTCATAAACCAGCCAATATGTGAGGTTTGTTCTCCTTGAAAAAGGTGACAGCGGGTCAGTGAAACGTTGGAATAAATAAAAATCGTATAAAATACGAAAGGAATTATAATTTAACTCTATTTTAAACATTTTACGCTCATAAAAAAATCTAATCATTCATTATACACGCCACAAGAAGTTGATTTGAAGTAAATTCTATGTTTTTTTTTCCATTTCAACTCTCCCTTGGTGTAACACATCCTATTTACAGGAAGATACACAATGAAGGGCGATGTGAACTCCCTACGTACAAACGACTTTCCGGGTTTATCCACCAGCGGAGTGCATCGTAATTATAAGGTGACAGTCTAGAAGATATGTATGCAAATTTTGGGTACCTGTATATGTAATTAGGAAGTTTCAGGAACCTGAGCGTCGGAAATGGTGTGAGAAGTGATTTGCTACGACGTGGGCGGTTTTATTTTACAAAATACAGGTTTAAACTTCGTCTCTTGACTCTTATTTAAAAGAAAAAAAATATATATAAGAATGTAATTTAAATTTTGAAACCTTTTTACACGTTGGTTGAAAAAGAAAAAGTTCTCTCTTTGAATTTATCAATTTGAGATTAGAAGGGTGTCACACATTCGAACCCGGCATGTCTAGCGCGGACAATTTATTAGAATAGCTTTTGGACTGCGGTGTTTGTTGGTTGGTGCCCCCACCGTGATATAAGCCCTCGAAGGCCATCACCCGGGATCGAATCCCGCATTGAGCACTTTTTTTGTCTTATAAAAAAAAGGGGGTCCAATGGCCACCGATTCTTGCGAAAGTCCAACCCCACCAATGAGTGCAAGTAACCAAACGGGACGCTGACACATATGTAAGTAAAAAAGTTGTGTTTTCTACATGTGTAGATATGTGCCGCACTTTAGACTAAAAGCAGTCGCGTATATCATGATTATCATGGCCTAAGATAAGTACCCATACAGTTGACCATACAGGATAAATTCTGTATCATATAGCAACATTAAACACTAAGTAACCACTTTGAAGTATTAAAACCCGTTTTACATCACAGAAAAATAAAACCATGATTGTCATCTGTATCTATAAAAGAAAAACGTTAAACCACCCGTTTTTAACCCAATTGTTACTGTGATGTATAAATAACTCACCGCGAAGTGTCTTTTTTTTATTCTGGAAAAAATATTATTGCGAACTCGTTGTTTTTTTTCGAACGTTTTGTCCTTTTTCAATCTGGTCATTGTTGTATTGTAGCTACAGGTTGAGAAAGAACAACACACGAAAGCCTCCAGTAATGTATATTTTTTAAACGTTGGGGTAAATTATTTATTTTTTTAGCAATATGTTTCACTCTTTACATTGGTTGTATAAGTTCTGAGATATTTATTAATATTTCCTACGTATAGAAGGATTTTCAACGTATGTATTTTAAAATGTGTATATAAGGGTTTTTTTAACGCCCTTTTTTAATATTATATACCAATTATAAGGTTTGAAACTTTTTTGGAGCTATTGTGACTTCATTCAAAGCAATTTCTTCCCGCGCTTAAGAAACGAGAATTAGAATGAAAGAAATGTGGGGATCAGGATATTAAAGAAACGAGCACCTATGGTGTGGGAATGTTTCTGATGACGGGGGTACTGCCATCTATCGGGGAAAATATCAATTAAACGTTGGTTTAAAAAAAAAAAAAAAGTTTTCCCAGTTGCACACACGATCAGGGGTTATGCTCTTTAATTTACCACCCTGATTGCCAATTTATTTCTCGAATTTTTAAAATTATTTTAAAGTATGTTTCAGCGTGAATTAAACACATTTGGCTTTAAATATTCTTCCTTTTGGATTAAAAATAAAAACGGCGAGGTCCACCCCCTCTTTTTTTTTTGGAAGGATGTCAAAATGGAAAATGTCGAAATGGACCGTTTATGTTCCAAAAAATGAGAACCTCTCAAATGCAATAAAACAATGCATTACTTGATCTTCTCTGTGCAAAGTGTGCCTGTACTGATAAAGATCTCAAATCGAAACCATGTAAGCACAAGTAGGTGTTTTTTTTTCTTTGTCGCAATGTGCCAAAGCTGGTGTGTGCTGTGGCTTATTCACCGATTTGACTCTGCGTGCTTATTGAGGAGAAAATATCAATAAAAATACGATTTTTGAAGGGAGAGGTGCCCCTTTTGGTATAATGAATACCATCCTCCCGCAAGTTTGCACACATTGAATCTTTTACAGTTACAAAAATAAAATAAAACGATTAGTTCGTTTTAATTCCGATAGGTGGCAGTCTTGTCCAATTATATAATAAATGTATGGCCAGCTTTGTGGAAATTAGGACTCGTCCAAGGATACGTTTCGATTACGATTTTTACGATACGATTTTTAAAATATCGTTACTTCGAGCTTTCGAGCCTTATATAATGATCTTCTACACAGGAGGATATTAGACTGTATCTACGACAAACATATCCCCGCGGGTGTTTCTCATGCCCATCTGATAATATGCAACAGAGGATTGGAATTTATGAATAATCGATGTATGCACATTTTTATAATCGCTTCCATAAAATAGGGAGGCAGAGCGCGTGGTGTCTATAAAAGGAAGCCCATAAAGATTCTATTAATGCTTCAATCAAAGCTCAGAAAAGAAGGAGGGTTAGACTTATGGGAATCGTGAGAGGGCAATGGCTCATCCTTCTAACTGCCCATAATTTGCCGGCTATTTGGGTCAGCCCTTTCTCCCGGCTTCTCAGCGCCATCTTGGCAGCTACTTTGGAAGCCAGTGTAATCCCAATTTGGAGGGGAGATTTGAAAATTTCCATGTTGGGATTGTAAATACAGCTTTGTGTGAAATCTGAAAGTCTTTTTTTGCTGCCACTAAATGCTATAATTGGTCTATGGCTACTATTTTTTCATTTTCTATGGTCGCATTTAGGGAATGTGTTGAGTTATTAAGGTCTGCCGTTATTATTTAAAATGCGCATTGATTTGTCTCAAGTAAAAAGATTCTAAATATATAACACTGGGCAAAATGACCCCGGCTTCGCCCGGGTTATACGGAACAAATGAAATATGCTAATTAGGTCGTTATTAAATGCTTTTGCATATTTACCGAGCTCTGAAACTATGACCGTGGCTCCATTTTTATCGACATCATTTATATCAAGCAGAAGAAAACATTTTTTTTAATAGGAAACGGTCCAATATCGTGGAAACGTATGCGGAACAAATGGAATATGCAAGTTAGTCCGTTATAAGATTAATTTGCATATTCTGGACTTGGAACTCTAACAATGATTACTTTCAGACTAACTCTATATGGTTTCAAAGTTTTATCGTGAACAGTCCAATATCGCGTAAACGTATGCACGGAACGAACAAATACGTTTACTTAAATTTTTCTTCTTTATTTCTATAGATTTCTCTCTAATTCTGAAAACATATCTACTTATAATAAAAATAAATAATTTAGCGCTTTTTTTTAAATAACGCAATTTCCGACCATCCTTACTGCATTGCAATTTTTTTTGATGGGCCTGGCTCATCAATGGTGAATCCTCCCAGTATACCAGACTGTTCTGCCATTGGCTGTTCTGTATAGCCCGTGTTTTATTTGTTTATCCTTTCTTTTTTGGTGGTTGTAGAAATGTGCTTCTTTTTTTAATATAACAGAATAGCGCTAATGATGGTTATATTTTCACAAGGATCATATGCAAAATCTGTAAATAATTACATAATTTTAATTGCATATAGTTTCCTTATTTACATACACGTTTTAAAATTTTTAAATATATAAAAATATATATATAATGATAGTTTTAACGGAATGTTAATCAACTTTAATAAAACTACACAAAAAAGTTTTCCGACAACATCAAAATTAATTTTTCAAATGAGAATTAGAAGAAAAAAAGGTGTTAGAGGGCCGTCAATTAAAAATTTCCGAGAATAACTTTTAAAACCGGCGGTCAGGTTCTGGGAAGTTTGGAGGAAAAAATGGGTGAAGATAATTGCTTGGGTTAATCTTCACTTTTTTTATAAGACACGTTTTTTTATATATTTGAAATCTTTTTTTTAACGGAGTTGACAAAATTAAAGAAAGGACCTCGAGATTTGTATATTCTTATGATCAAATATTTCTAGTAATTTATCGAATTATTTTGTGTGTGTGTGTCAATTAAGAAGATATATACACTCTCTGATGGACAAAACTTAAGGAAGTTGTACCTTTTACCATGTATATCGGGATTCAGACAATAACTCTGAAAGATACACTCATGGACAAAACTTAAGGAAGTTGTACCTTTTACCATGTATATCGGGATTCAGACAATAACTCTGAAAGATATTACAGTGACCTTTATTTGAAGATACAAGAGATAACCAAGTGTGAACAAAATTGCCTTTGTCTCTTAAAAAAAAATGACGACCGGCGATATCAAAGACTTTTCACTTCCTCAAGTTTTGTCCATGAGTGTAATTGCTATCGTAGAGAGAGAGAGAGAGAGAGAAAATGACAATTATCTTAATTTTATTGACACTTGGTCAACAATCATTTCACAAAAATTAAAAATTACAAACATCAAAATTAAATCAAAATATATACAATAGACTGATCCCTCACTGGAGGGATGTCTGGAATTCTTCAGTTTCACAAGCCGCCCTGAATTCGGACAGCTTCTGTCTTATACAGTGGTTGCTGTCCCCAACACTCGCTATTGCACGGTACTCTGCGAGAATTGTCTTTTCTCCGGGCAATAGACTAACGAGAACATCCTCCCATTCTTGGCGGTACCGCCCATTCTAACATGGACGTTCCATGACCCAAGGAGCACAGGATTGAGCGAGCGCCGAGTTTGTAAAAGAGCTCTTTAACTATTTCTTCAGCGTTCTGAGGAATCTGTTCAGTTTGGGTCTTGCTGGGAGATCCCGGAGTGCTGGTGGAAGGTGTAGCATCGTTTTTTTTTTCTTTTTGGACTGTTGGTGTGAGGATCAACTGCACCGGGAAAGCCTCTGGCGCAGGGTGGTCTAATGCTGCAGGTGGAGGTGTAGAGGTGGTGGGAGCAGGCTCAGGGGTCCTCACGCTGTTACTCTGGCTTGAGGGTTGGGGAATACTTGCCGCCCTAAGGAGGCAGTTTATTCTTTTATGGCCCATCCTGTAGCACTTGGAGCAACGGAAGCCATACTCCAAGTCAGATCCGCCCTTGGCAGTCACGATGATCTTCTTTGGAAGAGATCCGTGATCTTTTTACCCTCGTTCATGGATGAAGACGGTCTTCTTCAGGTTTAGCCAAGTGTAGCCGCCGGAGGTGTTCACGGCAGGGGCGATGGAGACCACCTGACAGTAAGGCCTCAGGGTTCTGATGATGTCCGCGTCCTCGATGGCGTAAGGCAGGCCGCTGATGGCGATTCTTTTGTCCCTTTTCTGATAGGGCAGGGCTTTGAGCAGGACTCCGTTGATCAACAGCCCTTCTTCAATGATTGTCTCCGCCATTTGAGGACTTTCTAGGCCAACCAGAACTTGCCTGGAAACGTTTCCAAGCTGCACCACTCAGCTCAACCAGTGTCATACAAAGAAATTCAGCTCCAAAAAACATGTATTATTATAACAGAATAAGGAGCTGCAATAATAAAATCCCCAAGATATTAAATCATCGACAAAATCATCAACGTCATCATTCCGCATAATGATTTTAAATTAGCAAACAGGATTTCAATGTAGTAGCTTCAAGCGTTGGAACAGAATTGAACACGAATGGAATGTCCGTCTACCAGGCTAATCCAGGCTATGCAAATAGAATGGCGGAGAGAGAAGATTGTTCTTTCCTATTTGCATATGTAGCCTGATGATCTTTCTGGACGATAAAAGAGAGGTTATACATGAGAAAATATAAAACCTTTCTTTTTGAACAAAACCCATGTGCCAAACAATCTTTGTTCTTAGCGGCGGTGTAGGTTATGTATATACAGTATCTGTGTCAGAATTCCTTTCTTATAATACTTTTGACTCTTGACCGCTCAGCTAAGTTTTCAATTGGTGAAATATCGAGAGGGTACAATTGGTATTAAATAGAAGGAAATAACGCGCCATCTGTAGGCGAAAATTGAAACTTTTTTTTACCACACAATTTTTGTCTTTCTTTTTTTTACAACTAGAACAACTTCCTATTGTCCTTACTGCGATAGAAAACATTAAGAGGGCCTGGCTCATCACTGATAAATCCTTTTTTTAAATTATTATTATTAGAGCGGTCTGATAGTATGAACTGGCGAAACCGCTGGAAATGTTCATCATTGATGAACCAGGCCTTCCCATTATTTATTCTTTCGCGATAAGGACAGTAGGAAGAAGTTTTATTTTTGATAAAAATGCAAAAAAAAAAAAAATACTATCGTGCTAAATGTAATTTAAAATTGTCCATAATTTGTTTTTGATAAATCAACGATAACAATTTTTAAAATAATCACAACCCTTTTTATAAACTATGAAAAAGGCATCTCCTTATCGTGAAACTAGAAGTTGCTGATGGCTTGCACCATCTATCGGAATAAATATCAACTATTCTCGTTAATATTTATTCCGATAGATGGCGCAAGCCATCAGCAACTTTCAGTTGCACGATAAGGATATGCCTTTTTCATAATTTATGCACCTTATCCCAGTACAATATCACATTTGTACTTTTTTTTTTTCACTTCTTATAAACGTTTATGGTCCTTTTTGACGTTTCAGAGACCCACTGTAACCCCCTGACAATTCACCATTCATCAATAAACTTTTCACTTTTTTTCTTCTTCTTTCTTTTGAAAAGACGATAGTGCGATCACCGAAACGTCAAAAAGACAATAAACGTTTATATAAAAAAGGTTGATGAAGTCTTCCCCAATTGGAATTAATCAAAATCCAACCTACAATTATGGAATTCTCTATAATTTAAAAATAATGAAAAGAGAACAAAGTTAAATATAGTGTGTGTCGGTGAACACTGGAATTACACGTATGATGCATCGTTGTGAATTTACACCGTTTCTGATCGCGTGTTCTAATACCTGTATCGACCTAATAGAGCCAATTTGGTTTATTGAAAATGGCGATGACGATCCACTGTAACCTCTGACATTACTTCACCAATGTTGCGAGAGGATGATATTGTCGCGGAGATAAATAAAGCAAAGGGCAAATTTGGGAATAAATAATTTATTATAAGGGGTATTTATAGGGAGAGAGGGAGTACAACTTACCCCAAGTTAAAGATAATCCTAATGAACGGCGTCAGCCACCGTCCCGTTTTCCTTATTTACAGATCAGCTTCTGAGAACCCCTCACACCTGTGGTCCCCCCGGGGTCCAGGGATGATTGACAGGTGTCCCATCTGGATGGAGCTTCTTGACAATATTCATGTACCTAAAGAGGTACCTCTCCCTTTAATTATATATATATTGTACTAATGAGAGAGCCATAACCAGAAACCATGGTATACAGGTTGTTGGCTTTTGTCTGAATTTCCCAAAACTGGTGTTCATTTCTTGTTACCACATTGTTTTTTTTTTCGACTAGGGAAATAAACATGATACGTCGTTGACATGGTGGAATTAGGCTGCAAAGATATAAATGGAGAAAAAAAAAAAAGCATCTCTCATTGATCGTGTAATTAAAAGTTCCTGATGGCTTACGCCATCTGGCGGAATAAATATCACTTATTATTCCACAGAATTGGATAAATACTGGAAGAATTATTCTGGAATAATTTTTAAAGAATCTACAATTAGTTAATATTTATTCCGACAGATGGCGCAAGCCATCAGCAACTTTCAGTTGCATGAATAGGAGATGCCTTTTTTTTTTCTTAATTTATATCCACCTGATACAATTTCACGTTTTGCTATATTTTAAACAAAGATATAAAATTATGAAAAAGGCATCTCCTTATCGTGCAACTGAAAGTTGCTGATGGATTGCGCCATCTATCGGAATAAATATCAACTATTCTCGTTGATTTCTAATTATTCCAGAATTGGCCAAATACCCATTCTTGATTAATCAAGAAAAGCTAACCACGGACGCGTTTCGGGCTATTGGCACTCATCAGCGTGGTGTAAGCTGTACCTCAACGACCAAAAAAATTGGTCATTAAGGCATCCTGAAAAATCATGAAATGTTGATGATATTAACTCAATTCCCACTAAAATCTAAAATGTTGCTGGAGTATGATATTCATGTACCTAAAGTGGTACCTCTCCCTTTAATTATATAGTACTGATGAGAGAGCCATAACCAGAAACCATGGTATACAGGTTGTTGGCTTTTGTCTGAATTTTCTAAAACTGGTGTTGTGGTTTATTTCTTGTAACCACAGTGTTTTTTTTTTCGACTATGGTGATAAACATGATGCATTGTTCTAATGCATGTTGTTGTTGTTGTTTCTTATCCCCTTGTGTAAAGATTACACGAATTCCATGATCTCATGGAATGGAGTGTAGTGGTGCAGCTTTCATTGATCATGGCACCATGATCCAGGCACACTTTGGTGAAAGTCTGACTTTGCCTGTAGTTTGAGGCCGTTCCTAACATGGAAGCAGAAGCCTTTGCTGCCGACTATAACATGAATACAGACGCAGCTCCTCCGTATCCCTGGAGTGGGACCCTTGCTGAGGTCTATCAACCGGGTCAGTTGAAGTCAGAATTTTTAAAGAGGTCTACTCCTCTTCTAACAATGCTGCTGTTGGTCCGCGACTGCTTATTCGTCAGAGTTATTCTGCTTGTTTCGCAGCTGGCCTTCATATCTGAAGGTCGTTCCCCTATCCGCCACCTGGGGACGCGCCCTATAGCAGTCAGCTCTGCCAAGGGGTTCTAATGCATAATTAAAGGGAGAGGTGCCTCTTTTTTAGTACGTCTGCAACTTTATGTTGTATTGTTACACCGGGGTCCAGTTTGGTAGGTTCGCCGACCTTAATATTTGCTTCACTTATGTTGACTGTCTTTCCAGAGCTAGTTTCAACCTTTGTATCAAATTATATAAGTGAATACTAAAGTAATTGCCTTCAAAGATCTATAATTTCATTTCTTTTTTTTTTTCCAAGAACATCTAACAAAGGAGATAAAGAAGTAAATGCAATACTTGTATGATGAATATATCTACACGCGTGGAGACAACACTTAAGGAAGTTGTACCTTTTTATCATGTATATCGGGATTGAGACAATAACTTTGAAAGATATTACACTTGTACCTTTTTATCATGTATATCGGGATTGAGACAATAACTTTGAAAGATATTACACTTGTACCTTTTTATCATGTATATCGGGATTGAGACAATAACTTTGAAAGATATTACACTTGTACCTTTTTATCATGTATATCGGGATTGAGACAATAACTTTGAAAGATATTACACTTGTACCTTTTTATCATGTATATCGGGATTGAGACAATAACTTTGAAAGATATTACACTTGTACCTTTTTATCATGTATATCGGGATTGAGACAATAACTTTGAAAGATATTACAGTTGTACCTTTAAACATGTATATCGGGATTGAGACAATAACTTTGAAAGATATTACACTTGTACCTTTTTATCATGTATATCGGGATTGAGACAATAACTTTGAAAGATATTACACTTGTACCTTTTTATCATGTATATCGGGATTGAGACAATAACTTTGAAAGATATTACACTTGTACCTTTTTATCATGTATATCGGGATTGAGACAATAACTTTGAAAGATATTACACTTGTACCTTTTTATCATGTATATCGGGATTGAGACAATAACTTTGAAAGATATTACACTTGTACCTTTTTATCATGTATATCGGGATTGAGACAATAACTTTGAAAGATATTACAGTTGTACCTTTAAACATGTATATCGGGATTGAGACAATAACTTTGAAAGATATTACACTTGTACCTTTTTATCATGTATATCGGGATTGAGACAATAACTTTGAAAGATATTACACTTGTACCTTTTTATCATGTATATCGGGATTGAGACAATAACTTTGAAAGATATTACACTTGTACCTTTTTATCATGTATATCGGGATTGAGACAATAACTTTGAAAGATATTACACTTGTACCTTTTTATCATGTATATCGGGATTGAGACAATAACTTTGAAAGATATTACACTTGTACCTTTTTATCATGTATATCGGGATTCAGACAATAACTTTGAAAGATATTACACTTGTACCTTTTTATCATGTATATCGGGATTCAGACAATAACTTTGAAAGATATTACACTTGTACCTTTTTATCATGTATATCGGGATTCAGACAATAACTTTGAAAGATATTACACTTGTACCTTTTTATCATGTATATCGGGATTCAGACAATAACTCTGCAAGATATTACAGTGACCTTTATTGAAGACACACGAGATAACCAAGTGTGAACAAAACTTAAGGAAGTTGTACCTTTTAGCATGTATATCGGGATTCAGACAATAACTCTGAAAGATATTACAGTGACCTTTATTGAAGACACACGAGATAACCAAGTGTGAACAAAATTGCCTGTCTCCTTTAAAAAACAGACGACCGGCGATATCAAAGACTTTCCACTTTCTTAAGTTTTGTCCATGAGTGTAATTCTATTCGGAATGTACAAATATTGGACAGCTCTTGTATTTCAGAAAACCGTAAGTATATAAGTAGAAGTGACAGACATTTGCCCTGAGGACAGGAAGTCATCGAAACGTTTGGATAAATAAAGACATTAAAGATTGATGGAGACAAGTCTATATTTACTTTCAATGAACCTCCAACTGAATAATGTGATTTCTATAAATAATATTATGTCAACCAATCTCTAAGTAAGGCTGAAAAACAAAATAAACCAATTTTTTTTTTTTCAAATCAGACGATATTCAATAATTGACCAAACGAAAGAAACCGAAACCAAATGAAGCGCGACGAATCACGTGACCCAATTAATCTCAGTAATGACTCCAGAATCAGGGAAAGGGGACAGCCAACCAACCAATCAGAAACAAACAAAAACTATTTTTGGAAACCACTCGCAGCATCTTCATAGACTTTTTTTTCTCTCTCCTCACCCCCCCTCCCCCCTTTCCTCCCCAAGGTTTATAGGTTAATGGCCTTAGACCCATCAGCATGCGCCAATGGTCTTATCATAGATCACATCATGTTTTTTTTTTCTTCAAATTTATTTTTATATCTGGCACTCCTGGATTGTTTCAAGACCGCATGCCCCTATACATGTTTTTATGTCGCACTTTATGGCAATTTTATTAGGGCTATTCTGAGTCACTCTGTTGTACTTCCCGTACTGAATTATTTCACGGACTCGGTCAATCGATTGTAAATTATGCACATAGAGGAGCTATGCAACTTTATAGTGTTCTGCTTTATATACGAGGGATTGTTGCTTCCAGATTCTTCTGGTTATTTTTGACATTGATGGTTGTAGAATATGTACAGCATCCTTTATGAAGGCAATGTTACATAGTAGTGTTTCTGTCTTTCCTTTTTTTGCATATACACTAATGGACAAAACTTAAGGAAGTTGTACCTTATAGCATTTATATCGGGATTCAGACAATAACTCTAAAAGATATTACAATGACCTTTATTGAAGACACACAAGATAACCAAGTTTGAAAAAAATTGCCTCTGTCTCCTTAAAGAAAAAAACATACGACCGGCGACATCAAAGACTTTCCACCTCCTTAAATTTTGTCCATGAGTGTAATATGGATATACTGCAGAACAACCTCCATGAGAGGACACGCTCAATAAGGACACCTCTCTACATAGGACAATTTTCACCACCAAAATTTACCATTTTTTACATAAAGTAACTTTCCAGTAAGAAAACACCTCTCTCTAAAGGATAATTTGGCTCTGTAACTAAGTGTTGTCTTTTACAGGGAGGTAGTTGGGCTACTGTATATACGTTGTGTCCAACTCAAATTGAACTTCCGGCTTCAAAGTGACATCGTGGAGACTTCCAGTAGCCACAATAGATGATGACGGCGCGTTTATCATCATCAAACGACAATGCCCCCACATGGAGCGCACAAAAAAATGACAATAAAGAAATCAAATGACATTTTAATAATGAAAAAACTAGACTTTGAATAAGGAAGTTTTCGTCCCTATTGAATGACATTTTTTTCTCTCTTCCATTTCCTATATCCATTTTTTTACCCTTGTGTTGAACCATTTAAATTTGGTTTAAAAAGAGTTTTTTAGAGCGGAGAAAATTGTTTGACGATTTGCGATTCCAATTTTTTTTTTGTAAAAATTGTTATTAACATATTAAAAAACAATTTTGTCTGAATATAATTTCTTTGTTTATTTTTTTACCTTAATTATTATTATTTTTTTATGTTTGGGGGTCGGTGGAAGGATGGTCTAGACCGTTGGTTTTCGACCGCTACGACCCGTGTTCGATTCCCGCATTGGGCACTTTTTTCTGATTAAAAAAAAAAATGCTCCAATGTCGCCCGATTCTTGTAAAAGTCCAACCCCACCAGCGAGTGCAAGTAACCAAACGTGGCTCTGGTACATTTGTAAGTTCAAAAGTCGAACTGCCTTTCACATGTGTAGACATGTGGTGCACTTACAGTCAAAGCAGTCGGCTATTTCTACCCACCATGATTATCATGGCCTGTACCACGTGTACTAGGAATAAGCAGAAATTTTCCGTTCATCATCACTCTTCACAATTCATCCTTTCATACCTCATCCCTAGAGTTAGAAATAATCATTATTTCTCCTTAAAATAAATTTGGATTTTTCGTTGAAAAGAAACACATGCGGGATAATCACAAGCCGCATTATATTGTATTGCATTATAAATTTATATGTTTGATAGTGATAACAATCTATATTAATAAAATGCAAATTTCATAAGTGTTGTTCACTAAAAACTTTTATTACAATGCATCAATTTCGACCAAATTTTCAACATTTATGTAAAACGAGATGGAGCAGGTTTTGCTTAACATCAAAATATTTTCCCCTAACATTAACATGCGTAACTTCGCTGTTATCGATTAAATACAAAAAAAATCAACAGAGATAATTTTATTTATATATAAATACAAAATTAAATTTCAACAGAGTTAATTTTTTTACATACTAGCTAATAATCTCAATCTAAAAAATATTCAAAACAAGCAATTTTAAGATAACACCATATGTAAAACAGTCGGCCAAGAAAACAAATAACGTGTAATATATATATAATAAATATAATATATATAATATAACGGTATAATAACGGTATAAAGAAATAATGAGCCTATCGTTCAAATTTATAATTGTAACGAATAGTATTTTAATTAAAACATTTTAAAAACCCACAGTTTGGAACGGGACGTTTCACAAGAGTGACATCCATGGCGCCAATTTATAATTGTAACGAATAGTATTTGAATTAAAACGTTTTTAAAATATATACGCACTCGGGTAAAACCCGGGCGTTGCCCGGGCCATTCGTATTATATAAATATATAATAAAAAATATAATGTAATGAATATTATTATCATTATTATCATAATAGTCTATGTTCCGGAAAATTATTTTCAATAATATTCGTTAGGCAAACTTTCACTCAGATAAAACCCGGGCGAAGCCGGGTACACATCCGCTAGTATGGTAATAAAATAACTTGTGCAATTTGTATTCTGGAATATTGCTTAGATTCAGCTTTATGTATTTAAAAAATATACATTAGGCGGCAATAACGCGCCATCTATATTCCAAAGATGGAACTCTTAAAGCACGGATTTTTTTCTTTTCCAATTTGACACATCTCCTACTGTCCTTAAATGCGATGAAAAAATATTGAGAGAGCCTGGTTCATATACACAAGTATATGGTGGAAATTTTGTATTTAAAATACACTGGCCCGCAAAATTAAAGGAACAACATATTTTTTCCATATATCTCAAATTTTATCGAACATTTATCAATGTGAAATTTTATATACAAATTTATTATTTCATTATTGATTAAAATACCCGAAATCAAAGAAATCGAACACGTATTTTATGCAAATTAGCCGTTCAAACAATGATCTTCTTGCAGTCAGTGTATAAATATCTTGGAAATTGTTGTTAATATGGGGTGTGATCGCCTTTAACTGATAGACAGGCTCTACATCGGCGACCCATACTAAGAATTAGGGAGTTTATAAGCTCCTGTGGAATCAACGCCCACTCTTTTTTTTTAACGTGTGTTTCTAGCTCATGAGTGTTTCTAGGAGGGGGTTGGAGGGATGAGATCCGTCGTCCTAGATTGTTCTATACATGCTCAATGGGATTTAGGTCTGGAGATCGAGCTGGCCAATTCATCCGAGCAATTGCATGGTTTTGGAGAAAAGTGTCGACCACATCAGCCCTATGTGGACGGGCATTATCATCCATTAGAAGAAAGTTTTCTCCCATTTCAACTGATACAATACGCAGAAGGCTTCACATGAAGGGCCTCTATGCTCGACGACCCATAATTTGTGTGCCGTTGACACCACCTCAAAAGAGAGCAAGGGAACTTTGGCGCAGACAACATGTCGCTTGGAATCCAGATGAATGGAGCCATGTAATGTTCACTAATGAGTCCAGATTCTCTCTAAACAGCTATTATCGTCGTGTCTTTGTCTGGAGAGAGGTAGGAACCAGAAATAATCCCCGAAATATGGTTGAAAGGGATCCCTACAGAAGCCAATGTTTTATGGTCTGGGCTGGAATCTTCTTGGGCGGTCACACAGCACTCCACATTTTTCGGCAAGGAACCCTGAATGGACAGAGGTATCGGGACGAGATCTTGGCAGCATATGTGATGCCTCAATCATTAGAAATGGTAGAAAACCTTCTTATAATGGATGATAATGCCCGTCCACATAGGGCTGGTGTGGTCGACACTTTTCTCCAAAACCATGCAATTGCTCGGATGAATTGGCCAGCTCGATCCCCAGACCTAAATCCCATTGAGCATGTATGGGACAACCTAGGACGGCGGATCTCATCCCTCCAACCCCTCCTAGAAACACTCATGAGCTAGAAACAGCCTTAACACAAGAGTGGGCGTTGATTCCACAGGAGCTGATAAACTCCCTAATTCTTAGTATGGGTCACCGATGTAGAGCCTGTCTATCAGTAAAGGCGATCACACCCCATATTAACAACAATATCCAATATATTTATGCACTGACTGCAAGAAGATCATTGCTTGACCGGCTAATTTGCATAAAATACGTGTTAGAATTCTTTGATTTCGGGTATTCTAATCAATAATGGAATAATAAATTTGTGTATAAAATTTCATTGATAAATGTTCAATAAAATTTGAGATAAATGAAAAAAATATGTTATTCCTTTAATTTTGCGGACCAGTGTAATAAGACTTTATTTCTTAAGATTTTAATTTTTTTTTAAACTCAATTTTAATGCATTCTTTAAAAGTTCCCAAATACTTATTTATATCTATATTCGTATAGACAAAACTTGAGGAAGTTGTACCTTTTACCATGTATATCGGGATTCAGACAATAACTCTGAAAGATATTACATCGACCTTTATTGAAGATACACGAGATAACCAAGTGTAAAACACACACACAAAGCTTTATTAAGGCCACCGGTCTTATACAGATTTACCACAGGAAGAAAGGAATCATAGATGGAGCTCCTGTACTCCAGGCAGTGTAGCACCCAACAACAGCCTCCAGGTCCGACACATGTCCAATGGCCACACGTTCTTTCGTACATACGTCAAGGTTAGCGAATCTCTGAACAGACTAGTGTGGAATCAGCCGCGTTCTAGTCTTCGCTTTCCTCATCCAAATGGAGACCAAGTGTATATAAACCGAGATAACCAAGTGTAAACAAAGCTTAAGGAAGTTGTACCATTTACCATGTATATCGGGATTCAGACAATAACTCTGAAAGATATTACAGTGATCTTTATTGAAGACACATGAGATAACCAAGTGTAAACAAAATTGCCGTGGTATCCTTAAAAAAAAAAAAATAGACGACCGGCGACATCAAAATACGAAATTTCCTCAAGTTTTGTCCATGAGGGTACTTTATTTATGAGCCATACATCCCAAGGACGATAGTTAAAAGACATTGCAGATGAAACTCACGTAACTCACAATGTTCTAAACTTCCCTGTTGGGAAATATTGAGGAGAAAGTCCCGGTCTGACAGGAGAACGCAGGTCTGCGAGCCAATTCTCGCCATTCACACTCTTTAACCGGTTCACGGAACGAGGAAATCTTACAAAATCCTATGGCGAAACACGTGGTATCTTCTTTTCTAATCAGGTGGTGATTTATTTAATTTGTACCCTTCCAATAAATATGTTTTCATAAGAATCATTTATATATATATTGTAGCGTAGAAATCAAGTCTTTGTATATCTGAAGATGTGAAAGTATTTATTGATGACGTCACCACGACCAGTCGACAATTATTAACAAATCAACCCAAACTATCTACAGCTAGAGAATATCGAGCAAGCAAGCTAGGTAACTAAATGATGATTTAGCAAATGTAAAATTTTAAATCTGTTTCAAATATTTTCGTTGAATAATTAAATTAAATAATAAATTATTTCTTCGCCACAATATTTTAAGGGTGATACACCCAACTTTGTATTTTAGCGAACTTTAAAAAGAAGTCTGTGGACGAGTGGGTAACACCCTCGATTCCAGACAGTCATGAACCGGGATTGAATCCCACGTTAACATTTTGTTTTAATATGTGAATAACCTTCACATATTATTCATTGTTGTAAATATCATAAACTAGGTTGCTCTTGTTGAGCGGTACCTAATAAAGTGATTTTGGAGCGAACTTTAAGCACGCTATGTGAAAAAGAATACTATGTGATGAGGGCCAACAGCCCGAAACGCGTACGTGGTTATCTTGATTAATCAACAATGGGTGTTTGACCAATTCTGGAATAATTTGAAAAAATCAAAGATTAGTTTATATTTATTCCGATAGATTGCGCATCCCACCAGCAATCTTTAGTTGCACGATCAGGAGATGCCCCTTCTTCTTCTCAAATCAAGCCTGTTGGTCAACATGTCCTTTCATTGATTTATAGAATGCAGGGCAAAGGATACTGGAGGATGACCTATCTGTAAATAGGTAACTGAATGTGAGACAAACTTTATTTTGTTGTAAATGTTTCCTCTTCCCTCTCCTCTTGTTGATGTGTAAATACGGCGAATCCTGTATGGGGCGGAATGCCCTAAATAAAGGCTTTTGTTGTTGTTGTTGATGATTTATTAAGAGACCATATGAACATCATGGTGGAGGATTGAGGTACAGCCTGCGCCTAACTGACGAGGGCCAACAACCCTGAAACGCGTACGTGTATTTATTGAACGTTTCAGTTCATATTTATTCCGGTAGATGGCAGTTGAGATCATTTAAATTGAATGATATGTCATGGTGTCAGAGTACTGATTACAAGAGCCTAGAGGTCTAACACAGGCGATGGGATATTTTTCAATTGTCTTCAGAGCAGGCCATTTCCCTCCATGTGATCATACTACAGTTAAACCAGTCTATAGCGCCCCCTCTTGGGACTCACCAAAATAGGGTGCTATAGACAGGTCACTTTTAATGTAAATATCACATCGTACTACGTATTTAAAATCGGGCGCTATAGAGAGGGAGGCGCTATTTAGAGGGGGTGCTATAGACAGGTTTAACTGTATATATAAGAACACACATCTTCATTACTTTTTTTTTTATAAGAGAAAATTAATTAAAAAAAAAAAAAAAAAAGTTCATCAGAGTGTTTTCAATTTTAATAAAATATTCAAACTATCATGTGTTCAAATACAAAGTTTAACAATCTACATAAATGTATCCAAAAGAACAACATGGCGACTACGCTATCTAAATCGGCTGCTAAGTTAAAAAAACAAAACAAAAAAAAAACGACAAAATTCATATTAATTTTTGAAAAACTCACACCATTTCTTTCGACCTACTCAAGGTTCCTAAATTGATATTGCGGCGAATTTTTTAAAGGAAATGAGTTTAATGGACCAATCAAAACTTGTCAATTCAAAATGTCATCGCCCAATCACACACTTGAGATTTCTACCATTAGATCGAATTAAGGCGTTTCTAGAGCAAAATTCAATTTTTATTCTTTTTTTTTTCTTTTCCTAAGAATGGTGAGAAATCTTGCGCTGTTGTGTTGTGAATGCCATTTGTTTTAATTGTTCAATGAATTTTATATTAATGATTTGAAGATAATATAGCTTAGAATTTGTTCCTCATTTTTATTTTGAAATATTAATATAATATAGTCCATTTTAATATATTTCTGTATTGAGATTTCGATTACTATTTTAGATTTTTGTGTTTTATAAAGGCTGTGCGTAGAGAGATGAACACAATAATGTTCTTCAATACAACCATTCATGAGAGACCAGCCATAGCACACGATTAATTTTTATTCTAAAGAGTTTGTCGTTCATAGAGGGGGTCTCTCAAAGGAGGGGTCACATATGGAGAAGAATGCATCTCTAATTTAGAGAATATTTACATAAATGGTGATAAAGGGTCTAGTATTGATTGTACATACATTTGTTCCTCATTTATTTTGAAATATTAATATAATATAGTCCATTTTAATATATTTCTGTATTGAGATCTCGATTACTATTTTTTTTTTGCTTATCCCTAGTACACGTGGTACAGGCCATGATAATCATGGTGGGTAGTTAGCGACTGCTTTTTTACTGTAAGCGCACCACATGTCTAGACATGTGAAAGCAGTTCGACTTTGCACCAAACGGTTTAACCAGCCTTCCACCGACCCCCCTCGATTACTATGAAAATCATTGTATTTAGCACGTTCACAAATATATATTTAAAAAAAAAGATTTTAAAACATATTTTTAAAGATAAAATAATAGATATAGAGAGAGTACTACAAAAGACAACGGGTGGATTTTCCCGCCTAAATCTAGCCCACAATCCTCAGCGCTATCGTCTGCTAAAGATGGATGAGGGGGGTATCACACCACATCTATTACGAATAATAAATCTTCTGTTTTTTTTTTTGTTCTCTTCCTATATTTTTTATTTATCATTAACAACTCTCTCTTGTGTATTTTCGATCCACATTTTTATCTTCTTTTTATTTTTTGTAATGTTTTTCTCATCTTTCAAAATACCTTTAACATTTTATAAAATGTGTGTTAAGAAGTGAAGATGGAGTGTATTATTTAAACTCTTTAGAAAAACTTGTTATTCATTTTTAATTGGGTGAAGTTATGTTTAATGTATATGATATTTAAAAATAATATATATATATAGAATTTTTTCTTTCATTAAAAAAAATGATGAGAGGTATAATTGTCTTCTTCTTCTTCTTTCTTATCTCCACTCAACAACCATATCAGGGTGTCAAACCTGTAAAGCTTGTTGATGGTGTCTGCTGGGGATGAGTAGGGCTCATCAATGGATGAGTTAATACAGTCAATAATGTGGTTTGGGGTTACAGGTTGATAATTGCACTTAATACATAGTGGGAAAACCCTGCAACCATTCATAATTGTCCGTAGATGACCAGACTTATGTCTGGAAATCACAGACTTAAATCTGGTATAATTGTGTATTTATTGTGGATCAAGCACAAATAATTAATTTACCAATAAATATATTGTATTACACCTATATAGAACCTTCTATTAGAGGCTGACAATTGAAAGTGGTGGTCTCTCCTGGAGGAAACAGTCTCTTATTGGAGACTGTGTGTTGGGATGTGTATGGACAGTTCAATTTTTGTCTTTACAAGAGTTGGCCGTTTGTTTATCTGTTAATAGGGGGAGAGAGATTGAGATTGAAACTGATTTATTACAATGTCCATATAAGATTATATAAGGTTAAATACAGTGAAAGAGAGAGAGGTTTTTCCGTTCAGATTCAGGATAAGAAATACAAACAACCTATCGTAAAACCTCAATAATACACAAAGAATATTTCCCCAATAAAAGATGTGCATCTTGGTTGTTCTGTACGACCCTAGTTTTTATTTCAGTATTTTGATTCAAGTGAAACGAGAGAGATTGTACAAGTTATTGGAACTGTCTCCATACAGTAGCTGTGTGAGAAGAGAAAGGGGGAAAGTCAATGATTTGCCCTATGGCCAATATGCAAAATTAGCATAAAAGTTTTTTTTTTTTTACTTATCCTTTTATTAGTCTAAATTAGACAAGATCTTGGAGGCCGTGCTAATAAAGAAGTTCAAGAACTCTTCTTGGTTCTCTGTACAGGGATCCTTTGTCCTTTCCAATACAATCCAGTATATGTTGGGGAGCATAAAAGTAAAATTAAGTGGTATTATATAGCAGTATATTATAGTAATAAATGATGTATTATTTGTGTAATAATTCAAATAATGTATTATATAGACCATAGTAGCCGTGTACTATATCCTTATATCTATAAAATTAATAATAGTATTGTATAGTTTAGTGTATATCACCTTTATTAGTTATTTTTTTTTAAATATATAATTTATTTTCCCATTAGAAAAATTTCCATTTTTTTAAAATAACTAATCAACTTTTTTAACAGTTGAATATATTTTTTTGGAAATTAAATAAGTTTATTCACTTTGTTAAATGGAAAAAATTGGTGGAAAGATTGGACGAAAAAGATAGAAGGCAGCGGGGAGGAGGGAGAGGTTCTAAGATTTTTTTCTTAGCTTAGGGACAATTTTAAGAAAATCGTCTAAAAATGTAGTTTTAAAATTTTAGTGGAATAAAACTTCTACCCTACCCCTCCAACTGAAGCACCAAAAAGATAAGTAACTTCTTATATATTTTTTATTTCAACAGGTTAATATGTATACTACATAGTATAATAATAGTATTATAGAGTATAGAGTTTTGAAAATAGAGCAATCCATAAATAAATCTTTAATTAAAAAGGTATATGTTGGATCAAAATATCATTTATTTTACCAATATTTCAGTTGACCGAGGTTGGTAAAATAAATGATATTTTGATCCAACATATGCCTTTTTAATTATAATATAGAGTATAGTGTGTGTATAAGTAAAATTAAAAAGTAAAAATAAATAAATATTAAATGTGTGTGTGCAAAATTAGTGTCTATGTAATATGTAATTATGTAAATCATTCTATTTACATTTTCTCTCTCTCTGCCTTCTATTGATGAAGACACTACAATTGCTGGTCGAATTATCCAACTAAAGATAACTCCGTATAGATCAAGCTAGGCCTCGTTCAGTGAACTTATGGGTTTTGTGATAGTTTTAGAGCCACAAACTATACAACGTAATCATATGCGAAAAGATGCACTTCTCCCTTTAAAACAAAAAGCTGGAGTTGTGGAATATTCACCGACCAGAATCTGCACGCTATTTGCATAGATATTTTTGTCGTGTCCAATGGAGATATGTATCAGTGCATCTCTATTACAGCAGTCGCAATGTTCCTGGGTGTTTAAAACTGCTTTTCTGGGTCCATGTTGAATTTGCATAGATAAAATCAAGATGTGCATTGTTTTAATGTGTTTTTAAAGGGAGAGGTGCCCACCTTTTTGTACACAAAACTTGTGTGGCATTTGTAGAAAGTGTCATTGTCACCCAATTGACCAGGACGTAGTGTGAGGTCAGTAGTTCTGGAGAGTCCCGACAGGGGGAGCCACGTGCCAGCCAATTAGACATGCTTCTCGGTTCTTTTGGACTTCTCAAATGTCATCTCCCACTTCCGGCTTTAGGAATGATCGCTCTCTCACTTCCGCGGTTGTCTCTCTTCATTTTTTTTTTTTCAATTTTGTAAATTCGGCAAATTTACATATTCTTTGTCTGCGTCTGTCAATCTTATGTTTATTTATACGTTTCTATTCATTAACTGTGACTCGCATAGTCACTTGAATATAATTATATCGCACACATTTCTTCTCCCGAAAATTTAAACCACATATAACACGAGTGGAAATATATAAGGTTAGATCTCTAGAAAGGGAGTTGAAGTATGGAATATGCGGATTAAATTAACTTCCTGTGGCGTATAAATGAATGATTACATTTTGAATGCAAAGCGTGATAAACTGGTTATGTTGAAAATTATTTTCATTTTAAAATCATTTGGTGTGTATAATGGCCGGTGCATTGGTGTCAGGTTTCATGCTGGTTCCTCCACTTCCTGAGGGTTGTAACACTTTCTAGTGTTCTACTGTGTGTAGAACACAAAAACAACTTTCAAAAAATAGAGCCTATTCCAATCAATCCTATATTTTATTGAAAATACATTTCAGTGATTACCTGTGTCTCGAGGAGTTATTTAAATAGAAATATTCCGAAGATATAAAAGCTCTTTGAATGGAGCAACCTAAGAGATAACCGAAACGTCCAAGTAATAAAATTTTTCAGAGTTTATGAAAGTAAGTCGCACTTATATATTAATAATTTTAATATACAGTTTTAAACCTGTCTATAGCGCCCCCTCTTGGGACTCACAAAAATAGGGTGTTATAGAGAGGGGGTGCTATAGACAGGTCACTTTTAATGTAAATCTCGCATCGTACTACGTATTTAAAATCGGGTGCTATAGAGAGGAAAAGCGCTGTTTAGAGGAGGCGCTATAGACAGGTTTAACTGTATGTTTTTATATTTAAAAATGATTTTAGAATGACATTCCGATATGAAATCGGTATTTTATCAGTATTCGAGTCGCGAATAAGTCAATTCGACGGAGACTTGTTTCCCCAAGAACGAAATCTTCAAGAGCCATGTTCCCCTCGAGATCAACGTCTCCAGAAGTAATTTCTTCGAAATCTTAGTTTCAAGAACTCACGTCCCTAAGGGAAAAAGTCTTCTAAGAGCTAAATTTCTAAGAAACCCAGATCTCCCAAAAAAAGTGAAGACTTCAGAAACCAAATCCTTCAAGAGTCAAATCTTCCAGAAATCAATTCTCCCAGAACTCAAGTCTTCTATAAATCAATCTCTCCCAGAAACGAAGGCTTCCACAAGCTGAATCTCCCAGGAGCCAAATTTCTCAGTAAACATGTGTCCCACAGAATCTAAGTCTCGCTAAGATAAATATTCCAAAATCCAAATCTCCCTGAAAGTCAGAAGTCCCAAAAGCAAAGTCCTTCCAATCTCCAAGTACCCCATGAATCCTATGATTTACACTCATGGACAAAACTTAAGGAATTTGTACCTTTTAGCATGTATATCGGGATTTAGACAATAACTCTGAAAGATATTACAGTGACCTATATTATGAAGACACACGAGATAACCAAGTATGAACAAAATTGCCTCTGTGTCTCCTTAAAAAAAAAAAAAAAAAAGACAACCTGTGACATCAAATACTTCTCACTTCCTTAAGTTTTGTCCATGAGTGTATTTCTTCCAGTCCCGCATGAGTCAAGTCCAGAAGTCACTCGTCCAGGGAGAAATCAACTTGAAGGAAGTCCATCCATCCAGCCCATCTCCAGAACCTATCATTTACACTTCAAGCCGTAATAACATCCAGGAGAGAGAATAAAAAAGACAAATTCGCGACTCAATCAGACAACAAAAGGTGACATCTGGCGAACTTTTTCTGGCAGCTCGATGCTATTGTTGTGAGGGTCCGTCTGGAACAAAAGCCCTCACCCCTTGGAATGTGGGGCAGCCCGTCAGATCATCGTCTAGTGAAGGTGTCCCGCTTCTGTCATCTTTTTTTTGTTTGGTCCATCCTCCGAGATGTTTCAGCTCCTAATTATTTTAAAGGTTCCTAATTCAATTGTTAGAGAGGGGGAAGACAAAGAGGAAGCACAGGGAATAAATATAGAGTCGCGCAACTGCATAATCATCATTATTGTGTATTATTGTGCTTACACGGGACAGCTACAATATGTTACAGAGAGTTGTGTGTGTGTGTGTTACAACGCGGGGGAGGATATTCTTTGAATTTTTAAAATTTTCCCCAATATTTGGATAAGTCTTGAAAATATCCTGATTTTTTCGAAATTTACAAACCCATATATTCAAATTTAATAATTGTTATCCCAAACTTGAAACATACCTTACAACTTATTCAAAATTTAGAGAACACATCTCAGCTAGTACACCTATCCCGGTTGATTCTGAACAGGGATGGAACACTATCCCAAACTATCCCTATAGATTCTTCGCAGGAGTGGAGCACTATCCCAACACATATCCCGATAGATCCCACCTAGGAATGGATCACTATCCCAATACATCCCAACCAAGAGTGGAACCCTATCCCAACAAATATCCCGATAGATCCCACCCAGGAATGGATAACTATCCCAACACATACCCCGATAGATCCCACCTAGGAATGGATAACTATCCCAACACATATCCCGATAGATCCCACCCAGGAATGGATAACTATCCCAACACATATCCCGATAGATCCCAACCAAGAGTGGAACTATCCCAACACATATCCCGATAGATCCCAACCAAGAGTGGAACTATCCCAACACATATCCCGATAGATCCCACCTAGGAATGGATCACTATCCCATCACATATCCCGATAGATCCCAACCAAGAGTTGAACTGTCCCAACACATATCCCGATAGATCCCACCCAGGAATGGATAACTATCCCAACACATATCCCGATACATCCCACCCAGGAATGGATCACTATCCCAACACATATCCCGATAGATCCCACCCAGGAATGGATAACTATCCCAACACATATCCCGATAGATCCCACCCAGGAATGGATAACTATCCCAACACATATCCCGATAGATCCAACTCAGGAATGGATAACTAACCCAACACATATCCCGATAGATCCCAACCACGAGTGGAACTATCCCAACACATATCCCGATAGATCCCAACCAAGAGGAACTATCCCAACACATATCCCGATAGATCCCAACCAAGAGTGGAACTATCCCAACACATATCCCGATAGATCCTACCTAGGAATGGATCACTATCCCAACACATATCCCGATAGATCCCAACCACGAGTGGAACTATCCCAACACATATCCCGATAGATCCCACCTAGGAATGGATCACTATCCCATCACATATCCCGATAGATCCCACCTAGAAATGGATCACTATCCCATCACATATCCCGATAGATCCCACCTAGGAATGGATCACTATCCCAACACATATCCCGATATATCCCAACCAAGAGTGGAACTATCCCAACACATATACCGATAGATCTTAACCAAGAGTGGAACCCTATCCCAACACATATCCCGATACATCCCACCCAGGAATGGATAACTATCCCAAAAAATATCTCGATAGATCCCACCTAGGAGTGGAGCACTATCCCAGCTCCTACCCCGATAGATCCCACCTAGGAATGGATAGCTATCCCAACTCCTACCCCGATAGATCCCACCTAGGAATGGATAACTATCCCAATACATATCCCGATAGATCCCACCTAGGAATGGATAGCTATCCCAACTCCTACCCCGATAGATCCCACCTAGGAATGGATAACTATCCCAATACATATCCCGATAGATCCCACCTAGGAATGGATAACTATCCCAACTCCTACCCCGATAGATCCCACCTAGGAATGGATCACTATTACAACACATATCCCGACAGATCCCAACCAAGAGTGGAACCCTATCCCAATACATATCCCGACAGATCCCAACCCTAGAGTGGAACCCTATCCCAACACATATCCCGACAGATCCCAACCCTAGAGTGGAACCCTATCCCAACACATATCCCGACAGATCCCAACCCTAGAGTGGAACCCTATCCCAACACATATCCCGACAGATCCCACCCAGGAGTGGAGAACTATCCCAACACATATCCCGATAGATCCCACCTAGGAGTGGAACCCTATCCCAACACATATCCCGACAGATCCTCCCAGTGCCAGCAATCGACTGGAGCGCCATAAATAACGTCGCGTGATTCCGCCAAAGCAAATATTGATCAGAGTTGTTTGATGACGTAGCTGGCTGGTTGGTGTGAATCTAAGGTTTGTGGTGTGAGTGCAGCAATGTGCGGGAATGTAGGGGCCTCTCACACACCTTGCCTTCTGTGTTAAACTGGCGCGGATTCCTTGAAATTCCGCTTTTACTACCTACAGCAGTGATTCTCAACCTTTTTTTTTTTGTTGCGGCATTATTTTAAAGATTTGAAAATTTGGCGGCACAATTTTAGAATTTCGCGGCACACTTTTGCTAACTTGAATGCAAGAAAATTCAAATTATGTATCAATATTTCTATGCAAAATATAAGTAATATACATCTCTAACATTCAATTAGCTAATTTCGTTATTTTAAAAAGTAAAAAAATGAAAAAAGAAAAAAAGAAAAACCAATACAAACGTGAACATAATCATATGACTAAAATTCGGCGGCACATTTTTAGAATTTCGCGGCACACAAAATTACCGCGGAACACTGGTTGAGAATCACTGACCTACAGTGTTGATATACGTTATCCTAAGTGTATATTTGGTGTGTTACTTGCTGCTTTCCAGGATGTGTGTGAGATCGCTGGACATGTAGCTGGAAGCACGGGACGTTGTTTAACTGCGATGATTTTTGATATATATATATTTGGATTTTTTCTTCTTCAAACAATTTTCCAACAATAAAATAACAAAACTTTTTTATGACGACACCTAGTTCTTATATAAACTCGTACCGGAGCCAAAAGAGAAAAGTAAACAAAGGTTGAATACACCAATATGTAAATAGGTAACCACAGTTATATACAACAGTCTTAGTGGGGAGATGTTTGTGGAGAGTTTGTCGTAATGTCATCTTCTTTTCCCTTTTTTACGATATTCTCAACTTTATTGAAGTGCAAATATCCCAGAGATTGCTTAAAAGAACTTATGGAAAAAAGTAAACAAAGGTATAAAGAACACCAATATGTAAAAAGGTAACCACAGTTATATACAACAGTCTTGGTGTAGAGATATAACAACCACTGGGTGTGTCTTCTGGTGTCATCTTCTTTTCCATTTTATAACGATATACCCAGTTATTCTGCCGAACTGGTGGTACATGCAGACATCATTGGTCAGCGTGTGACTCACAGAACTTGTAAATCTTTGACTTGTTATGTTGATTGGCATGAGCCGAGGTCGATGAAAAACACTTAGGAACATCTTATTTTGAAATACATCTCCACACAACTCACAAATTTTAAGCAACATTACTCTTGAAATTATTTATTAAAAAATAAAGTGTCTAAAGCGGGATTCGATCACAGATCCTTGTTCCCGATAATCCACAATTCCTATCATCATGCCAGCTTCCATCCCGACACTGAATGTAAGATAATAGCGACTGTTAATGAATAGCTACACAGTAATTACACACACACACTGCCAAGATAGCTACATACAAACAAGGGAATATTTGCATAGAGCGAAGGATGGGGAAAGTCTAAATTTGCAGCTTTCCAAGCAAAAGGTCAACGTCATTAGGGAAAGTCAAGAAGAGAAGGATTAAGGGGGTGGCTGGCTGCAAGATCCCATCCGTCATGGGGGTGGTGACCCTGACATCACTAAGAGTTATTTCTAGCCATAGGAGTAGCCTTAGACTGACCCATGGTCTTTAGCTCAAATATAATTGTTTCTACAGCTTGTTCCTGTAAGCTTTCTTCATTCTTATGGCGCTGCTTGTAGCTAAGCCTATTTATGCCGCGCATCTTATATAAACCCTTTCAATATAAACATGTTCTAAAATAGAAAAACTATTTTAAAGTACAATTCTTTTCCCTCTTTTAAAATTAAACACTTCCTCATGTAATTTTTTTGTAACAAAATTTTAAGAAGAAAAAAGTTATGAACACATATTTACAATTTTTAAATAAAAAGTCATATATTGAATCAAAATATCATTTATTTTACCAATATTTCAGTTGACTGAACGCCAACCTTTAAAATGTTATAATATCTTGATAAAGGTTGGCGTTCAGCCAACTGAAATATTGGTAAAATAAATAATATTTTGATCCAATATATGCCTTTTCATTTAAAGATTTATTTATGGATTGCTCTATTTTCAAAAATTTACAATTTTATTCATTATACTAGCGGATGTGTACCCGGCTTCGCCCGGGTTTTATCCGAGTGAAAGTTTGCCTAACGAATATTATATATTATGAAGTATAATAAACAATGTTAAAGATTAGTTTTAATTATTAATCAAGATTGTGTGTGAATATGTGAGAAAGATGTAATATCGTTGTTGTTTTCTTGGCCGACTGTTTTACATATGGTGTTATCTTAAAATTGCTTGTTTTGAATATTTTTTTAGATTGAGTTGAATGAATTGCTGAATTTTTTTTGTATTTATATATAAATAAAATTAACTCTGTTGATTTTTTTTGTATTTAATCGATAACAGCGAAGTTACGCATGTTAAAGTTAGGGAAAATATTTTGATGTTAAGCAAAACCTGCTCCATCTCGTTTTACATAAATGTTGAAAATTTGGTCGAAATTGATGCATTGTAACGAAAGTTTTTAGCGAACAACACTTATGAAATTTCCATTTTATTAATATAGATTTTGCTATTCTCTCTATAAACTTCCCTCTTTTTACCTCTCTCTGGTATTTTATGAATAATAATTTTGTTTTTGCATTAAATAAATTGCTGTGTCATCCTGAAGTTTGTCTTTCCTAATTTTCCACATTAAATTTTGATGGAGATGCTGGGTAGATTAGGAAAGACAAACTGAAGATCGCCGAGCATACTTTGAGGCCATGGATGCTGTGATTTACATTTTCAGAGATGGCTCCAGGATTCCACCGCCGTGTCAAAGCCAAGACTTCCCTCCAAGATGACGATGTCCCTATAGACGATACGACGACAAAGTCGCTCTTCAGGCCGCAAGGGAAAGGACGCAAAGCTACTAGAGACAAACTTCCAAGACTCTAAGGAAATCCTTGACAGAAGCACGTCAGCTCTATGTCAGTAGCAACAAGATTTACATACTGTGAGTCACAGCTCTCATAAGGAAGGAGTTATGTAGCAAAATATTAATTAATTTACGAAAATATTTATAATTTTATTCATTATATTTTGCCATTCTCTCTTTAAACTTCTTCCCTCTCTACCTCTCTGGTATTTTATAAATAATCATTTTGTTTTTGCAATAAATAAATCGCCGTGTCATTCCGAGAGGTTGTGACAGTATCAAAATATGGTCGTACATGGTCGTATCTGTGAAAGAAAAAAAAAACGATTTTTTTCAAAATATTTTGAGGAATTGTTCCTTCTTCATTAATTTATTGTACAAAAAAAAAAAAGATGTTACTACAATGGAAAGAGGAAGCCTTGGCTCATCAGTGGTGAACATTCCAAGCAGTTTCGCCAGTTTAATCTACCTTAATATTGCATGCAGGTATAGTACTGGGATCCTTTCTACCCGGGGCATTTACAGGAATTCTTAGTTGAAGTCTTCAACGAAACTTAACGGAGATAAAGTTTGAGCACAGTAGAAATATACATTCTCATTGGGAGACAAAACTTAAGAAAGTGGAAAGTCTTTGATGTCGCCGGTCGTCTGTTTTTTTTTTTTTTTTTTAAGGAGACAGTGGCAATTTTGTTCGAACTTGGTTATATCTTGCGTGTATTCAATAAAGGTCACTGTAATATCTTTCAGAGTTATTGTCTGAATCCCGATATACATGCTGAAAGGTACAACTTAGTTTTGTCTCCATAAGTGTATATTGAATATATGCATCGTGCATGTCTCTTCCTCCACCAACACTTCACAAAAGGCCAGTTAGGTTACTTTGATGAGCCAGGCTCTCTCAATATTTTCCCCCCATCGCAGTGAGGATAGTAGTAAATTATTTTATTTGTAAAAAGATAAAATCTCGTTTTTTTTTTATATATTTTTATTTCTTGTTTGATAAACGTGTGTCTAGCTCAGTTCTCTTTTAGTTTACATTGTTTTTAGGATTGAAGAAGATAGTTTGGAAAATCCGAAAGCTTTCCACCGCTATTCAATATATACATTCATAGACAAAACTTAAGGAAGTTGTACCTTTTAGCATGTATATCGGGATTCAGAAAATAACTCTGAAAGTTATTTGATACACAGTGACCTTTATTGAAGACAAACGAGATAGCCAAGTGTGAACCAAATTGTCTCTGTCTTCTTGAAAAAAAAAAAAAAACGACCGGCGACATCAAAGACACCCCACTTCCTCAAGTTTTGTCCAGGAGTGTAAGTTATGCGATAAACCTACACCATTGCTGCCATTATCTGCCCAGACCACCATGATTATATTCCTTTCTATTTGCACATCATTAAAGCCAACAACATTCACATTTAGTTCAATTAGAAAATATTTGCATATAGCATTATGGATATAATCAATAACCAAAAATTCTCTAAGAAAAAAAAACGAAAACATGCCAATTTTACTTTTTAAACAAATTCAAACCAATTATTGAAACACTCATTATATGCAAATTTATATTTGTTTTTCTTCAAATTGCAACCGCGGCTGTCACTGAGAGCCTATCATTCCTGACCAAACATGGGTATTAGAACGTACTGGGGCGGTTTATGCAAATTAAAGATACCATATGTACATATTGGAGTGCGTTCTAACATGTGTTTTGGCGGCATCTTCGGGAGCTTGTCCCCCCTGGATAATGGAGAGTGGGGGCAATTATTCAAATCACTTCGACCTTAATTGCATACTGCCCCAACATCATTTTTCTGCAGGAGCATTAAGGTTCCAATTAACCCGATTTCCTGAAAGTTTTCGCTTTCGCATCCCCGAACATCCATCCTCGGAGCAGGGTCTACCATAGAATGGCTCAGGGGAAGGATTTCTTCTTGGGGATTTCTTTAGTGGGTAGTGGCGGCGATCTGAACGGAATTCAAAGATTTACAAGTTTTTCTCTGTGACTATTGACAATTAAAAATCATTTATTAACATCTAGTTAACAGTAGGGAAAGAGGTTACAGGTTAAAATAGGGAGAAATATATACAACAGACGGAGGGACGTCTGGATTTCATCAGGAGCTAAAAGCTGCCTTCAGTTCAGACAGGCCGTTGCGGATTATGGAATCCATGTCCCCAGCATGCTCGATGACAGTGTTGAGGAATTTGACAAGAATGATCTTGTGTGCAGGCGAGGGATATATTTTTTTCTCTGTGGTTCATTGACCAATGACAGCTTTGTCTACTTGTACTTCACCTGTTCTAAGTTTTTTTAATATGCAAATTTTATTAATAATAATTTCTGAGGTATTCAAGTTTTTTTTTGTCGTTGTTGTTGCCGCAGTGTTATTCATAAATATTAAAAGGAAAATTCGCTAAAGATGTGACACCAATTCCAACCTGATATTTTATATAGTTAACCCAGGTTCCTGGAGCGTAAAGAAGTCACCAAAGATGTATAATTTATTACGTGTTTAGGAAGTATGTGTGTGATAAAATATTTGATCAATAGGAAGACGAGAATATCGCTTAAAAATTGCAAGAATAATGAGAAAACACTTCAGTGGCTGTTAGGTCTCTGCACCAAAATTGTATACTCATGGACAAAACTTAAGGAAGTTGTACCTTTTATCATGTATATCGGCATTCAGACAATAACTCTGAAAGATATCACAGTGACCTTTATTGAAGACACACGAGATAACCAAGTGCGAACAAAATTGCTTCTGTCTCCTTAAAAAAAGAACAGACGACCGACGACATCAAAGACCTTCTACATTCTTAAGTTTTGTCCATGACTGTATGTATATATATAGTATTTTGTTGTGTTTTCTTTTTTATTATCCGAACGTTTGAATCTTTGTGTACGAAAATAAATTGATGAAAATTTCCCATGAAATTCAATAATTAATGTGAGTTATATTAATCAAATATTTTTTATCATACCCCCAATACACGTAACAAATTATATATAGGGTAGTTAGGACTTCTTTTCGCTAAAGGAACCTGGGTTAACTAAAATAATAGTAAATTATCAGATTGGAATTGGTGTCTATAATACACCTCTTTGACGATTTTACCCTTAATATTCCCTCCGAGAAATAACGCTGTGACAACCAAAAAAAAAAAAAAAAAAACTTGAATACCCCAGAAATTGTTATCCATAAAATTTGCATATTAAAAAAGTGCCTTAAAATATGCAACTTGATATTTTTATAAATATAAAGGTCAACTTTCCCGTCAAAATAGACGTCAAAGCTAAGACGTCATAATATCCTCACGGCAAAATTTCCATTCATATTTTTTCTCATTTTAGATAAATCTATCTTGATAAAACCTTGTCATTTAGAGACACTACACTGTAAAAAAACGGCGGATAAAAAAAGGTGAACCAGATAGTTTCCCGCTACAGTAAGAACAAATTTACTCGACACCAAACGAACATGTTTGAACAAAGTACATAACGAATTGGCAACGCTGACTTCTGTGAGAAAATTAAATATTCCCATCGAATATATTTTAACATTGACTCAGCTATTTCTATAAACGTTTTTTTATTTTTTATTTTAATAATATATGTAATTAATATATCCATTATCTCTAGGCCTCCAGGAAATAGGGCTAATAAAATATATGCATTTATATATTCACACAATTCTTACATGGTGTGAATTCAAATATTGAAAATACACATCATGTGTTTTAAAATTTAATGGTGGGTAGTTAGCGACTGCTTTTACTGTAAGTGCAAAAAAGTCGGTGGATGAGAGGGTAACACCCTCGATTCCCGACAGTCATGAACCGATATAGAATCCCGCGTTAAAAATTGTTTAATATGTGAATAACCTTCACATATTATTCACTGTTTCAATTATCATGAACTAGATTGCTCTTGCTGAGCGGTACCTATTAATGTGAATTTGAACCAGTTACTGTAAGTGCACTACATGTCTACACATTTACCATTACTAGAGGGATTTGAATCTTCTGCAAGAATCATGGGTCATTAAAGCAATTTTTCTTCAGAAAAAAAAAAGTGTCCAATGCTCGATTCGATTCCGGGTCGTGATAATAGAAAATCGACGGTTTATACCATTCCTCCATTAACCCCTTTAGAATAACTGTGAGAATGATTGATTAAACTGGTGAAACTGCTACGAGGGTTTATTACTGATGAGCCAGGCCCTCTCAATTTACAAATTGTACTTTCCGTTTAATTATTGTAAAAACTTGTTCTGAATATTCAAAAAATATCTTCAAATCAGTTTCAATTTTGTAAGAGAAAGACTCGGAATCCCATCATCCCGAAGACATGTATATGCAAATTGGACAGAGACGGTAGAAAACATATGTAGATATGTAAATAGGACAACATCAAGTCTACTGTGTATATGTAAATACATTTATTGACATTGGTGTGAGCATATTCTCAATAAAATGAATATTTTAAAATATTTTAGTTTTTTTTTTAATTATCAAATTCGACTAAGTTTTTATATCAGGCGTTGAACTTTTAAATTTTCACATTGAGAGCATCAACCCTATTACCATATTTTCTCTTTTGTGGTCAAAAATATATATATCACTCTGTGTGTGATGATTTATTTTTAAAAAAAGGCGAGAAAATAAAGAGATTATATACATAAAGAGTAGAATAATTCTCCACCAGATATATTATAGCGTAGAAATCAAGACTTTGTATATCTGAAGGTGTGAAAGTATTTATTGATGACGTCACGGCGACCAGTCGACAATTATTAACAACCAAACTATATACAGCTAGAGAATATCGAGCAAGCAAGCTAGGCAACTAAATGATGATTTTCAAATATAAAATAATAAATCTGTTCAAAATATTTTCATTGAATAATTAAATAAAATAATAAATATAAATTATATTTCTTCGTCACAATATACAGAGGTGAAAGGACGGCCAGAGGTTACTCTCGCCTTTGAATAATTCACGGCAATTATCTGGCAGACGAGGTGGTGGCAGACGACAATATATCAGGATTAGGAAGATTGAATTCTTCTGCACATAAATCTTGATGATTTAGATAAGTGAACCCGGTGATTTTGGATGTTGAAAAATCTTCAATTATGTAACCACACATCTAAAGATTTATAGTTGTTTCTTTATGGTTTTTAAGGCTTACAACTGGTTTTTTTATTGTGTATCCTGCAGGCAGATACTGTAGGTAATTCATATGTACCCTGCAGGTAATTCATGTGTAGAAGTGATTTTTTTTACATTTCGTAACGAAGTGATTAATGATAACCTGAAACTCTCGATTTTTTTTTTGCTGAAGTCTATCAAATATTGACGAAACAAAAGGAATTTATGTTAGTTTCAAATACAAAGTAGACCTCTCTTACATTTACCTCATACAAGAAATTTACAAAAACTATAACAAGACTCAGAACGAAACACTACAAAGGAATGACAATAGATCCAGATGGTACAAGAACCTACAGGACATGTAACAACTGTCCTGGTGTGGAACTAACACCTACCTACATATTCTCATGTCCAGCAGCAATGGCCGCAGCCTTGCAGATAATTAACATGGACCCAGAACTTTACATACCCAAGATAAAGAACATTGCTATGATAGAGATGCATGGGGACATCTGAGGCTCTTCATTGGATACAACAACAACAACCTCTTACATGAGGTATACAGACCGTGTCCAATCGTACAAACTCTCTACCCACCATGTGATTATCGTAAATTGGAAATCATCTCTCTAGAATAAGTTCCTCGAAACAATATTTTACAACTTGAAGAATATATATCTTTTTAAAGAAGATATTAAAAAATAAATAAATAAATAGCTTGTCATGACTTCATATTTACACGATACATTAACGCTCACCTTCTGTTCAAATAAATTTAAACTATTTTTGTGACGCGTATGTTTCTTTTTCAAAATAAAACAATTTTTTCTACTGCCCTTACTGCAATAATAAATTGATGAGAGGGCCTGGTTCATCAATGGTGAATCCTCCCAGCGGTTTCGCCAGTTTAACTTGAGTACACAGAGGTATATGAAATCTAGGAAGAAAGTAGGGTCATAAGGAGCCCGTTATGGAGAGAGAGCGGTAGATAAGTGTGGTAGGTTGCTGAGTGATGATGGATGAAGTGGTAGATGAGGAATCGCCTACGTAGATGCTAGGGAGGAGCACACGTCATTTATCTTCAGCTGCTTCCATGTGGGGCGTGTGTCTTCTGGAGGTGTGCTGGGATTACACATGTGTGCTTGTCTCCTACTGCAAACTTAGTACGTGTAGATATATAAGTAGATAAGATTCATGCACGCGCGAAGTAGTCAAAAAGTAGTCAAGAAATCCTGATGACGAAGACCAAAAGTGTATATACTCATGGACAAAACTTAAGGAAGTGGAAAGTCTTTGATGTCGCCGGTTGTCTATCTTTTTTGGAGATAGAGGCAATTTTGTTCACACTTGGTTATCAGGTGTGTCTTCAATAAAGGTCACTGTAATATCTTTATGAGTTATTGTCTGAATCCCAATATACATGCTAAAAGGTACAACTTCCTAAAGTTTTGTCCCCATGAGTGTATGTAAACTTCGATATGGATCGTGTGTGAGGCTTACATGTTTAAAGATTGTGAAAAGTTTGGTTTGTTGATAAAAACTAAGTGAAATTTTTGTTTTCAATTCAAGCTCATACAGTTTTTTTTACTACAGATGACCATCTATAATCCTTTATGTATAATTGACACTTAAAAAAAAGGGGGGGGGGGACTATTTACGTTGTGATGAAGTATAATATAGTGAAATGAAGTGTAGTATAGAATAGAAACACAAAGTATGACAGGACCAAATTTAGTCAAATTAATTCGGATTTGGTCTTGTTGTTACCTTATGTTTCTGGCCCCCAATTCTTAAATATTTACAGAAAAGAAATGATTGATATATTTATACTCACCCCAATATATCCCAATATATATATATCCATATTTACTTTAAAATACCAAAAAATGATTGAAGAATATCTGGTTCGTTACCCCAGTTGTTTTTTGGACAAGCACATGACGTGTCAAAGCCGATTTATAAGTTTGGTTCGGTTCTTAAATATTACTGTTTAAACATTGTAAATGTTTATTCAGAATATTCACCTAAAAACAATAGTTTATGGTCTATTTATTTAGTCTATAATAGTTTCGTATTTTCAATATAAAGTTCATTATACTCATTTTGTTCATCCCTTTTACTCTTCATCAATATAGAACAAGCAGCAGCAGGGGGTGACAGAACAAAAAGTAACAAATCCCCCGTGGTCCACCACCGAGAATAGCCGGGTCAGTGTGACGGAAAGTTGGATCCCCCGCTGTGGTAATGGAAGTTCAACAGATGTTCCGATCTACTTGTCACATCGCTTCCTTGGTCGCAGCAATACATTGGTCACAACACGGACACTGGAAGGTCAGCACGCGTAGTTTGATAGCACGGACACTGGAGGTCAGTGCACGGTGCTTGAACGATATCTAGTTCTCCTCGCCCAGACATAGGTTGGTGTCCTCTCAGAGCTCTATTTTGATGGTATCGTACGATTTTTTCTCTCGAAATTGTCCGTGAATCCCATTCTCGGCAACTTTAACTCTGACAGGACGGACACTGAAGTCAGTACACGGTGTACTGGAGTAGGAGGTCACTGAAATGGGTTTGACCCGCTCAACAAGATGTATACCATATATATGTGGTATATGTGCTGGGACATCTCGGAATGAGGTCCCACGAGGACGTGGCGAGGAAAAGTGAGGGAAGAACCAACCTCCCCCCGGGCGAAGGTCAGCTGACCCCGGAACGATGTCGTCCACACGAACTCTCCACAAAGGTCCTGCACTCTAATGGCCCAGAGCGCATGTTGTAATTAATTCTCCTGCAGGATCCTTGGAGGAAGTCAGGAGCTCTTCTTGGAGGAAGACAAAGAGAATTCAGGCAGAGTAAACTGTACCTAGGAGACTTTATAGCCCTTGGTAGCGGAGCTGTGTTCTTAGAATGAAGATAAAATACTCTTTAGCTTTTGGTAGCAGAGCTGTGATCGTGTTCTTACAATGAAGCTAGAATCCACTTTATCTCTTGTGGTAGCGGAGATGTAGCTCGAGCTAAACGCTCTCCAACAGGGGCCTATTGCTATAGAGTAAGACTAACAAGCTAGGTAGATATATAGGTTATGAACCCTATTTAAATAAATCGAAAATCCATCCAGGGATATAAGTTTCTTTATCAGTTTTTATTAACTCAAGCTTACGGGTTTATCAACCTTTCTCTTGACGGGAGTAACGTAATAACTATAATAAGTTATTGTGTTACTCTCCCATAACACTAGTTCTCCTCACAACCCATAGGTTGGTTCGGTGGCTGTCAGTAATCCGGTCCTCTCAGAGCTTTCTTTTCACGGTGTTCTATTCATGAATTCCATTCTCTGCGTCAACTCTGACAGACACTGAAGTTCTACCCTCCGTAACAAGGAGTGTTAGAGATGGAGTGTAGGGTGAAATACAGTGGGGAGCGTGAGGCACAGAACTCTTGAAAGCTGGATGACAGCAGCTGTGGATTCTGGCGGAGGATAGATTCCATCAACGACAGAAATGACATCAGAATTACCATCAGATAACCAACCACCCCAGTTAGAGGATCACTGTGGAGGGACACCACTTACATGAACCTCGCTAAATGAAGTCGCCAAGTATTGAAATATGTAAATATAAACTACACATACTAAATAAAACTATAGGAGGAATAGCCGAGTACCATCGCCAAGAAGAGACAAAGAAATGAGACAAAAAGAGACAAAATTAAGGAAGTGGAAAGTCTTTGATATCGCCGGTCGTTCTCTCTCTCTCTCTCTTTATTATTATTATTATTTTTTTTAAGGAGACAGAGACAATTTTGTTTACACTTTTCTTATCTCGTGTGTCTTCAATAAAGGTCACTGCAATATCTTTCAGAGTTATTGTCTGAATCCCGATATACATGGTAAAAGGTACAACTTCCTTAAGTTCATGAGTACATTAGCTTGTACTTTAGCTTGTATATTGTGAGTATTTTCGTGGTTTTTGTATGCATTTTTTTTTTAAACGAAAATAAGAGTAATTTTTATGTTGATACCATGGTTGAGGTCCATAGTTAATTAGTGTGGGGAGTCCCCGGAACATGGTTAGCGCCGTGGTACATGGACTGATTGCAGAGTTTTAATCTCACACGGTCCATTACCTTCGATGTTTCCTCCACACAGATTTCCTTCCTTGAGACGTCCTGTGGCGTTTCCTGATTCCATTGTCCTCTCTCACCTCTCTTCTTTTATACAATTCTCTGGAAGATATTGGGGTAATTATTTGGAGATTTCTCTGTGGCGATTTGCCATGTGTTCTATTTCGAGCAATATATGTCACGTTTTTTTTATAAATCTACAACAATGATATTAAGACAATCTCCCTACTACAAAGACTATCTCCCTACTACAAAGACAATCTCCCTACTACAAAGACAATCTCCCTACTACAAAGACTATCTCCCTACTACAAAGACAATCTCCCTACTACAAAGACTATCTCCCTACTACAAAGACAATCTCCCTACTACAAAGACTATCTCCCTACTACAAAGACAATCTCCCTACTACAAAGACAATCTCCCTACTACAAAGACAATCTCCCTACTACAAAGACTATCTCCCTACTACAAAGACAATCTCCCTACTCGTTAATAGAAGAAAAAATCACAAGGGAAGAAGTTTATTTCATTTATAAATGGTTGTACAAGCTCTCGGGCAAGACGTCCTTCTACGAGTACAACGCATCAAAAAGAACAAATGCTAAGAATTTATATAATTACACAATATTGAAATTAATAATCGTTTTTACTTAATTTATTTATTCAAGCTTATAAGCATGTTTTCGATCAAATTTGGTTCCTCTGCGGACTTCTAATAGCTACATGAAAATGGAGATGTTTACAAAGGAATGCTTCACGATTTTGTTTCATCCTTGCGCAGGGGCCATGCCAATCTTCTTTGTATCATTCCTATTGTAGTAGTTGTACCGTCGAACACAGGGGCCATGCTAATCTTCTTTGTATCCTTCCTATTGTAGTAGTTGTACCGCCGAACACAGGGGCCATGTTAATCTTCTCTGTATCATTCCTATTGTAGTAGTTGTACCGCCGAACACAGGGGCCATGCTAATCTTCTTTGTATCCTTCCTATTGTAGTAGTTGTACCGCCGAACACAGGGGCCATGCTATTCTTCTTTGTATCCTTCCTATTGTAGTAGTTGTACCGCCGAACACAGGGGCCATGCTAATCTTCTTTGTATCCTTCCTATTGTAGTAGTTGTACCGCCGAACACAGGGGCCATGCTAATCTTCTCTGTATCCTTCCTATTGTAGTATTGTACCGTCGAACACAGGGGCCATGCTAATCTTTTTTGTATCCTTCCTATTGTAGTATTGTACCGCCGAACACAGGGGCCATGCTAATCTTCTTTGTATCCTTCCTATTGTAGTAGTTGTACCGCCGAACACAGGGGCCATGTTAATCTTCTCTGTATCATTCCTATTGTAGTAGTTGTACCGCCGAACACAGGGGCCATGCTAATCTTCTTTGTATCCTTCCTATTGTAGTATTGTACCGTCGAACACAGGGGCCATGCTAATCTTCTTTGTATCCTTCCTATTGTAGTAGTTGTACCGCCGAACACAGGGGCCATGCTAATCTTCTCTGTATCCTTCCTATTGTAGTATTGTACCGCCGAACACAGGGGCCATGCTAATCTTCTCTGTATCCTTCCTATTGTAGTATTGTACCGTCGAACACAGGGGCCATGCTAATCTTCTTTGTATCCTTCCTATTGTAGTAGTTGTACCGCCGAACACAGGGGCCATGCTAATCTTCTTTGTATCCTTCCTATTGTAGTAGTTGTACCGCCGAACACAGGGGCCATGCTAATCTTCTTTGTATCCTTCCTATTGTAGTAGTTGTACCGCCGAACACAGGGGCCATGCTAATCTTCTCTGTATCGTTCCTATTGTAGTAGTTATACCGCCGAACACAGGGGCCATGCTAATCTTCTCTGTATCCTTCCTATTGTAGTAGTTGTGCCGCCGAACACAGGGGCCATGCTAATCTTCTCTGTATCCTTCCTATTGTAGTATATCTACCGCCGAACACAGGGGCCATGCTAATCTTCTCTGTATCCTTCCTATTGTAGTAGTTGTACCGCCGAACACAGGGGCCATGCTAATCTTCTTTGTATCCTTCCTATTGTAGTAGTTGTACCGCCGAACACAGGGGCCATGCTAATCTTCTTTGTATCCTTCCTATTGTAGTAGTTGTACCGCCGAACACAGGGGCCATGCTAATCTTCTTTGTATCCTTCCTATTCTAGTATTGTACCGCCGAACACAGGGGCTATGCTAATCTTCTTTGTATCCTTCCTATTCTAGTATTGTACCGCCGAACACAGGGGCCATGCTAATTTTCTTTGTATCCTTCCTATTGTATTAGTTGTACCGCCGAATAAGCGTGTGCAAAGGAAATTTACACACACGCCCATATATATATGCATATTTTTTTAAGCAGCAATAGAGTTGAATAGTTCCCCATAAACAATATAAAGTCGACTCTCGATAATTTGAAACTAAAGGGGCCAGAGAAAAATTTTAATTTATCAAGAGTTCAAAATAACAGGAGTTTAAACAACCAAGAGGGAGAGTGGATCTCAAAATTTGTGATTTATAATTTCAAACATTTGTACAGTTATTCACAAATGTTCATTCGTGGCAAGATACTATTCCTTCAACTTCAAATTACCGAGGGGACCAATTAATATTGATTTTATTCAATTTATCGAGTGTTTTTCAATGGACTGGGAAAAAAATTTCAAATTATCGAAAGATTCAAATTAAGAGTCGATTTTATGTATCAAAAGAGGTACACCCCTCTCCCTATATATACCAAAAGAAGCACTTATCCCTTTAAAATAAACCATATGAACACAATCCAAAAGTGTGCGCCACATCCAGGCCATTAGAGAAGTATTGGAGGAAGAGCAGGAAGCCCCGAGTGAAAGCATGTTCCAAATATAGCTTCCACACACGCGGCCCCAGAAATACCTCCCTAGGAAGAGATTTAATTAATTTTAAGATTGATTAGTTGCCATTCTAGTTACCCAATTAGGCTTAATTTTATTTCCATAAGGCACGAAAGCTTTAACTTTTTTGCATAATGGATGCTAGATCTCGTTATGATTTGACCAAACTGAGATTTTGTTACACGTTTATTTATAAATGTGAAAATATTTCTAGTTTTTTAAAAATTATATCATTATATAGTTTTTTTTTGTGTGTGTTGAAAGTTTTAGTGAAATTATCTCTTCACATATCCTATATATATTCTATTTCTTCCTTATTGTTTTCACATGTTTAGCGCAATTACGCAAATGTGTGGTTTTAAATACCAATTTCTTGATTTCTCAGAAAGCTTCTCTGTCCCAAAATTGTTTTGGTTGTATAGATACAGCCTGCACCACGCTGACGAGAGCAAAAAACCCGAAACACGTTCGTGGTTGGCGTTTTTATTTTTTTTATTTTATAAAGAAAATGGGTTGGCCAACTATCAGGGAACAAGTTGATTTCTGTTCCACTAGATGGCGCTTTTCAATCTAAAAATGCTCATGTGAACCGCCAGGATGGGAATTTTTTAAATTCTGATATACCCTCTTGGACAACACTTAAGGGAATTTGTATCTTTTAGCATGTATATCGGGATTCAAACTATAACTCTGAAAGATATTTGATACACAATGTATATACTCGAAGCTTATTATATATTTATAATTGTATGTAATTCTGATGTCCTCAAAGCTTATGTCCATAGTTAATCTAAAATATCCATTCCAAGAGTCTAGCATCAGTATCACTATAAAAGGAAGATCGAAAAATGCAATATAACAGCGGTATGGTAGATTAAACTGGCGAAACCTCTGGGAGGGTTCACCACTGATGAGCCAGGCCCTCCTATTAATTTTTCCATTGCAGTAAGGACAGTAGAAATTGTTTAATTTTCAAAAAGAGTCATACGCGTCTATAATAGTTTCCAATTTTGATAACAGATGGCGCACTAATACATCTTAATACAGTGTTCTGTATTGAAGACACACGAGATAACTAAATGTAAACAAAACTGCCACCTTCAAAAAAAAAAAAACAGACGGCCGGCAATATCAAAGACCTTCTACTTCCTTAAGTTTTGTCTATGAGTGTATTTTAGCTTTTTTTTGTTTTTTTTTTCTGGCAGAATCGGTCAGGTTCATGACAAGTTCAATAGGACTTGATGAAAACATAGCCTCCCTCTGTATAAATGAGAGAGATGACTTGGAAAAACAAACGTGGTATGCAGGTCGACTTCCTTCTGAATTAGAAAAAAAAGCCACATTGTTGTCGCAGTGATCTGTCCGCATTGTTTTCACGCTTCTTTCAATCTCCTTTTGATTTATTTAACCTTTTTTAGAATGCATTTCGGGATTTTTTTATATATAAACGTTTGCCTTTAAAAATTTTTTTTTTTGAAAAATGGTATTTTGTTCAGTTTTTTTCATGAATATCATTCTTCTTGTTTCTCAAGATTTGTAAAAATGATCTCTATCTCTCTGTCTTGATGAAACAACCAGGATTCCTGGAACCACCACGTACTGAAGTATCCGGGTTGTCTAATGGTGGAGAGACATCCAGTTTATCAGATGTACTGTACAGGGGTAAATATATTCATAGGAGGGTGAATGGCTGTTTGGAACCTATGAAGGCGGGATAAACATTATATATTAATAACAATGTGCTACTCTTTTTGTGTTGTTTTTCTTGCTTCCCTCTTTCTCTTTCTTTTTTTTTATTTTTCTTCTGTCTATATCGTTGTTTCCTTTGTCTCACTGCTTTGTTCTTATGCATACCTCTGGTGAATCCTGTATAGGGTCAGTGACCCTAAATAAAGGCTTTTTGTTGTTAAAAAAAATTAATAACAATGTATAGGTCAAATTAATATATTGTACATAAATGTGTACATTTATATATATACATATAAGATAATACAAAAGCATATATTGGATTTAATAAAAGATTTATTTTGCCAATATTTCGGCTGGCTGACCTTTATCGAGGCATTACATTTTTGTATACACAAACTCAGCGTCACATAGTGTTATAATGCGGCGCTGAGTTTGTGTATACAAAAATGTAATGCCTCGATAAAGGTCAGCCAGCCAAAATATTGGCAAAATAAATCTTTCATTAAATCCAATATAGGCCTTTTATTATCTAATGAATTAAATATGGATTGCTCTATTTTTAAAACGATATATACATATGTGAAAAAATAGTACAAATGTGATATTGTACTGGGATAAGGTGCATAATTATGAAAAAAGGCATCTCCTTATCGGGCAACTGAAGGTTGCTAATGGCTTGCGCCATCTATCGGAATAAATATCAACTATTCTCGTTGATTTTTAATTATTCCAGAATATATATACATATGTGAAAAAGATAATTCAAAAATAGACAAATGTCAAGTGTTGTTATTAAAAACAAAACCAAAAATGGTATATATCCTGATCGCCCATATATATTTATTTAGAAAAATCCATATATTGGATTTAAAAGTATTTTATATTTCCATTATTTCAAGTGGCAACTCGCCTATCTTTATCGAGGAAGTTTGTTTTTGGGCATTAAATATCTCATTACTACACGAATAATAAACATTTGATGAATCAACATTGTTTGTGTAAACATTTACTCGGGTAGAGAACCTGTGCCGAGTCGTTTTGGTTTTGGTTTAGTAATTAGATACAAAAAAAAAAACAATACCATCAATTTTTAGTTTTATTTCATTTTTAAAGTTATTTTTTCATGTATGTAATAGTAGAATATATAAGCGGTCTGGTGGATTAAATTAGCGAAAATTCTGGGAGGGTTCACTACTGATGAGCCCTGGGAGGGTTCACTACTGATGAGCCCTGGGAGGGTTTACTACTGATGAGCCCTGGGAGGGTTCACTACTGATGAGCCCTGGGAGGGTTTACTACTGATGAGCCCTGGGAGGGTTCACTACTGATGAGCCCTGGGAGGGTTCACCACTGATGAGCCCTGGGAGGGTTCACCACTGATGAGCCCTGGGAGGGTTCACCACTGATGAGCCCTGGGAGGGTTCACTACTGATGAGCCCTGGGAGGGTTCACTACTGATGAGCCCTGGGAGGGTTCACTACTGATGAGCCCTGGGAGGGTTCACTACTGATGAGCCGTGCTCTTCCAATATTTGTCATCGCAGTAAGGATAAGTTTGTCTTGTCTGTAAGGGAAACATATTCGTGCATGATAGTTATAATTGCGTTCCTTTATTGTATCACAGAGCTTTATGCAAATAAAGTGTGGTCAAGGAACCTGGGCTAAACAATAAAGGATGCCTTTTATTGGTAAAAAAAATATTGTCATCTCTAATGCTCAATTTCCGTCCTGTAAAATATATATAGAAAAGTTGTTTTATTTAAAAGATAACTTTATAAATCTATTTTATTCACATAAAAGGTTCTTATATGTAGATATTTATTGATATAAAAATGTCAAAACCAGTATATTTTTAGCAAGAAGTGTGGGTGTGTGTTATGCATATATAAATTCTACCTCAAAATTTTAAAAATACTTGACTAAATTAATATTTATGAGACAAAAATATCATCCATAAATATAATATATAAATATATTTCTATTTACATATAAATGTTATGTAAATTTTACGCCAAAAGATGGTGGATGCGCATATGTACGCGGAAGAAAATATGTGAGGTATATTACACAAAAGAAAAAATTGCAGAAGAACATCTGTCATCCTAAGGAAATCCATATTTAAAATGGCGTCGGGTCGTAGAATACCAAACGAACAACCTTCTTATATATCGTTTGATATTTATCGTTTGGCAAGCGATAAATTTAAATATTTTGGTCGCGGGGTCAACAAAGAATGAGAAATTTAATGGAATTTTAAAAATATATTTATTTAAAATCAGAAGTAAATATATGAAAAGTTAGAAAATATTTTAATATTTTCATTTTTACTAGAGGGTGTATTTTTTAAAGACTTTTAAAATAGATATTTTAATAGTGAAAGAGAATTTTGCTGAAATAAATAGTTGTGATAAGTTAGCTGACCTCATTCTGATAAATTGTAGCGACGGTAAATAATATTTGATTAACCACAATTTGTAGATTAGAGATTAGAACTACAAGGTAAAAATCTAAATAAATAAATAATGTGTGACGTTTCGGTAACAGTCTAATGATGGTAACAACGCTGTAACCGAAACGTCACACACTATTTATTTATTCGGTCTTATTACCTTGTGGTAAATACTATTTTTATGAAGAAAATAAAGTCTCCAGGGCTAAGTTTCTTGTTCAAATTTTTTATTCTCTAGCTTTCGGACCTGTCAGTCCTTCCACAGGATTATCACGACTATTAAATATATATATATATTACGATTAGAATTATTTTTGTGTTTTGTTGTTGAAAAGAGGTACAGTCGTGGAAAAGTAAAGATAATTATTTACCTTTCAAGCAGATTTTTATTTTGAATCACTTGAAGCAATTTACACATAAAATTATTTATATCACAGGAATATAGAATTTATGTAATGAATTCTATAATCGTGATTTTTATTAGAAAAGGTAGGGTTAACCATAAATATTTAAAACAATAATAATTAAAGTGGTATGTTTTGAATCTATGGTCAAAATATGTAAAGCAGTCAATGAATGAAAATATAATATATGTTTTTTAAAAAAATAAAATAATTGTATTTTAGATTATATAATATATATATATTAAATACTATTTGTGTTGAAAAATGTCCAATTTTCTCTCAAATTTGTTACTATAATGATTTAATCTGTGATTTTTATTCCTTTTTACCATTGTAGGAATGTGTTATTAATTTGCATCTATCTATTTACATACACAGTAACCTTTTGTGGTCTGTATTTAGTGGTAAAGTGGTAGACCAAAGAGACTATGCAAACACTTATAACCAGAACTCAATGTAAAATGTAAGGCGCGCCATCTATACTTGAGAATTATAACTATCATGCACGAATAATGTTTCCCCTACAAACAAGACAAACTTTCTATTATCCTTACTGCGATAACAAATATTAGAAGGGCCCTTAGCTCATCAGCAGTAAACCCTCCCAGCAGTTTCGCCAGTTCAATATACCAAACCCTTTTTTAGAGCTCAATACTGTACGATTCTACTTATATATGCTACACTGAAGGGTTGAATCTTACTGTATAACCTGTTTCAAACAGATATATTTATAGGGAAGAGAAGCTACACTCATGGAAAAAACTTTAAAAAGTTGTACCTTTTAGTATGTATATCGGGATTATGTATAGATGGATCGTGATTGCCTTATATTAATTTATGCCTAACTGGCCTTGTACTTATTGTTTGCGGAAGAGCATTGCTCAATGCAGATATTTACATGTAATTCTACTGTCCTATAAGCTTATTACCATATTTTTCTATAAAATACCATAACAAAGATTCCATACTTCAGTGTAGCATATATAAGCAGAATCATCCAAAACAGTATTTGAGCTCTAAAAAAAAGCGGTCTGGTAGATTGAATTAGCGAAATTGCTGGGAGGGTTCACCACTGATGAGCTAAGCTCTCCCACTATTTTTCATATTGCATATAAATATATATGAAAAAAATATATATAAAAATGGGCTCAGGTGTTGATATTAAAAACAAAATTGGCATATCCTGACCTCTCACATGAACATTTTAAATGGCAGAGCGCCATCTAGTGAAACAAAAATCAATTAAAGTCTGCACTACGTTGATGAGGGCCAATAGTCCGAAACACGTACGTGGTTGACATTTCTTGATTTTTCAAGAAATTGAGTTAGCCAAATTATCATGGAATAAACTAAATCATCGTTTAGTTGATTTTTGTTCCACTAGATGGCGCTCTGTTATCTAAAATGCTCATGTGAGCAGTCAGGATATGCCAATTTTGTTATATATATATATGTGGTACACAGGTGTAAAAAGATGATGATAATAAAAAGAGATGATTGATGCAATAAAAAAGGCGATCCAATAGAGATGTCCATACCCCAAAGATATCTTCATTAAAGAAGGATGACGTTTGAAACGCGAGAATAAAAGATAAAAAAGAATATGAGAAAAGTCTATTCTTGTCAAAAAATATATTTATATTTATACAAACGAACAAAAAGAAAACATATTCAACACATCAAAAGCCCAATAGTAAAGGAAAAAAGCAATTTGGTCAGAAATTGGGAAAGGAGGATTACAATCTTCCTTCGACTAAAATATTCTGTGAGTAAAGAAATAAGAATGTTGACCCTTGACTCCCGCTTCTATGATTAAATTATATAAAAAAAGAAATTGACGCTTTTTATATAACTTTGAATTCTTCTTGCGCTTAGGATGAGGTTAAGTTGATGTACGTGCCAGGCTCTCTTAATGACACAAATGAGGAAATATTTTTTTTTTTAAACATGTTAAAATAAGATTAATTAATTAGGTAATATTTTGCCGTGATAAATTAACTAATCAATCAAGGAACTGTCCAGTGATCACAGCTAAATAGGAGAGCTGGCTGTTGTTTATATAAAAGGTAAACTACTTTTAACTCAAGCACAAACCACAATATAAGAATAATTCTTTGAATATCGTATTTCTGCTAGAGATTAACAAAAAAAATAAAAATATAGGAAAAACAAACAATTTTCCGCCATTCTATTTGCATAATGGGAGTTCGAGACCCATTTTGCATATCCAACTCCAATACTCTTTCGGTATTCATTCATTTGTGCCGAACCCTAGCGAATAAATATGAAGTAAACATTGATTTAGGTTTATTCCAGGATATTGGCCATACCCCAATTACTTTATAAATTAAGAAAAGCCATCCCCATGTATCCATTTTCCGTCTGTTGGCCCTCGTCAACATGGTGCAGGCTGTACCTCAACGACCAAAACATCTGGTCATAGAGGCAGGCTGTCTGAAAAATCAAAGAACGGGTAGAGATGAGGTGAAATTGGTGTGAGTCGTTAAGGCCTCCGAAACCCGGTTAAATTTCTTGATTTATAATCAAGAAATAGATTTGGCTAATATGGTGGAATAAACAACGATTAGTCGTCTAACCGGTGTCGCTAGGGTTCTGCACAAATAAATGAATACCGAAAGAGTATTGGAGTTGGATATGCAAAATGGGTCTCGAACTGCCATTATGCAAATAGAATGGCGGAAAAATTGTTTGTTTTTCCCAAGCGCCCGCGGGAGTATTTTGGGGCGGATGTATCTTATTGTTGGGTCACAATGAACAATGTGACACGTGACATTGTACTTTTCCCATTGTAACCTTTCTTGACAAGAAATCCCGAAATACCTTCTTTGTTTTGAGGGAAGTGTCATTGAGGACAAAGGCGCATTTTACTCTCAATTGATTACTTTATAGAAATAGAAATCTTTTTCTGTTGCATTTGGGGGAAGGCTAAAGGTATCGTGGGCTACTACATATCTGGAATGTCGTGTAAATTGGCGCTTCGGTTTTTATAATTTACTATACGAATGACCCGGCTTCGCCCGAGATTTCCCCGAGTGCAATTTCCTTCATACTCTGAAAGTAAATCAATAATAAACCACATAAACCACTGGCAAAAAGTGTGTGTGATGGCAAAAATTGTATCATATTCGTGTTTAGGTATTTGATTTAATTAATTGACCTGGTGTTGTTACTTCGCCTCGTATTTACTCGGCGTAAAAAAAAGTTCTTCAAATGAAAAAAATAAATAGCCAAAAATACTAATCAAAATGTAGCCGAAATTTTTCCTCAGGTTTATAAAAAGCGACATGCATTTGGTACCAATTGGTTCAGTAGTTTTTGAGTTTATCGCGAAACAGACATTGACTTTTATATATAAGAAGATTTAGGTTATAAGAAAACACACACACACATATCCCAAGGTGAATTATAAACAGGTATACCTATATACTAATGTATTTAGACAAAGTAAGTGAAATGTATAGGTACTCGTTTATTTTTTATAGTTTTTTTTTTTAAATCAACGAGAGATTAGTTTATAATTATTCTCCTGTTTATAATTAAATATAATTATAATCAATATCTTTCACAGAGAGTTATTGTCTAAAACCCGATATAAATGCTAAAACTTCCTTAAGTTTGGCCCATGACTGTATATAGGATTATCGTCATGATGAGCAATGATAAATATGAGAACAAATAGCGTCTATGTTCGACAACCACTACCCGCGATTTTTATATTTTAAAAAAATTGCTTTATTGTGGATCCCGATTCTTTGCGCAAGTCCAAAACTACCAACGGGTGCTAATAACCAAACGGGGCTTTGACCCTTTGCAAGGGTAAAAGTTGCACTTACAGCGAAATTCAGTTACAAACAACCCCCTATAATCATCATCCCCCGCACCACGTGTACTTGGGAGAAGTAATGAGATAGTGTGTTGGTATATTGCCACGTGGAAAAATTAGGGAAGACAAAAACTTCAGGAGGAGACAACAATTTATTTCTGGCAAGAACAAACTATGAATGGTAAACAAAAGATAAGCCAAGAGTGAAATTTTCAGAGTAGCAAAATATAAACATAAAAAAAATATGACCACTCTGTTAATAAAAATAATAAAATTAATAAATACTTTGTTACATTATTAACTAAAAAAAAAATTAAAAAACAGGTTCTTTGTAAACAATATATTAATTTAGGTAAAATGAGTTTATATAAAAAATATTCTCTAAAAACGTGCGTCGTGTGTACATTTGGCGCTGAGACTAAAGACGTGTGATACACAGTCTAGTAATACGAAAAAGTTATTTATTTTTCTGGCGAAACCGCTGGATGGTTCTCCACTGATGAGCCAGACCTTTCCAATAATTTTATTATTTGATCAAAAGCAGCAAGGATTTAAAAAAAAAAATAAAAAATAAACGCGACAATTAATTCTTAATTCTAAAGATAGATGGCGCGTTTCCTAATTAATTCCAACAATAATTGCACCCTACTGGGCACGAGTGGCCGAAGTAACTGCCAATCGTGGCGGACAGCTCGGGTTCAAACGTGAGCGGCGGATTTCCCCATTTTTGGGATTGGAAGATTTATTTATTTATGGAAACTGTTCTTATCGAGGATCCTTCTTTACCGCTGCTGTACTTTGGGCTGTGTATTATGGCTGGATATATAGACCTTAGGTGGGTTTCTATTGTGTGTGTTTGTGTTGTATTCGTGTATATCGCTAGCCAAATATCTTTGGAACAAGCTAAATCAACGTTTAGTTGATTTTTGTTCCACTAGATGGCGCTCTGCCATATTAAAAATCATGTGAGCGTCCGGAAATGCCACTTTTGTTTTTAATATTAACACATGACCATTTTAATATTTTTTTTCTCGTTTTTCACTTATTATATATGGTATATGTGTTTGTGTTGAGCGTGTTTATGTTATTTATATATTTCTATTGTATGTGTTTCTATAGTGTGTTTTGGTGTTAAGTGTATTTATGTGTTTATGTTGTGTGTGTTAAAGAGTATGTGTCTGTGTTATGTGTTTCAATTGTATACCTTTGTGTTACATGTAGTTATGAGTATGCGTTTGTGCTATATGTGTATGTTTATGAAGTTTGTATTGAGTGTGTTTATGTTGTTTGTGCCGTGTATGCAACGGCTTATTCCAAGTACATATGACACATGAATCATAATATGAAATGCTATCCATAAAGCACTATACATTTTGTGTTTGGCAATTCAAATAAAAAAAAAGTTTGTAAGATTATAAACTCAAAAGGAGATTCTTCTATAGAACATTTCCACATTATGCAACCTATATGTAAATCTAAATATGTTAATTATTCAATCAGGCCAATATGCAAAATAATAGCTACATATATAAAATGTAATCTCAGATTGGATGGTTAGTCGTTTATTAATTCCTGTAGAAGGGCGTATGAGCCCGAAAGCTTGTTTTATAATTATGAAATAAAAGATACGCAGCCCTAGATGCTTTGTTTTAACTTATTTAAGAACATGTTTATTTCGCTAGATTTCGAACGACATCGTTCTTCAACGCCGTGTAAAGACACGCATCTCACATCACACCTTGTCTTTACTCCCGTTGAATAACGATGTCATTCTAAAGCTAGCAAAATAAACATGTTCTATAGAAGAAACTCCTTTTGAGTTTATAATCTTACAATATAGTTATGGTAATCGAAAAAGTTTATGCCTACAAAAAAAAGTTTATAGCTATAACGATATAATAAAAAGGCTGTTGGTGGCAATTTTCCAAGTTGGCTTCTAGCATAGGGTGTGTATTGTGTTAATACATTTCTACATATTTACATTAAATATATCCCAACCTCCCCTTTTTATAATGTAGCCTAAATTATAAATGCGATATGTAAATACGGTTTTAAAAAATATATGTAAAGGCAGACGAAAAAGGGTCGATCAAACGATATTTCATACTGAGCAGACGATAGGGGAGAACAAACAAACTTTCATAATCGTCTGACATGGTCAGATTAGGACATCCCATCTTGGTCAAGGTCGAAATATGGCGCAGAAGATTCCCAGAGTAACGGTCTTCTGCTCTGATTTAGTGTTTGTTTGCCCCCGTTAATCGTCTGACCAGATAATCGGCGCCATCTTGTGTCAATACTTTTGTTCTCGTGCGACAATCTAGCTTAAGACTTCTCTAATACTGTTTGTCAACACTCGTGTGTTACATCTAAATTTAAACACTCTCGCCGAATGAGTACGGCTTCGCCCGGGATGTGCGCGAATGAATGTTTGATCGAAAAATATTGTTTTAAAGAATTATCATTTAGATTCCGAGGAATTAAATACTATTCAACACTATTTCATTAAAAGGGAAATTACTTTCAGCACACACAAAGGTTATTTCAGTATATATATCGCTAAATCAACGCGAGCTTTCAAGCTATATGGATCTTCCTCAGGCCTATTATCATTATTATCCTCTTATCATTTACTATTAGCATCACTATTATCATTATATTACAACACCTCAAAATAAATAAAGAAACTTATTTGTCCAAAAACGCTGGTTTTCTTATTCAACATATATTTTGCATAATTATTTTTTTTTTTAGAATAACGTTTTTTGGATAGACAACAACTACTATCGGCTACTATGCATCATTGTTTTGAATAAAAGAAAAAATAATTTTAAAAGTCCGCCTCAACCCGTAATATTTTATATTCTATCTTTATTGGAGATTTAATTGATTCTAGTGCAGCATTGTCAAATAAATTGTATGAACGTGTGTGTTAAAATTTAATTAAATTTTTGCCGAATTCGACAATGAGAGATTGAAAGAATTATGGAATATTTGTTTAGATTTATATCTATCAATCAATCAATAAGACCTTTAATCTTATATACGAAATCCTCCGAGAGATGCAGAAAATAAGAAGGAAAAAAAGAGGGAAATAGAAATTCGAATTTATCTGTAAAATTTCTATATATATAAAACTTTATATATAATAAAAATTAATAACGATTCCCCACCTTTAGCTCTAGAAACGAAGAATTCTATTTATAACTTCATATCAACTAAAACGGACAGAAATTGTACCTCTTTTTTTATTTGGAAAGGTCAAAATTGAAAAGCACAAGATGAATAAACCACAGTAATGGAAACACTACCTAAGGATATGAAGATTACATTTTTGTACATGATCACAGTTCAAGTTACATATCCCTTGTAAACGCTCTATGAAAACAGCAGACTAACATATTTGCATATAGGAAATATTGCGATAAACAATTCGAATTTTTGTGATAATTAAAAAAAATGATAAGTTAAAATTCCTAGGCCAAATTGTAGTTAAACACACACAAAATTTATTTTGTCCATAATATAAATATGTATATCAATTTTTTTTTCTCCGGATTGAATATAACAAAATATTTTAAAACTTAATTCTGTTGACGTTATGTGGCGCTGAGTTTGTTGTTGACACACATTAAATATGTTATAATACCTTGATAAAGATTGGCACCATCTAGTGGAGCAAAAAAAACTAAACGTTTATTTAACTTGCTCCGTGATATTTGGCCAACCCAATTTCTTGATAAATCAAGAAAAGCCATCCTCGAACGCGTTTCGCGCTGTTGGCGCTCGTCAGCGTGTACTTTAAAATTATTTTTCAGTAATATAGATTGCTATAATGAGGCTATATTTTTAACTCAAAATATCAGTTTATTATGAAACTTACATTAATTAGTATCTCCGGACCATATATCCTCTCTATATGGCAGACATCAATCCAGAAGAGGACATCCATACGGCACCTTAGTTGGCCGGTATTGTGATCAGGGTGCATGGACCGATCTGATCTGCTCCATGGACAAGACACCACTACCAACACCATTAATCAGTTTAAAATATCTCTATATATATAAAAATGAATGTTTGTATGTTTGTCTGTTTGTCTGTCTGTATGTCCGGTATACAAATTCGCAATAGTTCACTAATTCAAACCAAAATTTCCATACATAGGTAAAAGAATACGGGGAAGACGATAGGCTATTTCAAAAAATATATAAATCAATTATTAAAACTATATATTTTTAGTCAGAAAATGATGATGACGATATTGCTGTATCATGTTTGATTATCAGATACAAAATTATATCGGGAAAAATTCCAAAAAGCAGAGACCACGGGTGAAACCAGTTCATTATTTTGTATACAGGAACAAAATTCTAACAGAAAAACATTCATTCGAGCAGAAAACAAAAGCCAGATCATCTTTCTATAAAAATATCGCTTCTCAGACACAAAGTTTGTAGCGGGACGTTTCACAAAAGTGACATCCACGGCGCCAATTTATAATTGTAACGAATAGTATTTGAATAGGGTACATTTAATAGGGTAAAACCCGGGCGTTGCCCGGGTCATTCGGCTAGTATTTTATAAATATATATATAAATTTACTAGCGGAGGGTTTTAACGCTCTTCTATAATTTACATAACTGCATATAATCCATGAATATGCAATCGCGAAAGCACACTCTCTGTACATTGATATAAAGAGACAAAGGGAAAGCATAAAAAATAGAATCAGAATTTAAAATATTGGGGGAAAAAAAAGAATGCGTCCTTTGTATATATACTCTTTATTCCCATTGAAATGTATACTTGGAAAGATTGTTTTTTAAAGAGAGATATAAAAATAGAAGAGGGGTGTTGTTAGAATGAGTCTGAAAAACCAGGATGTGTAACCTTGAAGTGACCCCTAGCGTCATTACAGCAGATGTCAAGAGACGCCATATCTCGGTCACCTCACAATGGCTCATCAATTCTTTCTTGCTTTTCATTATCCCCGGACTACTGAATGGCCGGTGTTTGCAACCGACCCTTGACATTCATCCTCGCTTGCTAAACTGACGAGGGAGTTCGTTTGGTACAGTCGCCAACCTTGTTGGGTATTTTTAGTGTCTTTTTTAATGTTGTTTTGTGATACTTATTTCAATTGAAGAGCAATTGGCTTTATAATGTTAAGTTTATTTATTTATTTAGTTCTGTTTTACGTTTGTTTATATCGAGAACACCATAATTGTATAGGTAGGATTTTGATTAAATCAAGTTGAAGACTTCATCAACCTTTTTATAAAAGTTTATTGTCCTTTTGATGTTTCGGCGACCCCACTGTCGTCCTTTTCAAAAAGACGGGAAGCTTGTTAGTGAAGTATAACATAAAGTATCAGCAATACACTAACAATCTTTCCTCATTTTTTTGCTAAGGGTGACCGTAAGGGGTCGCCAAAACGTCAAAGGGCAATAAACGTTTATAAAAAGATTGATGAAGTTTTCAAATTGAATTAATTTGTTTATATTGTAACACAAAGAGGTTTATTTTTACTTTCTTTTGATAAATTCTAATTTGGTGCATTTTTTGTGGGTTTGTGTGTGCTCACATATATTTTTTTGAATAATAGAAGAAACTATTAACGGTCACTGTAATCTTCAATAAAGGTCACTGCGTTATCTTTCAGAGTTATTATCTGAATCCCAAAATACATGGTGAATTGTTGTATATTTTATTAATTAATTGTTACCACAGAGTGTGTGTAAGCTCACAGGTAGATAGGCGCTAACTGAAACAGAAAAAAGTTCCTTTGTTTTAATATTAGTTTCCCTTTTATATTTTGTTCTCTCTCTTGTAAATCAATAAATATAATGTTTAATTATTGGAATCAGTTTCATTAATAATTCTAAGCAAAGTCAACATGAATCCCGATATATATGGTAAAACATCCTTAAGATTTGTCCATGAGTGTATATATAACCTGAAGTTTTAACAGACCAATCAGAACTACTCAGTAACTACACGATGCCTTAATGGAGAACATGGATCCCTGTTATCTCTGTAACGTAGAAATTTGGCCATTCTGACTAATTGAGCTGTAGGAGTGTTGTTTATTAATGACGGCAGCATGTCCATACACGACGGGTATCCACGTTACATATTTACAGCTAGACAATAGACAATTTAAACAATTATATTGATTCTTCTAATCAATTGTTACAAAGGAGAAAAATATATATAACTAGCCGAATGACCCGGGCAACGCCCGTGTTTTACCCGATTGAATGTTTTGATTCAAATACTATTTGTTACAATTATAAATTGTGGTCATGTGGCCTAGTGGTCATGGCATCTGCCCGATAAGCGGAAGGTCGTGGGCTCGATTCCCATCCCTTGACACTTTTTTTTATTTTATCCATTCTGACCAAAATCTATCCGTGAACTTCACACAGACAGAATAAGGCAATTATATAAGTAGATAAGATAGCAAATAAAGGGTAGATAAAATGTAGGGGAATATATATAGTTGTGTATGTGTACAAATTTCTTCAGCAAGGAAGCATATTTACAGCTAGAGAGAATTGAGAGACCGTCTTATGGAACATGGATATAAACAAACGTAAAACAGAACAAAATCAATAAATTAATTTATAACTTCTTCTATTATATTAGAAATTAGTATTAAAAAACACAAGACACACTAAAAAATACACAACAAGATTGGAGACTGTACCAAACGAGCTCCCTAATTAGTTCGTCTGCTTAACAAGCGGGGATGAATGTCAAGGGTCGGTTGCAAACAATGCAAATATAATGAATATATCTATTGTATAAATCTGTTTTTGCCTTTCAAAGTGAATTTTAATTATATATGGGATAAATTATAATATTAAAATAAATTTTCTCCCCGTCACAATGGAGCAAAGACAAGGTTAGCTTGCGTTCGATTGTAATATCTGGAAACTGAAACGAAATAAATGAAATCGAAGTTTCATCTGTACCGATGAAGGCATATTTGGACACTTTGATGTATGCTGAATTTTTCAGCAGTTTCGGATGATTCTATGACTTCACAGAACATCAGGAAATATAAGCTTCTGTACCGATATGGTCCATTTTGGAAACTTTGGTAGACATATATACTGGAATTTTGTCATTTTCGTATGATTCCATAATTTCTCTGAATATCATGGAAATATAAGATTCTGTACCGATATGGACTTAATTCTCTGGTATATATGCAGAAATATTTTTAGCAGTTTCGGACGATTTCATAACTCCTCAGGATGTCAAGGAAGCGAAGCCGCCTCTGTACTGACAAGGGTCATGCGGCTGGAAATATAATAGGATTTGCCATAATTTTCTGTATCAAATGTATTGATCAGAATCTGTGGCATTTTGGTTCCAAGACGATAAAAAGAAAATGTCATTTTGATATAGTTTCTTTATGATGCACTAGCGCGCCATCTGTTATCAAAATTCGAAACTATTTTAAACGCGTAAGATTCTTTTTGAAATTAAACAATTTCTAATGCCCTTACTGCAATGGAAAAAGCCCTCCCATTAATTTTTCATTGCAGTAAGGACAGTAGAAATTGTTTAATTTCAAAAAGAATCTTACGAGTTTAAAATAGTTTCGAATTTTGATATAGTTTCTTTACAATAGAAATTAAAATGCGAAAAACAAAATTTTCGTAAATTGCCAAAGAGGCTGACATTATAGAAACCCAATAGTCTGAATTCTACTTTGGGAATATAATAAAAGAAAGGAATAATTCGTGCTACTTCAATACCAGATGTTCCCTTTGACTACAGAGGAAATTATGAATATTTCTGGAAACAATCCTCTCAGCCCGTGCCCTCGACCTTGGGCATCGCAGAAAGTGGGCCAGCAAGATTGCCCACAGTATTTTACATAATTGCCCATCTCTTTCATGCACAGGAATCTCAGCAATTACTTCTGTACGCTCTTCGATTACAGAAAACCTCTTTATTTATTCACAAAGAAACTGGTTGTTATATCTTTAGATGGCCTCCATTGTGATGCTAAAATTGCATTTTTTGGTTGATTGGTTTAAATATATCTCGGGGGAAAAGAATTTCTTGAAGAACTCCATTTTAAAGGATTTACCTCTAATTGATGTTTCTACACTGCGTGACATTGAAAATGGAACACCAAGAAATAGTGGCCAGAAAATTATGCAAATTTCAGGGTAGACGCGCCTAACCGAGTTATGCAAATGATGTAAAATGCGCAGCTCTCGTGCGCACATGGAGTAAGATATAAGGGAAGGAACTTGCAGAAAGGACAGTATTCGTGTCGTTATTTCTTCAAGGAAAATCATTGTAGAAATTTTGTTCTTGTGTCAAAAGACACGTGTAATAACAGAGAATGCCAGGTCATCGTAAACGGAGGCAGTTCAAGCAGACAGACGCTTTTACGAGGGGCATGGTGATCGGACTGAAAAGGGCAGGTTGGTCCATACGTCAAATCGCAGCTGATACACACCTTGGTGCGCCCACGGTGCACCGACTGTGGAGAAGATGGTTGGAACAAGGAAATGTGGCAATTTATAGGAATGTCGGTGCAACCAGAGTGACGTCAGCACGTGTGGATCGGCGTATCCTTCGACAAGCAGTGGCGGCCCCACAAGCCACTTGTACCGCCATCCTGCAACATGTGCAAGACACCCTAGATCATTCCATCTCGACCAGAACCATTTCCCGTCGATTGGTTGCTAATGGCTTGCACTCATGCCGTCCGCTAAGAAGACTGCCATTGACCCCACCGAATAGGCGCCAACGTTTGGAATGGTGCCGGGCTAGATCGACGTGGATGACGGAATGGCACAGGGTCGTGTTCTCAGATGAGTCGCGTTTCTGCTTGTCCAGTGATAGTCGCCGTGTACGCGTGTGGCGTTGACGTGGAGAACGGTCCAATCACGCAGTGTATAAATAGATCTCTAATTAATGAAGGTAATTAAATCCGCACATAATGGTATTAGAGAGAAAAGATAAACAAAGAATGAAGGTTAAGGCCAACGATGTAAATGTGCAAATACAGATTATGTAGGTTGTGTGGGGACACACTGATCTACTGAATATTTCATTTTTTAATGAACATTTTTCAGTTTGGTAAAAAATAGTGTGAAAGAGCATGGTAGTTTTTTTTTTTTAAACGGGACACTTTTTTAAATGAGTGTAAGTTTTTCCATTGATATATTTACCATTAAAAAAATTCTAATTGAGATTATAAACTTACAATAATAAAATTAACAATTAGGTGTCACTCAATTAAAACAAAAAAGCAAGTTTTTGGATAAAATTTGATTGTCTAGGGGCGTCTGATAATTATGACAGGAGAAAATATTTACAAAATAATTTACACACGCCAAAATTTTTTAATAAACTAATTGTTAACAAATATACTCATGGACAAAACTTAAGGAAGTCGAAAGTCTTTGATATCGCCGGTTGTCTGTTTGTTTTAAGGAGACAGAAGCAAATTTGTACACATTTGGTTATCTCGTATATCTTTCAATAAAGGTCACTGTAATATTTTTCAGAGTTATTGTCTGAATCCCAATATACATGCTAAAAGGTACAACTTCCTTAAGTTTTGTCTATGGTAGATATAATACAATTCTTCTATAGTGTTATACGATTACCCGCTCTCTCTAAGTGGAGGTTTTCCATCATTAAACGCTAAAAAAACTATTTCTACATTCAGAGAGTGTCCAGAACAGCCTAAACCAGTAATAAAATAGTTATATCTAAGTGTAGAGATTAAGTTAATAAATCATATATATATATATAGCGCCGGGTGTCAATACACGCGGAAGTCTTCTTCTTCTTTCTTATCTCCACTCAATCATATTAGGGTGTTGACAACCATCATGACTGGTTGAAGTAGAATGCGTCTGCCTTCGTCATTAAGACTGGGAGCACTACTCAGTGGCAGGCCGAATACACGCGGAAGTGATTTCCAAGAATAGCAAAGTCATCCTGATAGATACATAACCCCGTTTTTCTTCTTTGTAAACTTCCACTTTCAGACATTCATCTTTATAACCAAGAGAACTGCGTGTTTTGAGCACAATTAACAAATTTAGTTATTGCGTTACTCCCGTTGAGAAAGGCTGATAAGTCCGAAAACTTGAGTTAATAAAAACTCTGATAAAGAAACTTGTTCCCGGATGGATCTACGATTTATATTATTAACAAATAGGTTAAAATGTGACGCCATATCACTTTCTTCTATTAAATACAGAAGACTTTCGAGCAAGGTTCTTTATAAGCTTGTATTACAAAGTATATCTCAAGCTGATGAACTTCTTACGCGAAAAATTCTCCTTTTTTTATTTTAGCGACAAATTTGCGAAGTTACTTTGTACCTCTTAACAAAAGAATAAAGAAAAACTACACAGCATTATTTTTTCCCACGAAAATCCTCAATGGATAGACGAACTGGCAGCGTCTTTCCTATGGCAATGAATCTATTGTCTTGAAGGAACCTGTTTCAGGAGGTACACAAGTCTTAGGGACTGAATCACTGGAAATAAGAATATATATCTTAAAATATTAAAAAACGAAATAAAAAAATAAAAGATAAAAAGATCAGGTGTTGAAATCAATATAAAAAATGGCATATCCTGACCAGGAGCACATGTGCTTTACAGAAGGCAGAGCGCCATCTGGTGGAACAGAAATCAACTAAACATTGATTTAGCCTGTTCCCTGATATTTGGCCAACCCAATTTCTTGATAAATCAAGAAAAGCCATCCACGAACGCGTTTCGCGCGTTCAATGTTTAGTTGATTTCTGTTCCACCAGATGGCGCTCTGCCTTCTGTAAAGCACATGTGCTCCTTTTCAGGATATGCCATTTTTTATATTGATTTCAACACCTGATCTTTTTATCTTTTATTTTTTTATTTCGTTTTTCAATGTGCTAAGCGTATTTACGCAAGTTTGGCCTTAAATACCCATTTCTTGGTTTTTCAGGAAGCCATTGGGATCAAAAAATCTTTTTTGGTCTCAATGGTTCAGCCTACTCCACGCTGACGAGCGCCAAAAAGCGCGAAACGCGTTCGTGGATGGCTTTTCTTGATTTATCAAGAAATTGGGTTGGCCAAATATCAGGGAACAGGCTAAATCAATGTTTAGTTGATTTCTGTTCCACCAGATGGCGCTCTGCCTTCTGTAAAGCACATGTGCTCCTGGTCAGGATATGCCATTTTTTTATATTGATTTCAACACCTGATCTTTTTATCTTTTATTTTTTTATTTCGTTTTTTAATGTGCTAAGCGTATTTACGCAAGTTTGGCCTTAAATACCCATTTCTTGGTTTTTCAGGAAGCCATTGGGATCAAAAAATCTTTTTTGGTCTCAATGGTTCAGCCTACTCCACGCTGACGAGCGCCAAAAAGCGCGAAACGCGTTCGTGGATGGCTTTTCTTGATTTATCAAGAAATTGGGTTGGCCAAATATCAGGGAACAGGCTAAATCAATGTTTAGTTGATTTCTGTTCCACCAGATGGCGCTCTGCCTTCTGTAAAGCACATGTGCTCCTGGTCAGGATATGCCATTTTTTATATTGATATCTTAAAATAAACATAAAACAGATAATTTATCAGTGAAGTGTTGCATGGTGTAACTCCCACATATGCACACACAGGGGTAGAATGGAATTGTAGTGTAGAAGTGCGGGAAGATAGTATCCATACATATGCAAATATATTTGAAATTGAAGCATTATAAAGCACGAATGTTTCTTTTTTTAACACAAAACAAACTTCTCTTCTGTCCTTACTGAGATGAAAAAAATATATTGGGAGGGCTTGGCTCATCAGTGGTGAACCCTTCCAGCGGTTTGGCCAATTTAATCTACCAGACGTGCTTTATAATGCTTCCATTTCTTATACCATATATAGATGGCACGTTATCGTCTTATAATTAAATATGCAAATATAGCTGGAGTTTATTTAACTGAATCACCGTCTCTTCTCTTCTCCGTGGAGTTCAACAGTTTCATTCCTTCAGAGCATTTAATAAATATATTTTAGTATTAAAATAAAAACATAAATCCTCCAGGGAAAAGATTCTTTTAAAAATATTTTTATTTAAAAATATCTCGAGCTTTCGGGCAAGTAAGCCCTTCTACGGGAGAAACTTCTCCCGTAGAAGGGCTTACTTGCCCGAAAGCTCGAGATATTTTTAAATAAAAATATTTTTAAAAGAATCTTTTCCCTGGAGGATTTATGTTTTTATTTTAATATTGATTCAAGGGATTATTTTTATCAAATATATTTTAGGTTTAGGATAAGGGGAAAACTAAATTTTTGGACAAAGAGTTTCTATATTTTGAGGTGTTGCAGCTTTCGAACAAATGTTGCTCTTCAACGGGTAAATCCATAAACAAATGTAAAGAGAGGTTATCAGGCGCGTGGATCATATACATATATCATATATATATACAGTTAAACCTGTCTATAGCGCCCCCTTTAAATAGCGCCTCCCTCTCTATAGCGTCCGATTTTAAATACGTAGTACGATGCGATTTACATTAAAAGTGACCTGTCTATAGCACCCCCTCTCTATAGTACCCTATTTTGGTGAGTCCCAAGAGTGGGCGCTATAGACAGGTTTAACTGTATATACATCATATATCACACAGCATATTTAGGTTTATTTATCTTATCGTGAAAGTGAAAGTTGCTGATGGCTTAATTATCGGAGTAAATATCAACTATTCGTTGATTATTCCAGAATTGGCCAAATACCCATTCCTGATTAATCAAGAAAATCTAACCACGGACGTGTCTCGGGCAGGTTTATTTATTAAATTAGAGAGAGAGAGATGTTCCTTTTTTTGTGCGGATTTTTCAGCTTGATGTAAATAAAGAGAAGCAGGGTGACCGGAGTGGAAAACTCCAAAATAAACTGCTATCGGCTGTCACTTCCAGAAATCTATTTGGAAACGCTGCTATAAGGAATTAAGTTTCTTTTTCGGAGCTGTCAAATATTTCTGGGGTTTAAATCTCGCTTCTTTTCTCGGGCGTCCAACCCCTGGACACCGTATTGGACGTCCGGCCATTTTATTGAAGGTGCTACTTCCACGGACGGTTAAATATATGTTAGAAAATAAAGGTCGACTTTCCCGGCAAAATAGACGTCAAAACTAAGCGCTATCTATTGACCCAAGATAAAATTGTTTCATAAAAAGAAACTCATTGTGAGAAAATATTTATTGACCATCTCCGCGCTTAGTTTTGACGTCTATTTTGCCGGGAGAGGTGACCTTTATTTTTATACAAGGTTGTCCCAAAAGTTTGTGTTTTTATTAAAACGTTGTTTTTCTATTACTTGGCGGATAATATTATTACGGCGAATACATAATAATATTAGATAATAAAAAGGCATATATTGGATTTAATAAAATATTTATTTGCCAATATTTCGGTTGACTGAACGCCAAACCTTTATCAAGGCATTACATTTTTGTATACACAAACTCAGCGCTGTATAGTGTTATAATATCATAGTTGAAATCATTTAAAAAACAAAGTAGGTGGGGGAAATTTGTGCAAGCAAAAATTGTTATAAAAGTTACAATCAGAATAAGTTGAATGCCTTTTAAGACATTTTTGCTTGCACAAATTTCCCCTACCTACTTTGTTTTTTAAATGATTTCAACTATGATATTATAACACTATACAGCGCTGAGTTTGTGTATACAAAAATGTAATGCCTTGATAAAGGTTTGGCGTTCAGTCAACCGAAATATTGGCAAATAAATATTTTATTAAATCCAATATATGCCTTTTTATTATCTAATGAATTAAATATGAATATTGCTCTATTTTCAAAACATAATAATATATGAAACAATTACTTTATACATAATACAAAGACATTATACATAACGGCGAAAAAAATTGGTATTTCAATTTTTTTGTAAGTGTTTACGAACTTTTGAGACAACCTTTAGATAAATTTTTCCTCCCGGCAAAAAAAAAAAAATTCCATATATATATAATATAAAGTTCCGCGGGAGGGTGGTATTCATGTACCAAAATAGGCACCTCTCCCTTTAAATATTTCCATAAAACAATGTATTATGTTTATAACCCCCCAGTACAAGACTTAAATGTGGTAATAGAGAGTGAACCACAACATCCGTTCGGGCCAATTCGACTGATTTCATTACTTTCTCGTAGGATGTTATCGAATCTAAGACGTCCCTATACTGATGAGGGCCATAGCCAGAAACCATGGTATACAGGTTGTTGGCTTTTGTCTGGATTTGTCTAAACTGGTGTTGTGGCTTATTCTTTATCACCGCCTTTAAGTCTTTTACTGAAATTATAAACATAATGCATTGTTTATATGCATATTTAAAGGGAGAGGTGCCTCTTTTGGTACATATATAAGATCGCATTATACTACATATATATATATATATATATATTCTGAATATAGAGCAATCCATAATATATATATATATTTTAAAAAATAAGTCTTATTTTGGATTGTAATAAGATTATTTATTAATCCAATATTTCGAAGCCTTATTTTTTAATATATATATATATATATAAAACAATAAATAGTTGTATAGTTTTATATCTACTTGATATGATTTATCATTCTTATCAGTTTGCTCCTTGAGTTTTAAATGTGGAATCACTGTTATATTTTTGTTATATAGTTTTTACACTATATATATATGAAAAACCAATAGAAAAAATAAAAGATAAGTGGGTCAGGTGTTGATATTAAAAATAAAGAAGGCATCTGCTGACCACGAGCACATGTGCTTTTTAGATGGCAGAGCGCCATCTAGTGATATATATATATATATCACAGAAACGATAACTAACACAACGTTAAGTTATTAATTATTTTTACGTTAAAAGCTTTCGGGGTATTCCCTTTCTCAAGCTAAGTTATAAATGCATAATTCTATAAGTTAAATTTTTATAATACATATCATAAGATTATACGTTGTGGCTAGAATGTTGGTTAATATTAAGAGAGTAAACTATCCCATTAGCACCATACAAACTTGACAATATAGCGAGGGAGGGAGTAAGTCCAAAGTTGACAAACTCTCAGATACATTCACATATGAAAATTCTAAACTATTATAGACGCGTATGATTCTTTTGTAAAAAATAAACAATTTCTGCTGCCCTTACTGCAAGGGAAAAAATTAATTGGAGGGCCTGACTCATCAGTAGTAAACCCTCCCAGCGGAAAAGCGAAAAATGAAATATAAAAGCGGTATGTTAAATTAAACTGGCGAAACCGCTGGGAAGGTTCACCACTGATTGGCCAGGCCCTCCCAATAATTTTTCCATTGTAGAAAGGGCAGTAGAAATTGTTTAATTTTAAAAAAGAATCATACGCGTCTATAATAGTTTCGAATTTTCATAACAGATGGCGCGCTAATTCATCATAACTTTTACATATAGGTAGCGTACCCTGATAATTAAAACTTAACAAATAAAATCTTAATAAGATATTTAAATAATAAAAAAAAAAGACGTTCCCTGATAGTTCCACTTCAAGATGCTGATGCCTACCTATCGTCAAACAACGATGTTTACATTTGACCAATATTACCGAAAAATATTTAAAAATTCAACAATTTATTAATATTTATTCCGATAGATGGTGCTATCAATCACCAACTTCCAGTTTCACGATAAGGAGATGTTTTTTTCTTCATTTATGACTAACTGATATCAATTTCTTTCTCTTCTTTAATTTTATTTACAAAATTGTTTTCAAACAAAATATTCAAATTTTTAAAAATCGGTATATTTTCGGGATATATATTGTATTGTAGAACGACATTTGATCCCGCATGTGTTTCTTTTGAACGAAAAATCGAAATTTATTTTAAGGAGAAATAACGATTATTTCTAACCTTAGGGATGAAGTATGAAAGGATGAAGAGTAATGATAAACGGAAAAATAAAAGGGCCAAAGGATGGGAATATATATTGTATTGATAAAAATGATTTAATTAGCTACCGCAGTGTTTTTAAAAATATATATTTTATTGGAAGCTTTCAGGTAGTGCCCTTTCTCAACCTGTAGTTTGAATTTAATCTACCGCACAGTGGATAAATAATCTTTCCAATAAATTAAAGATATAAAAAGTGTGCGTTGTGTGTGTGCCGGTACTTGAATATATTTACATACTCTCTTATACTCAATACTTTGCTCTTTAAGGCATCTCCTGAATGTGTAACTGGAGAGGCTAAAGTAGGCTTAAATAAATTACTATATTACTATGAAAATTCGAAACTATTATAGACGCGTATGTTTCTTTTAAAAATTAAACAATTTCTACTGCCCTTACCGCAATTGAAAAATTAATGGGAGGGCCTGGCTCATCAATGGTGAACCCTCCCAGCGGTTTCGTCAGTTTAATCTACCATTATAATTTTTCTATTGCAGTAAGGACAGTAGAAATTGTTTAATTTTAAAAAGAATCATACGCGCCTATAATAGTTTCGAATTTTGATAACAGATGGCGCGCTAATGCATTATAATATTACTATACATGATTGACACTAACGTAATTTCACCCAAAAGAATATAGCACTAGAATAGGGCATGCTATTAAATGTGACAAATACATATAAAGGTCAGTGTAATATCTTTCAGAGTTATTATCGGAATTCAGAAATACATTCTAAAAAGGTACAACTTCCTTTTTTGTCTAGAGTCTATTTTTTCTTTCAAATTACTAATAAAAAATAGTTATTCTTCTAAATACCAAATCCATACCAGACGTAAAAAATACAAGTCTATACAATATTCTCGAGTGTGACCAGTATTTTAAATTTATTTCGAAACATTTCACTCAAACACGGGCCTTTTAAAAGAAATAATAGTAAAGAAAGATGTGCATACAGTAGAACTACCTCTCTGTAAAGGACAACACCTAGTTACAGAACCAAAGTATCCTTTAGGGAGAGGTGTCCTCTTATTGGAGAGTACCTAATTAGTGAAAAGTGGTAATTTTGTCGATGAAAACTGTCCGTTGTAGAGCGGTGTCCTATAGCGAAAGTGTCCTCTCATGGAGGTTGTTCTACTGTTTTGGTAATAGAAACTACTTTTTAGAGAAGTGTCCTCTAGAGAGAGTGTACTCTCATGGAGGTTGTTCTACAGTATTGGCAATGAAAGCTATCCTTTGTGGAGAGGTATCCTCTAGCGAAAGTGTCCTCTCATGGAGGTTGTTCTACTGTATTGGTGATGGAAACTGTCCTTTGTAGAGGAATGAATACAATCATAGATTGGAGAACTCTACAGGTATCAAACTGCTATTATTTTTCTATATTTACTAAATGTAAGGGCGGGAGGTAATAATACATGTTGAAGTATCTGTCTATAATATTCGTACACAGTACTGACATAGAACAGTTTGTATTAATCTCTAAAATACATAAATAAAATCCATGACTTGGCGAAAGATAAACATTACAGGATTTACTTTCTTCGAAAAGGATGGCAACGGGTCAATGAAATGTCGGAAATAAAGAAAGGTTGAAAATTAGGCAAATATGTCTCTTTTATTCACCTCCCTATTTCTATTTGTAATCACTTTTTTACTGTTGATTTTGATAAATTAATATTTTTAAAAATTTATAATAATCGTTTAAAATATTATATATAAATATTTATTTAATTAAAAAGGCATATATTTGGATAAAAATATCATTTATTTTACCAATAATTAGAATTGGTATTGCTATTGGTAGAATAAATAATATTTTGATCCAATATATGCTTTTTTAATTAAAGATTTATTTATGGATTGCTCTATTTTCAATATATATATATATTATATTGTTATATATATATTGATACGAAAAAAAAAATAAAAAAAAAAAATATATATATATATATATATATGCTGTAAACATCTCAAAATTATTATTCTCATATTTAACTTTTCATAGAACTTTATTCCAATAATCATCATCACTTAGCATTGTTTACATGACGACTTTGTAAAAATGAGACGTTGGTTAAAAATAAAAACTAACGAGACATGCATTCTTGATTATTTATTTCCTTTACATTAAAAATAGCTATAAAAGAAAAACTTACATACATCCGCTACAATATATATGATAATAAGTTTTAAATCTCTCTTCTCATAATATCAACTACAAATAAATAATAAGTAAACACCCCAAAAAATGTATCGATATTTTTAAAAAGAGAGAGTAAGTGTTCTGAGTGTGATGAGCAGCCCCTACCTGCAGCGTCCGTCCAGCCATAGTGCGGAGACAGTTCTGATGCTCTAGCCGGCGTTCTGAGGTCACCCCCCCCCCCTCCATCCAACAACTTCCTTTCTCTTTCTTCTCCACACACCGGCCCACTGTTTGTTTACTACCTATTACTCTCTATTTACATACATACTTACAAGACCATGTATTCGCCCGGCCTCTGTCCGAGTGAAAGTTTGTCCAATGAATATTGTGGCAGAATAGTTGTTTTTCCTAATTAATCAGCAGATTTTAAATATTTTATCCAGTTTTCTCCTCAGCATCTTTCTCTCGTCTGTTCTTTTTTATTTATGCAAATAAGTTGTTAATTTAAATTAAATAATACAGCAGGGGTTTCTGGAGATAAGTTTATTTTCATTTTGATTCATGCAATATCGAGCTTTCGGCCATCTCTGACCTTCTACAGGACTACATAAAATGGCTGCCGTCAGTATTTAACGGCGTTTATTATTATTCGTTTTATGCACTTTTTTAAGGAGACAGAGGCAATTTTGTCCACACTTGGTTATCTCGTGTGTCTTCACATTAAAGGTCACTGTAATATCTTTCAGAGTTATTGTCTGAATCCCGATATATATGCTAAAAGGTTAAACTTCTTTAAGTTTTGTCAATGAGTGTATTCCTTCTTTATAAAATTCTCCAGCAAGCAAATGATTTGCATAGCCTTCTTCAGTTTCTCCCTTCTTCAGCAGAACTTGATCTTCAATGGCGCTTCTAGCTCGAGTCCTTCTCCTTATTTCCATATAGGTCCATCCAGTCCAATTCTTCCCACCATTATCTTTCCATTCGTTTCCCCCATTCCAGAACTTTCCAACGGTATTCCAGTAAATGTAAATCGAACAAAACTAGAGATAATAGAAGTGTGTCAAACCTAGAAGGAAATAACGAATTATCATGAGTTTTGACACAGGAATGTACAAGATTTTTACATAGTCTTGGAAATTTCAGAAGCTTTTTAAAAATAATTAAAGCGGTGGAAGCCTCGAGTTGTTTTTGTGGACATGAGGAACAAACCTCAATACATCTTTTACTAGATTGTCCTGTTTTTCAAGACTACAGAATCGAAAATAATTTAATAGTAACAGATCCAAGTATTTTTATTTCCAGTAAAGAAATGTATATTAAATTCAATACCTTTTGTAGAAATATTTTAAATTATATAGCAACAAATATTTTTTAAGAAACTGATAATTTATATTATGCTTATTGTACATATTGTCAGACATTTCTTTTTTTTTTTTTTTTGTACACAGTTTATTTTTCTCGTCTTTTTTTTTCTCTCTTTCTCATTATTAACATCATATGACTATTCGATTCACGGCCTAAAATTATTGTATATTGTATGTACAAACGTAAAGGCATACATGTATGGCAGCGCAAGTGTCCCTAGGAGGACATAACGCTTTAAATTGAAATAAAATATAAAAAATACATAGTCTAAATGATTAAAAAATGAAAATACTCCCTCGCATTTAACTTTTAGACGTTCTACATCCAAAATAATTTTTATGCATTTGACAGGAAGATAATTTGAGACAAATTTCGTTTATTTATTTTTTACTTTAACTTTTGGGTTTAACGCTTTATATTCCACTATATATATTTACACTCATGGACAAAACTTAAGGAAGTTGTACCTTTTTACCATGTATATTGGGATTCTGACAATAACTCTGAAAGATATTATAGTGATCTTTATTGAAGACACACGAGATAACCAAGTGTGAACAACCTCTGTCTCCTTAAAAAAGAAAACAGACGACCGGCGACATCAAAGGCCTTCCACTTTCTTAAGTTTTGTCCATGTGTGTGTGTGTGTGTATTTTACTTCTATAATAAATAAAGCACGATTGTTTCTTTTGCAAAAAGGAGGGTTCACCACTGATAAGCCAATTCCTTCAAATATATTTTTCATCGCTGTAAGGATAGTAGAAAGTTTGCTATATTTGTAAAAGAACCATTCGTGAGTAATATTTGTATTTTTTACACATTGATGACGCGTTATCATTTTTATTATTTACTAAGATCATCTCCTTCATTATTATTCTATATATAAATATGGATGTTTTTTTTTTACTTGTATAATCTATTAAAGCATTAAAACAAAAGGGTGATTTATCATGAGGATCTTGTTGACGTGGCGGTTTATTTGCGGAAAAATATGAATAATTATTTTTTCTTTTATTATTATTTTGATTTTCACGTTGATCAGCTTTAAATTTAAAACATTCCTTTTCGATATGACCCGGTTTTGAGCAATAATATGGATATAAATATGGATGTTGGTGAGTGAAGGAAAATCATCCAGTTTTTCCTCATGTGAAATTATAACTTTGTAAACAATCGACAATTTAAACAATTTTATTGATTCTTCTAATCAATTTTTACAAAGGTGGAAAATATATAATAAAATAGTAAATAAAGGGTAGATAAAATGTAGGGGAATATATATAGTTGTATAGAAGCATAGGGCGCCTCTCCTGTCAAAATAAACGTCAAAAACTGACGCCATCTATTGACCGTCGCCGCAAACTAGTGGCCTCGGGTCGGTTTAAAAGCCACAACACCAGCTTTGGCAAATTGAGAAGCGTCCACCTGGTTTCGGGCTAATGGCCCTCGTCAGTCTAGGGCGGACTTTATTTCATGAGATCCATAAGGGATCAAATGGAATCTTCACTATCTACCAAAGAGGTGTTTGCTGGCAAGGTGGCTGGGCCAAATTTTCCATCTATATATAGTTGTGTATGTGTACAAATTTCTTCAGCAAGGAAGGCTTCCCCACCTTGAGAGAGTCCTCCTCCAGACAAGGAGGGTGTCTAATATAACTTTGTAGAGATGACACGCTTTAAATAATATCGTTATTCGATTAGGTATTGTTTAGACAAGTCGTTAATCTTCAGGTTATTTGTGTGAAATGCCACAGTTCCAGCTTTTTCTTGAAGATAGAGGTTGACGGGCCGGTATATTCATAGCTTTTAAAATATCAGACACTTCGGCCAGAAAAGGAGATAGAGTCATTATTATATTTTATTTTAAATTATATTAAATATAAAAAAATAACTCTTCTGACCGAAATGTCAGTTATTTTAAAAGCACCAACTTTGACAAAGTCAAAGAAAAGCCAACAACCTGTATTAGTTTCTGGCTATGGCCATGACAAGGGAGACTATGATTTTATAAAGTCTTATCAAGGGACATCATCTCACATTTAACCTATATGCAGAAGAATATGTAGAAGAAATAAAAAGTCAGCAAAAGAGAATTAGTCCTGGAAAATAAATCATTATGAAAACAAAGAATTTATAAGAAGTAATATTCATATGCCATCAAAAAAAAAATGTTCCTTAAATGTTACGTTTGACCGGTTATATATGTGAATGTGCAATTAGGATCTATACAAATAATATTGAAAGAGGAGTGAACATTTTCAACATTTGGCTCTACACTTGAACGTTGACGAATATATATAGGCGAATGGATGGGGAAATTTTAATATTAAAACAAAAATAACTGTATAAAAGGTGAAATAAACTACAAAATCTAAATATAGTCGGACAAAGTAAATCGAAAATTGTGCCAAGATATGCTTCTACCGGATCTTCTGGCGAGAACCTACAAAATGTTTTAGAGGGTCACAGCAGGAGGTGCTGCAGTAGAGGAAAATCACGATTAACCTGAATTGACAAAGTGAAAACATGCAAGAACAGTAGATAAGTAAGTGAAAATATCAGGATATCGTGGAACTTGTTAGCAAACAATGGCTGACCCTCGAATCGATTTTTTTTTTTGAATGATGTTGGTGGTGTGATATCCTGGAATTTGTTTGTCACAAAAAAAAAAAAAGAAAAAAAAAAGAAAAAGGGAGAGCTGTAAAAAGTTACAAATACTAGAAGAAAAAAACCTTGAAATACGTATATATTGAGAAGATAGAATATTTAGATATAAAGAACAATTGATTTGGAAACTATAAGTAAATATTTTTCTAAATGAAAATAACAATAAACTAGTTTTGAAAAAAAAACACGCATAATTAAATGATTAGATATGTATAAAGGCTTATATATATGTGGGATCATAAATTTACATTATATACCAATATTTCGATTGGCAGAAAGCTAATTAAATAATTTTAAAGATTTTATTTTTAATTTATTTATTTAGAATTATAAAATTTTGACCAAAATTTGAGACGCCATATTTTTAGTTAATTCATTCGAATATTATTAGTTGTAAATATCTTTTGTAAATAATTGTGTGTCCCATAAAATAAATAATATTAAATATATTAATGAATTAATGAATAAACAAATAATTGATATTAAATAATTGATCAAAAAATAAAGACTGCGCCTCTAGAGGTAAGAATTTTTTTTTTGTACAAAAAAATCTCAGAAATATCACAACATATATAAACTAGAGCATTAGCTCATCTCACGTGCGACAGAGATAAAATATAAATATATGTTCACCGTTATCAATTTAACCCGTGCATTAGTGTATCACATGAGTATATCTAAACCAAACATAGCTTCTCAGAATGTTAAACTTTTTTGAAAATAAACCCATTTAAAAGCCGTTAGGAATAAGGTCATAAAATACAAGTAGGGAAGCCAGTTGCTACTATCTAAAAACGATTTTTGCTATTATAAAATACTAATATTTGTGAATACTATAAATATATATTTTTTTAGAATCTCTAAATTATACCCCTAAAAAATACCTTCCTATTTAAAAATTGGATATAGCCAAATAATTTTTTTAAAATGCCAAATATTTTATAATTTAAAGGCAATAATAACCTGTTTATTTTAAATATTTGAACATTATTTAAATACCAACAAATATATTTTCTACATATTTATTAATTATATTCAAATAAATAAATTAAATCATTAAACATGTATATAATATTATTTATTTATTTATTTATTATAATATATCAAACAGGCGCGATATTGAAATATTTGCGCCAATTACCAAGGAAACAAACAAACAAATTAAAAGTTAGAATTAAATAAATGTATAATGTTGAGATTGTTTTAATGCTTGGTATTTAAGATTTAGAATACATTTATAATTTAAATATTTTTATTCAATTAAGATTATAATTACACAAGCATAACATTTAAATATTTATATATCCTGCCTAACCATTCTCTATACTAACTATATAACATTAAGCGATCTATTTACAGTTTGTTTTGGTCACTGGTCCAATATTTTTATTTTCATAGACCAAATTATAAGATTAATTCACAGATGAAAAATATGCAAAATAACTAAACAAATATATACATCAATTTGATATTTATTTAAAACAAATGAATAACTATATACATCAATTTAATATTTATTTAAAACAAATGAACAACTATATACATCAATTCCCCCTTCTTAGGCTTGGCCCCCCTTATTTATTTATTTACTCTCCATATCTCTGCGGACATCTGCGCTCCCTCTGAGGATACCTGGGGGTTGTAATACTTTTCTCCTCCGATATTGGAGTTGGCACACGTTCAGTATCATACATATTAGTGGGATGTGATTTACCAGGCAACATTTTTCTAATGTAGTTTTGATGAACCTTTTTTATACTGTCACCTTGTTTTATTAAATAAACATTCCTTCCTAATATTTTAATTATCTTTCCTGTATACCAAGAGGGATGCCCATTAGTAATTCACCTAAACTTCACAGTCTCATCCACTTTAAATTTACCGCTAACATATTGACTATTGAATTTGGAGGCTTTTACATCAAGATGGCATTTGATACCTTTAATAGGGTCAGATTTGCATTCAAAAATGGACCCGTAATCATTTAAAAGTGAATCTATACTAAAAGAGTCCAATTTATGCAAATAATTGAATGAGATATTGAAAAGATTAAGGAAATCTCTTCCTAAGAGAAATCTAGAACAATTTAAATTAGTTATTAGTATTTCAATGGTTCTAGAAACATTTCTTAATTTTATATCAAATTTAGCCTTGCCCAAAATAGGTATTTTAGAGCCACTATAGCCGGTCAAGACTGTATTACATTTATTTAATTTAACATTTTTGAAATATTTAAAGTACTCATATTTAGTTAATGTAGTAATGGCTGCTCCAGTATCAATTTCAGTCAACAATTTTATATTATTTACATATACCGTTTCAGTCAATGGAGGATGTAAATTTATATTATTTAATGATAAATTATTTTGAGATCCCGAAGGATTATTATCATTAGCATGCTTTTTAAATTTATTAAAAGTATTTCTAGGATTTCTGGGCAATTTACGGGCAGAACTGTCTTTTTTATAACATATTGTAGAAATATGCCCTACCCTACCACAAACTCTACAATTAGCTGATTTAAAAAAACAATTATAGTGTAGATGGTTGTTCTTACCACAGTGTTTGCAGGGATTATTGATGGCATGAAGATGCTGTGGGGACAGATGGGCATCTTCGGATCTCTTGAGGTTGTGTAGGTCATTATCTGCAGACTCCGCAGACAGAGCAATGTCTAATGCTCCCTCAAAAGTCAATCCTTCTTCCTGTAGTAGCTTCTTTTGGGTTGGTGTATCAATGATGCCCGCCACAAATCTGTCTCGCAGGGATTCTTGCAGAACATCTCCAAAGTTACACCTTTGAGCCTGTTCCTTAAGGCGTATTATGTATTTAGATATTGTTTCGCCTGATTTCTGATCCATTTTCTGGAATACAAATCTTTCATATATTATATTGATCTTAGGATTGAAATGTTTTAATAAGATCCTGCACAATTTGTCAAAGGGAACTTGATCAACTTCTTCCGGAAAAACTAAGTTTCGCAAGATCCCGAAATATTTAGGGCCGATGCTTGAAATAAGAAATGGCGTCTTAAAGTCTTCTTTTGTTTTAGAAATTAGCATGAATTGCTTCAATCGATAAATATAATTTTCAACATTCTCTAGATTTTCGTCGAATCTTTCAAACATACTTGAAGACATTTTTAAAGTATAATTTCTTTTCACTATTTAAATTCTTTTTTCTTTACAAAATTTGCTTTTCCTCGTCGCCAGTTGTTTTAATGCTTGGTATTTAAGATTTAGAATACATTTATAATTTAAATATTTTTATTCAATTAAGATTATAATTACACAAGCATAACATTTAAATATTTATATATCCTGCCTAACCATTCTCTATACTAACTATATAACATTAAGCGATCTATTTACAGTTTGTTTTGGTCACTGGTCCAATATTTTTATTTTCATAGACCAAATTATAAGATTAATTCACAGATGAAAAATATGCAAAATAACTAAACAAATATATACATCAATTTGATATTTATTTAAAACAAATGAATAACTATATACATCAATTTAATATTTATTTAAAACAAATGAACAACTATATACATCAGAGATTACAGATATTATATAAGGCTATATTTAAATCAACAACTGTTAGCTATACATTTTATTTAATATCTAAAGTTATCAAAATTATTATATTCATTTTAATACTATCTTAATAAAACATACGCATCATTTATAATTAACTAGAAGAATGACCCGGCTTCGCCCGAGAATTCCCCCGAGTGAAATTTCCTTCATACTGAAAGTACATCATCAATATAAAAAAAAGTTGGGCAAGCGATTTGGAAAATATGCAGAACGCTCATTGGTCAGTTAATTCGCCTGGTGTTGTCACTTCGCCTCGTATTTACTACCGCGCAAAAAATAGTTCTGGAGATTCTTTACACTTTATTAAAACAATATCGAACTTTCGAGTATTTCTGCCTTCCTGCAGGAGTACATAAAAACGAATAAACGCCGTTAAGATGCTAATAATATGTACATTTAAATATTAGGAGAGATTTTGCATATTGCTTGATATTAGAATATTTTATTAAGTAAGTTTGTATTTTTTGCATATTGACTATGGTTTAATTTTAAGAATTATCATATTGATTGTAACTTTTATTTATTATATAAAAAAAACAAAGGCCAGAACAAAAATTAATAAAAATACGAAAGCCATTGTTTACATACAGTAACGCTAATTGTGTAAAGTTTTTTTTTTTATTGCATTGTGTGCACTTACCGTAACTTAGTAATATAAATTTCTCTCTCAATACTTTTGTAAAAAAAAGTGACACTCGTATAAAAATATATTTAAAAAAAAGTACGCAAGCAACTTGAAAAGAAATGCAGAACGCTCATCGGTCGCTTAATTGGCCTCGTGTTGTTACTTCGCCTCGTATTTACTCCGCGTAAAAAAAAAGTTATTCAAATGAAAAAAAGAAATAGCCAAAAATACTAATCAAAATGTAGCCGAAAAATTTCCTCAGGTTTATAAAAAGCGACATGCAAAATTTGGTACCAATTGGTTCAGTAGTTTTTGAGTTTATCGCGAAACAGACAGACATTGACTTTTATATATATAGAGATAATATAGTTCCACGCGCAATTATCCAGATCGGATATAGCATGTCTTGTTTGCAACTGGTAATAAAATAAATTTATAATTAATCGTAAACACTATTTTTTCAAAGGATCGTTTGACTATTTCATTAGATATTTCGTTTGGTACATAAATATGAATTGTATATATCCTATATTTATATAGAGATGCTGTAGGTGGCGCTGGTGTAACCGTACCTTCTATACGTTGTACACCAGTTGGCTAATGGCGATATATACAGTCGAACCTCTTTAATTCAACACCCAAAGGGAACAGAGCTTTCGGTTGAATTAAAGGAAGTGTTGAATTAAGGTTAGATGATTAGCTAATCATTTTATTGCATTAAAGGCATCCACTGCTACTGCAGGTGTTATTGATTTTGTGTTTGAATCTGTTATAATAACACGGAAATTAACGGAAATATTCAAAAGGAAATTATTTGTAAATTTTAAAATCATTAAAATATTTCAATTCTGGAAATTAAAAAGAAAATAATTAATTAGCGCACGATGCCTAAATTCCCGCGTAAAAAAAAAAAAAAAAAAAAAAAAAAACAATTACACTCGCGACATTGCGCAACGGCACTGCAAAGTGAAACTTAAACTAACAGAAAACAAAAGTGCGCAGGCGCGATTTTATCGGCGCCCGCCGATCGCCGCCACCACCGTAATACCATTTTAGCGGTAAAGTTGTAAGTAAAAAAACATTCATCTGTGTCGAAATTCGAATTTTAAAATGGTCGAACTATCGGAACTGTCGTATTATCGATACTGTCGAATTACGGTTTGTTATTTGATAGGCCGGAGGTAGGGACATCAGAATATGGTCGAATTAAGGTAGAGTGTCGAATTTGCGTATGTCGAATTAACGAAGTTATACTGTATTTGGTGCTTTTTAAATTTTTTATTCCCCAAATTAATATGGCGCAACCGCCGAGAGGGTTCACCACTGATAAGCCAAGCTCTCTCATTCAATAATTTTTACATTGCAGTAAGGTCTGTAGAAGTAAAATTTGACGATATTTGTTAACAATTGACCATTTAAATAATTTTATTGATTCTTCGAATCAATTTTTACAAAGGTGGAAAAAACGATATTTTTTGAAAGAAGCACATTGCCTGAAAATTGATTGTTACACATTTAATCGATAATTGAATTTATGAATGCTATATTTTTATTAATAATATATGGATTGCTCAATTTTCCTGAATATAACATATATGTGTAATTAAAAAATGCTTCTCACTAACTTTCTCTGTCAATTTAAGAAGGTGAAAAACCGGTTATTATCTGGTGTGATATTTACGTGGCGCGCTACCATTGGCAGACAAGATGGCGACTTTATAAATAACTCCAGACGACACCCCATCGACGCGGGCAGACATCCGGAAGTGACAGTACTTCATATATTGTTTCCTGCGTCCCTGACACTTGGCGCCATTTTATAGGGTTGCCAGATTTATTATTCCTTTCTTTCCCCCTTCTGTGAGTTAACATTGTATCGAGGCGCTTTATTCATTTTGATTTTATATATAATTTTAATTCTATGAGTTCTGTGTATAATTATTTAAGTATGTAAATATGATTTTACATTGTGTTTTATGTAAGTTAATTGTATATATCGTTCTGTGGTGTAGCTTGACGTTCAACTAGACAAATTATGGGTTTTTATCCATTTATCAAACAGCTGACAAGGCTTTGATATTCACACATACTGTTATATAACAACTAAAATCTTTATTAAGACCTTTTGGTCTTATACAGATTCTCCGAGTAGAAGAGGGTGTATAAATAAATAATAGTAATAGTAACAATACTCAGCGATGTATTATTTATCATGTATTAAATAGGGGGAAAGAAGAAAGAAATGAATAAAGGGCTACCCTGTTTAACTAGGTTGGGGATTGTCCATTTCTCATATTGCATACACTTCCTGAGCCCGTTTCCACCATTACAAACAAATATGTAAATATGAAAAATCGAAACTATTATAGACGGATTCTTTTTAAAAATAAAACAATTTTTACTGTCCTTACTGCAATGGAAAAATTAATGGGAGGGCCTGGCGCTAATGCATCATGATATAAATATGTAAATAATAAAGCAATTAGCCTAAGCTGTAGTTAGGTTTATTTCTCTCTCCCATGCTGGTGATCCAACCAAAGGTCTTCTCGTCGAGGACTCCTCCAATAAATTGGTCCTTGTGCCAATATCAAAAAAAAAAAAAAAAAACGGTTGGGAAGCAATGATAGCGTGTTGTATATATATTAATTAATTGTTCCACAGAGTGTGTGTAAGCTCACAGGTAAATAGTCGCTAACCGAAAGAAGAAAAAAAAAAGGTTCCTTTGTTTTAATATTAGTTTCCCTTTTATATTTTGTTCTCTCTCTTGTAAATCAATAAATATAATGTTTAATTAATAATTATTGGAATCAGTTTCATTAAATATTCTAAGCAAAGTCAACATAGCGGTTGTCAAATATTGAAGATAATACAATATGGAACACATTCTGCCAAAATATATTCATAAATAATTTATTTTTATTTTATAACTAATATAATTAAATATAATAACTCGTCACTATTATAGACGCGAATGATTCTTCCCAAAATAAAACAATTTCTACTGCCCTTACTGCCATTAATTTTTCCATTGCAGTAAAGACAGTAGAAATTGTTTTATTTTTAAAAGAATCATACGTGTCTATAATAGTTACAAATTTTCATAACAGATGGCGCGCTAATGCATCATAAATATAATAACTGAAAATGAATAATATTTAGAAATCATCGAATAAAAATATGTGCATCTCACACACACGACGTGGCAATATGATTTTAATTAAATATTAAACACATCATTAAAATCCCACTTCCTACTTCTAAGATGTAGACATGTGGTGCAGTCTCTAGCTACTCGACTATCGTGATTTATGGCTTGGGCCATGTGTATTTGAGATAGCATTTACAACAATTATAATATAGTTTATTATTTAATTAAAAATACATATATTGGATCAAAAAATCATTTATTTTACTAATATTTCAGTTGGCTGAATGCCAACCTTTATCAAGGTGTTATAACATATTTAATGTGTGATGTATATAATAATAATAGTTTATTATATTTAGGTTTTAATTTTTTTTATAAAACCAAAGCCATTATAAAAAGAAGCTCATTTTACGTTTGAAAAATCCATCACCAGATTCAATATATCAATTATATATTTATTCTCGTCCTACAAAGAGTACCATTAGCACATAGGCGTATTTTAAAAATAAATTTCCATAATTGAAAGTGGAAGTAAAGATCCTCTAAACTGGAGGAAGAGTGAAAGGGAAAGATCGGTAAAATTGAGCAGCCGATGGAGGAAGTGCCTCCGGGGCCAAACGAACTAGTTCTGCCGAGTGGGTGGCGTGGCAGAAGATTCATCTTGCCGATCGTCTGGGGCGCCACCTGCTGGAACAAAGGAATCTTCCTTAAAATAGAATAGCCCGTTCTGCGGCTGCTGGCTGAAAAATGGGCAATTATAGGGGCGGTCCCTTTCTACCCGCTAATAATGTTTTTTATCCTATATACGCCTTCCTTCCCTAGATAAACATTTCTATAATATTGTTTGGAAGGGGAAAATAAACGGGTTTTTTGTATCCCTCGTTTTTTTTAATTAGATTATATATACATATATATGTGCCAAAAAAGGCACCTCTCCATTAAAAATACGTTAAAACAATGCATTTTTGGTTCATCGCCCCGGTACAGAATGTTGAGGAAGAATGTACCTCAATACCGGTTTTAAAGGGAGAGGTTGCCTCTTTTGGTACATAGATACCATCCTCCCCATCTTTATTCATCATCAACACAGAGAGAAAGATTTGAGATTTAAAAATAGTTTATTGACATTATACAAGAGTGTGTTAATAGCATAGATAAAATATATAAAAAGAGAGAGCATATTGGAGGAACATTTTTCCTTCCAAGCAGATCTCTGAAACAAAGGAATGATGATGGAAAAATGAGAATAATTAGGATTAAAACTTTCGCCGTCGTTCTCTCCGGATCCCTTGGTAGAACCGAAATTCCTCTGTGTCTATAGATATATATTATATGTGGTGTTTATGATTCTTAAATTACCACATATATATATATATTAATTCTCTGTCTAGGACTGTTTGGGTTTTATGTGGTAAGAAAGCCGTGCAATATCGTATATAATATTATTTACAATACTAAGTTGGCTAGTAACTCTCAAAATGCATTTAGCTCTATTTTGAATTTGATTTTTGGAATAAAAAGAGCTCCTTACAGTCTATTTATACCCGGGTAAACCTGCACTCGGGGAAAACCCAGGTTTTGTACCCAGGTCATAGGTCGAGTTGTTGCATATAATTTCCCTATTTGAACGATTGCGAACTTTGTCTATTAAAAATTATATAAATATGTGTGTGACACTTTTACCGCAAGATTTTAAAAATATATATTTTATTGGGAGTTTTCGGGCTAGCCCTTTCTCTCAACCTGTAATCTCATCCCATTTAACTCCAGGTTGGGAAAAAAGCAAGACCCGAAAGTTCTTCCAATAACAATATAAAAAAATCCTGAGTTAATATTCATCTATATGATTTTTATCAGGCTAATTTTCCTATTTCCCACCTATTTGCACAAGATAAAGGAACTGAGAATCAAACAATTAAAAGAGCCTGACGCCAGTTTAATTCTCATCGAAAATATTACTATAAAGTATTATATTGTTTATTAATCAAATTTTGAGTCTGTGTGTGCTTGTGCATTTTTTTTAAATAAGCAAAGAAATGTATAGATCAGCAAAAAGGCCATAATTCACTTATTTTCGTTGGTTTGTTGAGAGCCTGAATCATCTCTCCGCTGACTGGTTCACATCTGTAGGAGATGACCTCCCACAACTTCCCGTTACATCATCATCATTAGGATTAACCTTAGAAGCATACTTGGGAATGTTAATACGTTTCCTCTTACCCACATCACATAACCATTAGAACTATTTCAGTCGTGCTTACCACATTCTGGTAACGAACCATCGCCACTTCTAGCCAAGACTGGCAAGCTACTGCTAGCCCTACCAAGGATGTTTATCAATTTACCACCCAGTCCATGTAGAATTTATATTCATTGATAATCTTCTTCCCTTAGAAAATGCACACTATAATAGAATTTTCAAAAGTCAAATACACACAATAGTAGAGCGGAGATTAATTTGGTGAAATTGCTGAGAGGCTTCACCACTGATGAACCAAGCCCTCTGTCATCTAATATTTTCCATCATCGCAGTGAATTCTGTAGAGGTAGTTTTGGTGATTTATTCGAAAAAAAGCATTAAAGTTTTACAAAATGTGTAGAATTTATTTACAGAGTCTATATACATCGACAGTGTTCTGTTCCAGAACAGTGACACCTCAAGTGACCACCCTCCCAAGTACTGACCATAACTTCGGCGATGGTGTTCTCAACGTGGTATGGTCCCTAAACTGTTTTACATCTTTTATACCCCTCTCTCTTTATCAATAGCGACTGTTCCATCGTCCTTCGATGCCAATTCGCCGACATTCTCTGATATACCCAGCCGAAGATTTTATATTTTCCCATTTAAAACAACATAATTATAAAGAAAAAAGGCATCTCCTTATCGGGCATCTGAAAGTACAATATCACATTTGTACTATTTTTTTTTCCACCTAATTATATAGATTGGATTTATAGAAATTAAAAGTGAAACACCTCAACCTTCTTTATCTTCGTTTTGACCTATATAAGATCTTTATAAATCGACCGCCGGAAAGCACTAACATGAAATTTTACCTCATAGGATGACAATGGGTTGCTCAAACATTGGATTAAAGAAGGTTCGTGTGTGTGTTGAATTTTTGATGTTTCCATTTTAAAAAAGCATTTCTATAATGGAATTTGATATTTATACACCAATGGTATCATTACATCGTTGTAAAACGGTGCCACTGACGAGGCTGCGATTAATCCACGAAAGTGCAGGAAATGTTCTAAAAATAGCACTAACAACATGTAAATACGAATAAAAAAAGATGAGGGTGTGGAAAAATGCACACAGCGTGGTGAGGTTTGAAAAGCTAATCAACCACAAATACCACCACGAATAGCATTTTAAAAAGAAGAAAACTGAGAGATTCTATATAGAGCCTTTCAATTAACATAGAGAAAGATTATCGTGCATAACGGCTTTCCAGGTATTATCCCATTATGGAGAGCTGAAGAAGTGCTAATCCTGGAGGGTCACTAGGGTCAATGTCAAGTGGGAGGTCCCAGACGTCTGTCCCAGTATCTACTACGTTTCTCCATCTATCTGTCTGTCTGTCTGGACATGCCACTTTACAATTCCTCTCTCTCTCCACTTGTCTGTCTGGGCATCTCAGCTGTCGACCAGTCACAACTAGCTAACATAGCCCAGAATCGCCGAGCTTTCGCCATCCGACGAGGTTATTTTTATCGGTTGAGAGACAATACCTTGAACTAACAGTTGTTCTTACGATGTCAATATCGCCGTTCTACGAGAGGGGACCCCTTATAACTTTCCTAACGACATGTGGAGTCCGGGGGACTGCTCATCGCCAAGTCGGGGAACCACTGCTGACAGAGTGAGACGGCTCAACTGAGAGCCATCTACATGCGGACAACATCGATGCTAGTCGATGTGAAGAAGCCAGCCTGGTGGCTTTTTTTTTTTTTGGTTGGGACGTAAGGCGTCATTTGCCTAGGTTCTTCTCTGGGGACATTTTTTTCTCTAGACTGACTCACAACAGAGGCATTCCTTTCCCCTTGTTAGCTATCCCGAATTCGTAAAGTGAAAAGTAAATCATTCAAGTTGGCATTCAGTACACGCAGCACCCCTTCCCTAATAAACGACAAGCTGCGGTCAACAAGAGTACCTCCCCACCTCCCAAAAGAGAATTATATTTAAAAAAATTGAAAGAAATCTTAAAACGCAAATCTTTTTCTCAAGACAATTTATTTTTCTGTCGAAACATTAAAAAAAAAAAGTTTTCTCCGGCTGTAGTATATTTTATTTTAAAGAACTATGAATAACATAACACACACGTGTCATTGTAACATGTAACACTTTGTTACGACAGTAAAGGAAAGAAAGCTTCGACATCGCCGTGGTGACAAGCAGGGTCAGTTCGACTACATGTTCACCCCAAGAATAGCTGAGGACGGATCAGTCAAGAAGGAAGAAGCCCAGCTGACGGCCAGGACTGAAGTCCCTGTTGTTGACGGCGGCTCTCTGTCTGTTACTTGCTTCGTTCTGCATAATGCACGAAAGTAAATGAACAGAGATCTTCACCGCGTGCCTATTTGGCCATCCTTGACACAGAAGTGGCGGTGGGGCAACAATATTGTAACGTTGGTGAGAGTGCAAGCGCCGTGAGCTCGGTCTCGCGAACAAGTTCCAGACTTGTTTTTATAGTAAACGAATAATTGCGCTGCACACACACACACACACACACAAATATTAAAAAAATAAAGATACAAAAAAAAAAACCTTTCGCAATGAGTTTCTTTTATTAATTCTTTTATAATAAAAGAAACTCATTGCGAAAGGTTGTATCTTTATTTTTTAGGACTTGTTTTTCAAAAAAAGAAGGATTCCTCCTCTACACTGTTATATAGCAATCTTATTTAAAACTGTTTATGATGAACATATCGCTCTAAGCGCTGTAAACTTTCACGCAAACAACGACGACGGGGGATTGAAGACTTTTCCTAACAATATTTTAAAACGTTCGAAAAAGAGTACCTAGCTCAAAAGCTTACGTTATAATTTGATACATCGGAAAATAAGAGAACTTATTGCGGTAAAGTGAACTCTTTTACTTCTGAATTTTAAATAACCGCGGTATTCTCATAAAACCCTCTAAATAAGTCTAGACCTTTTTAAAAATGCAAATTTCAAAAGAAAATCAATCATATCAATCAATTACAATCATATTTATTTAGAAAAAAAAAAAAAAAAAAAGCTGTGGCCTTGCTGGATTCCTAAGTTGCCCAGTATAAAGTGCTTCAGACCAACATCGGAAGAATCAATCAGGAAGCAAACTCTGATTAACCCGAAGACTCCCTTACCCAATTTTTTTTTTCTTGGATGGCTTATAGAAAAGTAACCAAAGCACACGCTATTTCACGCTACACCGAAACTTCTGAAAATTTGACCTAATAATCTTGCTATTTCTGTTTTGGGAGATATAAAAAAGTCTGGAGTTGTATGTAATTGTCTTCTCGGAAAATCTCTTCTTTCTGCCAGCGACCTCCTTGGCCAGCACATTGTTTCTGGACGGAGCATCCGGGCTGAATCGCCGCTTCCTATTTCATTTGGTCTGTTTTTGACTTACCTCGGATTGTTCGAATTAGGGTTAACGGGACATGTTTCTCTTACTATAAAGTGTATTTAACGAAAAGAAAGCTTTTTTTTTAAGTCACAATAGAGTTCTCATCATAATCGTAATTTATTTTTTATATACAAAATGGGGATACTACCTATATGTCTCTGTGGATTCCAACTTGGATGGTATCGATGAGGTTCCTCTAACTTTCTCTCTTCTGCCCCAAAACTGTATCTTGCTGTTGTTGTTATGCAATATCTGATCGGTCTATATTGCCAAGGCTGGTGGTCTTCCTCATTTCTTTTTTAAAGTGGTCGGTAGAGGACAAGCCCGTTGAATTATGTTTCAGCATGAGGTATCGTGGAATGTCCAAGCCTTAATCAATGGGGTGAGACCTATCTAAACAGAATTTACTTTGCAAAACACTAATATGCAAAAAGAGAGGGGTTACTGAAAATTAGAATAAATACTATTACACGATAAAATAATACAGTTTTTTTGAGTATAATTGAGATAAAACTGACATATTTTATTGCTCTAATTCTTCTTTCATTTTCTCTAGCAATCCATATTTTTCTCCTCTTTATTCTCTATTTTTTAATTATCCCATTGTACAATTATAAAATTTCATGAAGACTAAATTAATAGATCAAATTTATAATCTTGGTAGGGTTGGGGTCCTGTCTTGAGGCTCCCATACATTCCAAGAGGTGGTCTTCATTCGTTATGGTATCTTCAACCCCTCTTTATTTTTGTAGTTTCCAGAATAGCTGGGAACACTATTTCTTGATATCACTATCAAAATCTGTTTTAAAGACCGTCATCCGTTTATTTATTTATTCCCTCAATTCGCCGTCTACTTCTCTGTTTTACGTCCTTCTTTCAAATCCGCTACTGTTCATACTCCTCGCTCGCTCTTCCGATGGGGCTGAATAATCCGCAAAATAAAAACAGCTAAAGAGAAATATAAGAGTTTTTTTTTTCTTCTTAATTTTTAACATGTTGTTGGCAAACAACTAATGTTTAATGTTTGGAAGTCATTTTAAAATGATTCGCTAATCCCATAGTCGCAGTTTATTGAACAAGCTAAATCTCTCTAGTGACCAAACTGAGAACTGGTATCATCTTGTAAATATCAAACTGATTTATACCTATGTGCTTACATTCTGCTGTCACAATCCTTTCTCAAACAACCATGTGTGTGTTTGTCGTGTCCAAACTCCCATGCCTAAGTAAACATGTGAAGCACACAAGCAATTTTTACCTTCTTCGACTCTCACGACCTGGTATTCAGTAGTTCTTTGGGGGGAAAAAGCTTTCCAAAAATCATCCCTCCCCAACTTTCTTTAAACGGAGCAACAAATTTAGCTGCTAAATTCTGGAACGTTCTGTTTAACATTTCGCTCTCTTTAAGGAAAGTCTGGGTGATCCATCAACATCACACACGTCCTCACCTCTGACCCCCCGGAACCTACAGATATTTATACGGCTTTTTACATACCATGGGCAAAACTTAAGGAAGTTACATATTTTTTATGTCGCCAGATGGATATATTTTTTAAGTAGACAGAGATAATTTTGTTCACACTTGGTTATCTCGTGTGTCTTCAATAAAGGTCACTGTAATATCTTTCAGAGTTATTGTCCTGTACTGGTTTTGTTAGAACTTATCGCGTTTTTTTATTATTATTTGCGTCCCCGCTTTTTTGTTGTCATACTTGTGTGTACATATTACTGAGTACATAGTACTGAGAGATATTTTATTGTGTGTTTTATTGTTCCTAATATTGAGTAGTCACTCCCTAGCTATATCGGTCGGAATCGTGTCGTAATATCGTAGAGAAGAGGTGAAACGAAGAGAATTTCTCAGCACGGGCTGGTGAAATGCTGTTCCATGATGGCCGTACTACAGCCATATGGACATTGAACGACATCATATTTCTAATGAACAGCCCCTGCTGTCTGTAGATTTATGGCGACGGCAAAGATTTCCTATAGTTGCACCGGCGCAGATCAGTTGTGATCGATAAGTGATCGGAGATCAATACGATGTCAGAACTGGCGGATGGAGTTTGACCGCTTGACTTGACGTCGTATTGACGAGGCTAATTGTTTTGACGTGGAAGTTCACGGCCAGTCCCGGGTTCGATTCCTCAGAACTAACTTCTTGAGTGACGCACTCAGTATGTTTCCTCTTCAGACAGTTCGAATCTTCCCTGATGTGTCTTCTCCATCTTCTATTTGATATTACATTAAGGTTATTAATGTGACCATATAGCCTCTGCCTCATCTAATTATGGTCATGGCTTATATTACAATGTATTCCTACCAGAACAGTTCAATCAAAACAGTTGATGCTCAGCTAATTTCAATTTGCATATGCTCTTAGAGAGTTGTTTAGTCTCGATGTCAAAAGACCATCCTGGAGGGTTGGTTGTACCGTAAAAAGCACCTTAAATTAAGAAAACGATTAGGATTCGCACTAAACGGCGTGTAACAGAGACATATATAGAATCAATCGTATCAAGAAAGTACAATAGTAGCAATGGAAGAGACTGGACCCTTTTTTCCGGATATTTGCAATATACATTTCCCTGAGCTCATCCCAAAGTTTCCAAATAAAGAAATCCTTTCTAAAGATCTATAGAATAAACACACACCAAAAAGCATATTCATAACTACAGTTTATTCAGTAATCTTTCCTCCATAGCCATATCCTAGTTGTGTCTATATTTTATGCTTTATTTAATATGTCTTTTTAAAATTTTTATCGCCATTTGTATAAAAAAAATGAATGTGAAAATTTATTTCTTCCATACCCGTATTAAAATATGTAAAAAAAGTATCTGATTATAACTCGTGTCCTATTGGCGATTTATTGAAACGTGTTTTCTCCCGTAGAGGGGCTTTGTGTCCGAAAGCTAGAAATCTTAATTATTATTATTTTTTAAAGAAGCTAATCACCGGAAGCCTGATGATTTCACCTTAATAGGGATTTCTTTGCTTTTCCATTACTGGAAATTCGTGACAACCTCGTTGATGGGAACTTTCTCCTCCATCTTGTTTCTTCCAGGTTTGTCAGTCCGGTGATTTCGTCAGTCCATCTTCTTCTGGGTCTTTCTCTCTCTCAGCCATCTCTTGAACAAAGATTGTCTCCAGATATTTTCCCCTTCTCTCTTCTGATGACCAGAGTTTTTCAGAATTGAAATTTCGATGTTCTAAAATACAGTTAAACCTGTCTATAGCGCCACCTCTAAATAGCGCCTCCCTCTCTATAGCGCCCGATTTTAGATACATAGTACGATGCAATTTACATTAAAAGTGACCTGTCTATAGCACCCCCTCTCTATATCACTCTATTTTGGTGAGTCCCAAGAGGGGGCGCTATAGACAGGTTTAACTGTATCTGTCTTTTCTGAATCTTTATCTCGTCTAAGATGGTCGCATTGGTTTCCTTGAAGCCTCTCGAGATTCCAAACATCCGGTGCTATTAGAACATCTCACAAAGACCACACTAACCATCAAAGACTCACCTACCAACCCGGCTGTACAATCTGCCCAACCCGAGGTCAATCTGTCAATATGTTCTAACCATAATCTCCAAATCCCCGCCCATCCAATCACCAGGAAGAACAGCTTGCTAATTAGTGTCCGGGGGAATTGGCACAACTCCTTCCCACTCTTCCCACCTACAGCATAGGAAGTTCTAACATCAAATTATATAAATTTGGCGTTAATACGTTTTATTTTTACTTATCCCACAGGTGTATAGAAATATGCTTGCTCTGATTTTGTATAAATTGTTAAATAATGAAGAATAGGGAGGAGAAATAGAGAGAGAGGGAGTAGAGAGGAAAATTTAGTTTTATTTCTGAGGTCAATTTTCAAAATGTTCCAATAAATATTTAAAAATCACAACATAAATATATAAAATAAAAGGATTTAAAAGCGCGAATGTTTCTTTTATACATAAAACGAACTTCTACTGTCCTTACTGCGATGAAAAATATATTGGGAGGGCTTGGCTCATCAGTGGTGAACCCTCCCAGCGGTTTCGCCAATTTAATCTACCAGACCGCTTCTCAGAGCTCTAATACTGTAATTGGATCATTCTGCTTTTATACGCTACACTGAAGGATGGAATCTTAGAACTGGTTTTCAAGTAAACTATGGACATAAGCAAATATTTGAATGTAATTCTACTGTCCTATAAGCTTATGTCCATAGTTTACTTGAAAACCAGTTCTAAGATTCCATCCTTCAGTGTAGCGTATAAAAGCAGAATGATCCAATTACAGTATTAGAGCTCTGAGAAGCGGTCTGGTGGATTAAATTGGCGAAACCGCTGGGAGGGTTCACCACTGATGAGCCAAGCCCTCCCAATATATTTTTCATCGCAGTAAGGACAGTAGAAGTTCGTTTTATGTATAAAAGAAACATTCGCGCTTTTAAATCCTTTTATTTTATATGTATAGATGGCGCGTTATTGCTTTGTGTTAATTTACAACATAAATATATTTTACACAAATAAATTTACTGGAAATGCGCTTCTTTTAAATATCAAATAATATCTCTACAGAGCGGTCTAGAGATTAATTTGGCGAAACCGCTGAGAGGGTTCACTACTGATGAGCCAAGCCCTCTCATTCAATAACTCATATCATTTCAGTAAGGTCTGTAGAAGATAATATTTGATGATATTTAAAAGAAACTCAGTAAATTTATTTGTGTAAAATATTAACGATAAATGGTATATATTTAACCGATCTTATAAATCGGCTTTTAGGACGTCATACGAGTCAACTCTCGTATACTTGTCAAAAAAAAAAATCGGTAAAAATATTAAGATTCATTCCTAAATTGTTCTTCAACAGAGGTTGTTTACACTTGGTTATCTCGTGTGACTTCAATAAAGGTCAATGTAATATCTTTCGGAGTTGTTGTTTTAATACTGATATACATGGTACAACTTCCTTAAGTTCTGTCTATGAGTGTATTTCTGCTCGCTCTGTGAAGAGAAGATGATCAAGAAGTGCCTTGTTTTTTATGCATTTTTAAATGGAGAGAGATGCCTCTTTTGGTACAAAATCATGAAGCCATTCAATAGAGGTATTGTTTATTTTAAAAAATATAATTTTTATTTTTTACCAATGAATACCATTCTTCCTTTCCATTTCGCGATCTATGAAAAATAATTCGAAAAAAAAAAACAATATATGTATTTATACATCTATAGTCCTATACAGTCCTCAAAAATATTGTGTCTATAGCATCTTTAAATAACTTAATCAAGAATTCAAATCAAAAGTGTCGCATATAAAAGAAGAAGAACAGCTCAATACAATAGTAGAGCTGTTATGGTAGCTCAAACTGGCGAAACCGCTGGAAGGGTTTACCACTGTGATGAGCCCAGCCCACCCAATAGTTGTTCAGTCGTAGAAAAAACAATATAGAAATTTATTTATTTTTCAAAAAGAAAAATTAGCGCTAGAGTAGGTTCAAATTTCGCATACGGCGCGCGCTATTTATCTTTGAACCTTAAAAAACCAATATTTTAGTGAATAGCTTGATAGAAAACGAACATCAATATGACTACTGGGTGTGAAGGGACACTGTGGAGTCATTTGGGACAGGATTAGGGACAAAAGTGCCCCACAAACCAACTTAGGGATAAGCTCTTAAAAGCTTTCTCCTGTAACTCCCTTTTATCTAGGTATATCCTATTATCTGGAGATAGGGGAGTTGGAAGTGTCTATTCTGGAAACCTGGGCCCCTTTAATCAAGAAGTGATAAAATTTGCTTCAATAGATCTGATTCTTGCAAAAGCCCAACCCCACCAGTGTGTATCAGCACCCAAACGGGGCTCTGGCTCACTTGTAAGTGCAATGTTCTACGCGTATAGAAATGCGATACACTTAGAGTAAAATGTAATCTCTAAGTACCCATCATGATTAGTATTTCTCAGTACCATGTGTACTTGGCAGATAAGTTAAAAATGATACAAAAACATATAAATATACATATACACCCATGGAAAAAACTTAAGGAAGTAGAAAGTCTTTGATGTCGTCGTTCGTCCACATATTCAAGGAGACAGAGGTAATTTTGTTCACACTTGGTTATCTTGTGTCGTCAATAAAGGTTACTGTAATATATTTCAGAGTTATTGTCTGAATCCCGATATACATGCTGAAAGGTACAATTTCCGACGAAGACATATATCGTAATGGATGGAATCATTACAACGCTATTGATTTTGTAAATAATGGGCGAATTTCCACATTTTATTGAGCTAAATATGAAAAAGAGAATTGGGGAGGCTTAGCTCATCAGTGATGAACCTTCCTTGCTATTTAGCCAATGTAATCCACCAGATCTAAGCTACAGCTATTGTATTGTCCATTCTACTTATGTAGTATATCTGTACTTGAAGTCTTGGTGATGGTGGTTAAAGAAACTATTTAAAGATGCTTCTATAATTGTAAACATTTTTCACACATAAGCAAGAGAGATGCGTTGGATGATTCCAATCCACTATATACAGAGTGCGCTATTGTTTAGTTAGATGACGTATATTATAGCAGATATAGCGAATTGCTTTAACGTGTGTTTACCTATGTAAGTAAGACTTCAAGGGATGAAACACCATTTTACATATAAGTTCAATATCATAGGTCTCCTTACTGCTGTGAGTAAAATATTGGGAGAGCCTGGATAATCAGTGATAAGCCCAATAACGCTAAATATTGTTCAATTCTCAAAATGTATATAAATTAAGAATTGTGTTTGTAACTTTCTACACACTATCGTGCAGACTGTGCACTTTTGCACACATTGACAGGAGGTCAATAAAATTATTTTAATTGCCAATTGTCTACACACCATTTGAGCTCTCGGGATTTGACACGATATAGAGATGGGTCTGGAAGGAGTCATAGTTTTAACACTGTAATATGCAAAGTAGCACGGTTACAGGATAAATTGCATATTCCATTTGTTCCTCATAGGTATCCACAATATCTGGGGGGAACTTAGAAGGGAGATAAAGAGAAAGTATTGAAGGAGACACTGTCATAGTCTCGATTCTAGAATATGCAAATTAGCGTGATAAAAGTTTATCCTGATGTGTTATTTTAATAGGAACTGAGACTGAACTTCTTGTACTTAGTTCCGAGGACTTAGTACAGAGTTATCTAAGACATCTGTCCTCTAAGCGCGCGGATGACCATAGTTTTATTATATTCACCAGGAATTCTTCTAACGTGGCGACTATAGAAGGTCAGAACAGCCCAAATACAATAGTTCTGGTGGATTAAACTGGCGAAACCGCTGGAAGAGTTCACCTCTGATCAATGCTGTTACATTTCAATTTTTTAATCATTTTACCATATGATCTGTAAAAATGTTTGTAAATACAATTTTTAAAAATAATGGTTAAATTTGCCCTCAATTTTTCATTAAAAAAAGAAAAACCAACGAGATAGTGTTCCTGATAGTGAAGCGGTTTACTATCTCAGGTAAATATATGATGACTGCCCTCACACGACCGAAATAACCCCCTCACTCCCTCCGAGCGATGGTCTCCATAGATACTCCGCCATCGTGTCCGCGCATCTTCTGCTTGCTATTTTGGTCGTTTGGTCTGGATTTATTCCATTGTCTACGTCATGATAGCTTCTTCCTCTGGAATATTTTGTGCAGATATTCATCGTCGTCTCTGAGTTCTCTTGGCTCTTTCTAGACTCCTAGTACAATTCTGGCTATCGCCGCAATGTACATAAACACTAGACTGAATTTCCAGTTTTTTTGCTTATCCCTAATATACGTGGTACAGGCCATGATAATCATGGTGAGTAGAAGTTAGCGACTGCTTTTACTGTAAGTGCACCACAGGTCTACACATGTGAAAAGCAGTTCAACTTTGCACTTACAAATTCGCTAAAGCCCCGCGTTACTTGCACTCGCTGTTGGAGTTTGACTTTTGCAAGAACCGGGGCCATTGGAGCATTTTTTATCAGAAAAAAAGTGCCTAATGCGGGAATCGAAAACCAACAGTTTAGACCATCCTTTCACCGACCCCCTTTCCAGTAAAAAACATAAGCTTAAGGAAGGAAAGATATATTAAGGAAATTGTAAAGGATAACGAAAAAAAATAAATAAAGAAGAGTTACAATAGGATTAACGGGGGAGATGGTAAATGAATGGTGGAGAATACCCATTAATTATTTATTTGTTAAAAAAAAGGTGTAAATGAATAAATAAAAATTCTAATGGTACAAAAGTAGTAAAAGGTAAATCCAATGCATTATCTTTTCACAAATTGTGGAAAACAACACAGAAAATAACACAGATAATGGATCCAACTTAAAGAAAGGTCGATGTTGTTCTCCACATTCTGTCGATAACTGCTATGTTTACTTCTGTTTACATCCATATAGGAGAATTCTGTATGGGACGAGTGTCCTTAATAAAGGCTTTTGTGTGTTGTATAAATAACAAATTAATAATAATAATTTTAAAAACCTAATAAATATTAAAAGTAATAATTTGTAAAATATTTTAGATATATGTGTGCTGAAAGTTGAAAATAAGACCAACCAAGATACATGTGGTCTAACTCATTTAATTTATAAATAAATAGTTTCCGCGCGACACATCCAAGGACTACAGCTAACACACCTCAATTAGATATAGAAGATTCTTCTTAGCTACATATGTAGCGAGTAACAAAATGAAAGAAGACACACAAGAAATCCATTGTCGGTCATGTTCAAATACCATCTCACCCTGTTCTGTGCACGATCCTTGTATTCCCTCTACTTCCACGGATCATTATTCCCGACAGAAGAGAATATATATGAGCAGGCAATCCACAAATAAAATCCAATAACCCGGAGATCCATCCGGGGATAAGTTTCTTCAACAGTTTTAATTACATAAACTCTCAAGCTATAAGAACAAAACGTAATGGTGGTAATAAAGAATTTGCCTAACCTGGTGTTATGACTTTATCATCACGCCCTGTACTGGGAGGATGAACCTAATGCATTATTTTAATAAATTTGTAAAGAGGGAGGTACCACCTTTGATACACGAATTCTCGCATAACTTAATGTTGCATATGTACATATGTAAATGAGTATAAAATGATTTTATTAGTTAGCCTTGAGTTAGCCTTGAGTTAGCAGTAGGAGATCACTCTGAACCACATATCTCTGTGCAGTGTTTTTATTTTATCACCTCCACTATAATGAGATATTTTAAATTTTTGTTCCTACAGATTTATATTTTGATACTCAGCAAATTTCTTTTCTTTCCACCTCTCTTTATTTAAAGAAAATATGATTATTATTATTTTAAATTTCCAATCCCTCGTTTGTCTTCCCTAAATTTTTATAGGTGACATTTTTGTGGAGATGCGCTGAGGGGATTAGGGAAGACGGACTGAAGATCACTGAGGAGACCTTGAAGCCATGGGTGCTGTGAACTACATTTTCCGAGACTGACTCCAGGACTCCACCGCCGTGTCAACGCCAAGACTTCCATCCGAGAAGACGATGTTCCTATAGATGCTATGACGACAAAGCCGCTCTCCACGTCGCAAGAAAAGGGACTTTAAGCTACTAGGGACCGCTTTCAAGACGCCGAGGAAAACCTTGACCGAAATACGCAAGATCCTTGTCAGTAGCAACAAAATTTGCATACTCTAGGTCACAACTTCCAATGGAAAGTAGTGTTTATTTGTTAATCTACAGATTATTATTTTAAATTTTGTTACTGAGAGAGAAAGTTTATGTTTTTTAGTCATTCTTATTTTATGTGTAAGTATAGCATAATAACTTTGATCCAACTAAATTGTCATTCTCACGTCTTTGTTTTCCTCACTTTTCACGTGGCACTAGTATAAAACCGAAAGTTTTGGGTGTAACTCCTCAGCAACGACGGGGGATAGCGTGGGCCTGATGTGGATTCTAGGTCAACTGTGGTGAACTTTCTATTCCGAACTGTGTGAAGTTATTGCTGTAGCACAAGCGATATAATAATTAGGTAAAAGACAATGTAGGTTTGGTTAAGCTCGGGGAAAACACAGGGCGAAAGCCACATACATTTTTCAGCGTATAGTTAATAATAATCCTGTAGAAGGGCTCCAAGGTCCGAAAGATTGAGTTTATTATATTTTGTAAGAAACTTTTTCCCTGAATGATTTCATTTTCTCTCTCAAATGATGCAAGGCGATTATAAATTTTCTCGCAATGTCACACAAGAAATATAATCCATTGTCATGTTCAAATCTCACCCTGTTCTGTGCACGACCACAGACCGTTATACAGACGATAGATTTTCAATCCTTCCTTGGTGGTGTACCTCTCCCTTCCAATCTCTCCCCCAGTATGGTCAATAGACGATCTGCACATTCCCGGAGTACTGTGAACTTCCATTTCCTGACTTCATTAAGAAGGCTAAAGCATCCGTTAATTTTCCCTAACCTCTTCTTAAACGTTGCCTAGAGAGAATCGATAGAGACAAATAGTATCAATACATAACATACAACAATAATATATCTCCCTCCCCCCTTTATGTGTTGATAGAAATACTGATAATTTTTTAGTTTTTTTTTTTTTTAATTGTTCACAGACCTTATTCTTGTTTGTCATAATGGTTGCCCCACTTCTTTATCAACCTACTAAGACATCTACTGGATTAGTATGTAACACGCCACATCAGTTTTAGAGTGGGAAGGAGGCGCCCGCGCGTGCACACGCCAATATCATTTCATTAGTTTGTATAAAAGGATCATTTTTCTGTCCTATTCACTACTATTTGTCCGTTGAAGAGAAAAAAATTGCTCGGAAGCTTGCAACGCCTCAATATAAATAAATAAAACTCGTCGCCCAAAAGTTAAGCATTTCTTATTTTAAATAATATTGTGAAACAAATAAATACACTTAGAGAAATGTATAAATACGAAAGAGGAAGGAACTTAATTTACGTATTTATAGTTTGTTGTTGTTGTTGGGTGCTTGAAAGATGAAGGAGGAGATTCTATATGATTGACATGATGATGAATGGTCAGCCATATTGCCAAATGAAACAAGTGGAAAACAATGGAGTTATTTCTGCCATTGTTTATATAGCTTGGTTGTTAGGCAGAGAGAGAGCACACTAGATAGAATAATAAATACGTTTTGAAAACTCTCCTAATATTGCTTCATACACTCCGTCCCTGCAGATAACAATAATACTCTCTTTGTGGAATTATAGATATAAGGAACTGACGAGGGGGCCAACTTCCCGAAACGCATTCGTGGTTGGCTTTTCTTGATTTATCAAGAAAATGGGCCAAATATCAAGGAACAGACTAAATCAACGTTCAGTTGATTTCGTTCCACTAAATGGCGCTCTGCCATTTAAAAAAGCTCATGTGTTCGTGGTCAGGATAGGCCTTTTTTGATTTACATACCAACACCTGACCTTTTTTTATTATTTTATTTTTTTTAAATGATTTTTTTCACATAAGGAACTGTGTTCTCAATATGTGTAGGCACTCTAAGCTGTCAACAAGGCACTGATTGTGTGACCAACATTTACTACCGTAAAAAAAACAAATAGAACCGACACGTGTTGAGAAATGTACAACTGACAAATTGAAATTCAACACGAGCATCCATATTTCAACTCATCAGTACTAGGTCGCCATCAGTAGTCAGTGGTTGATAAGGCCAAGCAGGTTCTCTACACCATTCGTGCACCGTGGGGTTTGAAAGACAGCACGTAGATCTTTCTAATATTTCGATATTTCTTCTGGAAGTCTTTCATTGTAAGTCAGATGGCGACCCTACTGTTGTACATTGTCTTTATTATTACACCTTCATTATAAGACCTAATATAGTAATCACAAGTTTTATCAGCATTGTTACAGTCGCAGTATGTATTTTGGAGATTGTTATTCATACAGATTTAGTATTATATATCTAAAAAAAATTACCTGAATTGTGTTATCCACAGATTTATAGTGTTATAGAAGATTATAGAAAAAAGCGTGTATGTATAAAATGGGTAACATGAGAATATCTATTTGGTAAAGTATTATACCCTTGTGTAACAAAGTAGAAAAAGATTGCATAAAATGTGCCTGTTGTTATTGTCATGTCCAATGAACAGATGTCTCCATACATCTCTATCACAGCAGTCGCAATAGCTTCTATTTGTTTTGATCTTCATTGTAAAATGGGTGCCGTTACCATGTTATTCACCTTGGACCAAAATTTGGTCCAATATTCCAAGAGTCCAAAGGAGACCGCAGGGAAGTGTGGTCGGATTCACCCCCTATACAATTCGTCTCTAATGTGATAAATGAAGGTAAATCTTCTATAATAGTAAATCTAAGGGTAACAAAATAGATGTAAATTTTCTCTAACACTAAATCTGTGGGTAACAATGAAAATTATAAAATTATTTTAGAGGCGTAATATTCTTTTTAAAATAAAACAATTTCTACTGTCCTTACTGCGATGGAAAAATTAAAGGGAGGGCCTTTAATTTTTCCATCGCAGTAAGGACAGTAGAAATTGTTTTATTTTAAAAAGAATATTACGCCTCTAAAATAATTTTATAATTTGATAACAGATGGCGCTCTAGTACATCGTAACAATGAAAATGTTTCATTGATTGTTACCAAACAGATTTAGAGTTGCCAAAATGGTTGCCCGCAGATTTAGTGTTAGAAAAAATGTGCCACAATTGCTGCCCCCAATTAAGTACTGTAGAATATTTACCTGCATCGTCGCCTAAAGGATTTTTATCGCTAGAGACGAGAATCTTATGCATTATTACGCAACATTTTCTCACTTTGTTACACAAGGGTATAATGCTTCTTTGACAAATATATATTTTCATGTTAACCACAAATGTAATGTTATATTATTTGATCGCATTGTTACATACACAATTTATATCCATAAGGATGTATATATATTATTTACTGTTGAGCACCAAGCTATGCACATCATGTAGGCACGCAGCAAACAATATTTTCCCGATGTAAAATATGAAATGTGTAAATAGAATGGAAATTAGATATTTTAAATCCATTTTTTTTTAAATCGGAGAAATATATATCTACACAGCATAAGTCAAACGTAAAGAAAACTTCTTGATAAATTGTTTCAGTTCTTATAGAAAGATGCCCCCCCCCCCTCCAAAATACCCTATGTTTACACTATTTTAACTCTCAACAAGTCAATATGCAAATATATTGTTGCTTTATTTCCTTCTTTTGGTGCCAATTTACTAAAAAAAAAAAAAGATGAGTCGGAACGATACTCACAGATAATGTTTTTTAAATATTTAATTGAAGAGAGATTTAAAAAAAAACAAAACATGAGAATCAATTACGTAACTTTAGAATTTTTTGGAAGACACAAATACTCTTTCTCAAATCTTGAGAGGTCATCAATTTATTTATTATTGAGACAGATGAAATACACTGAACAAGTTTGTTTTTTTTTCAATTCCCCCAACCTTAAAAAATAAAAACTATCCGAAGGTGCAACAAATACACAACAAAAATAAGTATTAAAAATAAATAGCATAAATAAATCCTCAAGACTATTTATCTAAAAATATCTCATTGTATATTCCCCATTGTATCTTGTTGTAACATAAACATATATTTTTTTAAGGGCGATAAGGGTGACAAGAAAAATATGACATATTTATCTAAAAATTTTGGAAAACCATATTAAAAAAATAATAATGATGTGTTTTTTTTTTTAGAATTTTCTTTCTTTCTTTATTTTTTTTATTTTTTATTTTCAAGAAGATATAATAAAAAGGTTCATTGAAAAAACCAGCCTTAAATAAAAAAAAAATCAATGAATAAGTATGAATCGTCTGATGAAAATAAAATTGCGCGGGCTTTCCATTTAGGCCTAGGCAAGGAAAATGGCGGCCATGTGGGTCAACGTTTGAAAGCTTCGTCTGGCCCAGAGCGACGCGGCCTTGAATGATGATGTACTTGTCAGCATGACCTGGCGTTTGTCTCTTCAAGCCATCCTTCTTTTTTTTTACTTTACTCTCAGTACTGTAAAAAAATAAAAAATAGGCCTCCCAAACTTAGAATATACTTCACCTAGAAACGGTGAAATATATCACAACGAGGGCTATTCTATTTTGAATCTAACACCCGTCAGAAAATCCTAAGGCTATAAATATTTTTTAAAAAAGCCACATGAAAAATATAATTTACAAAAAATTGAGTTTCTTTTTCTTCTTTGTGAGAAGAGCGAACAGGTTTAGATCAATAGGTAGCCATCACATCGACACAGTCAGATTTGGTAAAAATAGAGCTTGCCATTGAAGAAAAAGAGATTTCATTGTTTCTAGGAATATTTGAATTGAAACGTCTATATATTGACAAGGGCTAAAAGAAAATGTGGATAGAAGTGAAATATACACTCATGGACTCGAGGAAGTTTGTACCTTTTGGCATGTATATTGTGATTCAGACAATAACTCGGAAAGATATTTGATACACAGTGATCTTTATTGAAGACACATGAGATAACCAAGTGTGAACAAAATTGCCTCTGTCTTCTTTAAAAAAACAGACGACTGGCGATATCAAAATACAAAAATACCTTAAGTTTTGTCCATGAGTGTAGATAAAGATAATAATAATATATCTATTTAAAATTATATAAGTTGTGATAAAATCGATAGATTTATATTCAAATAAAAGCTGAAAGCATGTCTAATAATATAAAGAGAGTTCTTATCCAGATAGTAAAAAGGTCTTCAACGCCAAATTCAAGAGATTCTCGTCTTTTTGCATACGTGATGATGAAGTCCCCTCATCCAGACCTAACATCAACTTGGCAAGCCAGAAGTCCACGAGATGATTACCTCAAGAAGCCTGACACAGCGGTAGGACCTGTGGCCAGGTCGGTGGACAAAACTGACCAGAGAGAATATAGTTTTACGGGCTACTAACTAAAATGTATGATTTTCGAGCCCAAACAAAACTAACCATACTGGCCGATCTATAAGAGACTGATGATCCAGAGGCCACACTACCTGCAGGACTGGCTCTTCGGCTTTTCGACCAAGGGATGTATAACTATACCATTCTCGGGTCAACAAAGACGTCCATCTACAAGTTCTTCCTAAGACTTGAGCTGAGAGAAGATACTGAAGACCCTGGTTATCTGGAGGGAAGACTCTTCGCTTTTGGAGCAGCCTCCTCGACTGTGACCAATCGTGTTTATCATGTGTACAGTTGGGGCAACATGGCAAGTCAGCGTCGTGACCCGAGAACCTCGACCAGTCAACGTCAGGCACGGTGGACTCCCATCTCTCCAGAAACTGGGTTATGGGCTGCCCAGCCATGTGTGGCTGCTCGAGCTTATGCATATTTAATGAGAAAAGTTGCACCTATTTTCATACATGATTACCATATATCCTCACCGATGACAATATATATAGAAGAATAGAACTCTATAAGACACTGTTTCGAAGTTCACTAACTTATGGTTCCACGATCTGGTACAACTTTATACCCAAAAAAGTCAAAGATAAATTAAACTCTCTGCAGTACAAAATTTTGAAGCACAGTACACAGGTTTATAATTCAACATCTTCAAAATGTACTCATATTGTTGCTAGAACACCAAAGCTCACGGATTTTATTGAAACAAATATACTAAAAATAAATATTGGATACAAAAAATCAGATCCAACTAAAAGAAAAATTATATCTAATTTTATAAACCAGAAATTTGAGGAATACTATGGAGGTGCCAATGATCATTTCAAGGGATTCTTTAATACTTCAAGAATTCCTAACTATGTTCAACCCAACTTTTATAACGTTCAATTTTTTACTGGACATGGTGACTTTAACACATATTTGTTTAGAATTGGCAAAATTGATTAACCTGCATGCACTTGTGGAAACGAACAACAAACCCCTGAACATCTTCTGATAGACTGTCCATTAACTTCTGATCTAAGGGAAGAAAACCAACTTGACTAATACAAAACAAGCTGCTTGCAATAAAGACCAATACATAAAGTTTAATAGATTCTGCAGGATGTATATTGTGAGGCGAAAGTATTGACTGTACATATTTCAAGCTACTATTTATAATTACTACAGTAATCCCTCGTTATCACGAACTCGGATTATACGAACTCTCGGTTTGCGCGAACCGTTTCTTTTCCCCCGTTAAATTTCAATGCTTTCCAAAAAGATTTTACCGGTTAAGACGAAATATTCGGTTATGACGAAATACGAATTAAATTTAGCCCCCAGCAGAACTAATCAATCGGTTAAAACGAATTCTAATATGTTTTTAAAGGCGAGTTATAAGTAAAACAATAAACTATCAAAACAACAAAAACGCCGTTGATATCAAGTATTGGCTCTCTTTGTCTTTTGTGTAAACATTCGTCCTTTGTTTGTTATGATGACTCATTTTCTATGAAACCATCCCCTTGGGGTCGTTCCATGTACTCAATCAGTGGAAAATTTCGACTCTATTGTGCCAGTATTGCTGTTTTTCTCGACTGATAAATGTAGGGGCCATGGTGACCCCTGCCAGCCAGCAGCCAAGGAGCGCACGCTTTCACGGAATTTCACAGAATATTATATTATTCTTATTTTTATACAAAACATATATTTAAAAATATTAAATATAATATAAATAATAAAAATATATTCTGTGAATAATAATCTGTGTAAATCGAGCTCTCAGAAGAAAAAGGACTTATTTCTATTTGTTATATCTTTTTTATAACCGACTAATTGATTGTATTATAAAACTAGCGGACGTACCCGGCTTCGCCCGAGTTTTACCCGAGTAAAGGTTTGTCTAACGAATCTCTCGATAAAGTGAACATTTTTTCCCGGTCCCTTGAAAAATACTCGATAAGTTGAATAAAATCAATATTAATTGGTTCCCTCGGTAATTGGAAGTTAAAGGAATAGTATCTTGCCTTGGAATTGTATCATTATTCTTGTTTCAAATAAATTGCCGTGTCATCCTGAATTTTGTCTTTCCTAATTTTCTACATTACAAAATCATCGTATCATCATGATAATATTTAGAGCAGATTGTTGAATTATAACAGATAAATTAGGATATTTATCTTGATTATTTTAAAGCGAAAAGTTATTTCAAAAATTTTATTTGCTAGAAACCTTCCCAGTACTATACTAAATAACTTCCCAAAGTTTCATGGCGTTCCAATGAGTGGTTTGGTCAGGCATAAAAGACACACACACACACACATTCATTTATATATATATAGATAATGCGCTTGAAATAAAAATTATTAAATTCTAAATAATCGAAGTGTGAATTGTTTGAGCTTCCATAAAAAAACCTACATAAACATGTCATCTAAACCGCGAAAAAAAAGCGCCATTGATCTTGCCTTAAAAAGGAAAATTTTGGACGAAGTTGCACGTGGAGTGTTATCTAAGTCGCAAATTGCCGAAAATTTTCAAATTGCGAAATCCACATTATCAACCATTCTAAAAAACAAAGAAAAAATAGATGCGGCTGTTGCCTCAGGGTCTTCGAGCTCTTCAAAACGACTTCGAAAAGCATCCCATCAAGACGTGGAAGATGAGCTTTTAAAATGGTTTAAAAAAAATAACAATGGTTGCCTGTAAAGTCGGTTTTACGGGCGAAGATTTTACGTGACAACGGTAGAAAATTTATTGATATGAATATAATTAAATTGCACAATAGGAACAAGGAATTGAATGAAAATAAGAATTGCACAAATTTTAACTATAGAAATATATTTTGTTTACTAAAACATTGTACATGTAAACTTAAACTTAACTAATTCCTATTTGAGTGATTTTGTTGAGGATAGGACGATGATAGGAGAAATATGAAATGAAAGGAAGTGTTTCTGCTGTAATGTGTCTTGCGAAAGTCAAGTCGATAGTTGTTCCTTTTAACGTAGTTGACTTAGAAACGTTTGATACGCAATCAAGATTATACGTATTTTTCATGAAATTAAGAAACGAGTTGTCAGGCTTTACGTTTTTGTTAAAATCACCACACAGAAGAATCGGTATACTAGAATCAATTTGCACGAACGGTGGCACGTACTGGCTGTTGTGAATGTACGGACCGAGTCCTTGCCATAGTAACATTCCAATATCCTGCATACTAGCTCCTGGATGAATATATACAGCACCGAGTATAAACTTGAAGCTAGTATTAGCGGCGAAGCAAGTAACTTCAGTCATGCACATGTCACCCTTGGTTTTAATGACACGAGTTACGTCTGTAATCGCAACTTGGAACACTTCCGCCGTAGATGTCGATGATAATTTACGATAGATCGCCACTCCACCAGCCGCGTTGGTATCTGAGTTAGGTCGATTATTTTCCCTGGATACGCACTCATAACCCTTGATTGGAGTTGGTTCACAAGTGTCGCGCATCCACGTTTCAGTCAATACTAAATAGTCTGATCGTGGTATCACTGTATCTGTTTCAATGTCCGCGGCATGGGCACTTAAACTTTGACAGTTGATGTTCGTTACAATAAGTTGTCCAGCGTCGGTTGCGTCGTCACAGAATTTTACGGCTTGTTTGGTAATTGTGTCTAGAGTGTGTCCACGAAGTCGTAAGTATTCATTGCGAATATCTCGAGTAGTCTGTGAGTCGTTTGTTCGTGGATTGTTCCAGTTGTATTGCTGTTTGGCTTGAAGAAGTAGTCGGTTGTACATCAGTCCGAGAAGATGCTGCTCTACGTTGTCGGAATGCACGTTGCCGTTGAGCGTTAGTTAGGGGAACGCTCGTTCTCTCCGCCACGACTGGAACGCTTGTTCTCTCCACCACAGAACAAGACGTTGAAGCAGGTGACTCTGACGTACCGCTGGTGAGGGCTATGTTAGCAGATTTACGTAGCTTGAACCTGCGTTGCCTCTCCGCAGCCGCTTTTTGCAAAGGCTCTTACTTGTTCAGGAGTTCTGGTCAATGCTTTTCGTAGTCTGTACTCACGTTGTCGCTGAGCATTCGTTCTGGCGGTAGAGGTGGTGTGTGGAACAACGAAAGGTACTGCAGACGTTGACGGCACGATATCCTCCGTCTCCATTGAAGTACTGGAAGTTGAAGGCACCGTTTCCATTGTTTTGAGAGTGGTGATTCCTGTTGAACATTTGAAATTGAATGGATGAATTTTTAATTTTAAAGAATCAATTTGAAAATCAAAACACTTATTCAGATCGAAGGTTCAAATTTTTGCTAAATAAATTTGAAATTAAATAAAATTTGTAATTGTAAATGATGAAGTTGAAAATTAAAACATTTACTTATATTAGATGTTAAAATTCTTGCTCAACACAGTTTAAATAAAGTTTTCTTATATCTGCCACTTTTTCTTAATATTTGTAATTTTAAATAATCAATTCGAAAATCAAAACATTTATTCAGATCGAAGGTTCAAATTTTTGCTAAATAAATTTGAAACTATTTAAAATTTGTAAAATAATAATTAATTAATTAATTAATTTTAAACTAATAATTTACTTAACACTATCAACATTTATCAATAGTATGACATAACCTATAAACTCAGTTTCTCAACTTTTGTGTCAATCTAACAATTAATCAATCAATCATAGTTTACGATAATGAAATATCAGTGTACAATTATTTACCTTTATTGTTGTAGTTGTTGTAAATGACGAATCTAAGCACTCCACATTTTCACTACAGACACAGCTGACGATACTTTAACCACACGTGTGAACTTGTATTATGACGCTTTCTTGTTTTTCCAACGCCAAGAACGTTCGAGAAAGACAAAGACAGAGACAAGCATGCGCCGATTCAATGCGCCTAATTCTCTAGCGCTGCGCGCGCAGCTGCGCGCTCAGCACTCTCGTTCGGTGACTCATCGTAACGTTACCGGGCGTTACACTTTTTCATAAGTGACTCCCAGCCGCAACCTAATTTAAGACGTTGTCACGTCAAAAAGTAGACAAAATAATATTCCTGTATCCGGCGCACTTGTCGAAGAAAAGGCTAAAGAAATAAGTGTCTCATTGGGTGTGGAAAAAACAGCTGATTCGTTTTCACTTCCAGAAACAATGCTTGATGAGCCTGAAGAATGGACCAAACTCCTTTCAGCTACAAACCCAGCTGAGACTTTGACTTTCCTGGAGTATGTTGCCCTGGATGAAGGTTTGGAAATTTGCGGTTCACCCGAATTAAAAGAAAAGAAGAAAGAAGAAGAAGAAACAGAAGACGATGAGGTGAAAGAAGAGATAATGATGCTTACTAGAGGGGAAGTAATCGCGGCCCTCGAAACCCTCCAGAAGCTGTCCAAAACCTCTGCGGATATTGATGTTCATTTTGAAGATGACCTGGATAAAATAAGAAGGGAGTGTCTGAAACAGTGCCCAATCAAATACCACCAAAAAACTATAACAGACTTTCTGAAGCCTGCAGAGAAAACCCAGATATAGGATACTCTATGCATACTGCATATGCTGCAGACACATAAACATTGTATGTACCAAGTATATTATGTAAGTTGTTTCTTTTGTTGTTCTTTTTTATTTGTGTTTTAAAATAAACTTATATTTTCATGTTATTGCCTTACATTGTGATTATATTATCCATATTGTCTTTTAAAATGTACATACATATACATAATTGTTGTTCCTTAAAATTATAAAATATTTTCATTAATATTGTTTTCAAATAAATTTATTCGTTATTCCTCAGAAATGTAGTTTTCTTACTCATTAGTAGTACATAAGTACAACCCCCGGATACCACGAATTCAATTCGTCTAATACGAATTCGGTTTATACGAATTCGGTATATATTCTTTTAAGACGAAAAGGGTATTTCGTTCTCCCGTTGAGTTCGTCTTAACGAGGGATTACTGTATATGCAAAATTTGACATCGAACTTTTAATTTTCATGATTCCCAATGTTCAATTGTATTAATTGTATATAATTTAAAATATACACGCAATTATCCAAATTGTGGATATGGCGTGTCTCTCCCAACTGTTAAATAATAATGACAATATAAATCAACATTCGTAGTCTCCTCCCCAAAGTTCCTGACACTCCAGCTCTTATTACATATAATCCTGGCAGCGTCAATGTAGATAGAGTAAAAGATAGGTTAAGTTAGTAAAAATGATAAAGGATTTTGTGTGGGCTATCTATTTTTTTAAATATATGATGAGGAGCTTTTGGAATATTTTCCTTTTTTTTCTGTTTAAAGGTACAATGTACAAAGGTACTATTGATCCATTAATGCTTTTTTTTTAAAGAGATTTTATATAGTTCATATACATTGGTTCATAGGCTTTTCTTCTTATTCGTCTTGACTCCGATCTATGCAGGCCAGATTTCACCCTGGGTGGAAACGGGACGTTATTAACGAGGAGAGGGTTTCATAGAAAAGGTCTTAAAGTAGAGTTGGCAAGGGTCAAAGGTCAGAGTTGACGCAGTCACCACCACGCCCAGTGTGTCAATATTTAATGGCACGGGCTGGTTTCCAGTACCTACTGCTGTACGGTACACTATGTGGTCGCAACTTGTAATGATAGATATAGCTTTGACACACAGAGAGACAGGAACCTCTCCCCACATATATTGTGGAGAATAAAATCAACAAGCGTAATATGCAATTTAAAAATGGTGGGATATGCAAATTGGATTGAAGAATTTTTATCAGGCCGTGGTAACATTTTAATAAGTAAAATGTTTTTTTTTTTTTGCAGAGTATATATATGCAAATAAATTACTATATTATATACAAATTCTATGAGAATATGATAGGTCAAATTAAATTGTAGTGTATGCGATTTATATTTTTGGAATTTGTGTGAATTGTAGTGTATGCTATTTTATATATATAATGTTTAGTCTCTGTGAGTAAATTAAATTGTAGCATATGCAAATAACTTGAAATAGAAAAATAAAAGACATCTCCTGATTGTGCAAATAAAAGTTTCTGATTTCCTGCGACATCTGTCGGAATAAATATAAACTAATAGTTGATTTTCTTAATTATTCCAGAATATTGATCAAATAAACTTTGTTGATATATCAAGAAAAGCCAACCACGTTCGCGTTTCAGGTTGTTGGCCCTAATCAGCGTGGTGCAGGCTGTACCTTAACGACCAAAAAAACTGGTATTTTTTGTTACACGGTCAGGTGAAGCCATTTTTCTTAATTTACCCTCTTTATCTCCGTGCAATCTCACTTTTATACTGTTTTATTTGAATATATATAAATTGTTGTGCACATGCGTGGAAGTTTTGATTTTTTTATTGTCCCACATTAAATAAGCAAACATAATTAATTGATCTGTTTTTTTTTTTTTTACCTATCTCAAATAGACGTGGTACAGGTTATGATAATCATGGTGGGTGGTTGGCGACTGCTTTTACTGCAAGTACATATCTACATACGTAGAAGCAGTTAAGCAGTGTCAGAGCCCCGTTTGGTGGTTATTTGCATTCATTGGTGGGGATGGATGTCAAACATTTTCTCGGGAAGAAGCCGGGTCATGTAGCTAGTATTTGCATACATGTAACAAATTTACATACGTGTAACATATTTACATACGGATTATTTATATAACGCGAACTTTTCTTTTTTTTTTATATATTTATATATATATATAACAGTCTCTCCTACTCTATGTGTTCATGTCTGTTTAATTTAGTTAGAATATTTATGTTTATATAAAGGTTTAATATAATTTTTCTATGATTGTGAAAATATTCATTGAATTTATCATCATCACCCTTTTTGTTTTACAAAAATGTTATATGAAAATAAAAAGTAAGGTAAATTAGCGAAGAGAGTGGTTGCCCTCATGTTTACTGATCCAATGTTTTAATAATCTAAGGTTTAGGTTGTAAGAAAAGGTTAAACAATGTCCTTTCTACGATGTAAGGATTATTGGGAGGGCCTGACTCATCAGTGGTGAAACCGTTAGGAGGGTTTTACCACTGAGATAAGCCGGGTCCTACCAATACTTTTTTTTTCGCATTAAGACCTGTAGAACGTTTGTAATATTTCTAGAAAGAAATATACGTGCTTGATAGTTTTTATTATATTTACACTCGTAGACAAAACTTAAGGAAGTTATATATTTTTACATGTATATCGGGACAATAACTCTGAAAGATATTATAGTGACCTTTAATGAAGACACACGAGATTACCAAGTGTGAACAACATTGCCTATGTATCCTTAAAAATAAAAAGGACGACCGGCGATATCAAAGACTTCAACTTCCTTAACTTTTCTCCATGAGTATATATGTATATTTACCTATTTACCTGCCTATGCCTATTTACATACCTTCATGAGAACAGCTTTTTATATTAAAAACCACTAAATTGTAAATTCTCATTGATTTTTGTATCAATTGACTAAGAATAAAATATTTTTGAATTATCAATTTGTGTAAATACCTAATCGTGTAACTTCACTGCAACTACACAGATACCGTACTGCGGTAGTAGTAATAAACCAATCCCGGGGTGATCGAGGGAAACGATGATGATGATGATCAGATTGGAGGAGGAATTACGAGTTCTAATTGGTCGTAATGACTCAGTTCACCGAGCTATTTATAGCCATCGATCCAGAGAGGCTAAAAGTAGAAGACCTGACATTTTTATTTGGCACCTTTACCTGGACTAGTATCTCTTGGCTTTGTTGGCGGTGTTGTGTAGGAATTATAAACACATTAGGTAAAATAACGCGAAAGAGAAAGCTAAAGAACTAAAATATTGATTCATTTATAATATCGTTTATTATAGAGTGTGCATATATTATTATATATATTACACTCATGGATAAAATTTAAGGAAATGGAAGGTCTTTGATGTCTCCGGTCGTCTTTTTATTTTTTATTTTAAAGGCGACAGAGGCTGTTCACACTTGGTTATCTAGGTCTTAAATAATAAGGTCTTCAATAAATGTCGCTATAATATCTTTCAGTGTTATTGTCTGAATCCCGATATATATGCTAAAAAGGTACACCTTACTCAAGTCTTGTCCATGAGTGTATAGTATATTAATGTATATTTATAGGGCAGTGTTCCGTCACCCTTCTATACCTACGGTGGTACATGTTTGATGCAGTGTTTTTCAACTATGTAAATATTATCTCACTTGGCGCAAAAATAGCACAAAGTCAACATATTTAGCCAATTGGTTTACTTGGAAGTAAAGCTGGCCTTCAATATCCATCATGAGTATCATGGCCCGTTCTAGTAGAATCCACCATGATGTACTTGCTATCATCAAATTAAAAGCAAATAGAGATAGAAAAGACGTTGATGTTGGGAAAAATTGAAGGAAGAGAGGAAAACCAGCAATAAGCTGGCTAGAAAAGGTCAATGAAACTACCAGAAGGTCACTAGATGAACTGTGAGCCACTAACACATAAAATTGGAGAATATTTGTCACCACAGTCTTCCAAAGGTCGACTTGATGGACATTAACAACAACATAATGCTAATAGAAAAATAAAATGTTTTAAATTTCCTATTTGTGTGTTAAAAATGCGCCCAATGTTTATGAGAGTTTTACGGTGAATTTGTGAGAGGTATTAGAATTAAGAATTGGTTTCTCAACGAATATCTTTTTTTTTTTTTTTTTTTGTAAAAAATGGTAGCTTTTTTTCCAAGCGAAAATCATTCTTCGACAGGCTTAAATCAAGAAACATCGCCTATATTTCTAACTAGTGAATGCTTTTCTCAAATGTAAAAAATTCGATCCACGCGTGCGCACACAGACTGTCCTTGTTAGAAATCGTCGATGTTTATTGTTTTAAACCCTGAAGAAGAGCGATTTTCTCTATTTGTGAAAGCTCGTATTTGAAAACAATATATAAATATATTCATTATATTAAAAAAAAGCTCGTTATTTCAGCGTAATGAGTGTCATCTCTATGGATGTGTGGCCGCGGACATCTTGACATGCAGGACCTTGCTGCTGGTAATAAGTCCAAGTGGTTTCATTGTCTTCGATTTTATTTCTCCGGCTCGTTAGGCCTAATCATCTTGGCCATCTTTCTAATTGGAGAAACATCGTATTGTGTGTCTGTATATACTTAGTTTTTATCTCTTTAGCAATTCTTCAATCCCCCTGTTCATTCGTTCACTGCTGCCCATTTCACTACTTGATTTCTTCTTTGTTCCTTTTTGCATTTAACCCTGATGGCGGTCAGGAATTTACAGCCTACTGAACTTTCTTTCTTCTTCAGAACGCTGACCAAGAGATAAACAAACCCTCTCTGAATCAGATATTTGAACTTTTTTTTTTTGGAAATAGAAGATCCTGAGGTGTCTAGATTAAAAAAAAAGTGTGCCATTGCTTTATTATTATTTTACCGTACAAATTTGGGAGAGTGGGAGTTGATATTTTGCATATTACAATATTTGAGGCTAGTGCCCAAAAATATTAACTTTCTCCAAACCTTCGCCAAACGTACGTAGAAAAAATGAAGTATGCAAATTGTCTTGTGTCGATTTATTTGCATATTCTGGGTTTGAAACGGACTCCTTCCTGAATTAACTGTATACGGTGCCAAGGTTTGATTAGGATTGGCTAAATATTGTGGTGACATGCATGAATAACCACGTACATACAAACTTTTTCTTCTTTATTTACATAGTTTTACATGGATGAACGTATATTTGAGTCCATCAATCACTGCTAGTCTTCCTCTATTCCTGTAGATAACTGTGGGTGATGGGAGATGTCTGGTTGATGTATTGTCAGTATTGGACTGTTGGTCTTCCTCTAATCCTGTAGATAACTGTGGGTGATGGGAGATGTCTGGTTGATGTATTGTCAGTATTGGACTGTTGGTCTTCCTCTATTCCTGTAGATAACTGTGGGTGATGGGATATGTCTGGTTGATGTATTGTAAGTATTGGACTGTTGGTCTTTCTCTATTCCTGTAGATAACTGTGGGTGATGGGAGATGTTTGGTTGATGTATTGTCAGTATTGGACTGTTGGTCTTCCTCTATTCCTGTAGATAACTGTGGGTGATGGGAGATGTCTGGTTGATGTATTGTCAGTATTGGACTGTTGGTCTTCCTCTATTCCTGTAGATAACTGTGGGTGATGGGAGATGTCTGGTTGATGTATTGTCAGTATTGGACTGTTGGTCTTCCTCTATTCCTGTAGATAACTGTGGGTGATGGGAGATGTCTGGTTGATGTATTGTCAGTATTGGACTGTTGGTCTTCCTCTATTCCTGTAGATAACTGTGGGTGATGGGAGATGTCTGGTTGATGTATTGTCAGTATTGGACTGTTGGACTTCCTCTATTCCTGAACAGCATTGCAGTAGAGAGGGTTAGGCCTTTTATAAATAGAAGAGTAAATTTTGCAAGTTACCCTCGCACATATTCTGCTATCAGTTAATAATGGACATAGGTCGTCAATTCTGCAAAATATCATTCGAATAGGAAGCTCTTGAGAAAGGTGATTTATGTGATTAACCTAGCAATCACGAGAGATTGAATATTTTCTCAAAATTTCACTTAAAGTAATTGATAAAATTATCGTTAATTTTTTTCTGTCAATTCTAACTGATATAGTAGTTTTATATATATCCATATTAATACAATCTCAACTTAGACATTTATTTACTTTATTTAAAAGTATTTGAAAGATAATTTCAATTAATTACACCTAATAAAAATGAATTCAAAGATTTAAGAACAGCTTATTTCTTTTTTTATTGTATATATTTTGAAATAATGATAATAATTAATTTTAAAAAGGATATCTTTGCAATGTTTATCATTTTGAAAAGATTTTATTCAGGTATAATTAATAGTAATAATGGCGATTATATATTAGTGAAAATTATAAGGAAAAATCAATAAAAATCTTTCTAATATCACAGAGTGCGATTAGTCTCGAGTCAAATCTTCCTTAATTCGCAGAAGACTCGGCGACGACCCATTGACCACACAGATCGACGCCTGTAATTGGTTGGTTGTTTACCTTGGCTTGTCTTACGTCACTTCCGGTTTGTGAACTCGGCCTTTGGGACCAGATGGCTGGTTCTCAGATTCTATGATCGAGTGAGATAATTCTTGATAATATAAAAATTATAGAGGTGTTATAAATTCATGGAATATGTATTTTAATCTCCTTGTTTCTCGATCAAACTATTCTTTGCGCGAATAATATTTCTTTCATTAATAAACTAACATTCTACTGTCCTTACTGCAATGATAAAATATTGGGCAGGCCTGGCTCATCAGTGGTGAACACTCAGAATATTCTATCATTGCAGTAAAAACAGTTTGGAGTCTTTTATTGACCTCTGAACTCCAGGAACCCGGGTTATAAATATATAGCTCTAAGAAACATGAATAATATATCATTTTGAATACACAAGAATATTAATTATAGGTAAAATTTATAATAGTTATTCAGAAATTAATGAGATAACAAAAATTATTTATAAAATAAAAGGATTTAAAAGCGCGAATGTTTCTTTTATACATAAAACGAACTTCTACTGTCCTTACTGCGATGAAAAAATATATTGGGAGGGCTTGGCTCATCAGTGGTGAACCCTCCCAGCGGTTTCGCCAATTTAATCCACCAGACCGCTTCTCAGAGCTCTAATACTGTATTGGATCATTCTGCTTTTATATGCTACACTGAAGGATGGAATCTTAGGAATGGTTTTCAAGTAAATTATGGACATAAGCTTATAGGACAGTAGAATTACATTCAAATATTTGCTTCGAGCAATGCTCTTCAGCAAACTATAAAGACAAGACCATTAGGAATAAATTAACACAAAGCAATAACGCGCCATCTATACATATAAAATAAAAGGATTTAAAAGCGCGAATGTTTCTTTTATACGCTTTTAAATCCTTTTATTTTATATGTATAGATGGCGCGTTATTGCTTTGTGTTAAAAATTATTTAATGTTTACAAACAGTGTAAATTTCTCCACTTAACGTTGAGAAGCCAGTAGAAGATTGCCGTTGCTTGAAAGCTTCCTTTTTAAAAAATAAACAATATTGTTAGTATTTATTAATTTCTGAATAAAAGGATGTTGTATTAGAGTGCCTTCTGTAAGAATCTCCATATGAAGCTGATGAGAGAGATATTCAACAATTACAAAAGAAGAACTTCAATACCCCCGCACTAGAAACTCTCACTACCAAGAAACCAAAAATCTCAGTGCCGCGACTAGTATAAGATAAAAATATATAATAGTATAACTTGTGAAAGATTTGAGAGATGTCCCCAGAATATTAAAAATTGATTTACTTTTGTAAATCTACATATCTATACAAGACATTGAAACCTTCGGAAATTATAATGTAACAGAAGATAGAAGGAAAATTGGACTAATGGAGGCTATGGAGAAAAACTCAAGAGAGAGAGAGATAGAGAGAGAGAGAGACCGTAGTATGACGTCACTGGAGACTAGGACCTGCTCAAGAACAGAGAAACCGAAGCATTAGACTGGATGGGAAGTCTGGATGAAGAATATCAAGATAAAGAAGTATGGTGCCCCAAAAGAGCAGTACCTTCTCAAGAGCAGAAAACCATTTGCAGTAGCTGTGCAAAATAGATAAAGAAACTGACTTATGAATTAAACAATGAAAAGTCAGCAACTTCTACTCTTTTTCATATTCCGTTTAGCGAAATTATAAACTTTTCTTAAAAATAATAATGAAGTATTTGAAAATAATGAGCTATTTTCATTATCCCTGGTTCACGTGGTACAGGCTATGATAATTATGGTGGGTAGTTAGTTAGCGACTCCTTTTACTGTAAGTACACTAAATGTCTACAGTTGTAGAAAGCAGTTCGACTTTTGCACTTAAAACTGTGACAGAGCTCCGTTTGGTTACTTGCATTCACTGGTGGAGGTTGGACTTCTGCAAGAATAGCAGGACCATTAAATCAATATTTTGTAGAACGACATTTGAAAATATCCCGCATGTGTTTCTTTTGAACAAAAATTCGAAACTTATTTTAAGGAGAAATAACGACCATTTCCAACCTTAGGGATGAAGTATGAAAGTACAAAAGAAACACATGCGGGATATTTTCAAATGTCGTTCTACAGGCCGCATTATATTGTATGAAAATCAATATTTTCTTCAGAAAAAAGTGGCTCCCAGTGCGGGATTCGTTCCCGAGTCGTGGCTGTAGAAAATCGACGGTTGCTGAAATAACGGATTTAAAAATACACAAAAAATATAAATATTTCACTTTAAATACATAAATAAAGCTATAGATTGAATCTTAGACTCACATGTACAAAAAAATTAGAAGAGGGGAAAAAAATAATAGAGATTTTTTCTATAATCAAAGGAGAAATATCTCAAGAACATAGCTGCAACAACAGTAAAAAATCGTAGAGAGCTATCATAGATAGAAGTTTGAGCTCCCAAAATAGAAAAGGAGCATTACGCCATTGTTTGCGTAGGCTGAGAAAATGGAAGTCTAATGAAGTTGGGATCGGAGTTTGATTGGTTATAATTTTAAACCAATCACGGAGCTTCATTGCATTCCCATGGGCCGACCTCGATATGTCATTCCCCATCTGAGGAATCCTAAGTGGACATCTGTCCGATATGGAAATAAGGAACCTGTCACGTGAGCACAACAAAGGAGTATTCCACATTTCACAAAGCTTGTGACATTCTATACATTCTCTTTTCACTCTATTCAAAGGTAGAGAGATTAGTCTATATTTATTTTATTCACATATCTTCTTATGTAATATTATTATATTGTATCTATAAATAATATAATATGCATTTTTATTTAAATTTATACAGAACCTCTCCATGAGAAGACACTCAAACTAGAGGACACCTCTCTATAAAAGACAGTTTTCATTTTAAAAATTACTTTTTTTCTATTTTGTAGCTCTCCAGTAAGAGGACACTTCTCCCTAAAGGACACTTTATCTCTGCAACTAGGTGTTGTCCTTTACAGGGAGGTAGTTCTACTGTATAATCTTATATGGGCGACGTGTGTAATAAAGTAGTTTGATCTCTAATGGAAAGAGAGAGAATATGTGTGAAATGTATAAATCACAATTCCTTTGAATTAATATCTGATCATTAATAAACCTTTATATAAAATGATAATTGACCTGATATTATTCCAATAAGAATGATCAGAAATCACGAGCATAAAAACCTAATCAAAAGATAATTGCAAATCTATATATATATAAAATTGAATGTCTGTCTGTCTGTCTGTTTGTCTGTACTCTATAGATTCAAAAACCATACATCCAATCGCCGTGAAATTTTGGGATATTATTAGGTATATCACCGGGAAGGTTTTTGAAAAATAATTTCATGAATATCTTGAATATCCTTTGAGTTATTTGCAGATTTGTAGATTTAACTCGCAAGCAGCGCCCCCATTGTGACGATGATAACAGGTTTTCTTATCACTAAGTTTGTTATCTTAAATATTATTTATCAAAAGTAAGATTATCTCAGGATTACACGGCAATGTGACACGGGAAAAAATGTTCACTAGATAAAACTATGATTTTCTAATGTAGAAAATTAGGAAAGACAAAATTCAGGATGACACGGCACACAGGGACCGGGAAAAAATGTTCACTTTATCGAGAGATTCAAATTTACGAGTTTCAAATTATCAAAATATATCTTTTTTTTTTATAAGTTTTTAGAGAATTGTTTTAACAAATGTTCGCTAGACAAACCTTTACTCGGGTTAAACCTCGGGCGAAGCCGGGTACGTCCGCTAGTATGTAATAAAAGTAAACATATGATTTTTAAAAAGATTGAGGAAGAGCTAGAGAACGAAAGCCTTGCCGAATATTTAATAAATAATCACATTACACTCTTTCATGCACAAAACATGCACAAAAGTTGTACTTTTTAGCATGTACACTGGTCCGCAAAATTAAAGGAACAACACATGTTTAAGAAAAATAAAAGTTATATTAAGGGATATATATCAAGTTTTGGTATATTCAGAAGCTTCCATGAATTAAGAGAGTATGTAAAACAGAAAAACAAATAAAGTTGTTCCCAATATGCAAAATACCACCGTCTACGTTGACTCCGCCTCCAGCACGTGCCTGAGTCTTTCTCAAAGCGTCCTAATTTTACGCTCCACTAGATTTTTATTGAACCTTTTTGTTTTTTAAAGTTTTCATGGCTTATAGGCAACATTTATCACAAGAAAAAAAAATGGCAAGCTATTGGAAGGATGGAAGCAGGCCAATCACAGGCAGAAGTAGCAAGATGGCTTGGAGTGACAAGAAACGTTTTCTCAAGGTTTTGGAAAAAATTTCAAACGACAGCTAATGTTGCCAGAACACCCGGACAAGGACGGCCAATGGTCACAACGTTAAATCAAGACCGTTATTTGAGTCTCCTTGTGCGTCGCAATAGAAGAATGACAGCATCGCAACTACGAAGTGACCTCAATGCAGCTACAGGAGTCTTAGTATCAACTGATACAATACGCAGAAGGCTTCACAAAGACTCATATAAAACCCATAATTTGTGTGCCAATGACACCACCTCAAAAGAGAGCAAGGAAACTTTGGTGCAGACAACATGTCGCCTGGAATCCAGATGAATGGAGGCGTGTAATGTTCACTGATGAGTCCAGATTCTCTCTAAACAGCGATTCTCGTCGTGTCTTTGTCTGGAGAGAGGTAGGAACCAGAAAGGGATCCCTACAGAAGCCAAGGTTTTATGGTCTGGGCTGGAATCTTCTTGGGCGGTCGCACAGCACTCCATATTTTTCAGCAAGGAACCCTGACTGGACAGAGGTATCGGGACGAGATCTTGGCAGCATATGTGATGCCTCAAGCATTGGAAATGGGAGAAAACTTTCTTCTAATGGATGATAATGCCCGTCCACATAGGGCTGGTGTGGTCGACACTTTTCTCCAAAACCATGCAATTGCTCGGATGAATTGGCCAGCTCGATCCCCAGACCTAAATCCCATTGAGCATGTATGGGACAACCTAGGACGGCGGATCTCATCCCTCCAACCCCTCCTAGAAACACTCATGAGCTAGAAACAGCCTTAACACAAGAGTGGGCGTTGATTCCACAGGAGCTTATAAACTCCCTAATTCTTAGTATGGGTCACCGATGTAGAGCCTATCTATCAGTTAAAGGCGATCACACCCCATATTAACAACAATATCCAAGATATTTATGCACTGACTGCAAGAAGATCATTGTTTGACCGGCTAATTTGCATAAAATACGTGTTCGATTTATTTGATTTCGGGTATTCTAATCAATAATGGAATAATAAATTTGTGTATGAAATTTCATTGATAAATGTTCAATAAAATTTGAGATAAATGAAAAAAATATGTTGTTCCTTTAATTTTGCGGACCAGTGTATATCGGGATTCAGACAATAAATCTGAAAGATATAACAGTAACCTTTATTGAAGACACAAGAGATAACCAAGTGTGAACAACCTCTGTCTCTTTAAAAATATAGACGACCGGCGATATCAAAGAATTTCCACTTCCTTAAGTTTTGTCCATGAAGAAAAATATTCAAGAGTACCACGCCGATGTTAGTGCTGGGAATACGAGATAGCTACAGTACTAATCGTATAGTATAGGACACACATATTCCGTATACTACAGTGGGAAACCAATCACTCCCATTATATCATAGTACCCCATGGCTATAACATCATAATTCTAGGGCTCCAAGTTTTAAGCCCCAATTAATTTAACCGTTGTTATAAAAAAACACATGGTTATAACACAATAATATGATGCATTTTATTGCGTTTCGAAGCATATTATAGATTAATAATTATATGTATTTCTACATACAGTTCTCAAATCTTATTTCCCCACTGTTCATTTAAAATACCTTTTACCAGAGGTCAGCTTCAGTATTGGTATAAAGGCAAAAAATGCCCAATATAATATTACAGCCGGATGCTCGATTAAACTGGCGAAACCGCTGGAAGGGTTCACCACTGATGAGCCAGCCCCTCTCATTATATTGTATCATTGCCGTAAGGGCAGTGGAAATTTGTTTTTATTTTGAAAATAAACATATGCGTGTCAAAAGTTTCTTATGGTTATGACAATATGAAATTTCGATGTTGTTGCTTTTGTTATAGCGAGGTTTCATTGTATGTACATATTAGCCTGCCACAAATGCGACCTAGAATCCTATTTTAACCAATGTTATGATCAACGTATTGTATGGTGGAAACATAGCATTTACTGATGGGATATTTTATATATTGAGATCCACAAGGTATCCATTGGAATCTTCACAATCTGCCAAAGAGGTGTTTATCTGGCAAAGTGGCTAGACCTAATCTATGGCCAAAATATAGATGGCGTCAAGCTTTGATGTCTATTTTGAAGTGAAAGGCCACTTTTACTTTTATAGATCACTATCCTCCATCTATATCTCATGGAATAAAGTCCGCTCTGGACTGAAGAGGGCCATTAGTCCGAAACCATAGTCTGCAGGTGGACGCTTCTCAGTTTGCCAAAGCTGGTGTTGTGGCTTTGTCACCGACCTAAGACCGCTAGTTTACGGCGACGGTCAATAGATAGAGTCTGGTTTTGACGTCTATTTTGACGGGAGAGGCGACCTTTATTTCTATATGGATATTCTATGTACAGGAAAAATCGGCGGGCTTACGAGTAAATCAGCTCTTGTACGTGCTCCTTGTGTGATATATCATAATAACAGACTGCCATAGTAGGTATATGTTGTTGTAGATTTTCTTCCTTTTAGTATGGGAATATGGTAAGTGATATTTTACACAAGGACCTCTCCACCTGTTGAAGAATGATTTAGCTCGAAAGCTCCAACCTGGTTGTATTTACACAAAGACAGACACCGCTATAGAATATTAGTATAACCTCCTAATAATAAGGTATATATAATTTGGATTATAGATCATAAACATAAGGTAATAAGACCAAATCTATATAAATAAATAGTGAGGGTGACATTTCGGTAATAACGTTGTTATCATCAGACAAAAGTACTGAATGAGAAAACATTTCTTCATGTCTTATAGAGCTGTTATCGAAACGTCACCCACTATTTATTTATTTGGAGCTGGTCTTATTTTACCTTGTGTTTATAAACTCTAAATTAAGAATACTTAAAATTGTAAAACTAATCACAAATCTTATTAATTATTCGCTGCTGACCACACGTCTGCGTGTGATTATGTCTTTCCTCAGTGGACTATAACACGCCTGCGTGTGATTATGTATATATTTCCTCAGTGGACTATAAAACGCTTGTGTGAGATCTAAGAATCCAGCACACGATTCTTAAGTTGGAATCGACATTGTATTTTAAATTTTATTTGATGATGTCAGGAGGAAATAAACGTTGTTACCTAGCTAAAACTGACTGTGGCTTCGGTTCCAAAATCACTTTATTAGGTACAGCTCAAAAAGAGAAACCTAGCTTATGATATTTGCAACAATGAATAATATGTGAAGGTTATTCACATATTAAACAAAATGTTAACGCGGGATTCAATCCCGGTTCATGGCTGTCGGGAATCGAGGGTGTTACCTACTCGTCCATCGACTTCTTATTCCACTGTGGCTTCGACCTTTTTTTTTTTTTTTTGTATATACAGTATTTTATTTATTGTGGATAAACTGGGTTAAAAAAAGAATGTTAGGACCTAGACTAAGTCTCCTCTTATGGTAGCGGTGATGGCTGACAACACACGCTAGAGTTAATACATCAAAGCTCCCAATCCAACACTTTCTCCTAAGTACCTGGATAGAAAATGGAAACAGTACAATAGCTACTTCCCTATTGAGAAAGGAGAACATGAATAAAAAAACATGATAATAAATGTTATCATCATCACGAGTTAACAGAGGGAGGAACTGTCGCCCAGGGCTGTCCCGCGGGCTGCCAAGTTGGAACAAAGAATTCTTCTGGCCGACAGAATCATTAGCGGAACACTTCCGGATGTTCCAGAACATGTTCCGTCACGATCTCTCTCCCCCCAATACCATTCTGTCAATTTGATTTGCATAAAGGGAAAGTGAATCTCTCCGAAATCGACCAGGAAGAAAGAATTCAATCCGGTTGTTCTTTATTTATACCACGGAGTAATTGAAAATTAATCACTTTCTTTATTTCCTTTTTTGGAGATCGTCATTCGCCTTGGTTTCTTTTTAGACCTTCCTTCCTATCCATGTTGGCGGGTCAACTGATTCTTGAAGGACATTGTCTTTTTCTTCTTTCTTATCTCCACTCAACAATCATATCAGGGTATCAAGCCTGTAGAGCTTGTTGATGGTGTTTGTGGCTGGGGATTAGTATCTCATCAATGGATGAGACAATACAGTCAATGATGTGGTTTGGAGTTGCAGTTTGAGAATTGCATTTAGTACATAGTGAGTACATAATGGCGTTGTGAAGTTAACAGATGATGCAAGATTAAAAGGAAGGATTGTCTTAAACACATTTGGGGCAAAAGGTTGGACATATTTGCATTTTTATTCATTCGTTATAGGTGAATAAGTCTTAAGACTGGTGTATGTATATTTATGATGGTGTACTCAAATATTTTTGTATAATATATCAAGTTGGATACACAAGGTAATTAAGCCCAAATCGAAATATTGAAAAATATAGTGTGTATTCTATAGTGGGCCTTAATACCTTGTGTTTCTAATTTATAAACCAAATTGTGCCATATCTCTCAATCAAGTTAGATAGCAAATTTATAATTACATCAGATGTGTTATTAGATTACATTTTCATTTTTGCACACACACAAATTGTCGCTCTGTTATAAATTTCTATCCGTGAATAGAACAGATTATATTTATAGTACTGTGCAAACTCCCCCCACTAAAAAGAATAATGATATAACCGCTTGTATAACCCACCCATTACTGTAAGTATGATGACCTGGGTTTACTCTTTTTGAACGGTACCTAATTTTTTGGAACTGGAATAAAAATAAATGGAACTAACAAAACGTTTGAATAAACTCTTTAGAATTGTAAACATGTTTTTGAGAAAGGAGGGGGGAGGGAGTATAGCGAAATCTTCATGTTGCAATGTTATTATACGCTACTATACATAGGTTTTATTATAAAGTGAGGCAATAATTTTATTGACATCTTGTCAATATATGTCAAAGTGCACAGTCCGCACTAATTAAAGAATGATAATGTGTAATTTACAAAAAAAAAAATGGCGATATAGATTTTTATATTAAAAAAAAATTAATTATATGCAACTTAAGAAAAAGGCATCTCCTGATCTTGCAACTAAAAATTGCTGGTAGCTTGCGTCATCTATAGGAATAAATATCAACTAATCGTTAATTATTTCAGGATTGTTCAAATAAAGTAAAAGCTAACCACGTAGGCGTTTCGGGCTGTTGGCCCTCATCAGCGTGGTGCAAGCTGTACCTCAACCACCAAAAAATCGCTGGTCTTTCAGGCATTCTGAAAAATCATGAAACGGGTATTTAAAACCAGAAGTTCGTGAGAACGCCAAACAATGTGAAGAAATAGTACAAAAATGAAATGGTACTGGGATCATGTGAACAAATAATGCATTTTTTCTTGTAAGTTCCCAGTACTATCTCCCCTTTGTACTATTTTTTTTCCATATGCAACTATGTATAATGAATATGGCGCCTCTGCCACCGCTGCAGAGTATGGTGGAGAATCGCCAGCGGAGTGAGAGACAACAATGCTGTACGAATAGCGCGATAGGTTAAACTGGCGAAACCACAGGGAAGGTGACTCCAATAGTGTGTTTACACAATACAATTTACTTCAATATTTGGTCAATAAAAGGTCGCTAGAAGACAATGATGTTTATATTGAAAGAGTCTGGGGTTTTTGTCCCCGTTTCCACAAAGAAGGAAAAAAAACAACAAGGATTAGTGTCGCACGCTGAATGGATTTATAAAAATAAACTTGAGATGAGGTCGCCATATCAAGTAGCTGTTTGATTTAGAGGGAGACACATCGGGGTCAAAGTTCCTCCATATGCCACTTTGCATTTATTCTCCCCAGACTGGAGTTGCCTGAGGGATAAGAAATTCCTTGTAGATTTATTATCTTATATAACAAATCTTCAATGTTTTCTTATTTTTATTGTATCCCTAGAGTACACGTGGTACATGCCATGATAATCATGGTGGGTAGTTAGAGACTGCTTTTTTTTCTGCAAGTGCACTACATGTATACACACGTAGAAAGCAGTTCGACTTTTTGCACTTACAAGAATACCAGAGCCCCGTTTGGTTACTTGCATTCATTTGAGTGATTGTGAAAATACTTTATTACAACGTACATATAAGGCTATATAGAGGTAAAATATAATAAATAATTAATTTATATAATGATATATATAAATATAGGGGAATAAATAAATATATAAATATATATCAGGTTGTCCCATAAATAATGGCCGTTTGGAAGCGACCAATTAAATACATCATATCTAAGTCAAAAATGAGTTTATTTAAACATAATAGGCCTCATTCAAATAATAGCATTTATGCCAACGTGATGGCAACATTGTTATGCCATTTTCATTAGGGTCTGGTTGTCTTGAGGCCAAAAAATCCAAAAAGCGTTTTCCACATCTCTCCGGTTGATCAGCCGTTTTCCACGTTATCCAAATTCTTGAAAAAATGGAAATAGGTAGGGGACAGATCAGGTTAATAAGGAGGGTGAGCTAAAACTTTATAACCTAATTCAGATTTTTTTTGTTGGGCCTTAAATGATGAGTGTGGCCGTGCGGGACAACCTGATAAAATAATTGACAAAAATATATTATTCAGATGAATAGTTAAAAATCTTCCTTTTAAACTTTAACAATTTTCGAGATAACAGCGCTAGCATCTCTTGACAGACATTTGAGTTCAAAAGGCGTTAGTACATTTATAGGTACTTCTAAAAATAGACTTCTAAAGGAAGGATATTCTCTCCAACTCTTCCTTCCAAATGATTCTACAGGAAATTATATTTTTAAAAAAATTGGCGGAGAGAGAGTCAGCCCCACCCGGGAATAACCCCCCCACAATAAAACAATGTCCAAACACGATTTGGAGCAACAATGGACGCCGTCGTAAAACAATCATTTGGCAGCGGGAGTTCTTCCGAGAAAATCAATTTGGAACAAAAGATCGTTGGGGCGGCATCCCGGGTCCATTACTGGAGTAGAGGAAATGTTCTGGAATGTCCCGTATAGTATATTTACATATAGGGCGTGTTTGATATAAGGGGATGGTGTGTAAGGCAGGTTCCGTACAGCACATATGTAGAGTTTGATATGGGGAGATGATTGGACAGATGGTGTGTAATGCAGGTTTTCCGTACAGCACATATGTAAATAAGACGTGTTTGGGATGGAGAGATGATTGGACTGAGGATGTGTAAGGAATGTTCCGTACAGCACATATGTAAATAGAATGTGTTTGGTATGGAGAAATGTTTGAACAGATAGTGTGTAAGTAATGTTTTGGAATGTTTACAGTACATATGTAAAAGGATGTGCTTGTTAGGGAGATTTGAATGGACAGATGGTGTGTAAGGAATGTTCCGTACAGCACATATGTAAATAGAATGTGTTTGGTATGGAGAAATGTTTGAACAGATAGTGTGTAAGTAATGTTTTGGAATGTTTACAGTACATATGTAAAAGGATGTGCTTGTTATGGAGATTTAAATGGACAGTTGGTGTGTAAGGAATGTTCCGTACAGCACATATGTAAATAGAATGTGTTTGGTATGGAGAGATGTTTGAACAGATGCTGTGTATGTTCTGTTATATATAGCACATATGAATAGAATGTGTTTATATGGAGAGATGATTGGAAAGTTGGTGGAATGTTTTCTTTGTGTTAGGACAAATCTCAAAGAACAAGCATGTTTGTTTAGAAATGACTGTACTGTACGTTGTTTCTTTTAGGGTTTACATGTGATGCATTAGTGTTTTATATTATACTCGGAGTGTGTCTGAAGTTCACATTATGTTTGATGATGTTTTCACTATGCCTAATAGAGTGTGTACAAGATTCATATAATAACCAAGATAATTTACATAATAAAGGTCTATTCCAATTTTGTGGCAGTATTCGTTATTGCCACTGGTCACAATCAGTAGATTTAGTTGATATTTAAATTCCGCCATGATGTCATGACAAACCCCAGCCCTAAAGTGGGTGAGCAAGGAATGAATTCTGATAATCTCCGATATTCAAAATTTGGATTATCTTTCATCCCGATATTCCAAATACAGAAATGGAATCACGATATATTCAAGAAGAGTAACTCAAATAATTAGTACCTTTTGACACGTATAGCCTGTGAAACCCTCGATTCCCGACAACCATGAACCGGGAACGAATCCCGCGTTAACATTTTGTTTAACTTACATATTATCCATTGTATAAAATATCATAAACTAGGTTGCTCTTTTTGAGCGGTACCTAATAAAGTGATTTTGGAACAAGATAGCCTGTAAAATTGATCCACAATTGCATATAATCCATTCTTATACCCGTCTGATGTCTCCAGTGATGCACTACCCGCGTGCCACACGCCTAGACCTAGATTGTAATAAAGCAGAACAGCCGTAACCTGATACCCTCCATCAAAAAGGTTTCACGGCCCGGTAGACGGGTTACCTTGAATAAAAATCCGAAATTTCACTGAGATTGATTTTCCGTGTCGACAACATCGTGATCTTGCACAAATGCAGACGATGGTGAAACGCAAGAAAATTGTTGGGAAGCAGACGGTGAATGATAGATGGCGGCCAACCAATAGGAGGAAAGGTTTAGTATTCCAGACGCCATCTCCAATGTCATCTTCCTAAGAGCTTCCGCAATTTTGGACCGATAGAATGTCCCCATTGTGGAGGACGGACTTTGGTATTCCTCAGACAGCCATCTTACAACAATGATCTCGAAAGTCGTTTGGAAAACAATTCCGCCATTTTGAATCGTTTATACGTATGACTTGACGCATTAATAATCCCCGGGGAGAGAACGAAACAAATCCTGTTTACACGCCGAGGTCGTTTGTACTTTTTTACGAGTGTGATGATAGCGTGTACTTCCTCTCTTTGAAAAACTAATTTTCTATAATATTTACTGATTAGAATATGGAGGATTTATATAAAAAAAATTAGGGTTAATTATTATTATTATTATTATTTTAAATGCATCTTCATTTTCAGTTTCTCCGTTTTGAGCATATCTTGGTCTCCAGATACACCGTGTTTCTCTATCTTGAATTCTTTATTTCTTCACAGCTTTCCATCCAAACCACCAGTCCAATTCTTCTTACATTCTCTTTCCATTCATTTCACACCCTTCAGAACTCTCATCCTTAAATCTATTTCTTCTTATTATGTCTTATTATATAAATTCTGTCTTTTTTTTTTAATTTCTGATGACCTTCAATAAGATAGAGTCTTAATTTGCACATATCGAAGTATTATACATTTAAGTAAATATTAGTCTATATAGCAATTTTTTCTTGAATATACCACGAGAAGGATGTCTTCAAGTATATGCAATTTAGAAAGTTCTGGCAATCTTATTTACATACCTTGTCACATACAAAGCCATCATTGAAAGACAAAGATTTTGTTACAATGGATTCACCTTGATGGAAAATTTGAATAATATTTATTTTTTAGAAAATGTGTAAATATACAAGGTATGTCCCATAAGTTCCCGGACTGGGTCCATAAAAAAACAAATAAATGAAAAATGTAAATGAATTTGACAGTTTATTATAGAAAAAATATCTGGCTACACGGTGGTACCAATATCGAGGCGGTACGTGCACGCGCCCCAAAGTTATTCTAATTTATTTAAAGGTTACACATAGCGCTGCGGCGATTTTACGATGAAACGAAAATTGAAGCAGAGGATTTGCATAGAATTTTGTGTGAAACTTCAAATATCAGCAACCGAAACTTTTTAAATGCTTAATAAAGCATTCCCCAAAGAGAACAATTGTTTTTGAATGGCATTCTAGATTTAAAGCTAGCAGAATTTCCATTGAAGATGATCTTCGTCAAGGACGCCCAAAAATTTCAAAGGACTGATGAAAATGTGCAAAAAATCACCGATTTGATAAAAGAAAATCCTCGAACCACTTTGCTGGAGCTAGAGCAAGACACAGGCATCTCTAAAACAACGATTGGAAGGATCGTAACCAAATCAAAAAGACTCCTGAAAAATTCATCCCAAGATTCCTCACTAATGAGCAAAAACTGTGTCGGCTTGCAACCTGTGAGGACATGTTGGAAATGACAAGAACGGATCCGGAATGGAAAGACAAGATAATCACAGGCTAGGAGACATGGGTCTATGGCTATGATCCTGAAACCAAGCATCAATCTGCCGAGTGGAGATGTCAGGGTGAGCTTAGACCAAAAAAATCCAGATTATTGAAATCCAGAAACAAGGTGTTGCTGGTCGCTTTTTTGGATAAAAAGGGCATTTTTCATCACGAGTATCTTCCTGCAGGCCAAACAGTTATCAAGGATATGTATTTGGGCATTCTTCGCCGTCTAAGGGAAGCGATTCGAAAAAAAGGCCAGAAAAATGGACTAATGGTAGCCGGATCCTACACCATGACAATGCTCGCCCTCACACAGCGCACTTGATGACTAGCTTTTTGGCGAAAAACGGGACACAAATCCTACTTCAACCACCCTATTTCCCAGACATCGCACCAAATGACTTTTTCCTGTTCCCCAAACTTAAAGCAGTTCTAAAAGGAAGACATTTTGACACCAGGGATGACATAATAGAAAAATCGCCGTTAGCATTGAAGAGCTATCCAAAAGAGGCTTATAAAAACTGTTTCGACAATTGGGAGAAACGATGGCGCTGGTGCGTTGAAGCAAGGGGGGATTACTTTGAAAAGTTTTAATAAAAAAAAAATTTAAAAAATCTTACCTTTTTTTTTTATGGACCCAGTCCGGGAACTTATGGGACATACCTTGTATATACACCTTACACGCAAAGCCTTTATTGCATATATTTCTAATATTACATATAACAAATTCAAAAGATACAAATAAAATAATAACTTTCAGAGTTATTATATGAATCTCAATATACATGCTAAAAGCTACAACTTCCTTAAGTTTTGTCCGTGAGTGTATTATGCAAATTAAAACCTAGGGTACATTACAGATCCTACTGTCCCCTGGAGGAGAGTGGAGTGGGACAATTGCAGACTCTGGAGACCATCACTCTTGACAAGAAAGTCGAAATCAACTCCTATAAAGGTAATTATTTTGTTTCTACGTTTTTTTAATTATCTGATTCTCTGTTTTTTTTTTAAGGAGGCATTTATAACGCGTTTTTCTCATTAAAAAAAATAATAAAACAGCTTCTCCCTACTGTCCTTACTGCGATGGTTTAAATGTTAGGAAGGCCTAGCTCATCAGTGGTGAACCCTCCCAGCGGTTTCGCCAGTTCAATCTACCAGACCGCTTTGGTATTACATAGATCTACTATTGTATTGGGGAGGTTCGTCGACGAGTGATATAAACCGTTGATTTTTCGACATCTACGACATGGGATCGTATATATCATTCGACACTTTTTTTCCCGGTAAAAGATCTTGCAAAAATCTAACCGCAATAGTGAGTGCAAGTAACCAAACGGGGGAGGGACTCTGGTACACCTATAAGTGTAAAAGTCGAGCTGTTTTCTAAATGTGTGTAGACATGTAGACATTATAGTAAAAGTAGTCACTAACTAACCACATGACTATCGTGTAGCACGTTTTTTAAAGTAGGTATATTAAAAAATAGGTATATCTTGAACGTTCACAATGAGCATTTTTAGTAGAATAAAAATCATAGAATAACCTAAATGAACGTATAGTTGATTTTTATTCCACTAGGTGGCGCTCTCTAATCTAAATTTCTTATATGAGCGGTCAGGATATGCCTATTTTATTTTTAATATCAACACCTGAAATTTTTCTATTTTTGAATTACATTTTTTCACACACACATACATACATATGTTAGTAAATTAAATTTTATTGTCATCTATCGTTAAAATTTTACACAAATAAATTTACTGGCAATGCGTTTCTTTTAAATATCATCAAATATTATCTCTACAGACCTTACTGCAATGATATGAGTTATTGAATGCAGGGTATATAACAAAACCAGTCCAATACAATAGTAGAGCGGTCTAGAGATTAATTTGGCGAAACCGCTGAGAGGGTTCACTACTGATGAGCCAAGCCCTCTCATTGAATAACTCATATCATTGCAGTAAGGTCTGTAGAGATAATATTTGATGATATTTAAAAGAAACGCATTGCCAGTAAATTTATTTGTGTAAAATTTTAAAATACATATGTGCCTAAAAATTCACATAGTAGAGGTTTACAATTATACTTTTGTCTATATTGAATTGGATCGGATCGTATTTGCATAATTTCCACCCTAAATCAGGAAGTAATTGTGGTTGACGGGCCTTGTGGACAGCAGCTGGTTATATCACCACTTGTGTATAACACAGGCGGGAAGAAACCTAATTTGGAGCAAAGTGAAATGACAGAAGAGCAAACAAATGTTTGATCATCGTTTGACATATTTGGACAGGCGGTGGCCACCGGAGGCGAAAAGTTTGGACAGCAAGGTCAATCTTGGAAGGTCAGGGTGTTAGGCCGCCCATTGTTTTCTCTCTTCTTCATTTGGAGAGAAAGCAGCCGAGAGTATTATACCGCCGACACACTTTTCCTTCCAGTACTCTCAATATACTTCAGGGAGTGACGTCTGCTGATATTGTCACAGTACCTCTTTGTAAAGGACAATGTCTACACTCGCGGACAAAATTCTTATGGAAGTTGTACCTTTCACCATGTACCTATATCGGGATTCAGACAATAACTCTGAAAGATATTACAGTGACCTTTTTGAAAACACACCAGATAACCAAGTGTGAACAACCTCTGTCTTCTTTAAAAAATATATATATATATAGACGACCGGCGACATCAAAGTCTTTCCACTTCTTAATTTTTGTCCATGAGTGTATGTATGTATGTAGTAGTAACAGAGCTAAAGTGTCCTTTATGTCCTCTTGTACATGTACATGGTAAAAGGCACAACTTCCTTAAGTTTTGTCCGTGAGTGGATAATCCTAACATTACACACACTGAACCCACCATCAAGAAACCTCCGCTTTGGTGAGTTTTTGAGACAGGATTTATCTTTTGACTAATCAAATATATTTTGGAATAAAATTAAACCCACGTGTTGGCACGTATTCCATTATTTAAGATTTATTATAAAATAAATAAAGCTTTCAGGGCTAAGTTTCTTGTTCAACTTTTTATTTTCAAGCTTTCTTCAAGATCCTATTGAAGGACTGACAAGTCCGAAAGCTTGAAAATAAAAAGTTGTACAAGAAACTTAACCCTGAAAGGTTTATTTATTTTATAATATTATAAAAAAAAATCAGAGAAGAACGTTTATTTCAAATTAAGATTTATATTTTTGCCATCAATAATGTCCATTTGAACAATAAGAGTATGTTCATTTTAAACATTGTTTTGTCTCTTTTTGCTCGTATTCTTTCAACACTTGATATATTGACGTGTAAATGGAGACATTCCAATTATAAAAATAATTTATTTGTTCGTTTTAAAAGGAATTTTGAAAAATCAGTTGAACACAGATATTATAAACATAAATTATAATCAAATATTGAAAAGCCGAATATGAAAAAAGAAATTGATCTTTAAATAAACGAATTTAGTATTAAATATAATTTGGGGGAGGGGGAGGGGTGAAATGAAACCAAATAAATATGAGATGAAGAAAAGCCTTTTAGGTTTAAAGGTTCGTGACCCTGTTTTATGGAAACAAATAAAGAAATTGTTAGAAGTTCTCGTGTTTTTTAAATAGCGCATCAGCGAGTTATATTGAGTTTAGAGAAAAAAAAGAATAATGGAAATCTAAATGGATATAAATGGGTTGAATACAAATGAGAATTTAAAAATAAACAGGACGGATATTTTAACACTGGAAAAAGAATATAAAGAATAAATAAGAATCAATTAAAATGGCGACGGTGTGTTTACCATGTATGTATTACAGGAGTTCGTATGTTTTAATCTCTCCAGAAACACCGAAATATATATTGACAGATAGTATTTTTATATAAAATGAAAAGATTTAAAAGCACGAATGTTTCTTTTATACACAGAACAAACTTCTATTAGTATTGTTCGTGGCATGAATGTTCAGTAAAAGATACTAAGAAGCACTTTGCCACTTGTCTTTAATTAGTTTTATTGTCTTTGGTTTTAGAGTTATGAATAGCTACCACATGAATTTAGATTACATGAATTTGACTTAGATTTTGATACTAGTGGTAGAGAGAGAGAGAAAAAACAAAAACTATAAAACTATTAACTAACCAAACTAGAAATTTGCATACATGTTGATTGCTTTAAAATTTACATATTAAAGATTTATATTGTACAATTGAATTTAGAATATTTTGGCTTAATTTTCATATATAAAATTGAATTTAAGGAAATTATTAACTATAGGATCCAACATACTCCCCCGGCTGGGAAGAGATGACCAGAAAATAAAAATAAAATAAAATAAATAAAAAATAAAAATAAAAAAGAGTTCCAATAGTATAGATGCTGGACTAATTGATTCCGACCATGTAGCTAAGATTACAATTCTCATTGTTTGAAAGGCAATGGAATCAGCTTTGTAATGGGTCTCTTGAAGACTCCTTTTGAAGTCTTTATCTGGACTACCCTGACATTCTTGTCCTCTCCTGGAAATATCTCCTGAATCCTAGCCAAAGGCCAGCGAAGTGGAGATATTTGAGCCTCTTTGAGGTAGACCAGTTGACCTATTTGGATATTGTCTTGTTTGATTCGCCATTTACCACGGCCTTGGAGGTTGCTCAGATATTCCTTGGACCATCTTGACCAGAATGAGTTTTTTAGGTTTTGAATCAGCTTCCATCTTGTCTGTAAGTTTAAGACTTCAGAGTTTGAGGTTGGAATTTCTGAAAACGAAGATCCGATTAAGAAATGAGCTGGTGTCAAGGCCTCATAATCATTGGGATCACTACTTAGAGGGGCCAGTGGTCTTGAATTTAGGCAAGATTCAATCTGAATAATCAAGGTGTTCATTTCTTCATAATTCAGGGTTGTTGATTTAAAGGTTCGGACCAAGTGTGATTTCACACTTTTGATTCCGGCTTCCCAAAGGCCACCAAAGTGAGGTCCACCTGGGGGGATGAAATGCCAAGTGATTAATTCCTCTGTAACCAATCTTTGCACTGACTGAGAGTTCAATAATTGAAACTGAGTGCGGAAAAAATTGGATGCTCCTTTAAAATTGGTAGCATTATCTGAGTAAATGTCAGAGGGCTTCCCTCTTCTGGCCATGAATCTTCTCAACGAGGCCATGAATGAATCAGTTGATAAACTTGTTGTCAACTCTAAATGAATGGCCTTAGTAGTAAAGCAAATGAATAGTACAATGTAAGATTTGCTTATTGTTTTAGATCTGCCCAGGCTACTCTTTATTGAGAATGGTCCTGTAAGATCAATGCCAGTCTTTGAGAATGGCCTTGATGGGATGATTCTCTCCGGAGGTAGATTTCCCATGATTTGATGAATGGTAGTAGATTTAAATTTTAAACAAATCAGACATTTTTTAATGGTTTTTTTGACTGCATCTCTTTCTCCCAAAATCCAATAATTTTTTCTGAGTATTGACAATACAAGTTGAGGTCCTGCATGTAGGTATTTCCTGTGAATATCATCGATTATAAGATTGGTGATGTGGTGATTCTTCGGTAGTAAGAGAGGGAATTTTTGATTTTCATTTAAATAGGAATACTTGAGTCTACCTCCAACTCTTAGAAGTCCTTGAGTGTCTAAAAAGGGATTTAGAGAAGTTAGCTTGTTGGACAGAGGTAGTTGCTTGTTTGACTTCAGTAATTTTATTTCCGTGCAGAATTCAACTTGCTGGATTGATTTGACTAAGACTTGAATTGCCTTTGTTAATTCTCTTGTTGTCAAAGGTCCTTTCTGACGAATTGGATCAAAGAGGAGGCAATTGTAGTAGAATCTCCAACACCAAGCTGTTATTCGGATCAATTTAGTCATTGTGGAATACCTTTCAATGAATTCTAGATTTAACATAGTTTCTGAATTTTGAATTAAGGTTGTTTTATCCAAAACTTGGCCCTCACCGACTTCTTCTTGAATGATATTGAGATTTACTTGGGTTGGTGAAGAAGGAATATATCGAACATTATTTTCTTGAAGCCAAATAGGACCCCGCCACCAAATTCTATGATTGACCAAGTCTTGAGGCATGATTCCTCTTGATGCGCAATCAGCTGGATTATCTTGACTGGATACATGGAACCAATCAGTGATTTGAGTCAAATTTTGAATTGACGACACTGTTCGAAACAAAGGCTTTCCATCTGCTGGCATCTGATCTTATCCAATCTATGCAGATTTGTGAATCAGTCCATAAAAAGGTTTTGTCAGGTTGAAAAGGAAATGATTCAAGAATGACTTGATTCAGTTGAGCCAAAAGCAATGCTGCACTTAGTTCAAGTCTTGGAATTGTAATGGTCTTTAATGGTGCAACCTTAGTTTTTGAGGTTATCAGATTGATTTTGATCTTTTGATTTTTGAATCTAGTTTTCAAGTAAAAAACTGCTGAATAAGCATTAAGGGATGCATCACAAAATCCATGTAGTTGTAATTCTTCTATTTCAGAAGATGAACTGTTCAGGTATCTTGGTATTTTGATTTCCTTTAGGCACGATAGTTGAGTTTGGAATTTATTCCAATTTGACTTTATATCTGATTCAATTGGTTCATCCCATGAAGTTTTCCTCTTCCAAAGCTGTTGTATCATAATCTTCAGCAGAACAGTCGTGGGGGAAAGGAGACCAAGTGGATCATAAATTTTGGCTATAGCAGACAGAAGCTGTCTTTTAGTTGTTACTTCAAAATTCAGTGGATTGACTTGAACATTGAAGGTATCTTGAATTTTGTTCCAGACTAGTCCTAGAAGTTTGATTGAAGAATCCTCTTCAAGCAATTTTGAGTTAGTGTCATTGATTATTTCCTGTGAAAGAGAGGAAAGAACCTCTTTGTTATTAGAGGACCATTTTCTTAGTTTGAATCCTCCCTTGTTCAATAAGGATGATAATTCCGCAACCAAAGACTTAGCTTCTTGAATTGAATATGCACCTGAAATAAGATCATCAACATAGAAATCCCTAAATACTATTGATGAAGCAGAAGGGAATTTAGAACTCTCATCCTCAGCCAATTTTTGAATAGTTCTGATTGCCAGAAAAGGGGCGCTTGCAGTGCCATAAGTAACTGTTAACAGTCTATATTCCAGTAGTGGATCTTCTGGATTTTCTCTCCACAAAATTCTATGATAATCTCTATCATCTGAATTCAGCCTAATCTGTCTGAACATTTTCTCTATGTCTGCTGTGATTGCAATAGGAAATGTTCTGAATCTGAGTAAAATGTTGAATAAATTCTGCTGAAGCCTTGGACCCACATGCAGAAAATCATTTAAAGAAAGATTGTTTGTACTTCTGGATGAAGCATCAAACACAACTCTGATTTTAGTTGTTGTGCTCTGTTCTCTTAGGACTCCATGATGTGGTAAATAAAAACATTGGTTGGAAGGTTTTTTCAACTCCTTGAGTGGTATCAACTCCATATGATTCAGCTCCATGTACTCCCTCATAAAGTTGATGTATTGAGATTTGAGACTTGGATTAGCCTGTAGCCTTTTTTCCAAATTAAAAAACCTTCTCAATGCTTGAGATCTTGAATCACCTAAATTGGGTGTTGATTTAAAAGGGAGATTGACTGAATATCTGCCCTCAATGTCTCTTTTGATGTTTGACTTGAATAATATCTCACAGGCATTCTTTGTACCCAACTGGGCCTTAGAAATTGGGACATCTTCAAGTTCCCAGAATTTTCTTATGCTGGAATCAAGTTCAGTGGTACAGTGATTGATTACCGAAGTATTCGACTTAATAGTTGAATGGATTCTCCCAGAAACAAGCCAACCTAACTTGGTATTAAGTGCTATAGGATGGTGCTTTAAATCTGTTTTATGACCTAGAATTATTTCTACAAAGGTATCTGCACCCAAAATTAGGTCTATGGGCTTGGTGACATAGAATTCTGGGTCTGCCAAGAGCAAATTTTCTAAATGAGGAAAGTCTGCTGACTGAATTTGGAAGTTTGGAAGGTCTGCAGTTACCCTTCCAACCACAAATGCTCTGGCAGAAAATAATTGATCATTATGATGTGGGGTGAACTCTATTTCAACCTGCGATGTTGTCCTGTTGACAACAATGTCACCTACACCTTTTAGTGTATAAGAATTTTTCCTTTTTTCAAGTCCCAACTTGTGGCAACATTGTTCTGAAATTAGGCTTATTTGGGACCCATTGTCCACTAATGCTCTACATAGCACAAATGAGCCATCCTTCGCCTTGACTTTAATAAGGGCTGTTGACAGTAGAATATTTGTTTCCGTTTCCAAAGGCATCGCATTACAGATGGTATTTGTTGAAATCAACATCTCTTGATAGGTTGTTGGTTGTGAAATGGATGGTTCAGAGTTGTATTGATGCAGAAGAGTATGATGGTTCTGCTTGCAGTTTTTACATCTTGATGTGATGAGACATTTGGATATCTCATGATTTGCTCTAAGGCAATTTTGACAAAGTTTATGTTTTTTAACTAATTCCCATTTTTTAGGCAAGGGAAGATTTATGAATCTATGGCAGTCATTTAGTTTATGAATTTGATGACATAAAATACAATTTTGACCTTTGTTGACATAAAGGCCGTGAGCAATCATATTTTTGCTAGAAGTTTTTTGTTCCTGGAACAAAGGAATTCTCATACCTTGCAGGCTTCTAGCATGTTTTTCTAAAAAATTCACAAAGTTTTCAAATGTTGGATATTCTTCATTTTGAAGGGTTAATTCCCATTCTTTCCTGAGGGCTTCACCGATTCTTTTTTCAAAAAAATTGATCAGGATTAGATCTGTTAATGTGTTTTTCTCAAGTCCTAGCACTGAGAGATTTCTAATGCCTTCATTGCAAACATCAAGGATTTCATAGAGAGAACCAGCCGAAATAGATTTTAATGGCCTTATGGAGAATATTTTGTTGATTTGTGAAAAAGCCAATTCTCTTCTGTTATTAAATCTATTGCATAAGGTATCCCATGCTTGCTGGTAGTTTTTGTCAGAAATGGGAAAACCCCGAATCAACTTTTCCGCAGGACCCTTAACAGATGCATTTAGATATTGAAATTTTTGTATTTCCGTTAGTGTTTGATTTGAATTGATGGTGGAGTTAAATATTTCTCTAAAACTAAGCCAATTGGCTGAATCACCATTGAAAATGGGTAAATTTATCTTAGGTAAATTAACATTGGATTCTGGCAATTGTTTATCACTATGAATATTTTCTTTGGTTTCAATTAAAGATAAAGCTTCTTCAATAGACACCAACATATTAAAAATATCCTTTTTGGCCTTTGAATAATCGCCATATTGTGTATCATCTAACTCTGATTCTAATAATGTGTTGATAACTTGATTTAGGCTAATTTTCCTTTCATTAACTTCTTGTTGGAATAGCTTTAATCTATGTATGTTTTTAGATTCTACAATAGCTTTTTTCTCTGATTCCAGATCCTTTATTTCCTGAATAATAAAGTTGAATTTGTGCCGAATTTTAACTTCTGATTTGGGCATGACTTTATTTTAAGAATTTTAAGTTTTCAAATGGCTTACCTTAATTTTTTAAAGTATCCGGCTCGATGAGGGACCATAAATGTTCGTGGCATGAATGTTCAGTAAAAGATACTAAGAAGCACTTTGCCACTTGTCTTTAATTAGTTTTATTGTCTTTGGTTTTAGAGTTATGAATAGCTACCACATGAATTTAGATTACATGAATTTGACTTAGATTTTGATACTAGTGGTAGAGAGAGAGAGAAAACAAAAACTATAAAACTATTAACTAACCAAACTAGAAATTTGCATACATGTTGATTGCTTTAAAATTTACATATTAAAGATTTATATTGTACAATTGAATTTAGAATATTTTGGCTTAATTTTCATATATAAAATTGAATTTAAGGAAATTATTAACTATAGGATCCAACAAGTATTTTACAACATAGATTTACTGGAGGATGTTATAATACACTGGTCCGCAAAATTAAAGGAACAACATATTTTTTCATTTATCTCAAATTTTATTGAACATTTATCAATGAAATTTTATACACAAATTTATTATTCCATTATTGATTAGAATACCCGAAATCAAAGAATTCTAACACGTATTTTATGCAAATTAGCCGGTCAAGCCATGATCTTCTTGCAGTCAGTGTATAAATATCTTGGATATTGTTGTTAATATGGGGTGTGTTCGCCTTTTACTGATAGACAGGCTCTTCATCGGCGACCCATACTAAGAATTAGGGAGTTTATCAGCTCCTGTGGAATCAACGCCCACTCTTGTGTTAAGGCTGTTTCTAGCTCATGAGTGTTTCTAGGAGAAGGTTGGAGGGATGAGATCCGCCGTCCTAGGTTGTCCCATACATGCTTCAATGGGATTTAGGTCTGGGGATCGAGCTGGCCAATTCATCCGAGCAATTGCATGGTTTTCGAGAAAAGTGTCGACCACACCAGCCCTATGTGGACGGGCATTATCATCCATTAAGGGAAGGTTTTCTATCATTTCTAATGATTGAGGCATCACATATGCTGCCAAGATCTCGTCCCTATACCTCTGTCCAGTCAGGGTTCCTTGCCGAAAAATGTGGAGTGCTGTGTGACCGCCCAAGAAGATTCCAGCCCAGACCATAAAACATTGGCTTCTGTAAGGATCCCTTTCAACCATATTTCGGGGATTGTTTCTGGTTCCTACCTCTCTCCAGACAAAGACACGACGATAATAGCTGTTTAGAGAGAATCTGGACTCATCAGTGAACATTACATGGCTCCATTCATCTGGATTCCAAGCGACATGTTTTCTGCGTCAAAGTTCCCTTGCTCTCTTTTGAGGTGGTGTCAACGGCACACAAATTATGAGTCGTCGAGCATAGAGGCCCTTCATGTGAAGCCTTCTGCGTATTGTATCGGTTGAAATGGGAGAAAACCTTCTTCTAATGGATGATAATGCCCGTCCACATAGGGCTGATGTGGTCGACACTTTTCTCCAAAACCATGCAATTGATCGGGTGAATTGGCCAGCTCGATCTCCAGAACTAAATCCCATTGGGAATGTATAGAACAATCTAGGACGACGGATCTCATCCCTCCAACCCCCTCCTAGAAACACTCATGAGCTAGAAACGCACTTTAAAAAAAGAGTGGGCGTTGATTCCACAGGAGCTTATAAACTCCCTAATTCTTAGTATGGGTCGCCGATGTAGAGCCTGTCTATCAGTTAAAGGCGATCACACCCCATATTAACAACAATATCCAAGATATTTATACACTGACTGCAATAATATTATTGCTTGACCGGCTAATTTGCATAAAATACGTGTTAGAATTATTTGATTTCGGGTATTCTAATCAATAATGGAATAATAAATTTGTGTATAAAATTTCATTGATAAATGTTCAATAAAATTTGAGATATATGAAAGAAATATGTTGTTCCTTTAATTTTGCGGACCAGTGTATATACATTCGTGAACAAAACTCAAGGAAGTGGAAAGTCTTTGATGTTGCCGGTCGTCTTTTTATTTATTTATTTTTTTTTTTTAAGAAGAGAGAGGAAATTTTGCTACACTAGGTTATCTCGTGTGTCTTCAATAAAGGTCACTGTAATATCTTTCAGAGTTATTGTTCCGATATACATGGCCGGAGTGTAATTTTTAGGAATTATGGTATTTTATTTACTTTGATGGACATGTGGTCTTAAAGTGGGTTCTTTACTTCTCTAGGTCGCATTGTCGCCATCCATCAATAAGTGTCTCACATCCCCGCTCTTCTGGCACCATTCTGATATAGTCCAGTGCTTATTCCATATATGGTCTACACTTATGGACAACACTTTAGGAAGTTGTACCTTTTAGTATGAATATCGGGATTCAGACAATAACTCTGAAATATATTACAGTGACCTTTATTGAAGACACAAGAGATAACTAAGTGTGAACAACCTCTGTCTCCTTAAAAAAAAAAAAAAATAATAATAATAGGCGACCGGCGATATCAAAGACTGTTCACCTTCTTAAGTTTTGTCTCTCGATGAGTGTAAATATATAAAATAGAAAATTAAATATAAAAAGAATAAACAAAATAATGTTTCTGAAAAGTAGTTAGAGAAGAATTGAAGAGGAAAACATTTTTGTCCCAAATGAATAAACGCTGTTAAACTACAAAGAGAACTAAATGACGATATATTTTATAATGTTTCAAACCCCATCAAACTCTAGGATATTTTTATACAATTTGCGAGAGAGCAACTTTAAGAAAAGTTTCCATTATATCTCATCGTTGAATTGATATTTAATGCAAGGAAGAATATTCAGTGGCAAGTGAAGATCCAAACTGAAGATAGAAGACTTTATGCAAAGCTAAGTACAAGTTCTTTAGGCTAAGCAATGAAAGTACTCTCACTAAATAATATCTTCAAATTTGCATAAATGACAGTCAATCCCTCTTACATATTAGCTCCCATTCTTTACATAATTCCTTAATGTATTTATAAATGCTTCCTCTTTTTCCACAGATTTTCCATCATTATTATTTTATCTTTTTTTTTTCTGAATAGCTCCAATTTCCCTTTGTGTGTTAATTTACATAGTTGGTGTAAATAACGAGCCTCTTTTATAAGAAAATTATTTTTTTGTTCTTTCAAACGTTTCGCTGATTGAAACAGGAAACTACTCCTTCCTCCCATTCAAACATGATAGAATAATTAATTACGTACTCTACAAAAGCCTTTCTTAACTACTTAATTAATATTCTCAAACTTTCTGAGTTAATCTTCCTCAAACGTGTTTCTCCTAAGTATAACTATTCAAAATGAATATATTAGGAAAGTCCTTACACGTGACTGGACTCGAGCCCATCAGTCTTTTTTTGATTATTGCTTTTATGCAAATATTTATCGCTGATATTCTCATTCCTAAATACTTGTTGCGAATATTGTGTTTTAAGTGAGTAACAGTTACCTAAAAATTATTGGAAAAATAAATAATAAATAATATTAAGGTAAAGGGTTTCTTTTAATTTTGATTTTCGCAAGTTTTCGAGCAAAAATTTCTGTTCTTTTTGTATATAGAAGTATATGTCCGTTGAAGAGCAGAAATTTTGATCGAAAACTTGCGAAAATCAAAATTAAAAGAAACCCATTACCTTAATATTATTTATTATTTCTTTTTCGAAATATTGTGTTTGGATATGCAGCGCGATATTCATTCTCTTGACTTGTAATTTGTATATAAACTGTATTACAAGTATGGTGTATGAAAAAGTGAAAGTTGTATAAGCTTATGATATTGCTTTGTTTTAAAAATGAATCGATGCTGGTTCCATATGTTTGAATTGAATATTACACCTTAGTTCTATATATTTTATTGCTTAAAAAAGAACACGACAAAACAAAACAGAAACTACAATATTGCAAATGATTTGATAACTAACTAAGAAAAAAAAATCAAAAAAGATGATGATAAAAAAATTCAATATGTCTGCCAGAAAATTCTTGTATGAATTAAAAAATAAGAATAATTACAAAATTAACATATAAACTTCAAACATATGGTACAGATGATTAACGCATATACAAACACAATAATGATAATAAACAACAATATATTAGGCTTGAAAATTTCAGCGATAAATATTTAAAATAAAATAATCAAAGCAAGACTGATCGAGTCCAGTCACGTTAATATATTCATATCGAAATGTTTATACTTAGGAGAAACGCCTGCGAAAGAGTAACTCAGAAAGCTTAAGAATATTAATTAATTAGTAAAGAAAACTTTTTTTTCAGTGTGTACGTGATTAATTATTTAAAAGTATTTTCTACAATTTACTACGCGAGGGAATACAACGAAAGAATGTACACTCATGGACAAAACTTAAGGAAGTGTCAAGTCTTTGATGTCGCCGGTTGTCTGTTTTTTTTTTTTTTTTTTTAAGGAAACAGAGGCAATTTTGTTCACACTTGGTTATCTCGTGTGTCTTCAATAACACTGTAATATCTTTCAGAGTTATTATCTGAATCCCGATAGACATGGTAAAAGCTACAACTTCCTTTAATTTTGTTCATGAGTGTATATTACCTTTGCAAGAATGATATAAGCAGGTAAAAACCCGAACATAATGGAAAAAATATATTTCCCATTAATTAAAGGATAAAAAGAGAATTAGCGATGAAACTCTACAGTTTCTTATTAAAGATCTGGAATGACGAGGTCCCCATAGCTCGAAACGATTACCTCAAAGTGGACGTTCTGTAATTCTCCATAGCTGGTGTTGTTGTAGCCTACTTCAGATTGTAATGACGGTAATAGATTGCACATCGTTTTTGGCATTCACTTTGACGAAAGAAATGTAGCCGTTTTTTCCCCCCTTATCAATAGCCGTGGCGAAATTTCCATCAATAACAATTGATATTCATTTAGGAATAATTGTTCATTTAATTGACCCCAGGTTTCTGGAGCGTGCAAATGCCAAACTGCCTTCTTCACACTAAATATTTTTTAAAATTATTACACACGAGGCAAGTGGAAAACAACGTGTTGAGGCAGCGCCACAAGCCATTTATTCATTTATTTTTATATACATATTTATAGATTCAATGAGTCAATTTATAATAATATATAATAATATGTTGACAATATATGGGAAATGAAAAAATTAAAGCACGAATGTTTATTTAACACATAAAACAAACTTTAACTGTCCTTACTGCGATGAAAAAATATATTGGGAAGGCTTGGCTCATCCGTGGTGAATCCTCCCAGCGGTTTCGCCAATTTAATCTACCAGAAACCGATTTTTTCTATTAGAGCTCTAATACTGTATTGGAAAATTCTGCCTATATATATGCTACACTGAAGGGTGTGGAATCTTAGAAATGATAGTCAAGCAAACTATATGGACATAAGCTTTGACAATCCATAGAATCCATAGTATCCCACAAACTGTACAGCATCAATAGAAAAATAGAGCTTCCAGAAGCTTATCATCCTCTCCTGTCCTTTATTTAATTAAGATTATCATATTTAATTAAGATTAACATATTTAGAAAGAGGGAATCATATTTCGCCGCAACTCTTTTTTATTAACGTGATTAAGGAAGCTTTCGGGCAAGCCCTTCTTCAGCTAACTATAGTGTACAAACAAGGAGAGATTATTGCCTTATATGATTCCCTCTTTCTAAATTGTCGAAATCCGCAAACCGTTTACTATGAATAAGATTAACATATATAAATAGTTTATAATAAATATAAATTTAACATATTTAATTAGGATTAACATATTTACATAGTTTAAAAACTTTCCTTTTTGTATATATATATTCCTTCCTACCATTTGTACCATAGTTCTTATAAGTCGCGCTCGCCTGTTGAAGGGTTTTTACCCGAAAGCTTGCACCTATGCATCAATAAAAGAAACTCGTCTTCCTTCGCCAAGTTTTTTCGTCTAATAAGCTTTGACAATGTTGACAATAAAGAATAATAATCATGATAAAACTTTTCAATAAAGGTTTGTGGCACTGGCTATCGATCTAGGCCCATTCATTGGACGGAATTTCGTCTCGTATCACAATAATGTAGCGTAAAAATTACGAAAGGCAAATTTTAGGATAACAGAACTTTATTTAAGGCAAGTACAAAACACATTTATAAAATACCAGATAGGCAATGAGAGGAAGTTTACAGAGTATAAAATATGAATATCAAAATTTTTAATATCTTCATAATATATATATGTCGTAGCTGTCATGGTCGAATGGAAAAGCGCGACCGTTGTGCATGTAAGCTTCGAAAAAGAACTTGTTCCACACTCGTGAGCGCGCGCCCTCGGGCGGTGGCCGTAGCGTTCGCCCGCTCCAACGTTTATTTTGTACAGATTTATAGATGGAATAATTTTTATTTACATTTTAACATTCTAATTATGGCGAAAATAAATTATACATCTTGGGAATTAGGCAAATTATGACATATATATATATTTTTTTTTTTCACAGCAATAATTTTAATAATGACAAAACGGATTGAAGGAGATTTCTCTTAGATTCACTTTGTTTGTCCCCGTTTAAACGCCTTATGTAATCTTGGAAACAGAGCAGAGGAAGAAACAAGGAAATGTACTGTACACTCCAGGTGGGAGGAAGTACATCGAAGGTACTAATTTATTGGAGGTGGCATGAGGAAGTGGCGTAGGGCTACATGAAAGTAGTACCCCGCGCACACTTCCTCTTAAATAAATATTGTTCTAACCCCACACCACATTCTCTTTCCCCTTAAATAAATTTCTCAAAACTCAACACCAAAAATGTAATTACCCAGAAGAGAAACGAGTCTTAAAAAAAAAATCAAAATGGCGAATTCGAGTATTCAACCAAAAGATAAATAAATAAACAGACGATGAGGTAATTAATGTCTTTTTGGTAATTTAACATTCGTTTGATGTTATTACAGCATCTTTCTCTGTGAATATTCTTTTATTTTAAAAATGTATTTTGAAGATTTTTGACCTTTTTCCCCACTCTCCTTCAACCTTTGTCCTCAATTTTTGTTTTTCTTTAACGGTTCACTGAAAAATGTAATAAAGACGATAGCGATGGCCTGAATCGTTTGAGGATAATTATTTAAAAAATATATATATTAAAAAACTGTGTGTCCAATATATATATAACCTCCAAATTAAAATTACTTTTTTTTTGCGATAATGTTCTTATTAAAAATTTATACGCGAGACACAAATTCTTATAATCTTTGAACTCTACATGAAATAATATTGAAAGGGCCTGGCTCATCAATGGAGAACCCTCTTAGAGATTTCTTCAATCTACCAGAGACCTTATATATCTATGCAAATATATAGAAATCAATGTTGAAAATTAACAATAAATGTATTTATCTATTGTATAAAGCGAGCTCTCGAGCGACGACGCTCTTCTACTGTCTTAACAAGGTTATGTGGATGAAATTAAAAAATAAAATGTTTTTACCTACACACGCGGGGGTGTACATGGCGGTTTTAAGTAGCTTTTGAGGTCTTGTTTTTTTTTTCAAATGGTCATTGCACATGGTCATGCACTCCCGTGCATGGCAGGTAAGCATTTGATTTTACAAACAGTCTGTATTTTCTCTAAATAACTTTGATAGGCCATTAGAAGGGTCTTCACTCGAAAGCTCGCTTTGTCACAACATAACAGGTTAGTTATTGTTATATATTTTAAAATTATTTTCTAAAACTTTTATATCGCAATTTTACTAATACAACTAGTGTACAAGTATTGTACTTGTATATTACATTCTGCCTCTTATATAGCACTGGGTGAAAGTTTACTCTTTAAGATGGAGTTTGGTGTAAATATGTAGATAGGGGCGAGATGTAAATATGTAGATAGGCGCTCTTCCGAAATTGTGGAAATTTGCATAACATATTTATTTTCAAAAATCTCTTTTTAGCTTAATAGATAAGACAATACATGCAAAGAGTCTTTGTCTAGGCATTATTTTTGGCATGGAGCTCTTTGTTCTTTTTATGCAAATAGCTGGTAAATATGTAATATTAATTTGTGCCTTCAACAAATACCAAGCCCACCCCAGAAGTGTTATTGTACTTATTAAATGTGCCGATATAATGTGTAGGTAATTATACACAGACATCATTCGTCTGTATAGAAATTTGCATACATTGGGTCTATTCACACAGCCTCCAATGTTCCATAAGCTAATTTTCACCGTCATTCACAACTCAACAAATAGTGTAAGAACTTGCAGACAAAGAACTATGCAGTTGGCTATATAAACACAGTAATAGGTCTACTCTACTGGACAGGGATATATTTCCAAATTTAGTACAGTATATGTACCGCCGAACAAGCGTGGACAAGGATACAGCCTCTTTTATATCCTATATGATACAATAAGTTCATCGCCATTAAGAATAGGGAGGGTCGGTGTACCAGTGATATAAACCGTCGATTTTCGACAGCCACGGCCACGAATCCCGCATTGGACACTTTTTTTTTCTGAAAAAAAAAATGATTCAATGACCCCCGATTCTTGCAAAAGTTCAACCTCACCAATGAGTGCAAGTAACCAAAGTATGGCACATCTGTAAGTGCAAAATTGCCTTATACATGTGTAGAAATTGGTGCATTTACAGTAAATACAGTCGCTAACATGATTATCATGTGGTCAGATCACAGATTAGGTATAGATTCTATTAGGATCGAGATGTGAACATAGGGGGATGTCTTCTTCTTCTTCTTTCTTATCTTCATTCAATCATATTACGGTATCAAGCTTGTAGAGTTAACAACTATCATAACTGGGTGAAGTAGAATGCATCTGCCTTTGTCATTAAGACTGGGAGCACTACTCAGTGGCAGGCTGAATAGGGGGATGTTATATTAAATATAATAATGAGATTAGTTTGATATCTCATTGAGGCGGCTAGAGAGGTGTGTTGAAATAAACATCCCAGCAGACGACTATAGGTGACATACCAACACTGCTTCACTTCCATCATGTACGTTTGACTACATTGACTCAGTGTCGCATTGTCCAATACATCAACCAGTTATTTATTTAGCTCCCGATGCTTCAGTTATTCGCTGTCATTCTCCTCAGGATTATTTTTATTTTTATATTGGTTGAGGTAGCCATATGTTTTTACAAACAAACTTACAACCAACAAACAATCTTTAAAAAAAAATGTCCAATACAGTAATGAATCTCTATAAACCCGCGGTACGGTAGATTAAACTGGCGGAACTGATGGGAGGGTTCATTACTGATGAGCCAGGCCTTCTCAGTATTTTTTCTTCATCGTATTAAGGACATTAGAAAGTTTAGAAAAAATTCTGGAATAATAAAAAATCACCGATAGTTGCTATTTTATTCCGACAGATAACATCAGCCATCAGCAAATTTTAGTTGCACGATTAGGAGATGCCTTTTTTCTTTATTTATCCAATTCAACTTTTGTAACATTTATTTTTTATTATAAAGTTTGTTTCATTTGAAAAAACTCTCGTGCTTTATTGTTTTATTTCTTATTTATAGATGACGGTTTATAATTGAGATTTAGGTTGCTCTCAGGTTGAAACCAGAAGGCGTGGACACCGAGCCTCGGCACATTTTTTATTTTTGACACCGTCCAACAGCAAAAAAGTGTTGCACCATTTTTACCAACGGCCACAAAAATCGTCAGGAAAAAGTTTGGAAACACTAATCGTTCTCATAATTACGCTCACCTAGAAAGGGGATGAGTAGAAAGAAACAACAAAAAGTACCTCACCGGAACCCATCAGTTCGAGCAGGCAGATGTCGTCCTGATTCTAGGTCAGCACAGATTTGTAAAAAAACAGAAGATGGAGGGTTGCCAGATGGGAAGATCCATCGAAACCCAAAAATAGAAAAACCACTTCAAACCATTTAGCCACCGATTAGAACTGTAGGGATTTTTTTACAGTTGTTGATTTCATGTAGATAAAAAACGGAGTGCTTGTCCATCTATACTTCTGGTACATCATCTTACATGGCTTTCTTTTATGTTCGTAAATGTGTCTTTGTGTATAACTGTTTAGGATAGCTTTCAAGAGTTACTTATACAAGATATTTCCCTCCCTCTCATTAATTTGATATTTGATAAGCCAGTAGAAGAATGTCTTTCCTAGAAATCTCGCTTGTGTTCGGTGCAATATATAAAATATACTCATTGTTAATTTTTCTATATCCTAATTAAAAAAAAACATTGGCAATTTTAACCTACTATGAATCTATTTATACCACGATTAAAACAATTATCAATAAAGCGCTTCTTACTCTATTAAAATAACGTCACCTCTCCCGTCAAAATATACGCCAAAAACTAAACACCATCTATCGACTGTCTCCGCAAACTAGCGAACTCTGATCGGTAACAAAGCCACAACACCAGCTTTGGTAAACTGAGAAACGTTCACCTAGAGACCATGGTTTCGGGCTAATGGCCCTCGTCAGCCCAGGACGGACTTTATTCCATGAGATCCACAAGGGACCAAATGAAATCTTCACAATCTACCAAAGAGGTGTTTAGCTCGTAAAGTGGCTAGGCCAAATCTATGGCCAAACTATTGATGAACATTTTGCCGGGAGGATAATTATCTATGGAAAAAAAATCGCCTCTCCCGTCAACATTGACAAAAAAAAAAAAAAACTAGGAGTCTAGTTTTGCCGTTTATTTTAACAAGGAGAGAGGCGACCTTTGTTCTTATAGGGAATGATATAAATACATATTGAACACCACACGGTGGAGCTACAAACAATAAAGAGAATCGACTCAAAGATCAATACCTCACCGATAAAAGATATCAGGGAGTTCAATCGAACATGTGGCTTTCGACCGTTGTCTTAACTATTCACTGCAAAATGGTGGCTTATGTAGAGATAAGCCTAGTACTTGTAGAAGAACAAATGGCTTCTCTCAATAACCACTACGGAGATGTTCGATTGAAGATAAACTCTTTTTTTCCTTAATGGCTTTAGCGATGATTTGGTAGTACTTTAGTTAAGGTAAAGCCTTGGGTGATTATTGTCCTATGATAAAGTCTGTTTTAGAATAGCTCGAAGTATCTAAATATTTCTTTTAACCTTTATTGAATATGAAAAAAATGGGTATTTGTCCAATTCTGGAATAATTAAAAATCAACGAGAATAGTTGATATTTATTCCGATAGATGGCGCAAGCCATCAGCAACTTTCAGTTGCACGATAAGGAGATGCCTTTTCAATACTTTATTGGATAGTTCCTTCAAACAGACATTAGCTCAAATCAATATTTATATTAGAGACTACACCACATAATTGTAGGGGGAGGGGGGTGGATTTGGATTAATTCAAGTTAAAGACTTCATCTTCACCTTTTTATAAACGTTCATTGTCCTTTTGACATTTTGGCGATCCCCTGTCTTCCTTTAAAAAAGGTGGAAAGCTTATTGATGGAGTATTTTTGAAAAGGGCGACAGTGGGTCGCCGAAATGTTAAAGAACAATAAAACTTTATAAAAAGTGAAAATGGGAAAATACTGGGATCAGGTGGATTAATAAAGACATCGTGCCACTGAAACCATCAGCAACTTTCAGTTGCACGATAAGGTGATGCCTTTTTCTTAGTTTATAAAAAGGTTGATGAAGTCTTGTATAAATATATATTGTTACGACGCTTCTCAGCCGTCGATGTTTGCGTTCAAGGTTTACTGAGAAGACAATGTGAGTTCGTTTTGGATACAGCTTAGTACTATGGATTTATTACCAGATCTTTGAAAGGGATATAAGTAACTATACAGTAGAAGATTAACTTGCCTTCAATGTCCGCCACTAGAGGGATCCTTCTCCGCTACCGTCTTCCCGGTCAGTCCATATCCCGTTGTCACCAGACAGACTTCTTCCCCCGGTCTGCTATCTCTGCCAGACAGTCTTCTCGGCACACACCAATCCTCGGCAGGCCGGCCAGCTTCCTTCCACCGCGGCACCAGCTGGGCTCGGCTGATCCCTTCCCCACGGCGACGCCAGCTGGACTGCCCCGACTGTCTGCCACCCCCTCCTGCAATTTGTCAATCCACACTTCCCTGGGGGAGCCCCGGCATACCTTCTCTCTTGGCTTCTCCACGTCTTCTCTTCTATTTCTCTGCTGCATCGCTTCACTGCCCCCTTCTCAATCCTTTTCGTCCCGAAAAGGCTGATTTCACCAGAGGCGCTGATCGGCGGCCCTTTGATCTCCCTGACGTCTCTGGCCACATGAGGGTTGTCCGCCTCCCGGAAGCGTAGCGGCAGGGTTAACACCAACCCTTGTTTGCAGAACCACATCTCAACTCGGGCTTTCTTTCCACTCTCAAACAGTGCCGACGCCATTGATTGGTCTCGCTGTCTAGCACAGGGCGGTGGTTCTCCACAAGATGGCGGCCATATTTCACTGCCTACGATGCTTCCATCTGATATTTTGAATTCTCCTTGTGAACACACTGTAGCCGCAATGTACAAAGGGTTGTGATCGTTTGTGTTGCGCTTTCGCCGCTTCCTTCCACGACGGGGCTGTAGATCGCCGATCTTTACAGTGGATTCGTCCACCTGATCCACGCTGTCCATGTCGTGGCCTCCCTTTTCTTCTTTAGGTTTCACATTCTCTTGCTCTAGAGGCTCTCTTTTTCCAAACCCTTCAAACCTAGGCTCCTTAGTGCCGACCACGCACAGGGCTGTGAATTTCTTAAACCTTCTGGAGGTGTCGGATCCCGTGGCAGTCTCAAGGTCGGTAGAACTTTTCCTAGACGGTGGCTGCTTGATCTGCACCTTGTCGGGCGAAGGAACGAAGATGAATGGTACACATTCTTGGCACATCTCTTCAGCTTGCATTGCAGACGACGGCACTGACACATTGCGCGCGACTTCCGCGTCACAGACATTGTCGTCGGACTTCCACAGAGCGTCCAATGCTCTATCCCGTTCAGTCGGGTTGCCGGCTCCAACTTCAGGGTGCTTCGACCATTTAGCCTTGTCGCACTTCCACGGAGCATCCAGCTCCGTCCCGTCCAGTTGGATCGCCGCTGTAGTCCCTGACAGTCTGACACTGTCGCTGAAGTCAGCCACGCTGTCGCACTGCAGCTCGCCAAGATCGTTGCTGTTCTCGTGGAGTATTTCAGAAAGAATCCCAGGGGTTGAATTTTCGCTCTGTATATCACCTTGAGGGCATTCTCCTTCCGTCCGCTTGATTTTATACAAAACACTCGTGCCACAGCCGTTGTCGGAGGCGATCAGCTCACCCTCCTCCGCTACACAACCAGTCTGGATCATTTCCTGCTGTCGACACTCTTCGGACTTCTGGATCACGGGAGAATCTTCTAGCGTAGATTCTGGCAGTTCACTTACAACGTCTCCTGACGTGATGATCTTTGTTGTGATGGTCTTGTCGGGATCTTCATCACCTGGGATCGTCTTTTGTCCCCTCAGACATTGAATACGTGGGCTATTGGCTGCTGTGATTGGTTTTGAAAAGCCATCAGGATTTTCTGGCGGTAGTACATTGAACTTAACTTCGCAAGACATGGGTGTGGCAGAACGTTTGACATTCCGAATATGCTCGAGTCGGCTCAATCGAGTATCCAAGTTTTCTCCGAGCTCATCTACTTTCTGGCTTATCAGACGGAGCAATTTTGTGAATTTTTCGATTTCGGGGTCGGTTAGTTTTTCCATTTTTCTTTTTAAATTAGCGCAAAATAAAATCTTCAATTAAAATTAACTAAGCTGTATCCCACTTCTGACACCAAATGTTACGACGCTTCTCAGCCGTCGATGTTTGCGTTCAAGGTTTACTGAGAAGACAATGTGAGTTCGTTTTGGATACAGCTTAGTACTATGGATTTATTACAAGAGCTTAAAAGAGTAGATAAGTAACTATACAGTAGAAGATTAACTTGCCTTCAATGTCCGCCACTAGAGGGATCCTTCTCCGCTACCGTCTTCCCGGTCAGTCCATATCCCGTTGTCACCAGACAGACTTCTTCCCCCGGTCTGCTATCTCTGCCAGACAGTCTTCTCGGCACACACCAATCCTCGGCAGGCCGGCCAGCTTCCTTCCACCGCGGCACCAGCTGGGCTCGGCTGATCCCTTCCCCACGGCGACGCCAGCTGGACTGCCCCGACTGTCTGCCACCCCCTCCTGCAATTTGTCAATCCACACTTCCCTGGGGGAGCCCCGGCATACCTTCTCTCTTGGCTTCTCCACGTCTTCTCTTCTATTTCTCTGCTGCATCGCTTCAATATATACAAAGTCGGTGGATGAGAGGGTAACACCCTCGATTCCTTACAGTCATGAACCGGGATTGAATCCCGCGTTAACATTTTGTTTAATATGTGACTTCACATATTATTCACTGTTTCAATTATCATGAACTAGGTTTCTCTTGCTGAGCGGTACCTATTAATGTGATTTGAACCAGGATATATATATTGTAATTATAATGTGTGGTTTTATTTATAAAAAGTATATTGTTACATATATATGTGAAAAAAAATATTTTATAAAAATAAAAATTGATTGGCCGAATATCACCGAGCAAGTTAAAACAATGTTTAGTTGAGTTTTGTTCCACTAGATGGCGCTCTGTTATCTAAAATGTTCATGCGAGCTGTCAGGATATGTCTTCTTTTGTTTCTATATATTTCGTTTCTCAAGAAAAACTCAGTGAAATGGGCCGCAAGGTGGTGACGCCTCTAAGAACAAATCTTTTTACATATTGGATTATTCTACCATTATGGTAAATATGTAAATATCCTTAAATTAATCCACGACGCAGGTAACTTCTCTTTTCTTTACTTGTTCACACCTAATTCATATCATTCTTAAATGTTTTACTGACATCTTTTTTAAAAATTATTATTAGTTAATTACTTTTAAAAACACAATATAAACCACAGTCTTCAATCTAGTTATTGTTTATTAAATATAGACATTATATACATAGATAATAAAAAGGCATATATTGTGGATGGAATAAAAAATATTTATTTGTCAATATTTCGGTTGGCTGAACGGAAAATAAATATTTTTATTCAATCCAATATATGCCTTTTCATTATCTAAATATTTAAATATGGATTGCTCTATTTTCAGAACGATATATAATTGTGTACCAAAAGTGGCACCTCTTCCATTTATAATACATTCAAATAATGAAACGATGCTTTTTTTGTGTTATAACCTCATTAAAAAACGTAGAGTTGTAGATAAAGAATGAGCCACAACACCAGTTTCGGAAAATTCAGACAAAAACCAACAACCTATATACCGTAGTTTCTGGCTATGACCCTCATCAGTACAGGGACGGCTTCAATTTCATAACATCCTACGAGAGGGGTTATGGAATCGGTCGTATTTACCAAACAGGTGTTTGAGTTTGAATTTGCAAAAACTGGTGTGGTCGCTCATTAGTTATCACCAACTCTACGTTTTTTTACTGGAGTAATTCATTATTATAATGTTTTTTGAAAAGGAGAGGTGCCATTTTTTTTATACCTGAATATAACCATCCCGCAACTTTATGCTATATATCCACTTATAGACAAAAACTTAAGGAAGTTGTACCTTTTAAGCATGTATATCAGGATTTATACAATTACTCTGAAAGATATTACAGTGACCTTTATTGAAGACACATGAGATAACCAAGTGTGAACTAGATTGTCTCTGTCTCCTTAAAAAAATAGACAACCGGCGACATCCAAATTTGAAACTTCCTTAAGTTTTGTCCATGAGTGTAATATATTTATTGTATGACATATTTCTATGTAAACTGTTTCAACCCAAACCTCCGTTCAATCAAAGGTTAAATAAAATAGATGGAGATAGAACAACTTGGAAAGAAGTAGGCAGGTTTTAATCAACCTCTTCAGCTACATTATCACCATAATGAATGCAACATTTCTTCAGAAAGATTGCAATCTCTACTTCCCGTTTTTATGAGAATTCACTCATTTATCACACAGATGATCCCGTTTTATTTAAAAATACAAATGTATGGATCCAGGTTAGCCTTTTGTGGAAGGTGCTCTTACAACCAGAGATGGAACAAGATTCTTACACCGTTGCATTAACATATAAATAGGAAAACCTTCAAGCCAGTGCTCTTTATATAAAACAAATTCTGTATTTGCATATCAAGTTGCATATACCTGGTTTGGCGGAATGTCGTAAGGTAATGTTGAGATGTGTATGCAACATGAGGATATAAAGAAATATCGGTGCTTTTTGCTCCGTATATATGTATAACACTGATAAACTCATGTGCGCGGACAGGGGATTTGTCTATTGTATTTTAATATAAGGATTTTACGATGGAAAGTTTACTAAATGTACTCACCAAGAAGTGAAGTAGAGGTGCGCCTTGAGATATATCTGGGAATACATTGGAAAAAGCAAGGAAAATATATATACAAGTGGGAACTACAAACATATATACATATTGGACATACAAGCATATATACATATTGGACATACAAAATATATACATATTGGACATACAAACATATATACATATTGGACATACAAACATATATACATATTGGACATACAAGCATATATACATATTGGACATATAAGTATATATACACAAATATATGCATTTAGGTAAGGATTTACTGATCCTTTAGTTGAAATGAAGTAAAATTTCAGATAGAGGTGGGAGTCCAAATGATAAAACAGTCTGCAATACGTTACTTTTAACGGTGTAGATTGGCGAGCTTTCGGCACTCTTCCTTTGTCAGTCCTGTGGTGATTCAATTAAGTAAATAAAGGAATCCGAGAGAGAATTGCTAGCGACTGAAACATTTTAAAAATGAAATAAAAAATAAACGCATTGAAGACGTTTTATCAAATTGTCTCCTGCACTTGTAGTATTGGTAGCAGTCAAACTTTGTATTCAATGTACAGGGGGGATGAATCCAAAGGAATTATTACCCCTTTCTTTTCCACAACACACTCCCATATCTTTGATCAGGAACTAAGCAAACTTTGGAATAAAGTCTTGAATAAATAATATTGGAGAGATTATAAAAGAATTATGTTATAAAAGAAACGATATGTACGATTGTTTCTATAGAGTTACAATCCTCGAAATAAATGGGATTATTTTGATAATTCTTTTATACTTAAAATATAATTTTGAAGATATATATATGTATTTTTTTTTTTGAAAATAGAGCCATCCTTAAATAAATCTTTAATTAAAAAGGCATATATTGGATCAAAAAATCATTTATTTTACCAATATTTCAGTTGGCTGAACACCATCAAGGTGTTATAACATATTTAATGTGTGTCAACAACAAACTCAGCGCCACATAACGTCAACAGAATTAAGTTTTTAAAAATATGTTATATTCAATGGGGAAAAATTTTGATTATATGCCTCTTAATTAAAAAAAAATGTATGTATATTTTGAAGAGTTGAAAAAAAGAATCAAATAAAAGTCGGTGGACGAGTGGGTAACACCCTCGATTCCCGACAGCCATGAACCGGGATTGAATCCCGCGTTAACATTTTGTTTAATATGTGAATAATTCACATATTATTCATTGTTTCAATTATCATAAACTAGGTTGCTCTTGTTGAGCGGTACCTAATAAAGTGATTTTGGAACCGAAAAAAGAATCGCTTATAATTATCCTCAAGACAAATACCTCAATACGAAACTGTCTGTGGTTTAATGAACTAATCAAAAAGTTGTGCGGTGATACATTTCTCTGTAGGAATGTTTTGTGAATTCTCTCTGCAGGTGCACAAGATACTAACAACCTATTATTTCACTCTCCACTACTCTGAACTGTATCGCCTTGTATGCAAATAAGTGCACTAGCTAGTGTATTGGAATGACGATATTTCAACAGATGAATTTCACCGACTTATCTAGAGACACTAAACATGCGTCTATCAATGCCTATTTTCGAGCTCTTTCTAATATATATAAATGATTTGCATACGCTATGGTATTAAGTCGCTTATTTGTGAACTACTTCGAAATGGACTTAAAACTTGTAGTCCCCGATAACACGCTGATTTGCATATTCTGAGGTTGTGATTAGGCTAACAACACCGTAGCGCACAAATTCTATCTCTCTCCTCAATATATACTAAAACTATTACTACTATATTTAAAAATAAACTATTCACAGCATGGTTATTTCTTTTTCAAATATAAAATCTTTCATATTTTTTTTTTTTATACTACGATGGGAAAATATTGAAAGCCCCTGGCTCATCAGAGGGGAACCCTCCCGGTTTCATAAATTTACTAGTAATAGTCGCTTTTACTACTTTTTATGCTCGTAGAGTAATAACATTTTCTGAAAACTATTTTAGTTGGGAGAGAAGCCGGGACTTACACTCATGGACAAAACTTAAGGAAGTGAAAAGTCTTTGATGTCACCGGTCGTCTGTTTTTTATTTTTATTTTTGAAGGAAACAGAGGTAGACAGAGATAGAGAGGTACAGGATAGAGGTAGACAGAGTGTAAACACTTGGTTTCTCATGTCTCTTCAATAAAGGTCACTGTAATATCTTTCAGAGTTATTGTCCCGATATTCATGCTGAAGGTACAACTTCCTTAAGTTTTGTCCATGAGTGGATATCCATGTTAGAGATAATTGTCCGTCCATTAAGATATAGGACCTGGATCTATATGGGGAATAGGGACAGAAATACTTCGAGAGATTGATTCCTCTTTATCAATTTATTGAATAATCAATATTATCTATTATACCTATTGATTATAAGATATCTAAACTTTTTTTAGAGACGTAGGATTCTTTTTAAATAAAACACCTTTACTACTGTCTTTACTGCAATGAGGGATTAATGGGAGGGCCTGGCTCATCCGTGGCGAATCCTTCCTGCGGTTTCGCCAGAGTTATCTACCATACCGCTGTAATATTCCATCGGGCTGTTTTGCTTTTAAACTGATGATGAAGCCCTACAACTTGGGAAAGGTTTTTTTTAATGAACATAAGCCTTGAAGACAGTTGACATCATTTTATCATTACAGTGAGGGCAGTAGAAAATTATTTTATTTTGGCTTGAATATCTTATAATTTGATGGCGCGTTAATGATAATGCTAATATTGATTCTAATAATAAAAAGGGTCATATCCTGACCGCCCAATGAGTATTTTAGATAGCAGAGCGCCATCTAGTGGGACAAATATCAATTAAACGTTGATTTAGGCTTCTTCCATAATATTTGGCCAATCCATTCTCTTGATAAATCAAGAAAAGACAACCACGTACGCGTTTCGAGCTGTTGGCCCTCAGTGAGGTGAAGACTGTACCTTAACGACCAAAACTTTAGTCCTATAGGCTTCCTGAGATATCAAGAAATGATTATAATAATGTAATCAATACTTTTTTTTTCAGAAAGAGGGAGCGATCTCTCGGAATATTTTATTTGTCCTTTTTTCCTATCTCACCTAGATCCAGGTTGTAGGTTGACCCATTCTATGTGTGAGAGGCTGATGAGGTCAAAAATCCATAAATGCTATATAACAAGCCGCCCCATATAAAGCTTGCTGAGACTAAAGATAGAAAGAGACATGTTCGACCCCGTGGAAAGGTATTTAAAAAGATAAATTGGGAAACAGAAGACGAGATATTGAGGACGAACAAACCTATTGTCCCATCAGTAGAAATGTCACACGTGTCAGCCATACCTGTCATCTAGCGACAATTCACTCACTCAGTCGATGTTGGACTTGGTCTTATTTCAACCTTGTGTGGTTCTACCCCGTAATCCAAATGGGTTGGCCAAATATTAGGGAATATACTAAATCAACGTTTAGTTGATTTCTGTACAACTAGATGGCGCTCTGCCATATAAAAATCTCATGTGCTCGTGGTCAGGATATGCTTTTTTTTATATTATAACCCGAAATGTATCAGTTTTGATAGACTTTAATGTTGGACCTACGTTGTTATTCTTCCTATACCCCGAAGAAAATGAATTCCAAAGTCAGTATCAATGTTGATGCTAAGTCATCACTTGATATCGCCGGTAGTCTATTATTATTTATTATTTTTTTTTTTGAAGGAGAGAAGCAATTCTGTTCACACTTGGTTATATCGTGTGTCTTCAATAAAGGTCACTGTAATATCTTTCAGAGTTATTGTCTGAATCCCGATATACATGCTAAAAAGTAAAACTTCCATATGTTTTGCCAATTGATGGATATACTTTGGATTAACAAATAATAATAATAAGCCGGAATATATAAACTTTGGTAAACATGTAAATAAGATTTCATGTTTCCAAGAAAATGTCGACGAGACCACGGTGTACAGAGATATATGTAAATAACATGTTTCAAGGGAAATGATGTGTGATCAGAGAAGCCACAGCGGACGCACGGCGAGAGTTATTTCAGGAGGTTGTGAATTGATTAAGAGCCGTAATTGGGTTAGAGGTCACCTTTATTGTCTTCTGGTGACATTTGGAGGGAGAGCAGACGCCAACCTAGCACTCACCTCCATGGTCAAATACTAATATATAAACATTTATCATTGACACTTGTGTTAACTAATATATTTTCCTTTTTTTATTTTAGTTTTTTTCTAAATGATTAATATATTTTTATATATTAAAATCAAAGTAGGCATATCCTGCATACTTTGTTTTTAATATCAACACCTGATATTTTTATTTTTTCCTATTGTTTATTTCGTATTTATATATATATGTGTGGAAATATTTCAATGTATAAAATATTTATTAGTATTTTTTAATATATATGTTATTATTAGTTTGTATAGCTGGTGTGTATATCACAAGGTTATTTATTAATAATTTGGTTTTTATATATTTTTTTAATTAACAATGTTCTTCTGTATCTCCAATATTATCAAAAGAAACGAATCCCTGGATGGCAGATGAACAAAATACATTTATATAGAAACGTTCTTCCCTGATTATAAAGTAAATAAAACTTCCAGGGTTAAGTTTCTTGTTCAAAATTCTCTCCCCCTTCCAATATCATTAATATTTAAAATATGTAAAAATTAATTTGTATATAAAAATAGCATATATATCACACACACACACACAAACCTTTATTAAGACACACAGGTCTTACAGAGGATTCTCCTTGGGGTTACAAGACGGAGAAACCCATGAAAGTGGGAAATATACAAATGGGTGAAAATGGAGAAAGATTATATACACATGGTAAATATATACAGATTATTATCTCTGAATAATCCTATGGAAAGTAAGAATATGGATAGTAGTATATATATCATCAATATATTATCGTGATAATCCTGTTGAAGGACTGACAAGTCCGAAAGCTTGAAAATAAAAAGTTGTACAAGAAACCCTGGAAGTTTTAATCCTTTTATAAAATACATTTATTATAAGCCAATAACATATAAGAAATGAAAACATTCAAACTCGACTGTTTCACATATAAAACAAACTTCTACTGTTCTTACTTCGATGAAAAAGTATATTGAGGAGAGTTGGCTCATCAGTGGTAAACCCTCCCAGCGGTTTCGCCAATTTAATCTACCAGACCGCTTCTTAGAACTCACATCACATTGGGTGTCGCCTCCAACTTCCATCTTGTTCTGTTTCTGTGTAAGTTTGTACTTGGGGATTTTTCGAGCATTCCTCTTTATCAATAAATACGCGAATATGCATCTTTTATATAATAGTCATCTATAATCATAATAGAGCCTTTAAAAAATCTAAATTATATCTCATATTTTATAGATACACTCATGGACAAAACTTATGGAAGTAGGAAGTCTTTGAGGTCGCCGGTCGTTTATTATTATTTTTTTTTTTTAAAGGAGAAAGAGGCAATTTTGTTCACACTCGGTTATCTCGAGTGTCTTCAATAAAGGTCACTGTAATGTCTTTCAGAGTTATTGTCTGAATCCCGATATACATGCTGAAAGGTACAACTTCCTTAAGTTTTGTTCATGAATGTAAATTTGAACCTCTTTTTAAAATAGAGTATATTTGTACCAAGAGATTGTACCTTTCCCTTTAGTTATGAATTAGAACGAAGCATTACGTTTATAATCCTAGTAAAAAACTTTCCTAATGGTGGGAAGGAATAAGTAGGATGTTATGGAATTGAAGCTCCCCCTGTACTGATGAGGTTCAAAGCCTGAGACCATGGTGTATAAGTTGTCTTTTGTCCGAGTTTCCTAAAACTGGTGTTGTGGCTCATTCTTTATCCCTACTAGTAAATGTTTCTACTAGGGTGATAAGCATAATGCATTGTTCTAATGCATAAATAAAGGGAGAGGTGCCTATTTTGGTATATGAATTTTATTCTCCCACAACACTATGTTTTTAAAACTTAATTCTGTTGACGTTATGTGGCGCTGAGTTTGTTGTTGACACACATTAAATATGTTATAATACCTTGATAAAGGTTGGCGTTCAGCCAACTGAAATATTGGTAAAATAAATGATATTTTGATCCAATATATGCCTTTTTTTAATTAAAGAGTATATATATATGTTTGGAAAAACGGCAATTATTTATTTCAATATACAAGTGTATGTGTATACATTAAATAGACGTTTCTATTTGGATAGAGCTTAGAGGTGTGTGTGTAACTGTCAGATTAACGAATAAACCCCAGTTATGACAAATTCAGACACAGGGTTATTTTACACCTTGATTCATTCAATTTAAAAAAGAACGTACCTGGATCTGTGAGAAGATAAAATTATATTTTTCACGCAAACTTAAAAACTTAAATTAAGAAAAAGGCATCTCCTTATTGTGTGCAACTGAAATATTTATTCCGATATGTGGAGCGAGCCATCAGCAACTTTCAGTTGCACGATAAGGAGATGTCTTTTTTTTTTCTTAATGTATACACCTTATCCCAGTACAATATCACACATTTGTACTATTTTTTTTTCACATTAAAAACTCAAGTTTGTGTGTGTGTGCAATAAATGGAAAATTTTTTTTTTCCACACACAGATCCATGTACACCTTTTAAAAATATATATATTTATAACTGTGCTGCACAGACTATAGAACATTACAAAGAGAAATTCCCTACATAATCAGGACTGCAATAGATCAATCTCTGCAAAAGGATCACACAAGAATAATAAATTCAAGAACTTACCCCCCCCCCCCCCACTATAAAAACATCTGCTCAACTCCGTTACCGGAACACTATCTGTCCAGCGATTTCCCGCTCCGGGTCAAACGGTGTATTGCTGGACTGAGAATCCTATCGGTGCTCTTTGCTGATGATCGCCCCAGAATATTTAAAACAGACGGATGGCCATGCGAGATTTGCGGGACAAGAATGGAGCCGGGGCTACATCACCACTTACTCTCATGTATGGGGCTGAAAGACGAACGAGAAGTGCTCCTCAGTGAAATAGGCCTTGAGGAACTCTCTTTGGAGCTCCTGTTGAATGAGGTGGTGAGAAACAGAGCTGGAGCGTTTGCGTTGTTCAAATTTTGGAAGACGGCTGAAGAGAAGAGGAGGCTATATACATAATCTAATTGATGTAAAAATTATATGCAAATAATCTATGTCAGGATTAGAATGACGTAGACCAGTAAAAGGCTTGTTGCTGCTGTTGTATATAGTCACAGTGTAGAAAATACTATACCTACTACATGTGGGTTTCTCTCTGCATTCTTAGTTCTCTTCTCTTACTCTGTAAACTGGCGAATCCTGTATAGGACGAGAGGTCCTCAATAAAGGCTTTTGTTGTTGTTGTTGTTGTATATTTATAACTGTATAACATGGTTTCTCGGGCTATGTCCCTCATCAGTATAGGGGCGGCTTAGATTCCACAAACATCCTACGAGAGGAGTGTGATGCGTGAAATCGAACGCGAATCTGCCATGAAAGAAATTTTATAAATCTAAATTTTAAAAAAATATCAATAAGATCTCTGATATACACAGTCTAGCCATAAATTCTGTTACAATTTTATAAATTAAATGATCAAAAACTAATGGAATATAAATACATATTTTATTAGCCAATAGGACATAGATTTTAAATATATACAATCATTCAAAATGTCCTATTCCTAAATGTCCTATAGTGTATAAAATATTATAGCTAATAAATGTATGAGCAGGAGGTATGGAAGTTGTAAACATTTGAATTTCATCATTGTAACAACGTAGGCGTAAGAATTCGGAGAGAGTTGAAATGCCCTTGACACCGAACAGAACCTACTCTACTCTAACAGCACCTTGTCAATACGCGAGTACAAATGTATGGGCGATATAGAAACGTGCTGCCATCTATCGGCACTGAATGTAACTATTTATCAATATTTATATATAGCTTCAAATATATAGTACTATTTTTTTTATTTTATAAAATTATAAATATTATTAATATTTTATATTATGTATTATATATTTTTTGTGTATGATTTTATATATTAAATTGTACTCTTTAGAGAGAATAGTTTATTGTTTCAGAATGAAACGAAAAACTTCTCCTCTCAAATGTGTTTGATACATAATTATATATATATAATCAATATTCATATATTATATACACATTTATATATTTTCACAAATGCTTCATATATTCTAAGAGAAAATAATAAATATAAAATATTTACTTTTAGTTCCGATAGATGTCAGAACGTGTCAACACGGCTTCCCCCCATTTGGGCCTTTTTATAAACAATTGAAAGTATTTGACCGACAGTTATTCAATGGCTAAGTAAGTATGAGAGGGGACATAGATGAGGAATGACGTTATGTAGAATTACGATTGATGTACAATTAGGTGATGGAATATTTACAGTTGTTCTCTCAGGGAGATGTCACATATCTACAGCATATCATATTCAATTGTTAAATTATTATTAATCAGTGAGCATATTATAGATAGAGGCTGCCTGGCCGGCATTCATATTTATATGAAAAATAGACACTTCGGCCAGTTAGAGTTTTTTTTTATTTTCTCAACGTTTCAACAAAAAGTTTTAACGCCTTGCCAAATGCCTTATTTTTATTTACTTCTCCTGACGAAGGCAAAAGATTTTTGTTGAAACGTTGAGAAAAAAAAAAACTCTAACTGGCTGAAGTGTCCTATTTTTCATAGAAAGTGAGCATATTATCATCACTGATGCTACTCTGCGGAATTACAGATTGTTTTGTGGTAAGAATGGAAGTCAACTTGTGTCGGCTATATATAAATAAATACTTTTAAAACTCCCCAATTACTTGTTGTTGATTAACGTCGTTAAACACAAGGACGTTACAGGGTCCTCCAGACAGGATCAACACTGAGATAGAACCTATAGATGTAAGTCTTGGTAGATGCCAGGACATTGTCATCCAGGCCTCGCCCGAAGACCCAGCAATACCCAGCTTTACAATCGAAATTTCTGAAGTGGACTAATTTTTAAAGGCACTGAGATAGGAAAAAAGCAGAAGACGATGTGTGCCCGTTTTTTTAAACATAGATCTAACTTGAGGCCTGTAAAAAGTTAAGACTTGACTTATAGGAAGAGACTGTTTTTGACTTGAGGTGCCAGTAGGTTCCTTGAGCTACGCACAGCATGCCGCCGGGTTGCTTCATCAAGTGCATTGAGACTTTAAATGCACGTAAATAAAATCATATACCATAATTTTTGTTATTATTATCCCTAGTACACGTGGTACAGGCCATGATAATCATGGTGGGTAGTTAGAGACTGATTTTACTGTAAGTGCACCACATGTCTACACATGTAAAAAACAGTTCGCCTTTTGCATTTCCAAATGTTCCAGAACCCTGTTTGGTTACTTGCACTCGCTGTTGGGGTTAGACTTTTGCAAAAATCGGTGGCTATGGATCATTTTTTTTAATTAGAAAAAAAAAAGTGCCTAATGCGGGATTCGATCCCGGGTCGTAGCGGTATAAGTTTAATGGCTTAGACCACCCGACCCCCTATGTACCATAATGAATGTACCATTCTATATATATTCTAGTTAACAAGTTAAAACCGAACAATTAAATTATCATATTTTGTAATTATTAGAACACATTATGATGTATAATAGGGGGGTCGGTGGAAGGCTGGTTAAACCGTTTGGTTTACGACCACTACGACCCGGGTTCGATCCCCGCATTGGACACTTTTTTCTGTGAAAAAAAAATGCTCCAATGGCCCCCCGATTCTTGCAAAAGTCCAACCCCACCAGCGAGTGCAAGTAACCAAACGGGGCTCTGGCACATTTGTAAGTGCAAAGTCGAACTGCTTTCACATGTGTAGACATGTGGTACGCTTACAGTAAAAAGCAGTCGCTAACTACCCACCATGATTATCATGGCCTGTACCACGTGTACTAGGGATAAGCAAAAAAATAAAAATTTGTATAATTTATGCACCTTATCCCAGTCAAGAATAGTTGATATTTATTCCGATAGATGACGCAACCCATCAGCAACTTTCAGTTGCACGATAAGGAGATGCCTTTTTCTTAATTTATGTACCTTATCCCAGTACATTATCACATTTGTTCTATTTTTTTTTCACATAGTATACATTAAGTTCTTAATTTATCTAAATCAACATTTAAAAGTTTTAAAGTCGATACAGGATATATTTTCAGTTATAAATATTCTTAAAATAATTGAAAAGGTTTAAAAACGATATATCAATCATATTATTGAAAAAAATTCTTTATTTTATTTTATTAGCGATAAATATATATATTTCAAATACAAAATTATTTTGTTTAAACTAACAATATATATTTACGATTTTCTATAGAGTGAAAACTATCCGTGGAAAATTATTTAAATATATACTCTGTGGGTTTTTCTCCAAAAGACAAGCAGTCAGGATTTATCTCCCGTCACCCGCAAGTTCCGCCATTAGTAATATAAAAGAATGGTAGAAACGGCTTAATGAGCTTTATATAGATTAGCCATTTGTGTGGACTGGGATGGACCGAAAGTTTAAATGGAAGAAAAAAGAGATTTTAAGTTCAATATATTTGGGGAAGTAAATTTATTCTATCTTTTTTTTAAAATGTTTTACTTCGATAATATATTCCATATATGTTAGAGTATAACCGATTTAGGAGAATAAAGATAAAACTCAATTTTTTTAAAGGATTTTTTAAAATAAAAACGTTTAATATTGTTTTTAGTCTTCAAAAGCCATGGTCCACCTGTGCTGTGTGAGCAGAAGAGCTTAAATTGACCAGTTCCATTATATGTATGTTCCATATGTAAATACCTGTTTTCTTTCCTCTTTTCGCTCTCCACTTCTCCCACCCATATTTCCAAAAAAAAAAAATGTTTTTATCCAAATCCATATTCTTATTTTCCATAGGATTATTCAAATAATAATCTGTATATATTTACCATGTGTATATAATCTTTCTCCCTTTTTACCCCTATGTATATTTCCCACTTTCATGGGTTTCTCCGTCTTATAACCCCAAGGAGAATCCTCTTTAAGACCTGTGTGTCTTAATAAAGGTTTGTGTGTGTGTGTGTGTGTGTGTTTAGTCTTCATATATGTTTTAATATATAAATGTGACTTAAAGTTGAAGGAGGATTGTATTTTCATCTATCGAAGAAGGCACCTCTCCCTTCAATTAATCATTAAAGCAATGCACTATGTTTATAACCACAGTAAAAATCTTTACTAGTGGCGATAATTTCAGACAGAAGCCAGCAACCTGTGTACCGAGGCTCTAGCCCTCATCAGTACAGGTTTTATATGATCCTACGGCATATTGTGGCTCATTACTCATCAAAACCAGTGCAGTTTTTTTTACTAGGGTGATAAACATTGTATTTTTATAATGCATATTTAAAGGGAGAGGTACCTTTTATCACAGGTTGCCTCTCCCGTCAAAATAAGCGCCATCTATTGACTGTCTCCGCAAACTGGCGGACTCAGGTTAGTGACAAGGCCACAATATCAACTTTAGCAAACTGAGAAGCGTCCACTTAGAGACCATGGTTTCGGGCTAATGGCCCTCTTTAGCTCAGTTCGGACTTTACTCCATGAGATACACAAGGGATCTAATGGAACCTTCACAATCTGCCAAAGAGGTGTTTTGCTGGTAGACTGACGAAGGTCGTTAGCCCGAAACCATGGTCTCTAGGTGGACGCTTCTCAATTTACCAAATTTGGTGTTGTGGCTTTGTCACTGACCCCAGTCCGCTAGTTTGCGGAGACGGTCAATAGATGACGCTTCGTTTTAACGTCTATTTTGACGGGAGAGACAACCTGTATTGTTATAGATCAATCTCTTCCAAAAAAATATCTCTCTCTATATATACTGTAAGTGTAAATGTATAAATAGTTTCGAAATTTCTCTGCTAAGTCAATAAGAAAACTTTTTTTTTCATAAAGGTATAATAATATGGTTTTTTTCTTATATCAATACATTTAAAAATTAATAAATTTCGCGCGCGCAAACTATACAAGTATTTTAAATACTTGTATTTGCAAAAATTCAAGTTTTTAGATCTCAAAATAAGAGAATAACTACCCACATAAACTTTATCTACAAGCTTGATAGAGTGGAGGTAAGAAAGAAGAAGATAGTGTAACCTTTACTAACGTCGTTTAATACAAAAGTATTTTATCAACAAAATGATAAATAACATATTTTTATTGAAATGGAAACACCTCGATATCTATTTCAACCAATAATGTTGTGTAAAAATTATAAATGAACACACAATCATATTTATATAATGGAAATTATTAATTTTTATTTAAAATATAATATATAAAATATATACAAAGATTCATATATATATAGTTAATATTTTATAATCCTTTTTTTTTTAACGAGATGTAGATTGAAGTCACTAGTCAAAAATTTAAATTTAAAATAAATCATAGATATAATTAATGCTCGTTTTAAACTCTTTTTTTTTTTTACAATGAAATGCAAGTTCTTTTTTTTTTATTAATAAATTTTCGTTTGATTCCGTTTAAAGGTTTTGTGTTTGACATTACATTATTTTCTTAGAGTAATTAACGAATATAGGTTAATTCTATCTCTCTTTATTTTTATGGCAAGCATCGTCAACTTTCTTTAAAACATATTTTTACAAGAGTTGCCACCTCTATATATTTTATATTTATTTTTTTGCCGCATTATTATTATTATATTATTCTCTCAAATTGAGTGTTTTCTCTCGTCTTTTTTATTTTTGGTTTAAAACAATATATTCTCCCTGAATGGACAAAACTAAAATATCATATTTAGAAATGGGGTGGTTTTTGGTACAAGTCAAGTAATTCTTTGTCATACACAAAGAGAGATATTCCTTGATTAGAAATGAATAATAAATATTTAAAGTTTGATGGAAATAGGTGGTGCAACTTCCATATTTACACATTTGGGACTGGACGGCGGTGACTTGGTTCTTTCGACGTTGGTCGCATCTTGTCGTGTGAAGAAAGAGGTGAAGAATTTCTTGGTGTAGTTGATTTCGAAGAGCTTTTCCTTGGTCTTGAAGAAATCCGAGGCCAGAGCTAGGAGAACGGGGAGCAGAAAGAGAGAGTGGAAGGATGCAAATCCGATAAGAAGGACCACGTTCACGGATACGGATAAGAACGTATCCGAAGGCAAGAAGAAGACCACGATCACGCCAATTAGGGTGGATAGGCAGCTTTGGACGATCGGATACCCCGTGTAGCGAAGAGCGTTTAGAATTCTCTGGTTGGAGTCGGGTTCCTCGCAGGCGACGTAGGCGTAGGAGACGTGGCACGCGTAATCGACGGACAGGCCTATGGAGAGAATAAGGGATATGCTAACGATGGAGTCCAAGCTGACCCCGAAGAAACTCATGAAGCCCATGACACCTATCTCTATCGAAACCATGGTGAAGGCGACGCAGAGAACGCACGTGAGGTTGGGGATAAAGAGCAGGATGATAACCAGCAGGACAATGGTGGCGAATCCTATGGATTGAAGGGTCTTCAGCTTCAGTATGCTCCAGAGCTCGAAGAAGGGGAAGGAAGGATAGTAGACGGCCACTCGGAACGGTAGGGTCTTCTTGATTTCCTGGCTGTTGACGAAGAGGTTCTTCTTATCCGTGCTGCTCTCCAGGTCATACGCGAAAGGGAAGAACCTGCTCGCCACGATCTCGGTTTGGTTGTCGTTGAACACGACATCCTTCGTGAACATCCTCCCGAGGGGGAATCTGAAGAAAACCTCCTTGAGTCCAGTGAGGAAGTCTTCCTTCACCGTCATGTTCAGTCCCGTCAGCATGTTCTGGGCCCGCGGATCGCTCTGGAATTCCCTGAAGGCTCTCAACCAGGACCAAGTGACCGATGGATCAGCCATGTTGGGCATGCTCTCGAACCGGGCGAGCATCCTTTCCACCTCCAGTTGGACTCGGGGATCGGAATAGTCCAGAGGTTGGTTCACGACGACTTGCAGCCGGATCTGGTACTTGGTGAAGTAGCGGTTCACGACGCCGAACATGTCGTAGGCGTAGGAATCCTTCCGCACCAGGTCCTTCAGGTCCAGGTCCTCCTTGATGAGCGTTAGGCCGTAGAAGGAAGCCGCCAAATAGCCGAGGAACACCAGGATCACCCCAAGTTTGACGTAGGAATGGGCCAGGAGTTTCCCTACCACGTCCCCGATGAATAAACTGATCCTACTTCCAGATGGGGCTTCCACGTCTTTAGCCGTAGACGCGATGGTGCAGAAGGGAAAGGGGAGATTGTCTGCGACACAAAGATTACAAGATTAAACCTTAGAGAATTGAGAAAACATAAAATATTGAAGTAGGTTCTTAAATTAGATAGCTCTTTCCAGAATGGCTGCATGGTTTATCTTACTTATGTGTATACCAAGTATAAATAACAAACTGTAACTCCTCAAACTACATCATTCACTGCCTCATCCACTGATGAGTTCTACTCATCCCCAGCAGACATCATACAAAATATCAAGATCCGCAGACTTTATACGCTACTGAGTGGAAATGAGAAAAAAGAAGACGATGTATCTTTTAGAAAAGCATGTTATGATGAAACTGTGAAGTAAATTCATCTTAAACGGATATTTCTGGTTTTACTAATACCAAGGGATTTCAAGATATTTCTTGGACGACGGATTCTATGAAATATAAAGCGTATAAAACCGTACAGCATCCAAAACCAGCACTTGAAATAGACAAAATACGAATATATAGTCTGTTGTCTTTTCACTCGATAATCTACCTTATAGAATAACTTTATATTCTACACTTATCTTTAAATATGCTAGAAAAATATAAAACTGCTTGGCATCACCTCATGAATTGAACCTCCACTTGACTCGTAGATAAAACACAAAGACAACTCGGGTAGTTGGTGACTTCAGTACGTGGCTCCAGGAACCTGGGTTAACCAAATTGATAAATAAGAAGAAAGCAATTGGTTGAGCCGAGGGGACAAATAGGAATCTTATTAAGAGCTTACGTTCTTAGTCTGATGAAGGATGTTAACCCGAAAGCTCGCGCTATATGTAAATAAAGAAACATTTCAAGTTTCCACTATCGATATACCTGGTGGTTATCTTCGACCAAATTGCTACCTCTCTCGCTTTTGGGAAATCAAACATCCCGGGCATAGTTTCTTGTAGAAATTCTTTTTTAACTCACAATATTTCGGCCCTTGGAGCCCTTATACTGAGTTAGTACTGAGTAAATATAACATACTGTGTATTATAGCTAGTCAGCAATACTCCTGTAGAGGGGCACAAGGACCGAAAGCTTGAGGCTTGAGTAATATTCCTACGTTCAACTTGTCGCTACCTTTCCTGTCTGGGTCCACCGTCCTCCAGACGAAGAAGCCATGGCGACCGTCCCGTTCCAGCCTGCCGAAGTAGACCATGACGCCGGCGAAGAAGGTGATCTGGTAGATGAAGCAGGCCACGATGGCCGCGGAGATGTAGATACAGAAGTAGTGGACGGCCGGGAACGGGGTGACTGTTCCCACGAGGAAGGCCACCACGTTGGTCAGCGAGGTGATGGTGATGGACACTCCCACGTGGCCGAAACACTTCTCCATCCTCTGTTCTACGGGCAGCTTGGGGTCGGTCTGGTGCCAGGCGGTGATGAGCATGAAGGTGTCGTCCATGCCGATCCCTGGTGGACACACAGCGTTTCAATGTTTGTTGGACTTCACTCTACACATATGTTCTCATCGAGAGGTAGCTGTATAACCGATATGTATAAATTGTCGACAGACACGATTCGGGATCGAATCCCCCCGCTTAGCCATTTTTTTTCCTGAATAAATAAAAATGCTTCAATAGCCCCCCGTGTTTTTGCAGAAGTCCCAACACCCACCAGTGAGTGCAAGTAACCAAACGGGGCTCTGGCACATTTCTAAGAGCAATGTCGAACGGCTTTCTACAAGTGTAGACATGTGGTGTACTTACAGTAAAAGCAGTCGCTAACTACCTACCATGATTATCATGGCCTGTATCACGTGTAATAGAAATAAAAAATATATCTGTTATATGTGCATCACCAATGAAAATGTACGGACCAAATTGTGCCTGAAGGACACCAGAAAATATGGTTACAAGAATCCGAATAAAAACAATGTGGACAGATCTAACATCCCCTACCTGGTGTTGGAGGGACACCGGGGAGAAACCAACTGGATTGAGGAATGGACGGACTCTCACTTCTTAAGAAACTAAAGGCGAAATATTTCTCCAAGACAATAACACTTAGTTTCAAACCCTATCTTGGTGAATAGTAGACATTCTATGTAAACCCTACAACACCACTCTGCAGCCAAGTTTCTTTATTCCTTTATAAAAATGATCAAGATGACAAGCTTTCGAGTGTATATTGAGAACTCTTCTACGGACCTGTTTAAAGAAACACTAGTAAAGAAAGTTAAATTCTCTTAAAGAAGTTTCAATTTAGTTCGAAACCTTCCATTCGAACGACGGTCCTAAATGTAGAGCTATGAATTAATGACATCTGGCCAATATATTCCGTCAAAGAGTTCCTGTTGTCACCTCTATGTGAAAATCCAATCAATTCTGAGGAACTTCATATTAACATAATGTTCTCTATGTACACACCAAAAGAGGCACCTCTCCCGTTAAAGATGCATTAAAACTGCATTTTGGTTTATCCCTTCACAGTACAGACCGTTATGTTGGTGATGGAGAATATGACAAAACACCAGTTTTGTATTCTGGTCTATAAAATCAGCCCTATCAATTCAACAGTTTAAACATATTTATGGCAAATTCGACCGATTTCAAAACTCCCCATGTAGGATGTTTGAATTTGAAGCCGCCCCTGTGTACTGGAGGGCTATCGCCCAAAACCATGGCATGCAGGTTGTTGGTTTTTGTCTGAATTTTCCAAAACTGGCGTTATGATAAAGAAGGAATCCCCACTAACGGTATAACGTAACGTTCTATACCGGGGTGAAGAACAGAAATGCCATGTTTTAATACATCTTTAACGGGAGAGGTGCCACTGTTGTTATATGAATGCCGTCCTCCCGTAACTTTATGTTGAAGTTCCTGTATATCGGCAATTGTCCTTGGTGGTTTCCTTCACTAACAAACACGCTGTGTCACAGTTGGAAAATTCCCTCAAGGTCTCTACCAATCACAGAAGTAAATTGTTCTTCCGATAGCGTTTGTTTATTAACGTGTATTGTCATTCATCTGTCTTTTGGTATTTTTTGTTGTTAGCAAGTCCTTTGTAAAACTTCTTCACAGGGTTACAGATGCACGCAGTATCCCGCACTTATTATGTTTTTTTTTTTCTGGTAGCCACATACACTCATGGACAAAACTTAAGGAAGTTGTATATTTTAGTATGTATATCGGGATTCAGACAATAACTCTGAAAGATATTACAGTGACCTTTATTGAAGATACACGAGATAACCAAGTATGAACAAAATTGGCTATGTCCTCTTAAAAACTACAAGCGATATCAAAGACTTTCCACTTTCTTAAGTTTTGTCCATGTGAGTGTATATCGAATATCTTTAAAAAATATCTCCATTTCCAGCATATAACGTTATTCAAGGAGGTCCGTTGGTTATAAACCATCGAGTTTCGACAGTCACGATCCAGTTTCGAATCCCACCTTGGACACTTTTTTTTAAGTAGTAAAGGAAAAATTGCTTCCGCACGATTCTTTCAGATGTCTAACCACCCCACCAGTGTGCACAAGTAACCAAACGTATTGCTTTCAAAAATATCAGCAAACAAATCTAATGCAATAGCTTATTATACATTTTTTTAGATCATCATTATGTAAGGACCAATCAACAAGTGAATGACTTTGAGATGAAGAGTAAAGCCAGTTCAATTTCTATTTCACTACCTATGTAAATAACACAAGATGATTATTACCTTACCCAATTGGGAGAATCTGTATGGGGCAAGTCCCTAATAAAGGCTTTTGTGTGTAAGTGTGTATTTTGCTACTCTGCAAACTTCCCTCATTGTTTATCTTGTATCTTATAAATATTGATTTGTTCTTGTCTTTAATAAATCGCCGTGTTTATTCTGAAGTTTGTCTATGGGACAATATTCCATCCTATCTCAACAGATAGGTTGTGGGATTCTGAAGTTTCATTGGAGTACCTTCTCTAACTTTAGATGAAACTTATGCCGGGAGGATATTGATATAAAGAGACAAAGGTCGCCTCTCCCGTCAAAATAGACGCTGGTGTTGTGGCTTTGTCATCGAACCGAGGCCGCTAGTTTGCGGCGACGGTCAATAGATGGCGTCTAGTTTTGACGTCTATTTTGACGGGAGAGAGGCGACCTTTGTCTCTTTAGATTCTCTAATCTTGTTTTTTCTCCTCCTTTTTAATTTACTGACATAACCGTGTCAATGAAACTTTATGGAAAAAGCCAAATAACAATTAAAACATCCATTATTCAAGGACCTTTAGAAAACAATTATATAATTTAATAAGTTATTTGACCTTGGGAATTAAGTAAAACAATGGAGAAATTAGTTTATAATCGCGCGCATTTTGTGACACCGAGAAATTTAATCTTAAAAAAAGGTATATATAAATTGATTTCCTCTCTCTCTTTAAAAAATATTGTTCTTTAATCATTGTGTAATTCCGTGATGTAATTATCTGTGAAAAAAACACTTGAGAACTCGACCATGAAGGTGATTTCTTGATAGCAATTATTGTGAAGTAATTAAAAAGGATTATTTTTCTGTGTGTGTGGCGAATGTATTGTGACATTTCTTGGGAATATTGTGAGGAAGAAGAATATAAAAAAACAATCTTTTATAAAAGTGAAGCGCATTTATTCTTTAAAGGAACAATAAACATAACTAGGTAAAATTAAAAGCAGCTACATAGGGTTAATTAAAGAATACATAAATAAAAGAATAAAACACCTCTTTGGCAGGTTGTGAAGATTCCATTAGGTCCCTTGTGGATCTCAAGGAATAAAGTCCGCCCTGAACTGACGAAGGCTATTAGCCCGAAACCATGGTCTCTAGGTGGACGCTTGTCAGTTTCCAAAACTTGTGTTGTAGCTTTGTCACCTACACGAAGCCGCTAGTTCGCGGTGACGGTCAATAAATGGTATCTAGTTTTGACGTCTATTTGGACGGAAGAGTCGACCTTTGCTTTTGTAGATTTTCTAATCAAAATAGTTCTTTTTGATTTCTACCTTTATATGTTATTTTTTTACCAATACCTAGTACACGTGGTATACAGGTCATGATAATCATGGTAGCCTTTTACTGTAAGCGCACCGCATGTCTACGCACGTAGAAAGCATCTCAATTTTTGCTCTTCCAAGTGTTGCAGTGTCCCTCGATTTGGTTAATCACACTAACTGACGGAGCTGTGAAAAAATCAGGGGCCATTGAAATAAAAAAAGTGCTCAAAGCAGGATTCGAACTCGGGTCGTGTTATTGAAAATTAACAGTGTATTGTATTCCTCAGTCACTCTTTTTGTGTTGATTTCTTGCTTCCCTCTTTCTTATTATTATTTTTTTTTCTTTCCTTTTCTTGTTTTTTTTTTCTCTTTTTCTTCTGTATATATCGTTATTTCCTTTGTCTCACTGCTTTGTTCTTATGCATACCTCTGGTGAATCCTGTATAGGGTCAGTGACCCTAAATAAAGGCTTTTTTGTTGTTGTTGTTGTATTCCTCAGTCAACGTGCTTTATTGAAGGAGCGTACAGTTATCGTGGGGTGAGCTAAGGGACAGATAATACTGTAAACAAAGACACACCGCTAGAGATTTTTCTGTTTATCGCTTCCAATTAGGTTTTCGTGTAATGGTAAAAGCTCATTTTTTCAAAACTCCTCAAATAAAATCTTTAAGAACCAATGAGAGAAACTAAAAACAACGATTTAAAGAGGTTATCAAAATCTACACGCATTTCCGTTACAAAACAACCGAGAAACTTCCGCCAATAAAAAAAAAAGCTGTCCATTGAGCCAAACGTTAGAGATAAATATCAAGATTTTTGTCTCTCTCTCTCTCTCTCTCTCTCTGTACACACTACACGCACTTCCTAGATATTCAACAATATTGTGTTTTTCCTCTTTCTCTCTCTGTATGGTTGGATGTAATCTATGGAAGAAGTCACTGCCATTGTTTCAATCTCGGTATATGCAAATTGGTCAATATCATCGAACTAATTTACACATTGTTCCGTCTACACAATAATTGACCTATCCGGGTGAAACTTGGCAACAATATGGAGATAGAAGAGAAGAAGCTACTGCCATAGTTACAAACTTGGTGTCTGCAGATAAGTCTGATAAATGGTAGATTTGCATATTCCGTTTACTCAGCATACTCTGGCGAGATCGGTTTATTTCTCGGTTAAATACGAGGGCTGTTCGATAAGTAAGGTAAAAAGAATGTAGATGGCGACACCTATCTCTCTGGTGGGCTAGGTTCCTTTATCTGACGTCAAACCTCCGCCTTCTAGAATGCTCGCCTAGTAGCCAAAAAAAATAAATAAATAATAATAATAATAATTTCAAGCTGTTATCAAACTTTTTTTTAAATGTTGGTCGGCTTCTCAAACTAAAGCCGAGCTGAAAGAAGTTCACGGAGACTCAGCCCCATCATTTAAGACCATTTATTACTGGATGAATGAATTCAAACGTGGCCGAGAATCAACATAAGATGAACCACTTCTCGGACGGCCTATGGATGTAACCACGCCAGAAAGGATATCAAAAATTTATTGCGTCGTTATGGAAGATCGATGAGTGAAGATACATGAGATAGCTGAGACCATCTCATTAGACAGGGGGTGTACACCATATATCCTTTATGTAAAATTACAGATGAAGAAGCTGTGTGCCAGATGGGTGTCGCGATTGCTTACGATCGACCAAAAACGCAGCGGACAGATATTTCCCAGCAGTGTTTATTGTTGATCACTCTTAATCTTTGGGACTTTTGGCGTCGTTTTGGGACGGTAGACGAGATCTGCATTAGGCATTATAGTTCAAACACCAGTCAAAGCAGTGGACCGGGTGAAAGGGCCCCGAAGAAGACAAAGTCTGTTGTGTCAGCCGGAAAGGTGATGACCACTGTCTTTTGGGATACCCAAGGAATAATTATAATTGGCTACTTGAAAATGGAGAAACAGACGACCGGCGACATCAAAGACTTTCCACTTCCTTATGTTTTGTCAACGAGTGGAGATAAACCGCCGATTTTTAAACAGTCACGACCCGGGATTGAATCCCGCATTTCTGAAGGAAAAAAAATGCTTAAATGGCCCCCCAGTTCTTGCAGAAGTCCAACTCCACCAGTGAGTGCAACTAAATATACTTGTAAGTGCAAAAAATAAAACAGCCTTCTACATGTGTAGAGAAATGTGGATGTATTTAGAGTAAAAGCAGTCGTCAACTACCCAACATGGCCTGTACAACGTGTACTTGATATAAATAAATGAAAAAAAAAGTATCATTATAATTGGCGAAACCGCTGGGAGGGTTCACCACTGATGAACCAATCCCTCCAAATATTTTTTCATCACAGTAAGGACAGTAGATGTTTGTTTTATGTGTAAAAGAAACATTCGTGCTTCAATGCTTCAATATATAGATGGCGTGTTATCACCTTATAAATAATTAGGAATATAATTATAATGACAAAATTATTATATTTATCATCATCTTATTTTATTTAATCGAACTTAGAGTCCATTCTTCAACTAACTTCCAAATTACATATTGGCAGAAATATGAACGTGACAGACCTCACATTATGTAACCTACTGAAATATCATCTAAAAAGGTTTTATATTGTGTAACAATAAAACCGAAACAAATAAATACAAATCTCTATTTTGTTTATGTAACTTTTACATTTTCACAGATTATGAGACATATCAACATATTTCCCCCTTTTTTATGGAATTTAAAATCAATCAATCACAATTTGATTTGTTTTTCTTCCTTTACTTAATGAGAGGAAGAGATGCTATGAAACAATGGGGTAATGGACATACAATTTCCGAATTTCCACATTATATATGCTGCTAACATGCAATTATGGAAAATGTGTTGCATATGGAAATATAGATACAAGTTAACACAAAGCAATAACGCGCCATCTATACATATAAAATAAAAGGACTTAAAAGCGCGGATGTTTCTTCCTTCAGTGTAGCATGTAAAAGCAGAATGATCCAATACAGTATTAACGCTCTGAGAAGCGGTCTGGTGGATTAAATTGGCGAAACCGCTGGGAGGGCTCACCACTGATGAGCCAAGCCCTCCCAATATATTTTTTCATCGCAGTAAGGACAGTAGAAGTTCGTTTTATGTATAAAAAAAACATCCGCGCTTTTAAGTCCTCTTATTTTATATGTATAGATACAAGTGTTGTCAGTGTTGGATAAATTTGGAGATTTCAATCAACATCGAACTTTGTGGCTGTTGAGATTTTAAGACGATTACTTTTTTTCTCCCGTAATTTGTTCGCTATAGTGTTTGAAAGTTGTTACAAGTTTTGAGGTGTAACGTTGGTTTCCTAGAGAACTTCAGAGAATAATATTTATATTTTGATTTAGTTGTTTCAGTGATTCTCTCCTCAGGGGAATGATTGAAGGAGCGAGTGACTGAAACTTCGGAAACTAAATAAACAACTGGTTGATTTAGCTATATGTATTTTATTTTATTCATTTTTTTTAAATATAATGATGTGATATTTAGGTGTGTGAGAGAGATTTTTTATAGATACTGTAGATACACACACAGTGTAGATACACGAGAGACTCACCCAACATGAGAAAGAAGATGAAGACGTTGATGAGAATGAAGGGGATGTTCAGGAGGACGCAGGCCGCGAAGGAGACAGCCACGGACCACAGAGCGGCCACGCACCCTGCCAGAGCCAGCCACGGCTTGCCCCGACTGGGAGGTTCCAGGGAACTCACCCACATGGAAGACACGGCCATCAGGAGCACCGCAGGCAACAGGTACTGTACAACTGACCGCATGTTCCTCTTGAATTCCCCAGAGATCGTGTTGGCGGCGAAGACGTGCACCGACACACGCTCGCCTCTAAAACCCCGCACGATGTGGATAAACTCCTCCTCCCACTGAACGCTACGTTCCGGCTGGGAAGTCCAATCGAGAAAGTAAATGATCATGATGGCCTTAGCTGACACCACGCGGTGGCCCGAGAGCCGGACGCCCCCCAGGATCTTGCCGAAGAACTGCGCCCTCCGAGTGAGGATGTCGATATAGAAAGGATAGGATAGGTTATACGTGCCGGCCTCGATGCCGTCGATGTGTTTGGCGATGAAACGATAAGGCTGGATGTCGCATGCCCCACGGAGAGATCGGGCACACACCTGGCTGTAGTTGAACCCCTCAACTCCCACCCGCATCCCCCTCACTCTCCCGTCCAGCTCGGCGATCTCGCGGAAGATATCGGACCTCAGGACCGACCCGTGGTCCGCCGCCGTCACCAAGACGACTCCCTGATGGCCCACTTCAGTCAGGTCGCCGTACTCGAAGTTACTGGAGGTGTTGACGGGGAACAGTCGGTCGATGAGCGCCTTGTCTCCTACGGCGAGACCGTCCCGGGGGGTGTAGAGCGACACGAGGTCGGACTGTATGCGGGGCGGGCCGGCGAGGAGGACTCGGGTAAAAGCGAGGGCCACAAGAAGGACGCCTGAGGCGAGTGGCAAGGCGGTAAATACACCCGGGCGCCTCGATGCCACCGCCCCCAGTCGGGCGAACGCCCGTGCCAAACGTCCGTCCAGGCCGCGCTGCATGGCAACTATTGCGCCATCGCTAGGTGGCGCTGTCCAACAACCTGCAAACAACAGAGTTATGATAATCACTAAAGAATAAGTAAACTTGTAACTTCCTTTTTTATAATTACAGAAGCTTTCGCGGAGATTACCTTCTTCACCCAAAATATGAATATACTGACATGATAATGACCATTTCAGAAGCTTTCGAACACCTGCCCTTCTTCCGCTCACAATTTGAGAACGTATATTGAAACATACGAGGGTTGTCCGTTAAATAAGTTCCACGGGGCACCACTGTCGTGAGGATCGCTTTTAAGCTCGAGCCGACTGCACGGGCTCGTAGCTTGTTCTCCTCACTCCAATTTCCAACCAAGGACACGTCGCTGGTAAGCTTAGTCTTGGCTGAGCAGCCGTTAGTGATGGAGCTTCCCCTCGTGTCTCCCGCCAGCTGCGAATTACGGTCAGTAATTCGATTTTTGGCCGCAAAGAAGAATTCGGCGAAGGACATTCATACTGAACTCTGTCAAGTGTATGGAGAAGGGTGTATGAGTTCCGGGATGGTGCGCAGATGGGTCAGAGAATTTAAAAACAGCCGAACAGACGTCCACGATGAACCGCGTGCTGGACGGCCATCGGTTTCGGACGAAACCATTGCCAAAGTCGAAGCGGCAATGCTTGAAGATCGACGGGTTACTGTGCGGAAGCTCTGCGATTTGGTTCCTGATGTCAGTAAAACCACCATCGACAAGATTTTGCGTGAACATTTAGGGTATTCAAAGGTCTGCGCAATATGGGTTCCGAAAATGCTGACTGAAGACCATAAACGGCAGCGGGTTTATGTTGCCCAGAAATTTCTCGATTGCCACAAAACTGACGGAGAGGAATTTTTGGATTCGATCGTTACTGGTGATGTGACATGGGTACACTACACCACACCGGAGACAAAGGAGCAATCCAAGCAGTGGAATCACATTTCTTCGCCGAAACCTCTAAAGTTAAACAAACACTTTCTGCCGGGAAACTTATGGCTACCGTCTTTTGGGACCGAAAGGGCCTATTGTTGTGCGACTTTATGCGTCTGGGTACAACAATCAATTCCGACCGGTACTGTAAGACCTTAAAACAACTTCGACGCGCGATTCAGAACAAGAGGAGAGGGATGTTAACCAAAGGGGTGCGTTTTCACCACGACAACGCTCGGCCGCACACCGCCCGTCAAACCACCGCCCTCATCGAAGAATTTGAATGGGAATTGGTGTCACACCCACCTTACAGCCCGGACGTAGCTCCTAGTGACTTCCATTTCTTCCCCGAGTTGAAGAAAAACCTGGGGGGAACCCAATTCCAGGACGATGACGAGTTGGAAGAAGCGGTTTTAGGCTTCTACGTGGCCAGGCGGCAGAGTTCTTCGACTCTGGGTTCCATAAGTGGGTGTACCGAATGCAAAAATGCGTAGAACGAAACGGGGAATATGTAGAAAAATGAAAAAAGTCTGATATTTTCGAAAATGTATAGTTCAGGGCAAATAAACCTGTTTTTCTGTATGAAAAACCTCTGTGGAACTTATTTAACGGACAACCCTCGTATAAAGACATTTGACAAAATACGCACAGCACAACTAGATTCTTTTATTAAAATTTACCTAAATGTTTCGATCTCCAGGCTCAGGTATAGAAAGGTCTGATAAAGAGCCCGGCGCTTGAAATTTTACGTTTTAGGTGAAGAAATTTCTAAATATGATCACAATGATAATTATATCGAAACGGTCTTTTACCAATATATATGTCAAAACGTTTCATATATTTAACTGAAGAAGGGCATGTGTCCGAAAGCTTCTGTAAGAAAGAGTTGAGGCGCGTCTCTCCTACTCTTTTATAATTCTGCTAACAACGCAGTAATACCTCTCGCGAGAGACCTATCTGACGAGAAAACACCTCCCTTAAGCGACTACCTTTCTAAAATCGAAAACGACTTAATCTAATCCGAACCTCCAATGAGAAACCATCTCCAGGAGAGAGACCAAGTGTAGCTGTGCTTTCGAAGGTTTCTCATGGGAAGTTCAAAAAAGCACTAAACACACAAAAAATATCCATTTAGATAAAACAATAAGCAAATACCGATACACAATACCATGTACAGAAGAATAACACACAATGTTACATGTCTCTATTCTATATACAGTTACGAGCGTCATGCGTTCTTAATAATTTTTGATCTCTGTCACCGTTTGCTTTTTTTTTTTGGAATGGCGCTCTCCTATTGGTTGGCTACGATCACGCCACCTTTGCCCCCCCCCCCCCCCATCATGCCCCCCCACTCGCTTTTTGGTTTTTGTAACTATTGTGTTGGAGCGGGTCGCTCCTTAAATAAATGCATATATTAGTTAATAACTAAATGGAATCCTCTCTTTTATTTTCCCAGTAAGAGACGCCTACGGAAGCCAACAGTACATAGACAGATAAAGCACATAGGCTATAGTTATTAACTAATATATGCATTTATTTAAGGCGCCAATTTATAATTGTAACAAATAGTATTTGAATAAAAACATTCAATCGGGTAAAACACGGGCGTTGCCCGGGTCATTCGGCTAGTTTCCCTATAAGAGCAGGATTTTTATGGACATAGAAAATATCCTCTAAGATTATGAACTACATTTCAAACTACATGGCGATCCATCAACGATTAGTCCAAAAAAGAAGATAAAAAGACGTGTTAAATGGATGGGGAAATGTTTGAAAAGTAATTTCAACAAAGAATTTCGCGAAAGATGCTCTTTATTAGAATATTTAACAAGTTATACTTCGATCACGCTACAATATATCTAGATGGTTGAAATATCGATACCACTGAGATGTTGCAGTCAATGAGGTTTCTATAAAGAGAACGTAGAGAAATATTTTATGAAGGGTGAATTGTGAAGAGTAATGATAAACGGAAAAATGGGTTCGATTCCCATCCCTGGACACTTTTATTTTTACTCTTCACAATTCACCCTTTCATACCTCATCCAAAAGGTTAGAAATAATCGTTATTTCTCCTTGAAATAAATGTTGAATTTTCGTTGAAAAGAAACACATGCGGGATAGTATTTCAAATGTCGTTTTACATATTTTAATTATTTATAGTTGAGATAGTCTTTTATGAAAGGTGTATGAGAAAGGAGGTGTGAACATTCGTATGATATGGTTCCATGTACCACTGATATAAGAATATTATGTTGTAATGAATGAAGTTTCTGTAAAGAACATATAAAAATATATGGATACCATATTTCGCTAGCATAAGTGGCTTCCGATGTATGAGTGTTTTATAGATTGCACTTCTCTTCTTATAGTCAAACCGCAAAGAATTTTTTTGCAAATTGAGAAAAAAAATGTTCTTTATTTTGTTACATTGAGCTACGATGTCCTTTATGTAACTTGAAAAGTTGATCTGGGAAGGCGCTATTTAGAGGGGGCGCCTTCCTCTCTATAGCGCCCGATTTTAAACATTATAATGTAAACATTTTACATTAAAAGTGACCTGTCTATAGCACCCTATTTTGGTGAGTCCCAAGAGGGAGCGCTATAGAAAGGTTTAACTGTATCTTGATTTGCTTGGTGTTAAAACTAGGCGCACATAAATGTTTGGGTGTGTGCCTCGCATTCTTTTAAATAATTCTATTTCTATAAAACATAGTAATAACAGCGCGGCTAAACTAAAATGGACGTTAAAATGGAACAACGTGTTTGTTTTAATTTTTTTCCGAATCGGTAAACCAGCCAGTGGGAGCTTTGGTTTGTTACTAAAGGCATTTGGAGAATACGCTTTAAAAAAAAAACAGCATTCACTGTTTGAACAGTGGTTCAAAAGGTTTAAAAATGGCTGAACTTTTCCGTGGACACAAGGTGTGAACGACCAAAAACGGTGAATTTTCTTGAAAATGTAAAATTAAAGCCTTGGTGTTTCAAAATCGGAGGATAACAATCAGAGAAATGTCTGAAGACACCGGAGTGTCATTTGGGATGTGTCATTGCCATGATGATCTGGGCCTAAAAGAAGAATCTTGTAAGTTTGTCCCTCGGATATTAACTCTGGAGCAGAAAGAGGAAGTAAAGATATCTGCGAATTGGCCATACAAGACCAAATGTCGCAACATAAGGTGATAACAGAAGACGAGACATGGGTCTACGATCCCGAAACAAAAAACGACATCAAGTCAATGGTTGGCAGAGTACGAACTGACATCCAAAAAGACCAGGATGAAAAGTCAGAAATGAAGGTTCTGCTCGTCACTTTCTTGGACAGCAAAGGAATCATATATCATGAATTCGTACCAACTGGGACGGCAATTAACCAAGAATCTTGCTATTTTGAAAAGTCACGGGAGGCTGTGTGAAAGAAACGCCCAGAAAGATGACAGAATAAAGATTGGTAGCTTCATCATGATAACGCACGGCCACACATGGCTCATTCGGTGCTCGCTTATTTGACAAAAAATAACATCCCTGTGTTTCCACACCCTCCCTATTATACTGATTTAGCACCAAAGACTTTTCTTTTTATCCAAAATTAAAATGTTACTTAAAGGTCAACGTTTTGACACGATACAAGCCAGTAAAGAGAAATCGCTGAACATTTTTGCGCGGCATACACAAAGACAAATTTCCCAAGTATTTCCAAAGTTGGAAGAAAAGATAGTAAAGATGCATTGATGCAATAGGTTTTATTTGAAAATTACTTTTAAAAATTTTGTTTGTATTTTGTATAAATAGTGCGGGAACCTTTTGATCATACCTTGTAGAACGACTGCCAAGATGTAAGGAGCCACACAAATAATGCCATGTGTCTCCACAGATGTTCCTCCAATACGTTTGACATTTCCCCGATGGCGTCGTTCTATTGGCAAATCGTGATGTCTATTTTCCCCAACCTGACTGGTACACGGTCACGTCTTTTTGGAGTAAGCTTATTTACGATTCAGGAAATTTCGAACACAAAGTGCTTATTTTATATCGTAAAAAAATGTCAAGCATTCGAAATCTTCCTCAGGTTTGATAAATGGCATAAAAATAGTAAAGAGAGATATACCAACATATTCATCAATACGGAATTGGAATTTCTGTCTAATATTTATCTACACTCATGGACAAAACTTAAGGAAGTTTTACCTTTTATCATGTATATCGGGACAATAACTCTGAGAGATACTACAGTGATCATTATTGAAGACACACGAGATAACCAAGTGTGAACAAAATTGCCTCTGTCTCCTTAAAAAAATAAAAAAATTAAATAAAAATAGGGGACAGACGCCATTAAAGACTTTCCACTTTCTTAAGTGTATTTAAGTTTCAGGATATATGGACACATTAAGCCTGATAATGAGCTAAACGCTTAAAGTTTGTCATTCTTGCAAAAAAAAAAAACATATCTTGTGAAATTTGTCTCTTAATATATGTATATATATTTTTTGTAGCTTTCATCATATTCTCTTCTATATAAAATATTGAGTTTCTGGTTCATCGGTAGTTCATAGGAGCCTGATGACTTTTTGTTGTTGCTTAAAATCACATTCATGGACAAAAGGAAGTGGAAAGTCTCTGATGTCACCGATCGTCTGTTTTTTTTTTTTTTTTTTTTTTAAAGAGACTGAGGCAATTCTGTTCACACTTGGTTATCTAGTATGTACGGTAATATGCCTACATTATATGTAGATATGGTAACATTTTCCATCGCAGTAAGGATACTAGAAGTTGGTTTTATGTGTAAAAGAAACATCTGTGCCATAATGTTTTCATTTCCTATACATAGATTGCTCTTTTTTGCCTTATAAATAAAAATGCCTAACTGGCCTTGTCCTCATTGTTTGCGGAAGAGCATTGTTCGATGAAAATATTTATATGTAATTTTACTGTCCTAAAAGCTTATGTCCATAGTTTGCTTAAATGACATTTCAAAGATTCCACCCTTCAGTGTAGCATATATAAGCAGAATTGTTCAATACAGTATTTGAGTTCTGAGAGGCGGTCTGGTAGATTAAATTGGCGGAACTGCTGGGAGGGTTCACCACTGATGAGTCAAGCCCTTTATTATTATTTTTTTTCACCGCAGTAAGGACAGTATAAGTTTGTTTATGTGTAAACGAAAAATTTGTTATTCAATGCTTTAATTTCCCATATGGTAACATCTCCATAGGTTTATTCGACCATTCCAGACGGCTTGTCCCAAAGAAGACAACCTGGTGGATGGACACAGAGCAACAAGAGATTATCCTCCACCGCTGTAAGACTCTCCACAAGGAAAATCCAAAGTTTTCCTGTGAAATCAAATTGCGGGCAATTACTTAAAACATAATGACAAGATCGGTCAACATTTCAAATCTTCTTTCAAGGAAAGACAAAAGAAGGTTTAAGCTATGACATCATCCTTTCTCGTGGCCAAATAAAAATGAAGGCTGAACATTTTATAGTCATTCACAAGACTACGGTGTTGATGACTCACGCAACCCTGACATGTCAACCATTGTACCTTCCCCCATTGTAAAGTATGTTATATATCTTTCTGTTTTCATCTCCACTCAGCTAAATAAAGGTTTCAATTAAGAAAAAAGGTATCTCCTGTTCGTGCAACTAAAAGTTTATGATGGCTTGCGCCATCTATCGGAATAAATATCAACTGACCGTTGATTTTTTTAGATTATTCCAGAAGTGGCCAAATAATGGTCGTTGAGATGCAGTTTGCACTACTCTGATGAGGGCAAACGGCATGAAAGGCATACATGGTTAGCTTTTCTTTATTAATCATGAAAGGGTATTTGGCCGATTATGGGGGGAAAAAAAACGATTAGTTGATATTTAGTCCGTCAGATGGCGCAAGGCAAATTTCCCCACCAGGAGATGCCTTTTTTTCTTAATATTTATCAACTGGATCCCAGTACGATATTTCACTTTTGGGCTTATTTTTTCCATAAAAGTATTAAGTACGTGGAGCTTTCGATGGTGTATCTGCTGGAGATGAGTAGAGCTCTTTGGTGGATGGGAAGATCGTGTTTATGGCTGGCACCTCACCTGGAAGATCAGTTATTGTCTCTGTATAGATATCATTTGAAATAGATATCATTTATATATCATTTGAAAGAGAAAAAATAAAAATCGGGTAAATTTTTTTATTTTGAATTTGAAAGTTTTCTAGCAAATATACTGCTCTTCAATGGGCTAATTCTCTATATTTATTAACCCGTTGAAGAGCAGTATATTTGCTCGAAAGCTTGCAAATTCAAAATTGAAAGAAACTTTTTACCTGATTTTTATTTTTCCTCTTTCAAATGATTTATGGGTAAATATTACTTATTTTGATGAATCATATTTAGAATTCTTCTCTCTGCGTGTCTGTAGAATGTTTGAACTCGGAGAGCTTTCTGAAAAAAAAAAACTCTCATTTTAAAGACCAAATATCGAGACAAGGTAAATTTAAATAAAACGAATAAAATCTAAAAATTCTATTGAATATCAAAGTAAAATAAATAAAAACAAAAGATAGAAGTTAATGATCGTAAAAATAAACTAAAATATTCATTCGAATTAACAATCTAGTTTCACGATAATAATTTAATAGCTTTAATCTACATAAAGTATGAACAATATACGTATATTATAGAGAGCGAAGGATTCAACTTAATTTCTCGTATAACAATGGGTACACAAACAGATGGATTCTTCACAGGAATAGTTCGCAATTGCTCATCTCCAACAATTAAGGCCTTTTATCAAAACAGAACAAAATTATTCTGCAATTTTTTTTTCTACTTTATTATATTCTAAAATGTCACTTAGGAATTTCTATAAAACTACTTGGAAACGCCAAAGAAATCTCGTGTCTCGTATGTTCCTCTAAACTGTAGCGACAGTTGGCTGTGACGGCAACAACAGGAGGGAGGTAAACATACTCACAGGTACTGCTGACAGATAGCTTCCTCATGGACTTATTTCCCTGCTCCAATGAGCGTCATCGCTCTGATTAACGACCATCTCTCACCACCTGACATTTCATAATTAGATGGTACCATGATGTGGCGAAACCGTTTTATCAAAAACGGTTCTATTAGGACCGTTGGAGGTATATTTACATATTGGCTATGAAGAGAGATAATATGTAAATATAACTTGCTATAAAAATGCTCATGTTAGTGGTCAGCGGGGCTATGCCTAATTTGTTTTAATAACTTGTTATGTCTCCAAAGTTTGCTAAAATACCATAACAAAGATTCCACCCTTCAGTGTAGCATATATAAGCAGAATCATCCAATACAGTATTTGAGCTCTAAAAAGCGGTCTGGTAGATTAAATTGGCGAAACCGCTGGAAGGGTTCACCACTGATGAGCCAAGCCCTCCCAATATTTTTCCATTGCAGTATGGACAGTAGTAGTTTGATTTATGTGTGAAAGAAACATATACAATATATTATTGACTTTTATTGAAGGCACACGAGATAGCCAATTGAGGACAAAATTGCCTCTGTCTCCTTAAAAAATTTAAAAGACGACCGTCGATATCAAAGACTTTCCACCTTATTAAGTTTTGTCCATCCGTGGATATATATTGGAAATAAAAGTACTAAGAATAAATGTTTCTTTTTTTCAATTAATACAATATTTCTGCTGTTCTTAACTGCGATGTAAAAATATTAGAAGAGCTTGGCTCATCGGTGTTGAACCCTTCCAGCGGTTTCACCTGTTTAATCTACCATACCACTTATTTTAGAGATATTCTATTGATTTCCTTCCTTTAAATAAGCTAGAAGAGTTGAAACTACTCTGAACGCAAGGAGCGTATAGAAAAGGAATGATAAAAATTTAGTATTTATTTATAGATCAATAGGATTCTAATAGCTTATCTTAGTAAACAGTTTCACACATGGAATTTTGACAATTTTTTTATGTTAAAAAGCTCTCTCAATTGTATTAGGGTTCCGTGTTTATAATCCACAAAAAGAACGGGTTTTAATTGAAGAAAGAGAAAGATTGAGATTGAATCTACTTTTATTACATCATTCATAAAATATTATAATGATAAATGAAGGCTATAAGAAATAAAAAATAATAACAATAAGTAAATGAAAATAATAATAAGTATTCTATATACAGTTACGAGCGTCATGCGTGGCCTCTGTCACGGTTTGCTTTTTTTTTTGGAATGGCGCCCTCCTATTGGTCGGCTACGATCACGCCACCTTTGCCCCCCCCCCCCCCCCCCCCCCATTTCTGTAACTATTGTGTTGGAGCGGGTCGCTCCTTAAATAAATGCATATTAGTTAATAACCAAATGGAATCCTCTCTTTCTTTTTCCCAGTAAGAGACGCCTACGGAAGCCAACGGTACATAGACAGATAAAGCACATAGGCTATAGTTATTAACTAAAATATGCATTTATTTAATGCGCCAATTTATAATTGTAACAAATAGTATTTGAATCAAAACATTCAATCGGGTAAAACATGGGCGTTGCCCGGGTCATTCGGCTAGTGAATATATATAATGAAATCTATACAGGCTTCATTGGTTTAGATCAAGGGCTACAAGACATCCTGAATTCGGATAGGCCCTTGGTTTTAAATGGGTCTTTGTCCCCAACAGAGAGAGAGAGAGAGTAAATACAGTCTTCCTCTATAAACGCATTACATCACAGGATACACAAGACAATTCTAGTTAAATAATTTAATTGAATCACACGCGCGCGTGACTTCCTCCGTTTAAAATGTTTGTGACCTTCAGTGATGTCATGCCTGGCGAAGGGAATGACTTGTGGGAGCCATCAAAAATCCTCGTTTCCATCTTCGCTATATGAAATTTAAACAGTTTTAAAAATGGTTTTCTACCGATCTTACACCGCAACGATCAAATAATGGGAGGGTCCCTGACTCATCAGTGGTGAACCCTCCCAGCGGTTTCGCCAGTTACTGGGAGGGTTCACCACACTGATGAGCCAGCTCCTCCCATTAATTTATCATTACAGTAAGGACAGTAGAATATTGTTTTATTTTAAAAAAGAAATAAACGCTGTTAAAAACCTTATTTTTTATATCAATATCCTTCCGGCAAAAATTTCCATCTATATTTTAACCATAGAATTGGCCCAATCACTTTGCCAGCTAAACACCTCTTTGGCAGATTGTCAAGATTCCATTAGGTTCCGTGTGTATCTCATGGAATAAAGTCCGCCCTAGACTGACGAGGGCCATCAAGACCGAAACCATGGTCTCTAGGTAGACGCTTCTCAGTTTACCAAAGCTGGTGTTGTGGCTTTGTCACCGACCTGACTCCGCTAGTTTTCCGAGACGGTCAATAGATGGCGCCTAGTTTTCGACGTCTATTTTGACGGGAGAGGCCATTGAGAGACCATTGAATGCTGAGCACTCCTAATGTTTTAAATCTCGTGTTAATCTTTTTTTAATATTGGTTTTGTAGACATTTTAATATTTCTCATACCCGGCTTGGCAACAATGGAATTGTGACCATATAGACTGACATTGGATACCGGGGGAAGCTGACTGTTGATTTGCATAAAAGTTGCATAAACCTGGAGAACCCGTCACAACCTCGGTTGTATCGACACCAGAAGTTGTTCTAAGACAACGATAATATTCCTATTATCTATAGAAGAAGAAACAAAAGTCAGGGAATCTCTTTTCCGTGTTTCTTCTTCTTTGAAGTTTTTTTAGCAACGTGCATTTTAAAATGTTGCATAGAGTTTTGTGCGTGTTGCATATTTACCACAAGTCTTACCGCCATCTTGGGGATTTTATGATGAACTTGGCGGGGTCAATATGCAACTTAGTTCACGGAACTCAAGATAGAATTCGTTGGTTTGAAAAAGCGATGGAGGGTATTGTATGAATGTAATATAGAACGATCCATATGTGGATGAGGGCCGTAGTCAGAAACCATGGTAAACTGGTTGTTTGTTTCGTTGTCCGAATTTACCGAAACTGGTGTTGCGGTCTAACCATGGATCTAAATCATTCGGTGCGGAGACCCATCGTTTTGATGCACTCAATAGATGCACAGTGTTAATAAGCATTTGTACTCTCAAAAAAAAAATTAAAGAAATAGAATTGAAGCTTTTGAAATGTGGACATTGAAAAAGAGTTACTCAGAATGCCACGTGGACAGATAAAAGTTCAAATGTTGTAATCTTAAATGAAATTAGTCCTGGGGTCAATCTCACTGAATCCCAAATTTGCCAACAACTGACCTACATCGGACACATAATGAGAGAAAATGGATTAGCAATGATATTGATGTTGGGGAAATTTGAAGGAAGAAAAGGGAGAGGAAGAGACTTGCAATGAGCTGGCTATAAGGGGTCAAGGAAGATACCAGGAGGTTACTAGATGAGTTGCGAGTGATGGTCACTAACAGATCAAATAGAAGAATGTTTGTCCCTAGTGTCACCAAAAGTCAAACTCGACTTGAAGGACACTAACAACATCAAAGCATTTTTCTAACAAAAAGCTATCATATGTTGTTGAAAACAGAGAAGAATTCATTTTAAATCCCTTTAATAAACAAAAACATATATTGAGTCAATAGGATTCATTTCGAATGTCCACACCATTGATCCAAGATATGCTTATGATTATTTAAGATCTATCACTTGTAATGGTATCAGGTCACGTGATAATTGAAGGAACGTAGCACTCACTATACGTAAGGAGGGCTCGAACTCGATGGCAGAGCTGCTGTAAATTATCATCATTATCATCAATAATTTATTGAGGGGATTATCGAGGACTACCGAAAACGCCGGTGACGCCTCTCACTGTGGGAGTAGCGGGACCTGCCGGATGAATGACGCGACACACCACGGTCCTGCAGCCTCCAAAGCGGCTTGGAGAAGTTTCCAGAGCTGGCTACCTCAGAGGTTGGGAACCAATGATTGTGGGGATTCCAGTTGGGTGGGCCGAACGTCACGGGGGGCGTAGTGCTCATCTGGGCGCTGAACGAACCTCCCCACGGACATTGCAGCTGAGGATACCATTGGCTCCACTGCTCCGACGGCGGCATCCAGCTGGGATAGCACATTGCCTGCTCGGATTGGTCGTTCTGTGGGAAGTAGGACGATTGCTGCTGCCAGGTATTCCCCACAGGAGGGGAGAGAAGGTTGGAGTCCCCAAATGGACTCCAGAGAGGCAATTGCGTCGACCAGTTCATAAGTCCGGAATTGGACGGATTCTCCTGCCAGGAGTTCTGGACGCTGGGACAGGCGCTAGGGTTGGACAGTTGGTTCCAGGATTGCGACTGGGGACACCAACTTTGCCCCAGGGAGCTCATCATGCTCGGGGATCAGAATTTCGGAAAGAACTCCGCGCGATCAGCTTGGTGCAAGCCGTTTCTCCATTCTGAGATAATTTTAACTTCAACGCCGAGTCTCCATGTTCACTTTTTGTTGTTTCCAAAAATATATTTTTGCCACCTCCACCGGCAACAATGTGAGTGTAGAATTAAATCGAAAAATTCTTTTGAATAAAGGTTTGTGAAGACTCAAAAGGCTTCCTGTGATACCGTCACTAGAGGCTTGATCTACAATCATGGACAAAACTTAAGGAAGTGGAAAGTCTTTACTGCTCGTGAAGTGATAAGCGAACTTCTCAAAACAATCTTGTTCCCCGAAGAAGTTTGGCGTGTTAACACACTAAATATAGGAAAGTAAAATATATTCGATCTAAAATAATCATTATTTTGAATTTATAAATAATAGATGGATTGTCCCCCCCCAATATGTACGCGCGCGTGTGTGCGTGTGGTGATTTGAAGTGTAGTCGAGGCGGCGACACACAGGAGTCAGGAGCTGTGGGGTTTAGACAAGAAGGAATGAAATCCGTGGTCCAACGGAGTAACGACTGACGTGAAGACGGCGTCGAAGAAATTTGCATACTACCGATTGAATCCAGGGGTCTTCTCAGAGATCGGGGAGTGACATCCATGAAGGGCCTTTTTTAACGAAATTTCTTTAAGAAGATGAGATTTTGTGTCTAACAAAGTAATCTTGTGGTACTTAACTTCTTTCTATTTGGGATTTTATAAATCCTCTCACATACGCGTTCTTTTTGTAATTAAAAACTTCAATCTAAAAGATACATCTATACAATAAATATATAGGACTCCTATTTAAAATGTATAAAAACAATTTTGTTCATCGTCTTCACACTCACAGATTCCGAGCCGGAGAGAGAGATTGCGCTACGGGTTCAATTATTATTTATTTCAACAACAACAGAAACATAAGTCTTTATTAAGACATTTTGTCCTACCTCGACTCGACCCGAAATCCAAGTAGAAGAAAAATAGAAACCAAATATACCAATATGTAAAAAGGTAACCACAGTTATATACAACATTCTTGGTGGGGAGATGTTTGTGGAGAGTTTATCGTAATGTCATCTTCTTTTCCCTTTTTTACGATATTCTCAACTTTATTAAGGTGCAAATATCGGTCTTCCAGAGATTGTTTAAAATAAACTTATAAAAAAAAGTAAACAAAGGTAGAAAGAACACCAATATGTAAATAGGTAACCACAGTTATATACAACAGTCTAGGTGGGGAGATATAACATCTACTGGGTGTGTTGTCTTCTAATAATATTCTTTCACGATATTCTATCAGTTTCTGGGCTCTAGAACTGGTAGTAGACAAAGCTCTCATCGACAAATGAATCAGAGAAAAACTTGTAATCTTTGACTTATTGATAGGCGTGTGAACTTATTTTTTAATCCATCGTTTAGTGTAACCGCGCGACACCGCCAATATAAGATAACATATATAGAGATAGTGTGTGTTAGACTATAGTCATTCTTGGTGGGGACAAAACATTCTTCTCACGCTCTCAATTCTAGTATACAGAAAAACAACGTGCTAAACAGATACCCCTAACGCCATCTACAATCGAAAAATAGAACTATTCGATAAAATTGTAAAACCCAATTTCTCCCTAAATTAATTCCCAGAGATATATTTTATTTACCAATATCTCGATTCCACAATATTTGTGTTTTTATTTATAAAGTATTTAAAAAAAAAAGTAAATTTGAAAGGAGTCACAAAGAAGGGCAAAACAAAATGGGCGTGTGTGTATCTCAAGTACATATATAATAATTCGTTTAAAATTCCCAGTTAAATATTTTAAGCAATTTAATATATTGTAATTGTATAATTCCTTTTTTAAAACAAATTCAATAAATAAAAGATACAAAACGTAAAATAAACGTAGATTTGAATAAAAAAAAGTTTCTTGTTAATTAAGGGAAAAAAGAATATTGACCAAAAATATTGTGTTATTTAAAAATATATATATCGAACGTTTATTCGATATTTACTCCGATAGATGGCGATATGCGATCAAAAAACCTTCAGTTGCACGATCAGATCCTCTTTCATTATATGCTACATCGTAGTATTCTTTATTTTAAAAACTTTATTTAAGATTTGACTTTTCGTATATCAATTCTCCCTTAAATGACTTTTAACAAAATCCCAACTAGGGAGATGATACAGTTACCCCCATGACAGGAGTAGACAGGTCTATACAGAGGACAGTTTTAACATATATATATGTTATGAATATTTTGTTTTGTTGTTGAAAAAGATAGAGAATTGAAGGTGCAGTCGGAAAAATAGGAAAGATAATTATTAACTTATCAAGTAGTTTTTTTTTCAAATACTTGAAGCAAATTACACATAAAATATATTTTCACAGTAATATAGAATTTATAAAATGAATTCTATATTGGTGATTTAAAAAAAAAAAGGTAGGTTAACTATACATATTTACAACAATATTCAAAAAGTTAAGTTCTAAATCTATGGTCAAAAAATGTAGAACAGTCAATGAATGAAAATAAAATATATGTTTTTAAAAAATAAAATAATTGCATTTTAGAATATATATATAATATATATATAAGAAATGTAAACTGTTTTCGTCAAGTATGATTCTTTGAATTAAAACAAGTTTCTATTGTTTGTAATTTTGTTTTAATATTCACAAAGAATCCTACCCGTCGAAATACATAGTTTACAATTCTTACAACAGATGGGAGGCGCGCTAATGTATCATATATATGTAAATATATAGTTCTGAAATCTTAGATAATTAAAAAGGCATATATTGGATTGAAATAAAAGATTTATTTGCCGAGATTTCGGTTGGCTCAACGCCAACTTTTATCATTGATAAATTGGCAAATTTATCCAATATAAATTGGAAATATTGGCAAATAAATCTTTTATTTCAATCTAATATATACATTTTTTATTATCTAATATATATATATCGCCAAAAAAATATTATTTTTTACTATTTGAGAGCTCTCTCCTGTTAAAGGATACCCTTCTCTCTATCTCTAAAGATAACTTTAGACTTGAGACGTCTTTAGAGAAAGGTTCTACTCTAAATTTAAATTTATAAAAGAACCTTTTTAAAAAATCCATTTAGACATTACAATTTCTGTAAAATATAGGCGCAAATGGCACATATTTGCCCGTTAAAGATCAAAATTTGCTCGAAAGCAACACCAGAAAATAAATAAATAAACTCTCTCTCTCCAAAATCTAGTTTTCCTTATTCAAATATACCCATGTGATAAATTATACAAATTGTACATATGTCAGATCCATCCCCCTGTAAACATGCTGAAAAACCACTGTAATTACCGATCTGTTTGAACTGCTCCAAGAGGAACGATGCGGTTGGACAATCTTCCTTCCTCTTTACAAAATCCTACAGTTGAATTCCAAGTTAAAATTCTACTCTATACAATTCTAAAAAAACCAATCCTTATGTTCCGAAATCGCTGAGAACTATCAAATATCTCAATACATGTAATGTATTTTCTATAGAAGAACACACAGGTTCTTTTATAAGACGACAATCGTACAAGCTGCACTGTCCTGGTGTGGAACTAACACCTACCCACATATTCTCATGTCCAGCAATGGCCGCAGCCTTTCAGAAAATTTGACATAGACCCAGAGCAGCAGCTTTACACACCCAAGATAGTGGACATTGCTGCTGTTGTGATAGAGATGTATGGAGACATCTGAGGCTCTTCATTAGACACGACAACAACAACAACATCGTACAAGCTGCACTGTCCTGGTGTGGAACTAACACCTACCCACATATTCTCATGTCCAGCAATGGCCGCAGCCTTTCAGAAAATTTGACATAGACCCAGAGCAGCAGCTTTACACACCCAAGATAGTGCACATTGCTGCTGTTGTGATAGAGATGTATGGAGACATCTGAGGCTCTTCATTGGACACGACAACAACAACAACATCGTACAAGCTGCACTGTCCTGGTGTGGAACTAACACCTACCCACATATTCTCATGTCCAGCAATGGCCGCAGCCTTTCAGAAAATTTGACATAGACCCAGAGCAGCAGCTTTACACACCCAAGATAGTGGACATTGCTGCTGTTGTGATAGAGATGTATGGAGACATCTGAGGCTCTTCATTGGACACGACAACAACAACAACATCGTACAAGCTGCACTGTCCTGGTGTGGAACTAACACCTACCCACATATTCTCATGTCCAGCAATGGCCGCAGCCTTTCAGAAAATTTGACATAGACCCAGAGCAGCAGCTTTACACACCCAAGATAGTGGACATTGCTGCTGTTGTGATAGAGATGTATGGAGACATCTGAGGCTCTTCATTGGACACGACAACAACAACAACATCGTACAAGCTGCACTGTCCTGGTGTGGAACTAACACCTACTCACATATTCTCATGTCCAGCAATGGCCGCAGCCTTTCAGAAATTTGACATAGACCCAGAGCAGCAGCTTTACACACCCAAGATAGTGGACATTGCTGCTGTTGTGATAGAGATGTATGGAGACATCTGAGGCTCTTCATTGGACACGACAACAACAACAACATCGTACAAGCTGCACTGTCCTGGTGTGGAACTAACACCTACCCACATATTCTCATGTCCAGCAATGGCCGCAGCCTTTCAGAAAATTTGACATAGACCCAGAGCAGCAGCTTTACACACCCAAGATAGTGGACATTGCTGCTGTTGTGATAGAGATGTATGGAGACATCTGAGGCTCTTCATTGGACACGACAACAACAACAACATCGTACAAGCTGCACTGTCCTGGTGTGGAACTAACACCTACCCACATATTCTCATGTCCAGCAATGGCCGCAGCATTTCAGAAAATTTGACATAGACCCAGAGCAGCAGCTTTACACACCCAAGATAGTGGACATTGCTGCTGTTGTGATAGAGATGTATGGAGACATCTGAGGCTCTTCATTGGACACGACAACAACAACATCGTACAAGCTGCACTGTCCTGGTGTGGAACTAACACCTACCCACATATTCTCATGTCCAGCAATGGCCGCAGCCTTTCAGAAAATTTTACATAGACCCAGAGCAGCAGCTTTACACACCCAAGATAGTGGACATTGCTGCTGTTGTGATAGAGATGTATGGAGACATCTGAGGCTATTCATTGGACACGACAACAACAACAACATCGTACAAGCTGCACTGTCCTGGTGTGGAACTAACACCTACCCACATATTCTCATGTCCAGCAATGGCCGCAGTCTTTCAGAAAATTTGACATAGACCCAGAGCAGCAGCTTTACACACCCAAGATAGTGCACATTGCTGCTGTTGTGATAGAGATGTATGGAGACATCTGAGGCTCTTCATTGGACACGACAACAACAACAACATCGTACAAGCTGCACTGTCCTGGTGTGGAACTAACACCTACCCACATATTCTCATGTCCAGCAATGGCCGCAGCCTTTCAGAAAATTTGACATAGACCCAGAGCAGCAGCTTTACACACCCAAGATAGTGGACATTGCTGCTGTTGTGATAGAGATGTATGGAGACATCTGAGGCTCTTCATTGGACACGACAACAACAACAACATCGTACAAGCTGCACTGTCCTGGTGTGGAACTAACACCTACCCACATATTCTCATGTCCAGCAATGGCCGCAGTCTTTCAGAAAATTTGACATAGACCCAGAGCAGCAGCTTTATACACCCAAGATAGTGGACATTGCTGCTGTTGTGATAGAGATGTATGGAGACATCTGAGGCTCTTCATTGGACACGACAACAACAACAACATCGTACAAGCTGCACTGTCCTGGTGTGGAACTAACACCTACCCACATATTCTCATGTCCAGCAATGGCCGCAGCCTTTCAGAAAATTTGACATAGACCCAGAGCAGCAGCTTTACACACCCAAGATAGTGGACATTGCTGCTGTTGTGATAGAGATGTATGGAGACATCTGAGGCTCTTCATTGGACACGACAACAACAACAACATCGTACAAGCTGCACTGTCCTGGTGTGGAACTAACACCTACCCACATATTCTCATGTCCAGCAATGGCCGCAGCCTTTCAGAAAATTTGACATAGACCCAGAGCAGCAGCTTTACACACCCAAGATAGTGGACATTGCTGCTGTTGTGATAGAGATGTATGGAGACATCTGAGGCTCTTCATTGGACACGACAACAACAACATCGTACAAGCTGCACTGTCCTGGTGTGGAACTAACACCTACCCACATATTCTCATGTCCAGCAATGGCCGCAGCCTTTCAGAAAATTTGACATAGACCCAGAGCAGCAGCTTTACACACCCAAGATAGTGGACATTGCTGCTGTTGTGATAGAGATGTATGGAGACATCTGAGGCTATTCATTGGACACGACAACAACAACAACATCGTACAAGCTGCACTGTCCTGGTGTGGAACTAACACCTACCCATATATTCTCATGTCCAGCAATGGCCGCAGTCTTTCAGAAAATTTGACATAGACCCAGAGCAGCAGCTTTACACACCCAAGATAGTGCACATTGCTGCTGTTGTGATAGAGATGTATGGAGACATCTGAGGCTCTTCATTGGACACGACAACAACAACAACATCGTACAAGCTGCACTGTCCTGGTGTGGAACTAACACCTACCCACATATTCTCATGTCCAGCAATGGCCGCAGCCTTTCAGAAAATTTGACATAGACCCAGAGCAGCAGCTTTACACACCCAAGATAGTGGACATTGCTGCTGTTGTGATAGAGATGTATGGAGACATCTGAGGCTCTTCATTGGACACGACAACAACAACAACATCGTACAAGCTGCACTGTCCTGGTGTGGAACTAACACCTTCCCACATATTCTCATGTCCAGCAATGGCCGCAGTCTTTCAGAAAATTTGACATAGACCCAGAGCAGCAGATTTACACACCCAAGATAGTGGACATTGCTGCTGTTGTGATAGAGATGTATGGAGACATCTGAGGCTCTTCATTGGACAAGACAACAACAACAACATCGTACAAGCTGCACTGTCCTGGTGTGGAACTAACACCTTCCCACATATTCTCATGTCCAGCAATGGCCGCAGTCTTTCAGAAAATTTGACATAGACCCAGAGCAGCAGCTTTACACACCCAAGATAGTGGACATTGCTGCTGTTGTGATAGAGATGTATGGAGACATCTGAGGCTCTTCATTGGACACGACAGCAACAACAACATCGTACAAGCTGCACTGTCCTGGTGTGGAACTAACACCTACCCACATATTCTCATGTCCAGCAATGGCCGCAGCCTTTCAGAAAATTTGACATAGACTCAGAGCAGCAGCTTTACACACACAAGATAGTGGACATTGCTGCTGTTGTGATAGAGATGTATGGAGACATCTGAGGCTCTTCATTGGACACGACAACAACAACAACATCGTACAAGCTGCACTGTCCTGGTGTGGAACTAACACCTACCCACATATTCTCATGTCCAGCAATGGCCGCAGCCTTTCAGAAAATTTGACATAGACCCAGAGCAGCAGCTTTACACACCCAAGATAGTGGACATTGCTGCTGTTGTGATAGAGATGTATGGAGACATCTGAGGCTCTTCATTGGACACGACAACAACAACAACATCGTACAAGCTGCACTGTCCTGGTGTGGAACTAACACCTACCCACATATTCTCATGTCCAGCAATGGCCGCAGCCTTTCAGAAAATTTGACATAGACCCAGAGCAGCAGCTTTACACACCCAAGATAGTGGACATTGCTGTGATAGATATGCATGGAGAAATCTGAGGCTCTTCATTGGACACGACAACAACAACAACATCGTACAAGCTGCACTGTCCTGGTGTGGAACTAACACCTACCCACATATTCTCATGTCCAGCGATGGCCAGAGCCTTGTAGAAAATTGACTTAGACCCAGAGCAGCAGCTTTACACACCCAAGATAGTGGACATTGCTGCTGCTGTGATAGAGATGTATGAAGACATCTGAGGCTCTTCATTGGACACAACAACAACAACATCGTACAAGCTGCACTGTCCTGGTGTGGAACTAACACCTACCCACATATTATCATGTCCAGCAATGGCCACAGCCTTGTAGAAAATTGACATGGGCCCAGAGCAGCAGCTTTACACACCCAAGATAGTGGACATTGCTGTGATAGATATGCATGGAGAAATCTGAGGCTCTTCATTGGACACGACAACAACAACAACAACATCGTACAAGCTGCACTGTCCTGGTGTGGAACTAAACCACATATTCTCATGTCCAGCAATGGTCTCAGCCTTGCAGAAAATTGACTTAGACCCAGAGCAGCAGCTTTACACACCCAAGATAGTGGACATTGCTGTGATAGATATGCATGGAGAAATCTGAGGCTCTTCATTGGACACGACAACAACAACAACAACATCGTACAAGCTGCACTGTCCTGGTGTGGAACTAACACCTACCCACATATTCTCATGTCCAGCAATGGCCGCAGCCTTGCAGAAAATTGACTTAGACACAGAGCAGCAGCTTTACACACCCAAGATAGTGGACATTGCTGTGATAGATATGCATGGAGAAATCTGAGGCTCTTCATTGGACACGACAACAACATCAACATCGTACAAGCTGCACTGTCCTGGTGTGGAACTAAACCACATATTCTCATGTCCAGCAATGGCCGCAGCCTTGCAGAAAATTGACATGGACCCAGAGCTGCAGCTTTACACACCCAAGATAGTGGACATTACGACTGCTGTAATAGAGATGTACGGAGACATCTGAGGCTCTTCATTGGACACGACAACAACATCAACATCGTACAAGCTGCACTGTCCTGGTGTGGAACTAAACCACATATTCTCATGTCCAGCAATGGCCGCAGCCTTGCAGAAAATTGACATGGACCCAGAGCTGCAGCTTTACACACCCAAGATAGTGGATATTGCTGCTGCTGTGATAGAGATGTACGGAGACATCTGAGGCTCTTCATTGGACACGACAACAACATCGTACAAGCTTTCGGGTAAGACGTCCTTCTACGGGGTAAGATTGTCCTCTTATATAAAGAAGATATTCTCCCCGGGACTTTTCTTTTATAACGAATAAATAAACTAAACGTTGATTCAACCTGTTCCCTGATATTTGGTCAAAACAATTTTTGGTCGTAGAGGTACAGCCTGCAACACGCTGACGAGGGCCAAAAGCCCGAAACGCGTTTGTGATTGGCCTTTTTAAAATTTATTCATTCATTTATCAAGAAAATGGGTTGGCCAAATATAAGGGAACAAGTTAAATCAACGTTTAGTTGTTTTTTATCCCACTAGATTGCGCTTTGTCATCTAAAAAATGCTCCTATGAGCGTGGTCAGGATATGTCTCTTATTTTTAATATGTGTATTTATATAAATACAATCTCTCTAATACTTATAATTGATGTTTCGGTTGTTTTATAAATAGGTATTGAAATAAGTTTAGTATATATTTAGTAATTAATGCATGTTTATATTAAGATGCACTAGCGCGCCATCTGTTATGAAAATTCGAAACTATTATAGACACGTATGATTCTTTTTAAAAATAAATAATTTCTACTGCCTTTACTGCAATCGAAAAATTAATGGGAGGGCCTGGCTCATCAGTGGTGAACCCTCCCAGCGGTTTCACCAGTTTAATCTACCATACCGCTGTTATATTGCATTTTTCGATCTTCCTTTTATAGTGATACTGTTGCTAGACTCTTGGAATTGGTATTTTAGATGAACTATGGACATAAGCTTTGAGGACAGTAGAATTACATACAATTATAAATATGTTTATTTTCAAAAATAATCTTACGCGTCTAAAATAATTTCGAATTTTCAATGCATGGTTATATTATAAATGTCCTCAAAGTTATATTATGTTTTAGGGTAAAAATGTAAAAGCGTTTTTAAAAACGACAAAAATTATCTCTCAATCTGTATCATGTTTTTATAATCCTTATTTTATTTTAATTTTTTGTAAATTTATTGAAATTATCATTTACATAACAAGAATATAAACAAAACTTTCAGTATACGTACATCACTTCTAGATGAACTTGTTGTCCTTAAAGTAGTTTCAAAATGTGTCAAGAGATGGCGCCCTATGTCCCATATCAATCGTTGAAAAGTTATAAAACTGTCACAAAATGGTCACGTTACTGTACGAAAATATTTTATATATTCGATATATATATTATTTTAATATTTAATTTGTCTTTTATGAATATTCGAAACTATTATATTTTATATATTATAAACTATTTAATTTTTCCATTGCAGTAAGGACAGTAGAAATTGTTTAATTTTCAAAAGAATCATACACGTCTATAATAGTTTCGAATTTTGATAACAGATGGCGCGCTATGCATCATAATCTAATTTGTCTTTTATTCATTGCTGTTTGAAATTTTTAATAAAAATTATTCTTGTTTTTAAAAGGTGAAGTTGGAATTTTTTTTTCTTTGTGTGTGTTTGTGTGTGTGTGAAGACAGATAAAACAAAGATTAAAGAATCCACACTGATTGAAATATCTATAAAGAAAGACATCCTCTAGATATGTCCAAAACTGAAGTTGTCCACCCCCCAGTCTACACTGAGATATATTGGAATGGACGAGAGAGAGAGAGAAGCACTTTACACTCATGGAAACAAAACTTAAAGAAGTTTTACCATTTAGCATATATATCGGGATTGAGACAATAACTCTGAAATATATTACAGTGACCTTTATTGAAGACACACGAGATAACCAATATACACTCATGGACAAAACTTAAGGAGGTTGTACCTTTCAGCATGTATATCGGGTTTGAGACAATAACTCTGAAATATGTTACAGTAACCTTTATTGAAGAAACACGCGATAACCAAGTGTGAACAACCTCTGTCTCCTTTAATAAAAAAGACGACCGGCGACATATCAAGTTTTATCTCTCTCCATGAGTGTATTTAAGGTGAAAATTAGAGAAAGTATTAAAATTATAAAATAGTTTTACACAAACATATTAAATATTTTTATTATTTTATAAAATTAAAACTCTTTCAAGCGAGAATCTTTCTTCTACAGGCGTATCATCTCAAAGAGACATTTCTTAACTAAGAATAAAAGTGTGCGCGCGTCCATTATATCAGAATCTGAAGGAAATACTCAACGAGAGGTGTAGAGACTGGCTCCGTTGTCCATAAACCCTAGTAACCTACGATAGTGAAGGTTGGATTAAGGTTTGTAAACAAAGTACTGAGACTTCACCTAATCAACTGTTCTTAAAACGCACCATTTCCACGATATAGTCTGAAGGGACAAAAGCCGAGAAACAAAATCAAAGTTTACTCTCTCCAATCCGACGGCATTGATAAGATGGTTCACTCCACTTGGACGTCAAGTTCCCGGTAGTTGGCCGACACGGCGGACAGAAGCCACTTCATCCCTTTGTCCAGCTCTTCCAGGGCGCAGGCCTTGGCGTTCCTGGGCAACTGCAGCTCTTCCAAGCCATCCAAACGTCCCAGGACGAGGACGGCGATATCCCGGGACTTGATGGACTTCAGGAAGCGGTCGAGGACCTCCCTGTCCGTGCTCAGTCCCATGGTGAAGATGGCCGCATGCCCCACGTCGTAGTACCGCCGCCAGAGCATCTCGGGCCCCTCCACCTTGAAGAGGTTGATGTGGTAGTTGTCCCGGTTGATGGGCACCACGGTGGGCTGGAAGGCCCCCACACTCGGGCCCAGCTCGCACGGCGTGTAGCCGCTGAGAAGAGCCAGTACCTGAGCCTGGAGATGGCCGTCTTGCCCCATCACCAGCACGTTGATCTCTTTCTGCGCCGTCGTGCAACAGATCTTCTTGTCCCGCACATTCCCCATCGATCTGACTAGCTGGTTAGCGCGCTTTTTGCCCGTTGAACGAGCTGTAAGTCTCCAGTTTACTGGAAGGCTGGTTGGTTGTGTGGTTAGCGCGCTTTTTGTAGCACGTTGTACGAGCTGTAAGAGGCTCCACTTTACCACATAGCTATTTTATATCGACCTAAAAGTGTCAATTAAGGGATAAAAAACACACATAGGAGCTGTTCGGGGATAAGGTTCTTTTGAGCGTGAGTCGGTTTGGCTTTGTGTGAATTTGAATTAGATAAATTTCACTTAGCTCATAGACTAACACTTGAGGGGCTTGTATTTCAAGATATCTAAACTCCCCTATCAACTTTCCTGTAGGATTAGGAAAATGTAAACTATTTTTTAACACGAATATTTATTTTCTTTTTTCCTCAAGTGTATAACCATATTGCCGTTATACCTGCAACGATACAATATTAGGTTGAGCAAAATTTTCTTCAAAACCTACGAAATATGCAAAGTGGATGCGCTATTTTATGCGTCTACTTTACATATATACCAATAGTAGTGTAGCCAGTCTTAAACCAAACACTGGAAGGATGCCACTGGACAAACGGGAACTACTGTTGGAATCTTTCAACCAGAGATGCAGCAATAGCCAAGAGAACAGTGGCTTATGTAAATAATGATTGTCATTAACTTCTTAATAAATAGTTCAGTGAAATCATATTTGCCTTCTTCTGTTGTCTTTTTATTTGGCTTTATCAACCTTGTATTTAGCTGATGGAATGTTAGAGAAGTCTTAGGCCTGAAATAACTTGTGTAAAAGTACGAGATACTGGTATAGGAATTTCTCTCTCTCTCTCTTTTAATACACCTATCCCCCGATTTACACGGTACTTTTTTTACACGTTTTCGCTTTTACACGGTTTTCCAAATAAGTTTTGTTTTTGTTTTTATCGCATTATACTAAATGCTACTGTGATTGAACACATGCGCTGTGTACACATCTCACGAGGAATCCCGAGCTTATGTGCTGACTACATATTTTAACCTGTCAATGCATTTTATTTTTATTTCTGTGTACACCTATCCCCCGATTTATACGTTTTTCTCAGGAACGTATCTACCGTGTAAATCGGGGGATAGGTGTATATAAATTCATTTTCTAAAAATAAGATTACCATAATCACATAGAACATGAACCGAACACAGGCAAGTAAAAACTTCTACAATGAAACTAACACTTTCTTAGAAAACGTATAAAGTTTCTGAAATATTTTAATTGTGTAAATTGTTGCCTTGTAATACTGGGGTAGATGGAATGTAATAAATAGTAAGTAGGAGAAACAGAGAGTGAATGAGTAGAAGAAAAATTATATTTTATTTCGGAGGTGAATCTTACAAATGTGTTCAAATCTATCTACACTCATGGAACAAAACTTAAGGAAGTTTCAGCATGTATATCGGGATTCAGACCTCTGAAAGATATTACAATGACCTTTATTGAAGACACACGAGATAACCAAGTGCGAAAATCCTCTGTCTTTTTCAAAAAGCAGACGACCGACGACATCAAAGACTTTCCGTGTATATAATAATACGACAAGCGAAACAGCAATGTAATCGATTGTGGTTTTAACAGAAGACAAAACACACAAAGAAGTTAGGGAAATGCCATCAAGGAAGTATTGTCGCCAAGTGAAGCATATATACATGCATCATGCGTGAGAAAACATTCACTCTGGCAGAACCCGGGTCATTCGGCTGGTATGTAAGTGGATGTTGATAAAATTGTATAAATTACACCACGCAAGTTTATAAATATCATTTGAGAGAAAAAATTATCCAGAGAAAAGTCTTGCAAAAGTATTTAATTAACTCAAGCTTGCGGACCTTAGAGCCCTTCTACAGGAATATGGTGTTATCTATAACTATTCACAAAAATAACACCCAATATCACAACCTTTCTATATCTCTACTAACACCGACTACATTTATCTACAAGAGATTGACACATAGTGTCCATATCTGTAGTTCTCGTATATTTGTCAAAAAACGCATCTATTCCTATAAATAAATAAATTACATCCTTGTCTGATCAAATCTTTGCTTTCACCTCTCATCAATTTTACGAGGCGGTGGCGAAATAAGGAAAGAGCTAGAAGGAAGAGAACAATGACAAGCCACATGTTCAGCTTTCTTAGAAGAAAGGGAAACCGTCTTTTTCAGAATCGGACACTCACACTTATCAAAGTTGTTCTGAAACAATTTATCTGCCAGTTAGTATGTGGATACAATTTTCATAAAGATGCAAAATAGAAAAATTATCGAATATGTCTTCCATTTCTTTTCTTCTTTTACCTTTTCTTCTCTCTTTTTTCCTAATCTTCGGCAAATCCTGTATAGGACCTAAATAACATACATATGGAAGTATGTGAATATGTTTATATAAAATACAGAGAAAATGTCAACCAGCCTGGTCTCCTCACCATATGTATGTAATCTGTTTTATTACAATATGTAAATACATTTTATTTTAAAAATACATTCAGGGACAAAACTTAAGGAAGTTTTAACTTTTAGCATGTTTATCTGGATTCAGACAATAACTCTGAAAGATTTTTGTTACACAGTGACCTTTATTGAAGAAACACGAGATAACAAAATGTGAATAAAATTGTCTCTGTCCCCTTAAAAAAAAAAAAAAAACATATGACCGTAGACATCAAAGACTTTTCACTTTTCAAGTTTTGTCCATGAATGTATGTACATCAAATGTTTGGGAATCACCGAAACGCAGAGAAAGAAATAACTCAAGGAAGTTTAATGTGTATCTATGGTCTTAAATAATCGCTTTATCTTATGCCAACGTCTAAACTGCTGCTCCATGCTGTAAACTTCATCCAGTCTAATATCTCAGGAACACAGGGAGGGTATAGCAGTGCGACATTTCTGACATCAACGCCGGACGTGTGACACACCGGGAAGGGAATCTCACCACCAAGACAATGCCATTGTCACTTTCTCGTTAAAAAAACTCCTCTGAGAAACTTAAAAAAAAAAAAAAACATATTTCCTACTTAGAGAACAAAGTAGAATTCTACATATTTCTCTCCACCTTTGTGTTTTTTCTCCGTTTCCCACGGAAATGTCGTTGACTGCTCCACATATTCCAACTTCCCGATCCACATATCGGAATATTGGAGTCCGTGAACACTACAGGCAATGGGTTGATTGTGCAGTGGAAGGTAAAATACAACAAGGAGACTAAATCAACAACAAAAACCTTTATTTAAAACTTTTGGTCTTATACGTAGTATAAGAGGTTATATACAGAAATTACAGTAATAATAACAATAATCAGTAATGTTATTTACAATGTATCAAATAAGGGTAAAGAAAGGGTTTGTCATAAACTTAAATACAAGCAATCAAGAACAAACAGTTTCTTAAAGAACAACAATTAGTAGTATTGACAGAAATTTAGATTGGTACAAGTGAAAGAGGAATATACAACACAATATATTATACATAATTATCAGACATCTATACAGCAGTTTTATACATGGATGGGTAGAGGATTATCTATAGTTGGGATTTTAAAGATTACTTAATTAGTTCATTCACCCAGTTGTTCAGTAGAAGCTACTGGATTCATATATACACACATGCAGCTTTATTAAGACCACCGGTCTTATACAGATTCACCGCAGGGAGGAAGCACAGATAGAGCTCCTATACTCCAGGCAGCGCAGAACCCAATGCATCATCTTGTATATTCGGATATTACATAGATCACAAGTTAAAGGACAATCAATCTTCCAGCGCCTTGATCGATTTTCTGGAAAGAACATCCATAGGAGTCTCAGTTGCGCAAAAAGTCTTTTAATTACCAGAAGATTCATATAAGAAATAATACTATTAAACACGAATGTTTTTTTTTTTACAAATAAAATATACTTTCTACTGCTCTCACGGCGATGAAGGAGAAATATTGGGAAGGCTTATCTCATTAGAGATAAACCCTCCCAGAGGTTTCGCATATTTAAACCACAGTACCGCGCTTTTTAGAGCTCTAATACTGTATTGGACGATTCTACTTATATTTGCGTCACTGTAGGGTAGAATCTTGGTTAGGATATTTAAGCAAACTATGGACATGTGCTTAGAGAACACCGATGGATAGCTGCCCAGACCGAAATCTGAACGCTAGTGAACAGAAGAATTACTTATAAATCTTTGCATCTAGCAAGCACAATAAAGACAAGGCCAGATAGGCAAAACCTAAGACAATCTATACGTACCATCTATATTTATATAAGAAAAAATGCTAATTAAGTACGAATTGTGCTTTTTCTATTGGCAATATGGACAGTTTAAATTTTGTTTTAGTTTGTTTTGTTTTAGTTTGTAGTAAATTTTGTTTTATTTGTGAAAACATTGTAAATAACGCTTTTATTTCTTATATATATCCACTCATGGACCAAACTTAAGGAAGTTGTACCTTTTAGCATGTATATCGGCATTTAGACAATAACTCTGAAAGATATTACAGTGACCTTTATTGAAGACACACGAGATAACCAAGTGTGAACAAAACTTAAGGAAGTTGTACCTTTCAGCGTGTATATCGGGATTCAGACAATAACTCTGAAAGATATTACAGTGACCTTTATTAAAGACACACGAGATAACCAAGTGTGAACAAAACTTAAGGAAGTTGTACCTTTCAGCGTGTATATCGGGATTCAGACAATAACTCTGAAAGATATCACAGTGACCTTTATTAAAGACACACGAGATAACCAAGTGTGAACAAAACTTAAGGAAGTTGTACCTTTCAGCGTGTATATCGGGATTCAGACAATAACTCTGAAATATATTACAGTGACCTTTATTGAAGACACACGAGATAACCAAGTGTGAACACCTCTGTCTCCTTAAACAAAAAGTAGACGACCAGCGACATTACTTTGCACTTCCTTAGGTTTTATCCATGAGTGTAGAATGTAGGTCTTCATGTCCGAAACGCTAGAGATTTATGAAATAAAAGGTTTTACAAGAAACTTATATCTCCGGAAGCTTCCTGGTTTTTTTATCTTGATATTGATAGAAGAGATTGGATTTTATTGAACTGTGAACTCAAGAAACTTCTTGTAAATTTTAAAATCTACTTTCTCTCTCTTCTATATAGCTATTAACAATTATACTTAGTAAAAATATCAGGCTTCCAGGGAAAATTATCTTTTCAATACATGTTTTTTTAATTCTCTAGCTTTCAGGCACGGACGCCCTTCTACAGGAGAAAACATGGTATATTGTAAGAAGGACGTTCAGGCCCGAAAGATAGAGAATAAACCGGCGAAACCGCTGAGAGGGTTTACTACTGATGAACCAAGCCCTCTCATTCAATAACTCATATCATTGCAGTAAGGTCTGTAGAGACAATATTTGATGATATAAGAAGCGCATTGCCAGTAAATTTATTTGTGTAAAACTTTAACGATAGATGACAATTAAATTTAATTTACTAAAACATATTTTGAATAGAAATTTTTCCCCGGAGGTCTGATATTGTTTCTCAATATTGATTGGAGAGATTATTTGAGTAAATTATAATTTGTATGAAATATCTTATCAGTTTCAACAGTACCTATAGATTCATGAAATAAAATAATCGGAGACATATATATCAAATACCCAATTCCCCAATCAATAATATTAAGAAATCACCCAATCAAACTCACGGAACCTTGTCAATGAAGATAAATAACGGTGTTCATTATCATCAATTACTCTAATGACTGTTTATGATGCTCACTACGTATCTCACAAATCATCCACCGTGTACACTGTGATAGACATCACAAAGATTGTAGCCCTGGCGACGATAAGTGATGTGTAAACAGGGAAAGAAAGTCGCAAAGAATGATAATCATATTCCATAGGTGTTCGCGACCACAGCGGAGTAGGCAACACACAGAGTGTCGGAGATAAACTCCATATAAGGAAACAACTGTCACGTGACCTCAAACAGCAACCAATTAGAACGGCCCAGCGTGTGCCAACCTGAGTTAGCTGTTAGGCAGATGGTGTTGGGAAATGTTCATGTTCGCACTTGGATATTTTATATAAAAATTGTGGGGATCACACAAAATGGATTCACCAATATTTCAGTTGTCTCTACGTCATCCTTTGTCAATGTACAACAATGTATTTATTTTCTGTATATAGTAAGTTAACGTGTGTGATAAATATAAAATCACTAATGTTTCTTTTAAAATAAAACAAACTTTCTAATTTCCTTACTGCGATGGAAAATATTGGGTGTTAAACCCTCCAAGTGGTTTCACCCATGTCTCTACAAGACCGCTTTTTAAAGCTCTAATACTGTTTATATATGCGGTGTTGAATCTTAGAAATGGTATTTTAGTAAACTATTGTTGACTTTGCTTAGAATTATTAATGAAACTGATTCCAATAATTATTAATTAAACATTATATTTATTGATTTACAAGAGAGAGAACAAAATATAAAAGGGAAACTAATATTAAAACAAAGGAACTTTTTTTCTGTTTCGGTTAGCGCCTATTTACCTGTGAGCTTACACACACTCTGTGGTAACAATTAATATATATACAACAACTATGGATATAAGCTTTTAGGACAGTAGAATTACATATAAATATTTGTCCCGTATCTTTGGCTCCATGGAGTGTTTTTAATTAAAACTCTGACTTCATCCATTGCTCCTCTGACAAATTGGAAAATAAAGAATTATACACAATCAGAAAATAATTGATGTTCCACGGGAGATACCAATAAATTCTTAGGTAAACGTTAATTTTAAAAAGCAAAACACGCCTCTCACTTTTGTACTAAGTTATTGAAAACAGATACCTCATACCATATAGAACAGGAAGTGAGGGAAAATAGCCCGGATCTCGAGATATTTCAAAATCGCCAACATTTATACAACTATAAAATGAAAGGATTTAAAAGCACGAATGTTTCTTTTATACATAATAAAAAACTTCTACTGCCCTTACTGCGATGAAAAAATATATTGGGAGGTCTTGGCTCATCAGTGGTGAACCCTCCCAGCGGTTTCGCCAATTTAATCCACCAGACCGCTTCTCAGAGCTCTAATACTGTATTGGACTTATTATGTATAAAAGAAACATTCGTGCTTTTAAATCCTTTTATTTTATATGTATAGATGGCGCGTTATTGCTTTGTGTTAATTTATGCCTAACTGGCCTTGTCTTTATTGTTTGCGGAAGAGCATTTCTCGATGCAAATATTTGAATGTAATTCTACTGTCCTATAAGCTTATGTCCATAGTTTTCTTTAACCATTTCTGAGATTCCATCCTTCAGTGCTGCGTATATAAGCAGAATCGTCCAATACAGTATTAGAGCTCTGAGAAGCGGTCTGGTGGATTAAATTGGCGAAACCGCTGGGAGGGTTCACCACTGATGAGCCAAGCCCTCCCAATATATTTTTTCATCGCAGTAAGGGCAGTAGAAGTTTTTATTATGTATAAAAGAAACATTCGTGCTTTTAAATCCTTTCATTTTATATGTATAGATGGCGCGTTATTGCTTTGTGTTAATTTATACAACTGCGCCATCTTTAGAAACGATAGTCCGGGATCAGGTGAACCCCAAAAGAAGATATAAAGAAAACCAAAGAAATTGTTGTACAGAATCCCGTGTAGGGACTGCAATGGTTCGAAGAGACTGGAAACGGCCTGAAGACCAGACTCCAAGAACACAAATCTTCTTGGAACTTTTGTCTCCTCTCTAATTGTAAATACGCTGCTGTATCACCTCATAAGCATAAATAAATTCTTGGAACTATGCCAAAGAAAGATTCGCCATGGTGAAGCACGGTCATTGGGACATCCACAATCTACATCCGTAATTCGCACTAAAGAATTACCTGAATCAAGGATCCAGAGCTAGTGGAAATAGATGCGAAGAAATTACAAACAGAGAACACTATACCTATCTATTTTAACCTAAGGATCAGTTTTACAACACATCTATGTGAACAATAGTTTTACCCAGAAATTATTTTAAAAATTAAAAATTAGGTAAAAAGTTTCTTTTAATATTCCTTTTTGTATATTCCATTATTCGATAAAAACAATCCCATGTATCAATTATTAGGGTGAAAACATCAGTCCTCCAGGGATCAGTTTCTTTTACAAATTTTCATTTCAGATCTCAAGCTTTCGGACATGAAAGCCCTTCTACAGGAGAAAATACGACTTATAACTCTTGTCCTATTGACGATTTATCGTGTTTCTCCTATGGAAGAACTTTCATGCACCGAAAACTAAAGATTTGAAATGATAATTTGTAAAAGAAACTTCTCCTTGGATGTTTTCACCTTCAATATACCTTTAGTTATCTTCAATTGCTTTTATACCTTTTTTTAAACTTAATTATCTTTCTTAACATATGATTTACGATTATATAAAAGGGCGTAACTGGTTCTGTAAAGAAAAAAAAAACAATTTTTTCTCAAAATATTTCGAGAGATTGCTCCCTCTTATTTCGAGCAATATTTCCAAATATTCCCTAATGTTTAGAGCAATCTCTCGAAATATTTTGAGGAAAAAATTGTTTTTTTTTTCTTTACAGATCCAGGTACGTCCTTTTATATAAACTTCATTGATGGATCGCCTTTTGACTCAAATTGTGATTTACGATTATTTATTTAATTTTGAAGGAAAAATTTCCTTTCTTCTCTTGTTTTTTCATCCATTTTTTTGATATAATTATTATAATTCTCCAGAGAGAAAATTCCACCTATATTTACTGCTAGTATTATCTTTAATTTACCTCCCTTTCAATTGTTTTCAACTTTATTGAATTATGACCAATATGAAAAACTTGTTTTCCAAGTTATCTATAAGATTTTGAAAAAAAAAATCTTCAAGAAAATGTCTGCAATAAATAATGATTAAAACTGTTTTTATTAAACTATTCACGACTGCAATACTCATGTATTTCGAAATCAGCTTATTAATTTCTATCTCAAAATAATTGTGCATACCATTATGTTGATGATTTCAAAATTCCAGCAATATTATTATAACAGAGGTTACCATAAAATACTCATTCATTAAAACAAGATCATAATTTATCATATCAAAATTTGATATAACATATATAAGGTATGTGAAGAAAATTTTGGTCGTAGAGGTACAGTCTGTACCACGCTGACGAGGGCCAACAGCCCGAAACGCGTACGTGGTTGGCTTTTCTTGATTTATCAATAAATTGGGTTGGCCAAATATCTTTGGAACAAGTTAAATAAATGTTTAGTTTATTTTTATTCCACTAGATGGCGCTCTACCATCTAGAAATGCTCATGTGAGCCTGGTCAGGATATGCCTTTTTTGTTTTTAATATATATTAGGTTGGCCAAATATCACGGAGCAAGTTAAATAAACGTTTAGTTTATTTTTGCTCCACTAGATGGCGCTCTGCCATCTAAAAAGCCCATGTGCTCGTGGTCAGTAAATGCTTTCTTTATTTTTAATATATATATATTTTTTTTAAATAGCACTTAAAATATATTTCTAATTTTCAAACTAGTTTTCATCCTTGCTAACAAGAGAATCCGTAGCCTAGTGACTAAAGATTGGATGAAATATTTGTTTTCATTTAACCTTTAAAAAAACCATGTCGCCGCTTCGGTTCATCTCGGCACTAAGCGAGATTTCACAATTTACTTTAAAAAAAGAGGGTGCGTTGACCCGTTGAAATGTAACCTGGAGACGGCTGCCTGCACTCTACTGCCAAGGACCAACCACCCAGAAACCGCCGTGTTCTATATTTAGCACCGGGGAAACGTAACGATAAAACTCCTTGCTTAAGCAATTAGTAAAATTGTTGGATAATTTAATTAGTCCTTTTAATTGTATCTCATTATAGCGCGAGAGGTAATCCTTGACTAGACCAGGTTAATTGTTACCTCTTCCAGACGCCAGGTGCTTTAATTTGAAAAAAGAAAGGGCAAGACCTCGAAAGCTCTCCTGATAAAATATATTTTAAAAACTTGTTTTAAGTTTTATATATATATACACTCATGAACAAAACTTAAGGAAGTTTAATATTTTGATGTCGCCGGTCGTCGGTTTTATTTGAAGGAGAGAGATGCAATTTTTTTTTTTTTTGTTCACACACTTGGTTATCTCGTGTGTCACTGTAATATCTTTCAGAAATATTGTCTGAATCCCGATATACATGCTAAAAGGTACAACTTACTTAAGTTTTGTTCACACTTGGTTATCTCGTGTGTCACTGTAATATCTTTCAGAGATATTGTCTGAATCCAGATATACATGCTAAAGGGTACAACTTACTTAAGTTTTGTTCACACTTGGTTATCTCGTGTGTCTTCAATAAAGGTCACTGTAATATCTTTCAGAGTTATTGTCTGAATACCGATATACATGGTGAAACTTCCTTAAGTTTTGTCCTTGAGTGGATATATATATACATACGTTGTTTAAGTTCTAGTGAAGGTGTGTAGTATTAGATTATGATGATCATGGGAGGTAGAAGGTGGCGGCAGCAAATACTTCAAGACATGTCTTCACATTTATATAAAGAGACAAGGGTCGCCTCTCCCGTCAAAATAGACGTCTAAAATCAGACGCCATCTATGGCTTCTACGTCTTCACATGTAGTTCTAGGCTATGATAATAATGGTTGTAGAGATGTCTTGTGATTGCTGTAAGAACACCACATGTCTACAGATGTAGTACCATGCCATGATAATCATGGGGAGTAGAGAATTGTGAATGTTTGTATTGTAGCTATACACACCTAGTGTATACACACACGTAGAAAACATTACAAATATTATACTTAACAATGTGTGCCAGAGCCCAGTTTGGTTACTTGTACTTATTGGTGGGAAGGACATGTACAAGTGGAAAAGTTTTGAAGTTAAAAAAAAAAAAAAAAGGTTTACGATTCCGGGTTCGAATCGGGATTGTTTTTGAAGGCAAACAATAATGTACACCAATCAACCAATCTCACAATAAAACGATATGTAAATATGTAGATTCCAAATCAAAATGTCATATATATATACGCTCATGGACAAAACTTAAGGAAGTGGAAAGTGTTTGATGTCGCCGGTCGTCTGTTATTTATTTATTTTTTTATTGAAGGAGACAGAGGTAATTTTTTGTTCACACTTTGGTTATCTCGTGTGTCTTCAATAAAGGTCACTGTAATATCTTTCAGAGTTATTGTGTCCCGATATTCCTGCTAAAAGATACAACTTCCTTAAGTTTTGTCCATTATAGTGTAAAGTATATATGAAGTATGTTTTTAAAATAAAGAAAACCAACTTTTATAAACGAAAATAATTATATTTATTTATTTAAACAAATAACGAACATATGAAATACAACAAAAACATATATGTTTTATATACACAAATAAGAAAATTGTAAAGTTAAGCAACAGATGTTATATGCGAAAAGGAAAAAAAAATAATGGTGGGTGTGAGATCACAAAGTTCTTCACCTCGCGGTTTAAAGGGATCGATTTGCATAGATGTTGGGAACATTTCTCTCTCCAATAGCATTTTAATTTATAAACTTAGGTATAAGATATACCTCTAAAGATATTAAGTTATGTAAATTTTATTTTTCAGTTACACGAATAGATACATAGATAACCTTCACAAAGTTCCATTCTAAAATCCAAAAATATTAATGTAATTAAATAAAAGTTGAGACCACATATGCAAAGTTTTTTACTTTTAATTCAAACTTTCGAAAATTATATTTTTCAAAAATATCAAGATTTTTCTAAAGACAACTAGAACTTCATACGTACTTTATGTATTCATCCTTGAGGGATGACATCGCTATTTCCATATATGTTTTAGTTTTCTTTATGATATATTTCTTTATATTTTTGAAAAAGATAGAATCTCGAAAGTCTAAATAAAAAGATTGAACAATTATCTCAACCTTTGTCTATTTTATTACATTAATATGTTTTTAATAACAAACAAAAACACATTAAGTAATTTTTAATTAAAAAGACATATATTGGATCAAAATATCATTTATTTTACCAATATTTCAGTTGGCTGAACGCCAACCTTTATCATGGTTAAATATGTTATAACACCTTGATAAAGGTTGGCGTTCAGCCAACTGAAATATTGGTAAAATAAATTATATTTTGATCCAATATATGTCTTTTTAATTAAAGGTTTTTTTATGGATTGCTCTATTTTCAAAACAATTAAGTAATTTATGTTTGTCCTGTCCCTTTAAATTGCAAAGTTGCAGTGTATTTACATATAAGCAAATGGCAAGATACAAGTATGCAAATTTTTTTCCATGACGTTGATTTGCGCCAAGGATAAATATCAAATAAACATTTCAAATGTATATAAATTTCAATTTGTGTTATAAAAAAAACATGTTAAAGAGCTATGTCAGAAAGCTTTCAAATTTTGTCTACAATAAAATACTTGTTATGTAGATGAGATGTTCATCTGAAAGTTATGCAAATTTTAGAGGAAGGTTGAGACAGTAAAACCTGTCTTAAGTCAGGAGACAGAGACAAAGAGACACAAACCTTTAGATATAGGTTGAAGTAAACATGCACTAGGTAGTTACACGTGGCACAAAGTGGAAATGTTTGCACTAACAGGAAGAAAACTCTTAGAAATGTTAAGAAAGAGAATTGTGTGGCCATGGGTTATAAGACATGATAGCAAAGTTATTAGAGACCCATGTTATTTGGTATTAAATACAGCCGGCTGTGTGTAAAGTGATTCCTATCTCAATGTATGTATTCTTTACATTCCTTATATCTCCTATATAATATATATAAATATACATTCTCTCTATAAAGACCCCACTTACGCAGTGCAGACTTAGAACGTGGACTACAGAGCGTTGTTAAAAGTTAACAGAAACATTTCCCCCCATATACGAACTGATGAGGAATCACCACTACTGAACAGTAGATAGAAAAGTAGATTTTATGGATAATGTGTAGGTAAGAAGATAAATGTGGATGAGAGAAAATAAGTTTTTCGATGAGTTCTAAGATGCATGAAGTAAAATGAAGACTGGAATGTATATAAGCCATGTGTTTTAAGATAATGATAAACTCTAAAATATTGGGGAAAAAACATTAAAGACACCAGATCAAAAAGACGTTACTACATTTGTGGAACAATTAAAGAAACCAAGATGTCTTACCACCAGACTATGGATTGAAGGAGTCTGGTTGAGGAGTTACACCAGTATTAGGAGACTGATTCACATAAAAGCCTAAATAACTAGTTCACCATTGAACCATGTAATCTTAACCCTATATGTATTTGACGTAAGACAAGTTATACTGCGACACACTTACAGTAAATATTCCATAGAGAGACCATGTAGATACCCTCCCTCTCTAGAGAGTCCCTAACTATATAGTGTGTCTTCACCCCCCTCTAGCACCTATATACGTTCCCCGTTATTTACATAGATAGAATCTTATTTCAGTTTGACTCAATGTATAATCATATTTACATACGCGGTGCATATAAATAACTCGAGAAGTTCCTCTCTCTCCAATATTTCCAATTTAAATCTTATTTACATACTGTGTTATGTAATTATAAGAGGATATATTTGGTAGAAATACTTTTTTTTCTAAACCCTTGTAGTTACCGTTTAGTTTGAGACTTTTAAAAATTCTATTTTGCGGGTTTTTGTGGAAAAAAAAGGGAGAGAAATTTGTTATGCAAATATTATTTTCTAGCTTCACAAAAGGTAATTTTTACACTTTTCGAGGTGAAATAAAATGACATTAGTATAATTTATTATATTGTGTATATATTTTAATACTTTAGAAATGTAGGCGAGTCTTTTGTTTTTGATTGTCCCCTCTAAAATGTCTTCCTATAAACCATATACTTTGATATATTCGTCAAGATTGTATTTTAACCAATAGTATTCATGAGTTATTATTTTCTGTATCATACTTGCAATATTTGCATATATATATCTTCTCCTTTTTTCCCACATATAATGTGAAAACATATAAATACTGAGTAGAAATATATAAACTATATATATATACTACAATTTGTAGGACAATACTTTAGGATTGAATTCGCTATATACATACCCTTCATTGACGGCATACATGTTATCAGGTTTGGGGTAATTGTAATAATTTGGTTTTGGATTGGTGGTGGCCGTTTCGTTGGCCAATTGGGTTTTGAGGGTTTCCTTAGGAGCGCAGGCGGAGAAGAACTGGAAGCCCACCGTGAGGAAGATGGGCAGCAGGAAGATCGAGTGGAAGACCGCGAAGACGAGAAGCAGAAAGATGTTCTTGCAGGTTCCCAAGAAGGTATAGGCTGGGAAGAAGAAGAAGGGCGAGATTCCGACAAAAGTCGAGAGGCAGCTCTGCAAAATGGGAATGGCGGTGCATTGCAAGGAATGGATCAGCCTCTTCTTCGGGTCGTTTTCCTTACAAGTTACATAGGCATAGGAAACATGGGCCGCATAGTCGACGGAGAGACCTAGGTTGAGGACTAGTGAGATGCTGATGACTGTGTCTAGGCGGATGTCCCATAGACTCATGAATCCCATGACACCCGTCATCAAGGAAACGACGCTCAGTCCGACACTGAGGCTGCACGCAAGATTTGGGTGGAAGATGAAGACGGTCACCAAGAGAACGACAGCCGCGATTCCGATAGATTGCAAGGTGTTAGTCTTCAGAATGCTGTATTTCTCGAAAAACGGGAATCTGGGATGGAAGACTGCCACCTGGAATGGCAAAGATTTCTTCACTTCTAGAATATTCTGGTAGAGCGTCTTTTTGTCGACTTCTTCGGCGAGTCGATGCACCATGAAGAAATACCGGGTCGTGAGGATCTCCGTGAAATCCTCGTTGAAGAGGACGTCGCGCTTGAAAAGTTTCCCGAGAGGCAATCGAAAGAAGACTTCGTGAAGGCCGCGGATGAATCCTTCCTTCGTGGAAACATTGTAGCCGTTGAGGAGATCCTGCATCCTGGGTTCTGCCAGGAATTTCAAATAGGCTCGCAGCCACGACTTCGTGAGGTTGGAGGAAGCCATGTTGGGGAGTTCTTCAAATCTTTTATGCATATCCTCAACTTCCTGTTGGACCTTTGGATTGGAGAAGTCCATGGTTTCGTTCAGGACGACTTGGTACCTGTACTGGTAGTCGAGGTAGTGTCTGTCTAGGATGTCAAACGCCTCGAAAGCGTAGCTGTCCGTCCTGACGAAAGTCTTCCTGTTGAAGTCTTCCTTCATCAGAGTGATGCCGTACGCCGCCAGCACGAGATAAGCCACGAACACCACGATGACCACCACCTGGACCACCGGCTTACATAGGTAGTAACCCAAGTAGTACTCGAAAAATTTCTCGCAGATCGTTTTTTGTTTTATTTGCTCTTCTTTCCCAGCGCCGTTCTTGTTGGGTGGCGGGGTGAAGGTGGAAACTTTGCCATCTAGAACAACAAAGAGAGAATCAAAAATGCTGAACATATTCAATACTTTACTTTTGAAAATATTATTCAATATTTTAATTTTTTAGTCAAGTATTAAGGATTATACATCAAGAAAAGACTAACTTGAAATATTACAAATTGAAATAGTCATGTGCATGGATCTCTGAAATTAGGTAAAAGTAAAACTTTTAAAATTATATTTCAAGGGATTGCTCCCTCTTTTAAAGGTGTATTTATATATTTGTTTCTTGAAATGTTACATTTAATAATTCAAACTCCTTTAGGTACCAGCAGTGCTGCCATTGCCAGTACTGTGAAGGAGTCTAGACGCAAGATGCATGTCCCAGACGCAAGATGCATGCCCCAGACGCAAGATACATGTTCTAGACGCGAGAGTAATATTCTAGACACAAGCCTACGTTGCAACTCTAGCTCTTTCTAGAACTCGAGAATCTATAGGATCGTCTCCATAATTCCTGTCGAGGAATTCCTATAGCTGAAGGACTTCTGTGTTTATCATATCCGGTGTTGAAGCAACATCGATAATTTCAAACAGTATTCCTTGCGTAGAGAACAGGTCGCATTCCCTAGCCCAGAATTTTTCTGCAACTTCATCACACTCTACACATCTTTTATTACCTTTGCCGGTTCCGAGCCCGGATGAAAAAGGAGGAGTGGGAGCAGTACCAAGCTTGCTAAAAAACCTGGGCTCAGCTGTCCTGGCTGATAGTACCCTGTAAGGGCTCCAGGGATACATCCAGTCTGTAGTCCATGTTAGGAGCGGCTGCTGTCTGTTCCTCATGTCAAAGGCGGTCATTTCATATTGGAGCTAAGTCAGTGGTTTGCTACTGAATAATGCTCTCAGTCTTAATGACAAAATCAGATGAATTCTATTTCAGAGATAAGAAAGAAGAAGATATTTAGTTAAATAGATTCACGGAGAGTGCAGATGTACCAGGATTGAACTATTTAACCCAACTTATAACTAACCTAATGCTGGATATAAGTGTAGTGTTTTTGCGTCCTCTACTCAACGGGGCTTTGATTTGAATAATTCTAATGAGAGAGAACGCGATGTCCTAGATATATATATAAACTTAAACACTTTTTTTCCTTAATAAAACAATGTCAGTGTCATACAGAAAACTGGCAAAATGTTTCCTCCAATAAAACACAATTAACAGCTGTCGACAGTGCGGCCTTGACACAACTTCACAACAATGTCACCTCAAGACATCGTGACATTTGCCAATCGCCAAGAACTTTCTAGAAGCATTCTCCCGTGCCCTTAATTAAATAATTACTTCGCGGACCGTAGAAATCTGCTCTCACTGGAATATGTCTTTTGTATGTTCTTTATTTAAATAAACAGAAGGTGAAAACATTTAAGGTGAAACTTCATACTTCTAGGGTTAAGTTACTTTTCTTTTTTTCAATTTTCAATTCAAATCTCTAGCTCTAGGATATGAAAGCCCTTCTACAGGGACAGTGAACTCATCTGGGGGTTAGCTTTCCTTGATTAATCAAAAAACGGTATTTGGTCAATTCTGGAATAATTATAAATCAACGATTAGTTGATATTTGTTCTGATAGATGGCGCAAGCCATCAACAACTTTTAGTTGCATGATCAGGAGATGCCTTTTACTAAATTTTTCCAGTCAATCACAAATTCAGGTTTGTACACAATGAACCTATTGCTAAATGAAGTCAATTTTTAACCAGCTTTCTAAAAAGTCATTGGTATCGTGTTCTCTTCTGTAGAAAGACATTCATGCCAGAAAGCTGGGTATTTGTATTGATATATTTTAAAGAAGAAACTTTTTAGATTGTGAAATAATTGCAAAGGATTTAAAACGATATATCTTCTTCTTCTTTCTTATCTCCACTCAATCATATTAGGGTATCAAATTGTTACCCTTGATGTGTATCACGATATATCATAATTATTTCGATTGATAACTCGTTTTAAAAAACTTTTATCCCTGGAAATCTGATTTTTTTCACCTTACTATTGGATCGAACCCGTTCCTCCTTCAAGAAGGTGAAATTGGGCATTAACCAAAAAAAAAAAATGTTTCTGCCAGGGCTCGAACCTGGGACCTTCCGCGTGTTAGGCGGATGTGATAACCACTACACCACAGAAACATGTACATACTTGTACATATCAAATATGTAAACATGTTACTATTGATATAAGGGATTAATTTATTGAATATCTGGTTCAAATCACATTAATAGGTACCGCTCAGCAAGAGCAACCTAGTTCATGATAATTGAACAATGAATAATATGTGAAGGTTATTCACATATTAAACAATTTTTAACACGGGATTTAATCCCGGTTCAGGACTGTCGGGAATCGAGCGTGTTACCCTCTCATCCACCGACTTTTTTTTAAAATTGAATATTCAACTATATAGCATATAAGCACAGAATAAACAATGTACAATAGTGGTGTCTAGCAGATTAACTTGAGAGGGTTTACCACTGATGAGCTAAACCTTTTAAATATTTTTATCATTTTTTTTTCTCTCATATTTTTTTCTTCCTTTGTTTGAGATCTTAAGCACTTGTCTGGTATTCTCAAAATGTTCAACACACCACAATAATATTTTTTATCATCTATATATGGCGAGCTCTATACTAGGTTTTCTTTTAAAAACTTGGTCAAATTTCATTAAATGTATTCTGTGAATGGAGGATTATTATTACGCGTGAGTTCTTTCTTATCTATATATATAAAAATGAATGTATGTGTGTGGTCTGTCTGTCCTTTATGCCTGACCAAACCACTCATTGGAACGCCATGAAACTTTGGGAAGTTATTTAGTATAGTACTGGGAAGGTTTCTAGCAAATAAAATTTTTGAAATAACTTTTCGCTTTAAAATAATCAAGATAAATATTCTAATTTATCTGTTATAATTCAACAATCTGCTCTAAATATTATCATGATGATACGATGATTTTGTAATGTAGAAAATTAGGAAAGACAAAATTCAGGATGACACGGCAATTTATTTGAGACAAGAATAATGATACAATTCCAAGGCAAGATACTATTCCTTTAACTTCCAATTACCGAGGGAACCAATTAATAATGATTTTATTCAACTTATCGAGTATTATTCAAGGGACCGGGAAAAAATGTTCACTTTATCGAGAGATTCGTTAGACAAACCTTTACTCGGGTAAAACCCGGGCGAAGCCGGGTACGTCCATACAAGAATAATGATACAATTCCAAGGCAAGATACTATTCCTTTAACTTCCAATTACCGAGGATACCAATTAATATTGATTTTATTCAACTTATCGAGTATTTTTCAAGGGACCGGGAAAAAATGTTCACTTTATCGAGAGATTCGTTAGACAAACCTTTACTCGGGTAAAACCAGGGCGAAGCCGGGTACGTCCGCTAGTTTTAAATAATATTTAACTATAAATATATATATAGTTAATACCCTTTATCTATAAAATATCTGTATAGTGAGGTATAAAGAATATATGTAAATAAATAAAACTTCCAGGGCTAAGTTTCTTTTTCTACTTTTTATTTTCAAGCTTTCGGACTTGTCGGTCCTTCAACAAGGGTATCACGATAATAAATTGATGATATATACTATGATGATACTCCTGTTGAAGGACTGATAAGTCCGAAAGCTTGAAAATAAAAAGTTTGTACAAGAAACTTAACCCTGGAAGCTTTATTTATTTACATATATTATAAATCAGGGAAGAACGTTTATAAACAATATATGTAAATATATATAAAGGTAGAGTATATAAAGGATGTGTAGCTATAATTTACTTCACTATGTTTTCTATAAATGACAAATTCTATATTTAGATAAATACTCGTTGAATAAGAAAACTCATATATATTTCAGACAAGTGCTTAGGATCTCAAACAAAGGGAGAGAAAAAAAAGATATTAAAAGGACTTGTCTCATCAGTGGTAAACCCTCTCAAGTCAATCTGCTAGCCACCACTATTGTACATTGTTTATTCTGTTCCTATATGCTATATAGGTGAATATTCAATAAATTAATCCCTTATATCAATAGTAACATGTTTACATATTTAATATGTACAAGTATGTACATGTTTCTGTGGTGTAGTGGTTATCACATCCGCCTAACACGCGGAAGGTCCCAGGTTCGAGCCCTGGCAGAAACACTTTTTTTTTGTCATAAGAATGATTTAGCCCCTATATTTGTATGTATATGTATAGGCTTCCTTAAAAGTCTCTATCGGCATTTTATTTCTCTCAGAGCCCAGGACGACACGGCAACTGTATTGTACAGTAGAACCTCCGTCAACACCTGCTATTGATTTATTGTGCTCCAACATTGTATTTTATGTGAAATAGAGTTCTCCCTGGTATACCGTCTCATATCTGTCAAATTACACGTATATGGGACATTGATTCATAGTGTGTCTTAGTTCTTCTTTTTTTATTTAATAAACCTCACGAATATTTTTATCCCTAGTACACGTGGTACAAGCCATTATAATTATGGTAGGTAGCAGTTGGTGTGTGCTGCTTTTACTGCAAGTATACCACATGTCTACACATGTGAAAAGTGCAGTTCGACTTTTACACTTGCAATTATGCCAGAGCCCCATTTGGTTACTTTCACTCACTGGTAGGTTATTATTTATGAAAAAGGCTAAAAATTTGTACTATTTTTTTTTCACATTGTGTCGCGGTCTCACGCAATTCTGGCCTTAACTACCCGTTTCATGATTTTTCAGGATGCCTTAATGACCAGTTTTTTGGTCGTTGAGGTACAGCTTGTACCACGCTGATGAGGGCCAACAGCCCGAAACGCGTACGTGGTTAGCTTTTCTTGATTAATCAAGAATGGGTAATTGGCCAATTCTGGAATATTTAGAAGTCAACGAGAATAGTTGATATTTATTCCGATAGATGACGCAAGCCATCAGCAACTTTCAGTTGCACAATAAGGAGATGCCTTTTTCATAATTTATGCACCTTATCCCAGTACAATATCACATTTGTACTATTTTTTCATATTTTTTTATTTTATTTTTTTTAAATGCCAATATGCTGGATTCGATCCCTGTCAAAAAGCGACGGTTTACCTCACTCGTCTACTGACCCCCAAACTGCACGCCTTCCATCCCGCGTCCATTCACCCCCCTATGTTGTAGCCAGTCCATAGGAAGGACCAAAGGTTTGACTGTGTTTCCAAGACACTTGAGCACGTGTCCAGTGGCCACACATCGCTGTGCTACCCCCCTTTTAATTCCGTGTGACCAAGCATCAATCAGGAAGTCTAAAAAAGGAAAGCGACCGTAATCTCGTCCCCAATGTGTGTCAAGATGCCCAACTTCCGCCTTTTCCCCAAGACCTTGTCGCCTTCTAGAGAGAGAAATAACCCGGGTTTGAAGCGATAATCACCAAATACCCGGGTTAGACGTAATGGGGGGAGATCATCTTACGGTGGGGTAGTTCCAGGGCGGGAGGTTTAACCTGGTGTAATCCAGGCGCTGGATATAGAACGGAGATTTGTTAATATTATAATCCCTTCGGGGTAAAATTATAAGTAAAAGACAATTCTCTGAGGGAAAAGTTTCATTTTTTTATCACGACAGTACAAGCTTCCTGGCTTATCTGCCCTTAGATGGGGGTAACACAATGAATAAACGATACAAAAATAATAATATAATAATACATTTTAGGGCTGATAATCACGAAACCTTGAGAACAAGCAGAAAAAAAAACTGATAGAGTAACTCATCCCTGAATGGATCTTTGATTTGTTTAATTGTGAGCGCAGGGAATTATTATCTATTAGGATATATATGTGTGTGTGTGTTGTGTACCAAACCTCTACCTTTAAATCTACATTAGAACAATGCCATCACCCCGGTACAGGACGTAATGGTGACGATAAGAATGATCCACAACACCAGTTTGGGAAAACTCAGACAAGAAGCACACAATCTGTATACCATGGTTTTCGAACAAGGGCCTTCAAATAGTTATCTTTTAACTTAGTTTGCCAAACCTTGTGTTGTGACACATTCTTCAACATCACCGCTCCGTACTGGTGTTATGAACTTAAATCATTGCTTTTAATGCATATTTACAGGAAGAGGTGTCTCTTTCTGTGCTACCTGGATATACCATTCTCCGAGTTCAGTAACATGGAACACTTACCAGTGACCTCCATAGGAGCGACCTTGCTCCAGAGGACGATGCAATGATGGCCGCGTTCCTCCAGCCTGCCGAAGAGAGCCATGGCGCCGGCGAAGAAGGTGACCTGGAAGATGTAGCAGGAGAGGATGGAGGCGGTGATGTAGATACAGAAGTAGTAGACGGCGGGGAACGGGGTGATGACGCCCACGAGGAAGGCGATGAGGTTGGTCAGCGAGGTGATGGTGATGGACACTCCCACGTGGGAGAAGCAGCCTTCCATCCTCTGCCCGAGTGGCAGCTTGGGGTCGGTCTGGTGCCAGGCGGTGATGAGCATGAAGGTGTCGTCCATGCCGATCCCTGGTGTGGACACACAGCGTTGTCACTCAAGTAGGAAGCCATCACTTCGATCTTTTTCAACCTCTTCCAATTTTAAATCATTGGAGATAGAGGTTGTCTGCCTGGCCAGCATTCATTGTTCTTAAGGGTTCTTAAATACGAGGATTATATAAGCCTTTGCTAAATCCTTTAATTTTTATTTTTTTCCTGAAGAGGACAAAATATTTTTGTCGAAACGTCGAGAAAAATAAAAACCTTTTTTTTTTGACCGAGTTATCTGTTATATTTAATCATTGGAGCATGATGCTTGTACAAATCGTTAATTACACACATGTGTACTACTACTGTACTAAAAGCTTATATCCATAGTTTTACTAAATACCATAACAAAGATTCCACCCTTCAGTGTAGCATACATAATCAGAATCGTCCAATACAGTATTAAAGCTCTAAAAAGCAATCTGGTCGATTAAACTGGCGAAACCGCTGGGAGAGTTCACCACTGATGAGCTAAGCCCTCTCAATATTTTTATATCGCAGTAAGGACAGTAGTTTTTATTTTGTAAATAAAAATTCGCTCTTAATAGCCTCATTTCTTATATACTGATGGCACGGGTTTGTGAAATACAATCCATATGCGACCAATCAATAATATACGGCGTATTTGGGATTTAAACAGAAAAAGAATATATAAGTCGGTGGATGAGAGGATAACACGCTCGATTCCCGACAGTCATGAACCGGGATTGAATCCCGCGTTAAAATTTGTTTAATATGTGAATAAACTTCACATATTATTCATTGTTCAATTATCATGAACTAGGTTGCTCTTGCTGAGCGGTACCTATTTATGTGAATTTGAACCAGGAAACAGAAAAAGGGTTTATGACAAAATAACGTGATATTTCAAAGAAATGAACACCTTTCCCAAGCAATTCACGAGTTACGCCTCTGTATTGGGTGTTAAGGTGGACTTTTGATATATTTTTATTACTGTATTTTACTAGAGGTATGAACTGTCGATTTTCCACAGCCACGACGACCCAGGATAGAATCCCGCATTGGACACTTCTTTCTGAAGACATGATTGCTTCAATGGCCTCCGATTATTGCAAAAGTCAAACCCTCACCAGCGAGTGCAAGTAACCAAACGGGGCTCTGGTGCATCTGTAAGTTCAAAAGTTGTACTACTTTCTATGTGCGTAGACATGTGGTGTACTAACAGTAATAGTAGTCTTTAACTTCTACCTATCATGATTACCATGACTTGTACCACGTGTACTAGGGATGAAAACACCCTATACTAGAAACTTGCTGAAAGTTTCACACATAGACTCATGGATAAAACTTAAGGAAGTGGAATGTCTTTGATATCACCGGTCGTCTTTTTTTTTTTTTAAGAGACAGAGACAATTTTTTTCACACTTGGTTATCTCGTGTGTCTTCAATAAAGGTCACTGTAATATATTTCAGAGTTATTGTCTGGATCCCGATATATATGTTAAAAGGTACAACTTCCTTAAGTTTTGTCCATGAGTTTATTCATGCGCTAGTTTCAAAACCACTTTGAACTTAAATCAATCATTCTTCCTGACGAAATTCTCTTGAGAGCTATCAACGTAACATGTCTTGTCATTTATGGCGATGCTTGGAGCTTTTTTACATTTTAAAAAACAATTTAAGTACATTGTCCTTAAGATATTTAGCAAATATATTGCGTCACCCACCGAGATACACATCTGGGTTAATTACAAAACTGCCATTATACCATTTTAAACGAATGAAAGCTTTTTTTTTTTGTCAGTTTGTGTTGACATCATGTGTTCTTATACACTCTCCTGGTGGACTCACGTATCTTTCAATAAAATAATCCCTTGTATTAAGGTGAATACATCAAACTTCCAGGGATAAAAGTTTTTTTTTTTTTTAGAAAAATCTAAAATCACAAATCTTTATCTTTAGGGCACGACAACGTTCTATTGTGTTTGTATTTTCTGATTATTCGAAATTATTATAGACGCGTATGATTCTTTTGAAAATTAAACAATTTCTACTGTCCTTACTGCAATGGAAAAATTAATAGGAGGGCCCCTGGCTCATCAGTGGTGAACCCTCCCAGCGGTTTCGCCAGTTTAATCTACCATACCGCTGTTATATTGCATTTTTGGAACTACCTTCTATAGTGATACTAATACTAGACTCTTGGAATGGGTATTTTAGATTAACTATGGACATAAGCTTTGAGGACAGTACAATTACATACAAATATATAAGGGCAGTAGAAATTGTTTAATATTTAAAAGAATCATACCCGTCTATAATAGTTTCGAATATTGATAACAGATGGCGCGCTGATGTATCATGATTGTCTCCTGTAGAAGGGCCATCGTGCACGAAAGCTGGAGATATGTAAATTTAATTTTCTAAAAATAAACTTATCTCTCTGGAATTATTATTCATTATCATATTGAAAGAGCGAACATAAGTCTTCGAGCTTACACACACAACCCTTTATCAGATTATTGCCTGAGGAAGAATTGTGTCAACTGGAGAAATGACGCATTCTTAAATAAAATTTAAAAAAAGAATCAACACTATTCAGTATAAATTAACTTTTGCATTCTTAATTTCCCTGTTCGCACAGAACTCGTAGTGCACGTTTCTCTTTTACACCACACTGGTTAAACTTGATTCTATGAAAGCGTTCCGTTTTAAGTTAGCTTACTGACAGAAAATATTCTAAGACGAGGTGTATTCAAGAGTAGTTTTATACTATCTTGTTATTTGTAGTTATTGTGAATATGTCAAAGAACACTGTAGTTTTTATTATGTTTTCTTCGGGAATGTCATCACAATGGCAGGACGTGGACCTGTCAGGACATACCACGAGGAAGGCCAAGGGATGGATAACATCAAGACATGGAAGATCTCGTCTATCAAGGAACTAGAGAACAAAATATTTCCCCAAAGCAAAAACATTTACTGAGAAACATTTAACAGAGGTCCTAAATGTAGGTGCATTGGTTGCTGGCGAGGATACCCTTTTGTGAAAAATGGACCTGATGTTAGCATATCACCAAAGAAGAGAAGGAACTACTGTCGACATTGGACCTGATGTGTAGACATGTGGTGTACTTACAGTACAAGCTGTCACAACCCTCTACTACCCACCATGATTATCATGGCCTGGTACTACATGTGTAGACATGTAGTGTACTTACAGTACAAGCTGTCACAACCCTCTACTACCCACCATGATTATCATGGCCTAGCACTACATGGGTAGACATGTGGTGTACTTACAGTACAAGCTGTCACAACCCTCTACTACCCACCATGATTATCATGGCCTAGCACTACATGTGTAGACATGTGGTGTACTTACAGTACAAGCTGTCACAACCCTCTACTACCACCATGATTATCATGGCCTGGCACTACATGTGTAGACATGTGGTGTACTTACAGTACAAGCTGTCACAACCCTCTACTACCACCATGATTATCATGGCCTGGCACTACATGTGTAGACATGTGGTGTACTTACAGTACAAGCTGTCACAACCCTCTACTACCACCATGATTATCATGGCCTGGCACTACATGTGTAGACATGTGGTGTACTTACAGTACAAGCTGTCACAACCCTCTACTACCACCATGATTATCATGGCCTGGCACTACATGTGTAGACATGTGGTGTACTTACAGTACAAGCTGTCACAACCCTCTACTACCACCATGATTATCATGGCCTGGCACTACATGTGTAGACATGTAGTGTACTTACAGTACAAGCTGTCACAACCCTCTACTACCACCATGATTATCATGGTCTGGTACTACATGTGTAGACATGTGGTGTACTTACAGTACAAGCTGTCACAACCCTCTACTACCCACCATGATTATCATGGCCTAGCACTACATGTGTAGACATGTAGTGTACTTACAGTACAAGCTGTCACAACCCTCTACTACCCACCATGATTATCATGGCCTGGTACTACATGTGACACCAGTAACAAGGTGACAACAACACCACACTAGCCCATCCTTCCACCTAGATGTCACCATTACTTAAGTCGGTCCAATTTGCATATTCACATATGCAAATCTATCTGAACAGCCTTGACCCACTCATCTAGCTGCTGCCTCATATATAACCTGCACTCCTCCTGGCTCGTGTTTAATTTTGTTGCATCATGGGATCGTGCGTAAACATTCCGGACCCTGACACACTTTCCCTTATACAGTCTTTCTGTCGTTCTATATTTACTGGGGGTCTTCACATGTGTGCTGGGATATCCCCTTTCGTTGGTTCCTGATGGTATGCGCCATCTATCGGGAAAATCGGCAATAAGAAAAATTAAATAATATTTTATTTTAATGTAAAAATACTGATATAAACATAAAAAATATATAAATACTAGCGGATGTACCCGGCTTTGCCCGGGTTTTACCCGAGTAAAGGTTTGTCTAACGAACATTTGTTAAAACAATTCTCTATAAACTTATTAAAAAAAAGATATATTTTGATAATTTGAAACTCGTAAATTTGAATCTCTCGATAAAGTGATCATTTTTTTCCCGGTCCCTGTGTGCCGTGTCATCCTGAATTTTGTCTTTCCTAATTTTCTACATTACAAAATCATCGTTTTATCTAGTGAACATTTTTCCCCGGTCCCTTGAAAAATACTCGATAAGTTGAATAAAATCATGGTCGTTTATGGAAGATGGACGAAGTCCCCGGAGGTCATCTTGGGCAAGCCCCCGCGAGGCTTTTTTCTTGTCTACTTGGCACAGCTGTGTCACCAACTCTGCCCCCGCGCGCCATTGGACTGTCCATCCGGCCGGCGGCCGGACGATTACATTCTCTCGACAGGGGGTGGGGCAGACCTAAGCCTATCTCCGTCGCAAGGTGGCGCTGCTTGCGAGTTAAAGCTACAAATCTGCAAATAACTCTAAGGATATTCAAGAAATTATTTTTCGTAAACCTTTCCGGGGATATACCTAATAATATCCCAAAATTTCACGGCGATTGGATGTATGGTTTTTGAATCTATAGAGTACACACAGACAGACATTCATTTATATATATATATATAGATTTTCCTTCCAAGGCTCGTGTTGTGGATCCGACCATCTACACACTCATGGACAAAACTTAAGGAAGTTGTACCTTTTACCATGTATATCGGGATTCTGACAATAACTCTGAAAGATATTTGATACATAGTGACCTTTATTGAAGACGCACGAGATAACCAATATACACTTATAGACAAAACTTAAGGAAGTTGAATCTTTTAGCATGTACAGTGTACTCCGCTTATAACAAAGTCGGTTATAGCGAAATTCCGCATATAGCGAATGAAATTGTCTGCACGAAAGAAAAGAAGGGCTTAAACCATTAAAAGAACTCTGGATATTGCGAAGTCGGATATAAAGAATTTTCGCTTATAACGAAGTGATTTGCATGTATTAAATTTTATTTTATCCGTTTATAACGAAGTTTTCTCATTTACCATTATAATTGACTAATATATTATGCATAATATATATCAAATTACAACGTGTGAAAGACACAAATTTAATGATGCACAACAAATAAGTTAATAATATACAATTTTAAAATATGCAAACATATTATAAGTATTTTTTTTACATTATTTAAACAAAATTAAATTGTTTAATAAACGCTTATATTTTATTAACGTTTACCATGGCAGGAGAACGAAAACAAACATCCAAAAGAGGTCTTGGAGAGCATTCAAACTCTGCGATTGTTTCTTCAATGTCAGGATGAGTCCAAGTCTCTTCATAGGCATCTGTCAGACTTGGACAACATCGAAAAGAGTGTTCAGCACTTGTTACTGACTTCTAAATGTCAAAAGAAAATCACAAACTACTTCTCCAAAAACACCTGATGAGGTTGTTATTGATCTTTGTGTTGCTCTTTTGAGTTGAATAGTAAATAAAATTATTGGTACAAAACATTTTTTTTTCCAACTGCGGATATAACAAACTTCGGATATAACAAAGTGATTGTCATGGATAATGCGACTTCGTTATAAGCGGAGTACACTGTATATCGGAATTCAGACAACAACTCTGAAAGATATTTGATACATAGTGACCTTTATTGAAGACACACGAGATAACCAAGTGTGAACAGCCTCTGCCATATTAAAAAAAAAATTGAGGATGGCGATATCAAATTTTTTGAGTGATATCCCTTGTATTTATCAGAAAATAAATTAAACTGAAAGTTTTTTTTTTTTTTTAAGAAAAAAATGTTAGAAAACAGAAATACTCTGAAAGAAAGATCATATAGAGCAATTTGACAACGATAAGCAAGGAAGTGAAAGATTTAAATGAGAAAATGGAAGGTAACAAAACAATTAGGAAGAAACAATGGAATAAATCCAGAACATGTTCCACACCGTTGCTTTAAAGGAATTGCTGTGTTAGTAAAATCTATAATGGGGGGAAATAAGCTGTGGATTCTATTTGGGATTTGGGGAAGAGAGGAGAAAAGCAAAAGTTGGGATTCATTGGATCATCAATCTCTTGAAATATTTGTGTTTTTATAATTGAAAAAATCAAAAATGATAGGAAAAGAAATATAAATATAGACTGACGAACTTGGCAAAGAAATTTGATAATTTCAATAGGTATAAAGCCATCAAAAAAACTTGACAGAAAGTTTTTAAACACATTCCTAATAATTCGAAAAACAAGAAGGGAATTCTTCCACAAACACATAAAGAAGTAAAAAGACGATAAGAAGAATATGGACAAGATTCTTTTGCAAATATGGACAATCAATTTGGTATTCAAGAAAATATATAGAACTCACAATTCTTAGATAAGAAGAGGTGATTTCAACATTTGAATATTGTTATGGGATGTTGGGATAGTTTACCCCAGTTTTTTTTCAAAGAAACCTAAGGCGATTTCTCCGAGACGAATTAACTTTTTTATTAAAAACTAGCGGATGTACCCGGCTTCGCCCGGGTTTTACCCGAGTAAAGGTTTGTCTAACGAACATTTGTTAAAACAATTTTCTATAAACTTATAAAAAAAATTAATAGATATATTTTGATAATTTGAAACTCGTAAATTTGATTCTCTCGATAAAGTGAACATTTTTCCCGGTCCCTTGAAAAATACTCGATAAGTTGAATAAAATCAATATTAATTGGTTCCCTCGGTAATTGGAAGTTGAAGTAATAGTATCTTGCCTTGGAATTGTATCATTATTCTTGTCTCAAATAAATTCCCGTGTCATCCTGAATTTTGTTTTTCCTAATTTTCTACATTACAAAATCATCATTTTATCTATTCTCCCAATATATATGTTGTAGATAAATGATAAAACTAACTTTGACTTGTGCTTAATTAATAGGTAGAAAATCTTACTTTTGATAAATAATCTTTAAGATAATAAAACTTATAGATAAAAAAACTTGTTATCATCGTCGCAATGGGGGCGCTGCTTGAGAGTTAAATCTACAAATCTGCAAATAATTCTAAGGATATTCAAGATATTCAAGAAATTATTTTTCAAAAACCTTCCCAGGGATATACCTAATAATATCCTAAAATTTCACGGCGATTGGATGAATGGTTTTTGAATCTATAGAGTACACACAGACAGACATTCTATTTTATATATATATAGATATATCGCACAGGAAGTGCTTGCCTTTAAACAAATTTATTTTGAAAAAACTTATTTTGCGAATGTATTTTAAAAATTATTTATAATATTATCTATACGTACTGAGATGACATTGCAAGTATAAGGAAATGTTCCATGAATGACGTTAAAGATAAAAAAAAAATCTTGGGACACATTGATGGAATGACACTCATCATAACGAGAATGATAATCATGCATTCCATTATATAAAAATATAACCGATAAAATCGAAATATATTCATGGACAAGGATGGATAAGGAAGTGGAAAGTCTTTAATGTGTTTTGTTCACACTTGGTTATCTCGTGTGTCTTCAATAATGGTCACTGTAATATCTTTTAGAGTTATTGTCTGAATCCCGATATACATGGTAAAATGTGCAACTTCCTTAAGTTTTGTCCATGAGTGTAGATATTGATGGCAATTCCTTCACACATACCACATATATATTCTCTCTCTTTTTCTTTCTTTTTTTACTTGACAGCATTATAAATGAAAATATAAACTTATTTTTTAACACTATTCTTATTACATTATAAAGGACTGCGGCGTATGATTATAAAACAACACTTAAAGTTTCACCGCATAAGTTTCTTTTCTGTGAAAAATAAATATTTATTTCAAAGAGAAATATTTACTATTTCTAACTTTTTTGGATGACGTATGAAAGGGTGATAATATGAAGAGTTATGGCGAACGGAAAAATAAAAGTGGACATGGCATCTGCCCGGTAAGCGGAAGGTTGTGGGTTCGATTCCCGCCCCTGGACACTTTTATTTTTCCGTTCGCCATCACTCTTCATATTATCACCCTTTCATACGTCATCCATTCGCCATTACTCTTCATATTATCACCCTTTCATACGTCATCCAAAAAAGTTAGAAATAGTAAATATTTCTCTTTGAAATAAATATTTATTTTTCACAGAAAAGAAACTTATGCGGTGAAACTTTAAGTGTTGTTTTACTATTCTTATTTTTAAAAATATATAATTAAAATTATTTCTACAGTTCTTCTTCTGCGATAATTAAAAATTGGAAGAGGAGGGCATAGCTCATCAAGGGTAAACCCTCCCAGCGGTTTCGCCGCACTTTTTAAATTCCACTTAATTATATATATATTTTTAAAGAAAACTGGCGTTAAAAATATGTTTATAATTTTCAACGATAGATGGTACTATGTGGATTATAATAATGGAAATATGTCGGATGTAAACAACAACAAAAAAAAAAAGAATCGAGCTTAAAATTACTAATTCAACAGGCTCTTTAAAAAAAATAAAAATATTTTAAGACTAAATTCAAATATGGAGATAAATAAAAGGCTGCTTTGGTCAGTTTCCATGTTATAGATGTGGCAGTCGAGGACAAAGAACTGGAGCGGAACTCTCTGGTGTGATAGAAGAATCCTCAAGACTTTAAACGGCGAAAGGAGTAAAGTGGACGACTGCCTCGGTTTTGACAAAGTGGTGTGCTGGCGGCCATGTGTGACCTGGATCAACAATCCGTCACATGTTTCCTCAGAGCCTGTGTCAACATTATATTTTTAATGTTTCTAAAATCTTCGTGCTTTTTTTAAAGTTTCGCCATTTCTTATATTTCCCCACACCGGTAACAATTTAAATCTATTATAACAACTTGATAAGATTGTATTAATTGAACCAATTGTTGTGTAAGTGTGTATTGGTAAAGAATAGAAAGTTAATTATAGGCTATTGTTCTGAATTAATTAGATGTTTGTGTAGGGCTATGGTAGTGTAAGTGGTGTTATTGTTTACAGTACCAACTGTACTGTATGGTGGTTGGAGAGTAATGGGATCGCACAATGGGAATTCCAGTATTTCTCGATACATCACAATACCATTCCAATTTATCCTATACTCTCCATTAAAACAAAAAAATGCGAAATAAATTCTGAGAGAAAACTGACAAAAACTATAACAAGACTCAGAACACAACACTATAAAGGAATGACAATACATCCAGATGGCACAAGAACCTATAGAGCATGCAACAACTGTCCTGGTGTGGAACTAACACTTACCCACATATTCTCATGTCCAGCAATGGCCTTGTAGAAAAATAACATGGACCCAGAGCAGCAGCTTTACACACCCAAGATAATGGACATTGCGACTGCTGTGATAGAGATGCATGGAGACATCTGAGGCTCTTTATTGGACACGACAACAACAACAAAACAAAAAACTTTATTTCTTCTATACGTTTCTCATATGGTAAAAATGACCAATTACTTTATCTATAAATATAGGTACTATAATCCAAATTTGCTATCTCCGTTTCCTAATGGATGAAACACTCCCCTCTAGACAGGCGCAGTATGTGCCAGCGTTCGGTTGAATTTCTTCACTTTGACATTCCGACCACATTGCGTGAACAAAATGAAACAATGTAAAGTGTGTTTGATGTAACAACTACAAGAATAGGAAGAAGTTGTGAAGAAATGTTTTCTGTGGGAGAAATTTGATTGAATCCGGGAAAGCCACGCCCTTGGGTTCCGATGTCACTGGGTCATCCCAAAAATAACACTCTCCCTCCCAGAATTCCCCGCTAGATTTTCCTCCTCGCCTCGGAGAGAGAAATTTTCTGAGGAATTTTTCAATTAGACTTCCTCCACTCCAGTAATTCTCATCCCAATCTTCTCGTTATTGGTGCCACAGTTCCGGGGTTCAAATCCTGCTATTTCTTTTTTTTTTTTTTTTCATCGTCGTCACTGGCCTTAATGCCTGCCACTCCATTCTTTTAGCTTTAGTTTCTCCGCTTTTAAGAAGTTCCAGGTCTCCAGTGACGTCATACATTGACCTTTTCTCTTTATTTCGTCATAGCTTCCTATCCAGTCCAATTCTTCCTCTTCTTCTTACCTTTCACTTTCCATCCATTTTTACATTCCACAATTTCCTTCGTCAATCCATTTACTTTTAAGTGTCCCATCCTGTTAGAATTCACAATCGTTTTCTTTATTTCAATTTTTTAAAAAACCTTCACATTGATTAATTTATACTAATTATATAAATAAATTGACGAGGGCCAACACCCCGACACGCGTACGTGTTTGTCTTTTATTAATTTATACAGTAGATTCCCCTGGCCCCCGATTCTTGCAAAAGTCCAACCCCACCAGCGAGTGCAAGTAACCAAACGGGGCTCTGGCACATTTGTAAGTGCAAAGTCGAACTGCTTTTCACATGTGTAGACATGTGGTGCGCTTACAGTAAAAGCAATCGCCTACTTCTACCCACCATGATTATCATGGCCTGTACCACGTGTACTAGGGATAAGCAAAAAAAAATTATCGAAAAATTTGGTTGGCAAAATATCAGGGAACAAGTTAAATCAACGTATAGTTGGTTTTGGTTCCACTAGATGGCGTTCTGCCATCTAAAATGCACATGTGAGAGGTCAGGATATGCCTCTTTTGTTTTTAATATCATCAACACCTGACTTTTTTTTTTTCACTTTATTATTATTTTCATATATAATTAAATATTTTAGAAAAGGAATTCATCAATACTTTTATTAAGACTCTACTCTATATACAGTGGATTCTCCTGAGAGAGATATTACAGCACTTGAGTGGGAAAAACGGAAAGAAAGAAATTCGAATTTAAAATGAATTTAGAAATGGTAATGTTTGTGTATCGGAGATGGAATCATTATTTTTTTCACAGTTTTTTAAAACCAAATTACAAATAAATAAAGTAAGCGAGAGTGTTTTGTTAGCAGAATTTGTGCATTCACACTCTTGGATGTTGGTCAGATTATAACCATAGCAACATCACTTAGAACTCATTTTGTAAAACTTATTTTTTTTTGCCAACTAGACGGGTGACCCGGGCTTCGCCCCGGGATTGACCCGTGTGCATATCTACCCGAGTGATATATATTTAGATAAGATTTTTTTAATAATTGTTTGTTATTAGCATTATCTATTTGTTTGCATCAGCATAATTTAATCTAATCTTTGATAGAGGGCGCTGTTCGTGAGCTAAGTAGAATAATTTGAATAAATAGTTTTAATAATTGATTTATATATTTTTTAAAATAGCCTATCGCCTTTCCCGTATTTTTTTACCTATGTATGGAATTTTTGGTTTGAATTAGTGAACTACTGCGAATTTGTATACCGGACATACAAACATTCATTTTTATATATATAGAAGATGTATATTTATATCAATTTAGTCATATATTTATCATTATATAATCTTATTTATTCATATTTATTCTGTATTTAATCTTATATAATCTTATATGGACTTTGAAATAAATCAGTTTCAATCTATTACTACAATGATAAAGGTGAGGTCAGTATAGAGATGTTGTTGTCGTGTCCAATGAAGAGTCTCAGATGTATCCATACATCTCTATCACAGCAGCAGCAACAATGTTCACTATCTTGGGTGTGTAAAGCTGCTGCAGTATTGAGATAATATATATAGTTGATGATATCTAACTTCTATCTATATGTATAAAAATGAATGTTTGTATGTATGTTTGTTTGTATGTCCGGTATACAAATTCGCAGTAGTTCACTAATTCAAACCAAAATTTCCATACATAGGTAAAAAAAATACGGGGAAGACGATAGGCTATTTTAAAAAAATATATATAAATCAATTATTAAAACTATATATTCAAATTATTCTACTTAGCTCACGAACAGCGCCCTCTATCAAAGATTAGATTAAATTATGCTGATGCAAACAAATATATAATGCTAATAACAAACAATTATTTAAAAAAATCTTATCTAAATATATATCACTCGGGTAGATATGCACACGGGTCAATCCCGGGGCGAAGCCCGGGTCACCTGTCTAGTATTTTATAAAAAGAAACACATTGGCAAACAAATAATCGTTACAAATTTTATAGATGGCAATTGAATTTATAAATTTTATAACTCACTTATTTGAATTTAGTTCTTTCTACCTTCCCAGTTTTAAAAGAGGACAAACAAAAGGGAATGTGAGCTATGTGTGTGAACGTGTTTTTTACTTTATTTATTAAAGAGATTTCTGTACGAGAATGGATTTATCCGCGAGTAAATTAATTATTATTTTGTTCTTCAAGTCAATAAGAACCGCGCTTCGACTGAATTTTTTTTACTTAAAATAATGAGTATAAATTACGTATAAACTGTATGTTGAGGGTGAAACCTTTCAACGTATATTGCTTTTTATCTAATAATGAACGAATTTATACAAAATAAAAAAGAATTGGGAAGGCTTGGCTTATCAGTGGTGAACCTTCCCAACGATTTCTCCAATGTAATCTACCAGATCTAAACTAAAACTCATGAAGATAGAGGTTGCCTGGCCGGCAGATACATAGTTCTTAGAATTCAAGATACTTCGGCCAGTAAATCTTTTTATTATCTCGACTTTTCGACAAAAATATTTTATTTTTATGCATTTGCTCCTGACGAGGACAAAATATTTCTGTTGAAACGTCAAAATAATAAAAATATTTACTGACCGAAGTATCTTAAATTAAAAAAATTAGGCTAAATTAGGCTCCATATATATATATATATATATATATATATATACATACATACACCGACCGTGCGGCCACGCGTCGCGCGAGCTCCGTGTATTTCGCCTTTTTCATCCCGTAAAATCAATTTTTATTTAATTAATTTCATATCATCTTGTTCGCCTTAATTCAGGCATCATTTCAACCCATCTTTCAGAGAATCTAATCAAATTTCATATTTTCCTATTTTTCATAATTTAGCAAAGCTACAAGTCGTAGCTTTGCATCATTACCATGGCAACGGCCAAGTTGGTCGTTGCGTCATCAAACACGTCATCTGCTGCGGTAGTCTCATTGGTTGCTCACCCTCATGAAGAAATCTCATTTACATCAAAGCCATCAATCGCTGAATTACCATCTCAAAAGAAAAACAAACAACAAGACAATTTGCATACCCAAAGAAGACAATTTTCGCCTCAAGAGTGGAAAAATTTTGAAGAATCTCGAAAAGAAACATACGAAAAAAGAAGTAAAAACATAAACTCCACCATCCAATTCACCGCCCTCTCAGAGTGCAGTGCTGAGGAGCACCTTTCCTCAATAGCCAAAATAATAGGACATGAAAACATCCACTCGGTTGGAAAAATGAACAGCCAGGCCGTTGTATCGGTTGCCAACGGTGAACAAGCCTTACTGCTTATTAACAACGGCTTTGCAGTTAGAGGCAACACCATCTACCCAACGCCCCTATTCAACCCCCCAAAGAAATACATTCTATCGGGAATCCTTGCCTTCATCCCGGATGAAGAGGTCACCAAAGCCATGGCGCCATTCGGAGAGATCCTCAGCATCAGGCCCCTGCCTTTCCCCACCGAGAACCCACTATTTAAACACCTTTCATCTCTTAGAAGAGAGGTCGTGCTGAAGAGAAGAGAATCAACTGACATGCCGGCAATCATCCCAATCGACTACATGCAGAGAACCTTTAAGATCTTTGTGGGCGAGGACACCATCTGCCTGGGTTGTAGGAGACATGGACATATTATATCCAAATGCCCCTTCAACCCAAAAATTAGAGATAACATCTCAAGAACCTACTCAGAGGCAATCAACCCCACAGCCCTGCCCGTCATGCCGGGCCCATCAACAGAAACTTCCACAATGAACATCACCGCAAGGAATGAATACCAAGATGATGAAACATCTAGCATATGCTCCATAGGGTCGTTGGACTCCACCCAGCTCCAAAGAGAATTGATTGAATGCGAAAAATGTGAAAATCCAGAAGTAGAGAGAATAATTGCCGCGATCTACGAGAGGGCTGGTATCTCTAGAACAATTAAGGTCCAGCGGCAGTTAATACAACATCCTGACCTGGAGTTCATGATCTCCAGCTACCTCGAGAGACAGGAAGACATTAAATCCAAGACCTATAGTGACCTCAAAAGTGACCAGAGGAGAGCCCTTAACATCAAAATTGGAAAAATGAAGCAAATTCTAAATGAGCTTACCAAATTGTCTACCGGAAACGTAGAAACACCAACGTCGAAAAAGAGACCCTTTAAGGCGTCTCAAGATGATAATCTCGATCAACGAGAAAGAAAAAGACAAGAAAAAAGGAAGAAGTCGACCCCCCCAGGAATGAAGACAATCCTACCGCTGTCCACTGATATGGAGACAGAGACAGAAAATATCACAGACAAGTCCACGACATCGATTATATCCCTTGACACTGAAAATGATACCTACAAAAATATCATCGAATTCATCATCTGTTCAGACGACCAAATCAACACCATAAGAGAGATGAAGAGAAAAAATCACTCCCTGGATCATCAAATACAAGTCTTCGCCGAGACACTCCGGGAAAGAAGAAAGAATCTCGAAGACCCTGACAGTGACTTGAAGATGATCTACGACAAGAAAATAGAAGAGGCCGAATGGATCATGAAGAAGTGGGACGAACAAGAGGATATCTCCAAAGAATTCCACGCGAATATTAGGGCTGGAATTTATCCCTGAATGTTACTACCCCTCGACTGTACTTGCCTTTGACTAAATAAAGACCGTTTTTATCGTGTGAATATATATATATATATATATATTCTCTATGTTTCTACAATTACAGAAGCATCTTTCCATAGTTTCACTAAACACCATCATCAAGACTTCAAGTACAGATACTCTATAAACAGAATGAACAATACAATTGTTGTCGTTTAGATCTGGGGAATTAAATTGATGAAATCGCCGGGAAGGTTCATCACTGATGAGCTAACCCTTTCCAATTCTTTTCATCTTCAGTTTACGTAACAGCGTTGAATGTTTCCAATGTCTACATCTTCAAGGATTCTTCAACTCTACTTGCAGAGACGAGCTGCATCCTCCCGGCAAAATTTCCATCTAGATTTTGATCATAGATTTGACCTAGACACTCTACCAGCTATACACCTCTTCGGCAGATTGTGAATATTTCATTAGATCCCCTGTGAGGATATTCATGTTTTATATGAAGAGAGACTTGAAAAAAAAAAAGTTAGACATATTCAGTTGAGATATCCTTGAGTTTCTCCGCGGTCGAAGATGTTCCAGAACGTGAGCAAGCTGCCACCACAGCAGTTTGCGAAATATCGTAGGTTCCTGACACCATTTCCCCCGGGTCATCATGCCCATTATCATGCAGTGCCTCTCCCCTGAACCGGAGGTCAGCAGGCACCCCATTCTCTTTGGTCTGTTTCACGTTAACTTCTTCACTTGACATCCACACTACCACTTTCTTACATCCAACTCTCTCTCTCTCTCCTATGGCACACTAAGCTCCTCACTCTACTTGAACTGCTCCTCTCTCCTATGGCACACTAAGCTCCTCACTCTACTTGAACTGCTCCTCTCTCTCTCCTATGGCACACTAAGCTCTTCACTCTACTTAAACTGCTCCTCTCTCCTATGGCACACTAAGCTCTTCACTCTACTTAAACTGCTCCTCTCTCCTATGGCACACTAAGCTCCTCACTCTACTTGAACTGCTCCTCTCTCTCTCCTATGGCACACTAAGCTCTTCACTCTACTTAAACTGCTCCTCTCTCCTATGGCACACTAAGCTCTTCACTCTACTTAAACTGCTCCTCTCTCCTATGGCACACTAAGCTCCTCACTCTACTTGAACTGCTCCTCTCTCTCTCCTATGGCACACTAAGCTCTTCACTCTACTTAAACTGCTCCTCTCTCCTATGGCACACTAAGCTCTTCACTCTACTTAAACTGCTCCTCTCTCCTATGGCACACTAAGCTCCTCACTCTACTTGAACTGCTCCTCTCTCTCTCCTATGGCACACTAAGCTCTTCACTCTACTTAAACTGCTCCTCTCTCCTATGGCACACTAAGCTCTTCACTCTACTTAAACTGCTCCTCTCTCCTATGGCACACTAAGCTTCTCACTCTACTTGAACTGCTCCTCTCTCTCTCCTATGGCACACTAAGCTCTTCACTCTACTTAAACTGCTCCTCTCTCCTATGGCACACTAAGCTCTTCACTCTACTTAAACTGCTCCTCTCTCCTATGGCACACTAAGCTCTTCACTCTACTTAAACTGATCCTCTCTCTCTCCTATGGCACACTAAGCTCTTCACTCTACTTAAACTGATCCTCTCTCCTATGGCACACTAAGCTCTTCACTCTACTTAAACTGATCCTCTCTCCTATGGCACACTAAGCTCTTCACTCTACTTAAACTGATCCTCTCTCCTATGGCACACTAAGCTCTTCACTCTACTTAAACTGATCCTCTCTCCTATGGCACACTAAGCTCCTCACTCTACTTGAACTGCTCCTCTCTCTCTCCTATGGCACACTAAGCTCTTCACTCTACTTAAACTGCTCCTCTCTCCTATGGCACACTAAGCTCTTCACTCTACTTAAACTGCTCCTCTCTCCTATGGCACACTAAGCTCTTCACTCTACTTAAACTGATCCTCTCTCCTATGGCACACTAAGCTCTTCACTCTACTTAAACTGCTCCTCTCTCCTATGGCACACTAAGCTCCTCACTCTACTTGAACTGCTCCTCTCTCTCTCCTATGGCACACTAAGCTCTTCACTCTACTTAAACTGCTCCTCTCTCCTATGGCACACTAAGCTCTTCACTCTACTTAAACTGATCCTCTCTCCTATGGCACACTAAGCTCTTCACTCTACTTAAACTGATCCTCTCTCCTATGGCACACTAAGCTCTTCACTCTACTTAAACTGCTCCTCTCTCCTATGGCACACTAAGCTCTTCACTCTACTTAAACTGCTCCTCTCTCCTATGGCACACTAAGCTCTTCACTCTACTTAAACTGCTCCTCTCTCCTATGGCACACTAAGCTCTTCACTCTACTTAAACTGATCCTCTCTCCTATGGCACACTAAGCTCTTCACTCTACTTAAACTGATCCTCTCTCCTATGGCACACTAAGCTCTTCACTCTACTTAAACTGCTCCTCTCTCCTATGGCACACTAAGCTCCTCACTCTACTTGAACTGCTCCTCTCTCTCTCCTATGGCACACTAAGCTCTTCACTCTACTTAAACTGCTCCTCTCTCCTATGGCACACTAAGCTCTTCACTCTACTTAAACTGATCCTCTCTCCTATGGCACACTAAGCTCTTCACTCTACTTAAACTGCTCCTCTCTCCTATGGCACACTAAGCTCTTCACTCTACTTAAACTGATCCTCTCTCCTATGGCACACTAAGCTCTTCACTCTACTTAAACTGCTCCTCTCTCCTATGGCACACTAAGCTCTTCACTCTACTTAAACTGATCCTCTCTCCTATGGCACACTAAGCTCTTCACTCTACTTAAACTGCTCCTCTCTCCTATGGCACACTAAGCTCTTCACTCTACTTAAACTGCTCCTCTCTCCTATGGCACACTAAGCTCTTCACTCTACTTAAACTGCTCCTCTCTCCTATGGCACACTAAGCTCTTCACTCTACTTAAACTGATCCTCTCTCCTATGGCACACTAAGCTCTTCACTCTACTTAAACTGATCCTCTCTCCTATGGCACACTAAGCTCTTCACTCTACTTAAACTGCTCCTCTCTCCTATGGCACACTAAGCTCTTCACTCTACTTAAACTGATCCTCTCTCCTATGGCACACTAAGCTCTTCACTCTACTTAAACTGATCCTCTCTCCTATGGCACACTAAGCTCTTCACTCTACTTAAACTAATCCTCTCTCCTATGGCACACTAAGCTCTTCACTCTACTTAAACTAATCCTCTCTCCTATGGCACACTAAGCTCTTCACTCTACTTAAACTGATCCTCTCTCCTATGGCACACTAAGCTCTTCACTCTACTTAAACTGATCCTCTCTCCTATGGCACACTAAGCTCTTCACTCTACTTAAACTGATCCTCTCTCCTATGGCACACGAAGCTCTTCACTCTACTTAAACTGATCCTCTCTCCTATGGCACACTAAGCTCTTCACTCTACTTAAACTGATCCTCTCTCCTATGGCACACGAAGCTCTTGACTTTACTTAAACTAATCCCTCTCAGCTATACTCGCACTAATTCCTTCACTGGACACTTACACTGCCACTTTCTTACATCCAACTCTCTCTCCTATGGCACACTAAGATCCCCACTGGACTCACTCTAATCCTCTCAGCTCTACTCACATGAATCCCCTCGCACTACTCACATTAATATATTTACCATGCTCACACTAATCTCCTCATATGACGGAAGTTCTCAAATCGACCATTCCATTCATTGTTTGAAAGCGATGTCTTACAATGGATTTCGGACAAAAGTCCCTTCAACAGACCATGAAACAATACATAACGTTTCAGAAAAAAATATACATTCTCCATTGTTTCGGGACCTTTTGGAGGGATTTAACAGGCCACGCTGATTATGAATATTGAGACACGTCGCTTCCAAAGATCATATTGAATGGTGCTGATTTTATATCTTCTCTCACTTGAGAAAGTCAATCGAAATCCATATGGATTATCCTGATCTCTCCACTCACCCTATTCAACCGAACTTTCTTGAAGCCAATTCTCCTATGGCCATGTATTCCTCCACATAGTTGTCAAATACTCCGATCTCACAACACATACGGTATTTCTGACAAAGGACATTCTTAGAGAATTAGGGTTTGAGGTACTGGAACGTGTCCTTCCTATAGCCCTGACACCGCGCCTTCAGGTTATTCTGACTGCTGAAGGAGAGTTGAAGATAGAAAGATTCGAGGAATGATGTCGAGATGATTGATGATATGCAAGATGATGCCTGGAATATAGGGACTATGCTTCCTTCCTGCGGTTATCTGTATAAGACCGGTGGTCTTAAAAAGCTGTATGTGTGATAAGATGCAGATATTTTTGTCGTCGGATAAAGATTTATAAGGATGTGACCTTATGCAACTTGTGACCCTATGGATACTATGCGTTAACAAGCAGAGAGGTTTATATATATAATAAACAGGAATGATTTTTTTTTACTATTTTGTCTATAGTTTCACAGGTTATTTTCACCTTGATATGTTTAGTGATTATAAAGAAATTTTGGTTGAAGGTAGTTAAAACCCATCTCAATATTTACCACGGCGTTCCGGCTGTTTGCTTGGCTTGCGAACTTAACCTTAATTAACTTAGCCTTAACCTATCCAAAAGCTCATACATGCCTCTTTCAAAGTTTAAAAATAATAGACGACCGGCAACATCAAACACTTTCTACTTCCTTAAGTTTTGTCCATGAGTGTATAAAAAAGTATGTTTTTTCTTCCGAAATTTCTCTCACAATATTCTAGGTAAGTTTTAAATGTTTTTTTTTCGGCAGGATATTTTATCTGTCTCAAAATCGGTCTTCTGTTAATATATTAACATATATAAATAGTTTTAAAACTTTCTTTTTATATATATATATATATTCCTTCCTACCATTTGTACTATAGTCCTTATAAGTCGCTCTTCATTTCTCGCCTGTTGAAGGGTTTTTACCCTAAAGCTTGCACCTATGCATCAATAAAAGAAACTCGTCTTCCTTCACCATGTTTTTTCGTTTAATTTCATCTGCGTCCATTTTATTCGATTTGTTTAGAGCAAGCCTTTTAAGGGTTTAAGGATCAAAACTATATAAGGATTATATTTCATCATGCGTCGAGTTTAATTTAAAGCATTTCCTCCCTGTAGCACCTGTTGTTGTTGTTAGTGTCCATCAAGTCAACATTTGGTGACACTATGGACAAATATTTTTCAAATTGATCTGTTAGTGGCCATTACTCGCAGCTCATCTTGTGACCTTCTGGTAGTTTTCTTGACCTCTTCTAGCCAGCTCATTAAAAAAATTACATTTAAAATGTAATATATTCTATATATATAAAAATCTATGTTTGTCCGGTATACAAATTCGCAGTAGTTCACTAATTCAAACCAAATTTTCCATACATAGGTAAAAAAAATACGGGGAAGACGATAGGCTATTTTAAAAATATATAAATCAATTATTAAAACTATATATTCAAATTATTCTACTTAGCTCACGAACAGCGCCCTTTATCAAAGATTAGATTAAATTATGCTGATGCAAACAAATAGATAATGCTAATAACAAACAATTATTTAAAAAAATCTTATCTAAATATATATCACTCGGGTAGATATGCACACGGGTCAATCCCGGGGCGAAGCCCGGGTAACCCGTCTAGTAGATTATATAAAAGGGCGTACCTGTAATATAGATATCAATAAAATTGTTTCAATTGTCTAGCCAGCTCGGTCTGTCTCTTCCATCAATTTTTCACTACGTCTTTTTGAACCCATTTGTTCTCATTGTATGTCTGAAGTAAGTGTCTTTATATTTGAGGTACTAGGGAATCTATCAGGATTCATTTCATTTAAAATGTTGTATATATATATATATACCAATTTGTAAATAGCAGAGATAATTATGATAGATTTAACTATTTTTGTAAATATATTTGTGATTATCTTTCAAACCTGAAAGGTTCAGGTTCCTAATATATATTATTGTTTCTCATTTTTTATTTTTGATTACATTTTCTTGTTTAATATGTTTATAACTGTTTCTGTTTTTTTAAAAAAGTAAATCAATGCAATTATCCCTAGCCGGGATATCGCGTTTGGTGTGTTGAAATAAAAAAAAAAAAGTCAGTCTTTATATTTGAGGTACTAGAGGATCTATAAAGATTAATTTCATTTAAGAATGAAACATTTTTTTGGGGTGGGTCGGTTGAAAGGTGATCTAAACCTTTGGTTTTCGACCGCTACGTGCCGGAATCGAATCCCGAATTGATCTTTTTTTTTTCTAATTATAAAAGCTCCAATATGGCCCTCCATTCTTTCAAATCTCCAACCCCACCAGCGAGTGAAAGTAACCAAACGGGGCTTACACTTGTAAGTGCAAAAGTCGAACTGCTTTATACCTATGTAGACATGTGGTATACTTACAGTGAAAGCAGTCGCTTACAACCCCCCACCATGATTATCATGGCCTGTACTAGGAATAATAATTTTTCAAAAAATGGAAAATTTTGACCTATTATCTGTCTCTTACACACTGAGTGGCACCTAGCTTGATTCATATTTTATTTTAAATCATTATTTTTCCTCTCGCTCTTAAGACGATGATAATCTCGTTAAAAGAAGAAAATCACACAACAGAGAGAATTTTTTTTCTTTAATAGATGGTAGTACAAGCTTTCGGGAAAGTAATCTTTATACGGGTACACTATCCTATACACAATAGGATATATCCGTAGAGGGGGGCGTCTTGTCTGAAAGCTTGTTTATAAATCAAACTTTTCTCCTCGTCTTGTGATTTCTCTGCTTTTCCCTCTCCAGCCATCAAGAGAAAGCCCACCTATAAAATAAAGAAGAAACGTTTTCGAGTGTTTCGCTTACGTTTCCACAAGTTTTGACCAATCCCGATTAAAATTTGATTCCATATAGTGTTAGGTCTGAAAGGAGTTTCTAGACCGAAATATGTAAATTAGTTCGCTAACTGGTTAATTTGCATATTTACTTTGTTGCATTCATGCTTCCACCTATCTTAATGAAACTTTGACGCGATATAGAGTTGGGTCTGGAAGAAGTGTAATCGCCATAGATTCAAATCCGGTCCGCTAACAGGCAAATTTGCATATCCCGTTTATTCCGCATAAAGTTCCACAATATTTGAAATTTTAACATCATATACACTCATGGACAAAACTTGAGGTGGTAGAAAGTCTTTGATGTCGCCGGTCTTTTTTTTTTTTTTTAAACGATACAGAGGCTATTTTGTTCACACTCTAGTTATCTCGTGTGTGTTCAATAAAGGTCACTGTAAAATCTTTCAGAGTTATTGTCTGAATCCCGATATACATGCTTAAATGTACGACTTCTTTGAGTTTTGTCCATGAGTGTATATATATAATATTTATTATATATTTCTCCCTTTTGATATTCAGTATTAAATCTATCAACAAAACAAAAAAAAATTAAGATATTTCTCCTCTTATATATAGATTCGTTCCGGAATCTAAGAAGAAGAAGAAAAAGAATAAAGACAAAGGTAGAAAGCACGCCAATATGTAAATAGGTAACCACAGTTATATACAACAGTCTTGGTGGAGAGATATAACAACCACTGGGTGGGTCTTCTGGTTGTCTTATTTTCTAACGATATTCTCAACTTTTTCTGCCAAACTATGGAACTGATGGTACAAGTAGGCAACATCGGCCAATGAATTGGAGAAAATATCATAAATCTTTGACTTGTTACGTGGAGAAAGGCAAATTTTGTTTCCCCCCTTATATTGGATCTAGTATTTTGAGATTTATGATTTCTTTAATCATTGCTTTAGGGCGCTATGTTATTTGTAGGTTTATTTTCCCTTTATTCTTGCTGCAAGCCAGGATATGCCATAGTGAAATATGAAATGCCCACGTGCAGATTCCATATTTGCTGAGATTTCAGAACCTTGTGCAAGGGTGCCATCAATAACCACGTGTGTCACTCAGGTGACTTTTCATAAAATCCTAATTTATTGGTCAGTTATTCCTCAACGTTCCTGATTTATTGTTGAAAGGTCGCGTCTTATGCAAATTTATTGCATTTATAAGTGAGGTGTAAATACGCTCGTACACAAAAGTTAAGGAAGTGGGAAATCTTTGATGTCGCAGGTCTTTTTATTTTTTTTGAACGAGACAGAGGCAATATTCATTAACACGTTTTAGTTTTCTGAAGAAGGGCTTGCCCTAAAGCTTCTTTAATCAAGTAAATAAAAATAGTTGCGACATCTTATGGATTTTATTTTAAGGAGACAGAGGTTGTTTACATTTGGTTATCTCGTGTGTCTTCAATAAAGGTCACTGTAATATCTTTCAGAGTTATTGTCTGAATCCCGATATACATGTTATAAGGTACAACTTCCTTAAGTTTTGTCCATGAATGTAAGTGTACAGATTAATATAAATGATAGAGAAAATGATATTTAGATGTGTGCGCTTCCGATATGCGGATTTTCGCTCGAATATAATGTACGAATTTATGAGACAAAAACAATTTTGATCGTAGCAACTGGACATTGCTGATGGCTGGTCTGAGTAATCAATTTTATAATCTCTCACACACAGGGAGAATTATTTTTTCTTTAAATCATATTACAGTACTCTGATTTTATACATCGTTTACTTTTGTGTTTTATTTTTTAATATATGAATTAATATATGTAAATAAAAATCCTACTATATATATTTTTTTCAAAAAACGTGTTTTAAATATAAAATATATTTTTAGAGAGACAGGACTTAAAAGGAAGTGTAAAGTTTAATGTCGTCGGTCGTCTGTTTTTTTTTTTTTTAAGGAGACAGAGTCAATTTTGTTAACACTTGGTTATCTCGTGTGTCTTCAATAAAGGTCACTATAGTATCTTTCAGAGTTATTGTCTGAATCTCGATATACATGTTAAACGGTACAATTTCTTTAGTTTTGTCCATGAGTGTAGTTTGAACTAAAGCGTACGTACGATTGTGTCTCCAAAAACAGAACGTTGACAAGCGAGCGACCCGAGTCGGGTTCAATGATCGTTGCCACACCACTGTCACACATCAGGGTCACGCACGTGGTGACGTAATGCTGAACTTACGTAATCGTCGTAACTTGTTTGGAATTAGATCGCTCTCCTAGATGGAAGGGACGTCATAAGAAATGATGGGAGGATTTCTGCCTTGAAGAAGAAAGAGAGCAGAGTACAGGTAGGAAAGAATAGGGGAAAAGAAAAGAAGATCTTCCAGACTGGGCCGAGATAGGCTAAGGGAAGAGATACCAAGTCGAATAATCCAAACAGACATGTAATCATTGTGTCAAGGGAACGCATTGTTGGATTAGTCACGTTCCCCGCGGATACTGTAGACAAGTAGGATGACCTAATGACCGCCCTCTTGACGAGAATGGCGCAGAGCCTGGTGTCCTCAAACATACCAAAACCAGGCTGGGCTCACTGCAGTTCCCTAACGGTCGAGCGGCCTTGATCTGTCGACGTACGAGCGGTTCTCCACACATCAATGAGCCAAACCATCCCAATATTACTGAGAATTAATATTTTTGTATCGCTCTTCAACTGTACTATCTCCGAATACACAGGTACTGGGGATCTATGCGATATACTGCCCTTGGGTCTGAGGGATAGATGTAGGTCTGAGGGATAGATGTGTATGAGGGATAGACTTGGATTTGAGGGATAGATGTGTATGAGGGATAGACTTGGATTTGAGGGATAGATGTGTATGAGGGATAGACTTGGATTTGAGGGATAGATGTGGGTTTGAGGGATAGACGTGGATCTGAGGGATAGATATGTATGAGGGATAGACTTGGATTTGAAGGATAGATGTGGGTCTGAGGGATAGACGTGGATCTGAGGGATAGATATGTATGAGGGATAGACTTGGATTTGAGGGATAGATGTGGGTCTGAGGGATAGACGTGGATCTGAGGGATAGATATGTATGAGGGATAGACTTGGATTTGAGGGATAGATGTGGGTCTGAGGGATAGACGTGGATCTGAGGGATAGATATGTATGAGGGATAGACTTGGATTTGAGGGATAGATGTGGGTCTGAGGGATAGATGTGGGTCTGAGGGATAGACGTGGATCTGAGGGATAGATATGTATGAGGGATAGACTTGGATTTGAAGGATAGATGTGGGTCTGAGGGATAGATGTGGATCTGAAGGATAGATGTGTATGAGGGATAGACTTGGATTTGAGGGATAGATGTGGGTCTGAGGGATAGACGTGGATCTGAGGGATAGATATGTATGAGGGATAGACTTGGATTTGAGGGATAGATGTGGGTCTGAGAGATAGATGTGGGTCTGAGGGATAGACCTGGGTTTGAAGGATAGACGTTGGTCTGAGGGATAGATCTGGTTCTGAGAGGGATAGATATGTATGAAGGATAGACTTGGATTTGAGGGATAGATGTGGGTCGGAGGGATAGATATGTATGAAGGATAGACTTGGATTTGAGGGATAGATGTGGGTTCAGTGAATATACGTGGGTGTAATCGATAAAGTATGATCTAGGGGAAAGAACAGACGTGTAAAAAGCGACCAGATGGGGAAAGTGTCTGCCCGCGGTATAAATAGACCAGTGAGAGAGAGTATTGTCTGCGTAGGAAGTAGCGCCACTTCCGCCTCGGCCCTCACATCCCCGAAAGGCGCTAAAATGCGCAATCCGCCGGGAATGTTCAGCCCAGACATTACAGACCCAATACTTGATTGAGCATTATATGCGCGGAGAGAAAAAAGATGCAAATTTTAAACACGACCAATTTGAAAAATAATCTTAATCTAAAAAAAACGAAAATTAATTTTTCGAAAACATTAATAAAAAATAATTACAGAATTGCGGCCACAAATACCTTTCCTTTATTCGATATTTATTGTTTAATATTTGTCATTATCTCAAATTAATTTGGAGAATGTATTTGGTCAATATTCTCTAAAATAATTTAAAATCAATTATTACGGGATATTTATTCCGATAGATGGCGTAAGACATCAGCAACTATCAGTTGCACGATCAGGAGATGCCTTTTTTCCCTAATTTAAATTCCTTTTTCTAACATATTGTGGCGTATTCTAACACTCAATCTTATAATCACATCAATAAAGAATTCCCTTTTCTTCGCCAATTGTTCTCCCTAACAGCAGTTTTCTGTCGGCTACCTTTAGTTTATCCATAAGAAAGCGGGAAAACTTCCATATTTGATAATATGAAGAGAAAGAGAGATTAGCCACTGATATAATTCAAGCCATCCCTCTCCCATGTATACATACACATATCATTGTATCATCTTATTCCAACATAGAGCAATAACGAGCAATCTATATATAGGAACAATCCGCACACGCGCTGTGAGGAACATTCGCACTTAAATCTCTTCATTTCCCATAATATTGTTCATTTTCACACACACAAACTAGATGGCACTTTGCCATCTGTTGTTGTTGTTGTTGTTTCTTATCCCCTTGTGTAAAGATTACGCGAATTCCATGAGTTCATGCTCCTCGAGCTGTTTTATGATGAGCAGCGGCCTCTCCCAAAGGTCCTGTTTAGTGCATCTAATGCAAGCCAAAATGTGTTCTGGAGCTGCAGGTACCAAACTACATTTTGGGCAAGTGGGATAAATTTTGTTATTATTTTCTATCTTCAATGGCTTGAGATGGCCTGTTCTAAATCTTGTTAGTGTTGTTTGATGCTGTCTATTTCTGATGTTCAGAGCTCCTCCTGGGTTCACTCCACTGTACCAACTGTGCTTAGGTGGGATGCTCCAGTTCTTGTTTATCATATGACCACGGTCAGGATATGCCTTTTTTAATTTTGAATATATATATATTTGGCAGATTGTCAAGATTCCATTAAATCCCGTGTGGATCTCATGGAATTAAAGTCCGCCCTAGACTGACGAGGGCCATTAGCCCGAAACCATGGTCTCTAGGTGGACACTTTTCAGTTTGCCAAAGCTGGTGTTGTGGCTTTGTCACCGACCCGAGGCCGCTAGTTGAGGCGACGGTCAAGTTGTGGCGTCTGGTTTTAGACGTCTATTTTGACGGGAGAGGCGACCTTTGTCTCTTTAGATATATATTGTATTTATCCTTATAAATATTCCTATATGGACGATCAAACAAAGTAGTTTCAATCACTATCTCTCCACCCCCCTCTTTCTTTTTATAGATGTTATAACAGTATGGATAACAATTCTTCCAAGAAAAGCTGTTGTAATAACTTTTTAATCTTTTAACAAAACTTATAATTCATTTTTAATATACTTACAGAGCTCCCAGAAGTCTGAAACTTTGTCAAATTGCATTGTCATCGGATTTGAGCAAGTGTACCAAATTTCAGACCTCTACCTGCTCTGGAAGTATGTTAAAAATTGATCACAAGATTTGTGGACAGACAGATTAGCAAGTTAAATAAAAGCTTTTTTTAAATAGTTTTTTTAGGGTCTTTAAAATTTACACACGCACAACACACAAATAAAAAATAATTGTGAAAAAATATAAAGAATTGAAATTCTCTCTTTTACATATTTACTACTATTCTTTTAGAAAGACATTTTCGGTTATTGTTTTAATCGCTTGTTTTCCACCCCTCAAATTATAACTCAAAAGAGTAGTTGTACCACTTATTCTTTTATAGTTCTTTTTTTCTACGCCTTTTTTTTCTTTCATTTCAAAACGTTACAATTTGAAAAATTGTGAATTAAGTTCTGTTGCTCCGTGTTAATAGTTTTGATACCACCAAGGATCGGCCAAAGTGGAACCATTGACTGACCAGATCTCATGTTACCAAGGCTAAAAACGTTTAAGGATGAACATTTTTCCTGGGAGGAACTTTTACGCGATCTCGAAAAAAATTACTTTCCCTTTCGAAATAGACGGAAAAAAATTGTGGGCCATCTTATTGATTGTCTCTTTAATCATGTCCTGTAACAATCCACAACTTTGGAAATGTAGAATTCTTCTTACCTGATAACTCGCCATCTATATATGTTTCTTTTACACATATAGCACAAGCTTCTACTGTTCTTCTTACCTGTGATGACCATCTATGGCTCTCGTCAGTCCTTGACAGGATTTCCAATTTCACGATATCCACAATGTGAATCCCGCCGTGAAATTTACAGAATATTTCAAAGAGGTGTTTAGCTGGTAGTGTCTTGTCTAATTCTATGGCCACAATAGGGAGGGAAAATTTGTTCTAAGTTTTTGTATTTAGGACTTTTGTTATCCTTTCATTTCCAGTTGCACAATCCAAATTAGAACCCATCTCTCTACTTACCATTTCAAAACCTTCTCTATCTGACTGGCCTACAGTTGAACATCTAGCCAAACTTGGACGTTCACATTTTATCGAGAGAATCTCCTCTACTGGTCTTCGTTTCAATGCATTCTTGCCTCTTTTGTATTTTTATACTGGAGTAAGCTTTAAACATATACATGTATAGGCCGATTTGATTAAAAAACAAACAGGTTTAAATAAAAAGATAAGAAAACCAATAAGATAGGTATCACAATCTGGTGAGATGTACTTACCCAGCATGAGGAAGGAGATGAAGACGTTTATCTCCACGAAGTGAACGTCCATGAGAAGACAGATGGCGAAGGCAGCTCCCACCGCTATCATGGTACCGACACACCCAGCTACCGCCAGCCAAGGCTTAGCTGAAACTGCAGAGCCCTGCATGACGCAGGAGACCATCCCCAGGATAGCCATTGCAACCAGAGCAGGGGCAAGCCATGGGAACATGGAGCACAAGTTGTGGCTGAACTCCGTCTCCACAGAACGTCCTCCGAGACGATGGACTCCACTCCAGAGTCCGCAACTCGCCACGAATTCTTGCTCCCACAGCATTGCTCGTCGTCGCTGGTCTTCGGAGTCTCTGGCGAGGTGGAAGACCATCATGGCCGACTTTGCGGATAGCACGCTCCCGTTTTGCGTCTTCACGCCTCCCAAGAACTGCCCCACGAGTTCAGCCTGTCCTCCGCTGATGTCGACAGGATACCCTCGGTCGTAATGCCCGGACTTCTGGACTCTGTTTGCTACTAGATGGATTGCCGAACGCTTCTCACATTTCCCGTTCTTCATCCTCGCACAGAGATGCGAGTAGTTCCATCGTTGGCCTCCATCCTCAATCGTAATGCCCTCCACGCACTTCTCAACACGTAGCACCGCCTTCATGTCTTCAGGACGAAGGATGTTGTCACCACCATCTTGCGGTAGCATGACGGCGAGTCCAAAGTACCCGACGTCCGTCATGGATCCTGGCTGGAAGTCGGACGAGGTGTTGACGGGGAACAAGGCATCGATGACTTGACGGTCAGCCTTAGCAGACCCCTTCCAGGGACTGTAGAGGTACATCAAGTCCTTCTCGACGTGCAGACCTAGAAGGATGATCTTGAGGAGGGCTGCCGTCATCAAGATGAAGGCTGGTATGACCGAGGCGCCGATCAGCGTCCACGGCCGGCGAGCCGCCAGCCGCCCAGTGGCCCGCAGACCCCGTTCCACCAAACTCGCCGCCACTGCCATCCTGACCGAATGACGCTCCCAGGCAGGGCCGCCGCTTATCACGCCAGGTGGCTCATACGGTCAAGGTGCCCCGGAAGAACCGCGTGCGGCGCTCTCACTTTTTTTTCTTTCTTTTTTAAATTCTTAATGTCTCTTCTTGCTCAATGTGCTTTGATTAATCGCTTTACTCCACACAACCACGTCAATTTTACATATTTACACATACTTAGACAATAAAAATTAACTCAATTTTATTGACATCTTGTCAATACCTGCAAAAGTGAACAGTCTGCATTATTATTTTAAAATAATTGGTTATATATACACAATGTACATGGCCACCGCTGCAGAGTTTGATGGAAAATTACCACGACACCACCAATTTTACATATAATTAGATATGCAATTACACACACTATATTTCAGAATATTTAATTAAAAAGGCATATATTGGATCAAAATATCATTTATTTTACCAATATTTCAGTTGGCTGAGCGCCAACCTATTATAACATATTAATACCTTGAAAAAGGTTGGCGTTCAGCCAACTGAAATATTGGTAAAATAATTTATATTTTGATTCAATATATGCCTTTTTAATTAAAGATTTATTAATGGATTGCTCTCAATTTCAAAATTTCAGAATATGTATTAACAGCATTCTTTTACACTTTTTTTTAATAATGATAAAATACGTTTATGCATTTTTAGAAAACTTAGGCAAATATTCAGTTATCAGATATCAAAACATTTAAAAATTAATAGCTATAGAGATAACACAAAGCCTAACTGTCCTTATTGTTTGCGGAAGAACATTGCTCGATGTAAATATTTTATTTAATTATACTGTTCTATAAGCTTATGTCTATAGTTTTCTTGAAAACCATTTCTGAAAGGGTGGAAATCCTTCAGTTTAGCCTATATACTCGTAAGCAGAATCGTTCAATACAGTATTAGAGCACATTGAATTATATTAACTAGAACATACTAGCTCGTCGTATATGCGATGGTTAAATATCTAAATCAAACTGATAATTTGTGTGGTTTGTCTTGATTCAACCTGAAAATATCATTTAAAACAATAGTTATGGAAATAGGGGAAGCTGGGAAGCGGGAATATAAGAACCATGTTAAACAGTAGATATTAAGCGGTGGATAACTTTACTTGAAATATTCTCAAATGCTTTATTTCTAACGCTTAACTAAAACGGGTATAAAAAGTATTTCATATAGATCATTTTCAATTAAAATAAAAATATTTCTAGAAAACAAAATATTTCTAAAGTAATATTGTTAAAATATATATTTTTTTTAAATAAAAAATATCGATAATAAAAATGAAATATTGTTATTGAAGTGTAAAATTTTGCTATTAAAGTGTGTGAAATGTTATTATTAAAATATATTTTAAAAATCATTATAAAGTGTAAAATCCTGTCTCAAAAGTGCAAAACCTATTCATCGAGAATAAAAAGATATACAAAGATGCATCCAAAGGCAGAAATTTAATATTTTTGGCCGCTTGTACGACTACAACCGCTTGGCCTCATATTTCAACAAGTTATTTTCATCACCCTCAAAACCTCTCTATGTTGCCCAAGAAACTTATATAATTGGCATACTTTCACCGACTCTTGATGTATAGGTTTTTAAACTTTTAATTAGACAATTTTAATTTATATTTAGACATTTTTCATTTTAATTTAGACACATGGATTTTTCTATAAATAGTCCATGTGTCTAAATTAAAATGAAAAATGTCTAAATTAAAATTGAAAATGTCTAAATAAAAATGAAAGTGTCTAAATTAAATCGAAAAATGTCATAATATAAATTAAAATTGTCTAATTAAAAGTTAAAAACCTATATATACACTGTTTAGTTCTTTTTATTTTTTAAACACAAGTTGCACTTTTAGAAATATATATTTTTTGCATATTATAGACAACATTTTTTGATGAAAAAATGCTATCTATAAATGGTATTATTTAAAATATATTTTAGATATATTTCACCAGAATATTTTATTGTGTATGTTTGCAAGAGAGACTTTCTATTATCTTTCTAAATTTACAAATAAAATGTTTTCATATATACCTTTTTTATTATCTAATGATTTAAATATGGATTGCTCTATTTTCACATATATATAACATTTTAATTAATTATTTATTTTTATTTAATTAATTATTTAACAAATTATACAATTAATACACTCATTACTTACCCAACTGGAAACATTGGAGAAGAGCTGCATTCTACAATGGATTCCTGCCCATGTTGGGATTGAGGGTAATGAAATGGCAGATGAATTGGCAAAGGAAGCTAGAAAGCTGAGCCAAAGGAAAGAACAAATGTCAGTATTTGACGCTGACGCTTTGACAAAATACAAGATAATCAAACAAAAAAATAAGAAAAGATCAAATATGTGAAATAAACTCTGAGAGAAAACTGACAAAAACTATAACAAGACTTTGAACAAAACACTATAAAGGAATGGCAATACATCCAGATGGCACAAGAACCTATAGAGCATGCAACAACTGTCCTGGTGTGGAACTAACACCTACTCACATATTCTCATGCCCAGCAATGGCCGCAGCCTTGCAGAAAATTGACATAGACCCAGAGCAGCAGCTTTACACACCCAAGATAGTGGATATTGCTGCTGATGTGATGGAGATGCATGTAAACATCTGAGACTCTTCTTTGGACACGACAACAACAACAACATTTAACAAATTAATTTAATAATAAAATCACTTTCTATTTTTTGTAAAAAGTGATAAAAGAAAAGTTAGGATCAGGCATACTTCAGCCACGTTTTAAAAGTTAAAAGAGAAAACGAAAATATAACGTGGAATGACAATACATCCAGATGGCACAAGAACCTATAGAGCATGCAACAACTGTCCTGGTGTGGAACTAACACCTACTCACATATTCTCATGCCCAGCAATGGCCGCAGCCTTGCAGAAAATTGACTTAGACCCAGAGCAGCAGCTTTACACACCCAAGATAGTGGATATTGCTGCTGATGTGATGGAGATGCATGGAGACATCTGAGACTCTTCTTTGGACACGACAACATATATCACCACGTTATATTTTCGTTTTCTCTTTTAACTTTCTATTTTATTAAAAACATTTCGATTTTAATAGGAATATTATTCATGCATATTTGAAATTTTTACTCTTAAGACATTTTAAGTTTAAAAACAATATTTTGAGTTTATCAAATAAGTTTATAGAGATAAGGCAGAATTTAAAAATTTTCGAATAAGAACATTTTTTGTTGAATTTTTTTATTGAAAGTTTCCTACTTTGTATCTTTTATACTTTTTTGTTTCATAAAAATTCCACATATAATCATTTGTGTTAAATATTCAACGAATAATATTGAAGGTTGCTTGATTTTAGATAAAGATATATGAAATATAAAACTTTTTCCTGCATGATTGTTGCGTCAGAAACAATGTCGCAATATATTTATATATAATATCGCATTAAAATTAATGTACTTTCATTCTAAGTCAGGCATGTCAAACTCGCGGCCCGCGGGCCTCAACGAATAAATTTGCGGCCCACCAGACAATATATTTTAATAAAAAAATTTTATAAATTAAAAAAAAATTAATAAAAATTTGTAGCCTAATTTTTAAAAATTGTAATTATACATAATTTATTTATTAATAACGAACCACTGGTCGCCATACATAAGTCGTAAGTTTTGATAATATTATACCTACATACATAACGTATGTACAGTAAAAGATAAAATCATCTGCTTGATATGTAATAATGCTATTAGTGTACCAAAATTATATAACATTAAACGTCATTATGAACAACATAAATCAAAATATGATACCTACGAAGGTTTAATGAGACAAGAAAAGTTAAAAGAGTTCAAGTTGGGAATGAAAAAACAACAGTTTATGTTTACTAAAGTATCACAAGAGAGTGAAGCGGCGGTGCATGCAAGCTACGTTTTATCGGAGATGATAGCTAAACACTCAAAACCTTTTACTGAAGGTGATTCCATCAAGGAATGTTTAATTAAAGCTGCAGAAATTGTTTGTCCTGGAAGTGTGAAGACGTTTCAAGCAATATCTTTGTCTCGAAATACCGTTGTGGAAAGAGTTACTGATATGGCTAGAAATTTAAATGATCAGATAAAAAGAAATAATCTTGTTTCGAAGCATTTTCCATTGCCTGTGATGAGAGTACGGACATTGGGGGCTTAGCTCAGTTAGCTGGTTTTTTTTTCGAGCTTGCGACACGGATTTCAACATTTTTGAGGAATTTTTGTAACTAGTACCGATGCATGGCACTACTACAGGAGAAGATATATTTAATTGCGTTTATGATCTTCTGCAAAAATACAATTTACCTCAATCAAAATTGACTTCTGTAGCAACAGATGGAGCTCCTTCAATGACTGGAAAAACCAACGGTTTCGTAGCATTACTGCGAAAAAAACTGAGTGAAATTTCTGATGGTTCCAATATTCATCATACGCATTGCATTATACATCAGGAAGTATTATGTACGAAGGTAATAAAAATGGAAAATGTGTTGACACCTATCAAAAAATTCATCAATTTCATAAGATCTCGAGGTTTAAATCAGCGACAGTTCTCTCTGTTCTTAACTGAATTAGAAAGCGAATATTCAGGTTTATCATACTATACCGAGGTACGTTGGCTATGATGCTCCAAGGTTCTCAAACAATTTTGGGACTTGAAAGAAGAAATATGTCAGTTTTTAATAACCAAGAATCAAGACATCACTTTGTTTTCTGATCAAGTATGGTTGCAAGATTTTTCCTTCATGGTTGACATAACAAAACACTTGTCGGATTTAAATTTGAAACTGCAAGTAAAGGATCAGATCATTACCAACATGTGTGACCAAGTTAATGCATTCAAATGTAAGCTAGTTCTTTGGGAAAAGCAGTTGAAAAACGAAAATTCAATGCACTTTCCGACATGCAACATGTACAAATCAAGTTTAGGTGAAACTGCATCGTATCAAAAATATGCGGACACATTTTTAAGTCTTAGAAGTGAATTTGAAACAAGGTTTTCTGATTTCAAATCTTTGGAAGGCAAGTTTACTTTGTTTTCTTCGATTTTCTCGATAAATATAGAATCAGTACCTAATCATATGCAAATAGAGGTAATAGTTATCCAGTGCGATTCAGATTTAAAGGCAAAATTCATTGAAGTTGGCGTTTCTGAATTTTACAAATATTTGCCAGCCAGATTTGAAAACACTCGAAAATTAGCATATGAAATTATGTCCATGTTTGGAAGTACTTATCGGTGCGATCAGTTATTTTCACTAATGAAAGGAAATAAAGCTCCAATCAGATCGAGAATTACTGACGTTCACCTTGGGTCAGTTTTAAAATTAATCACTGCGAACAAGATTTCCCCCGAAGTAGGAAAGATGGTAGAAGAAAAGAGATGCCAAATATCAGGGAGAAAATATTAACTTTACTTTCTTTTTTCTTATTAGTATTTTTTAAAATAAACCTACATAAATGTTACTATAAAAATTTAATTACTTGTTTTCTTTTTTTGCGGCCCACATAATCTTATTACTTTTTTATTTGGCCTGTGTTAGGATTTGAGTATGACATGCTTGTTCTAAGTAAAGTTGTAATTATTTTTTGTACGATAAATATAAGCGAGTTTCGTGGAATAAATTGGATACAAAAATGTACAAAGTGGGAGAATTTCAATATGAAAAACTTTACCAAAATCAAAAATGTTTTTAAAAGTTAAAATTTTGTTATCAAACACTAAATTATTTTATAATTTTCACTAAACTATTGTTATTAAACTTTAAAATATCTTAATAAGTGTATAACATTTATTATATATATATAACTTTATTAAAAACAAAAGGTTTTCTTTAAAATATACTTAATCCTTGCAAAAAATTAAATATATTATTTCGCAACACGGTATTAAAAAGAAGACGACACATTTTATTTTTAAAATGTTTTGTTTTTTTCCTCGGGTAGTTGGCAACAAATTATAAACGCGCATACAGAGTTAATATAATATAATTTTATTCACAATATAATTTTACCGATTTAATATGCTATTTTTAAGAGCGCAAAATTAATATTTTAATAGTTTTATTGTTCGAAAATATATTTGGCATCGTATTTCAAACAACCCAAAAGTAAGTATTATTTAAATTTTAGTTATTTTTATTTATAAATTTTGCTTCAATATAATGATGATATATTTTTCGAGTTATAGTTTTATAAATATCATTTAAAAATTTGCAATTAATTTCTTCTAAAATATTCTTCAACATTTTAAAAGGATCGTTTGGTTTTTTGTGTGTGTCTTCTCCAATTATCTTTCCGTAAAGTTAATTTTAAATGCAAGAAAGAAACCAAATAATGAATTTTAATTTAATATATTTTTAAATGTAGTAGGAACTATTTTTAAAATACAGTCGAACTTGGATAATTCGAACCCCAAGGGACCATATAAAAATTCGAATTATCCAAAAATTCGAATTAAAGATGTTAAATTATTTATATAGGAAATTCTAGGGACCAAGATAAATATTCGAATTAAAGAGGTTTTCGAATTAAAGAAGTTCGAATTATCCAAGTTCTACTGTATATATCTTAAATTTTTTGTATACATTTCTATATCCAATATAGTGTTAAAAAACTTTATTTTTAATCCCTAAATTACATTATACTTCTACTCTAAGACAAACGGATTTAATGTGATATTAGAGATTTAATTTTTATTCAAAACATCTTACAACAATAAGAGAGATTTTAATGAAGATAGTTGATATAATGATCAATTTACAATGTGGCTTATAATTATTATACAGTTAAACCTGTCTATAGCGTCCCCTCTCTATAGCGCCCGATTTTAAATACGTAGTACGATGCGATTTACATTAAAAGTGACCTGTCTATAGCACCCTATTTTGGTGAGTACCAAGAGGGGGCGCTATTGACAGGTTAATATTAATTATAATAATTTTTCTAATATTCAAAAGTTATTATCGCATTATATATTTAATATAAACTTCATTATAAATAAAGGTGGTAGAGTGTATACCTTAAACCAATTCTATTTTATTAAAATGGAAGCCTGATATTTTTACTTTTATATTGATACAAAGGAATATTTCATTGAACTGTGCAGCGTTGAATTGGCATTCAAATAACTTCAAGTAACCTCTGTACCTGATTTAACTCTCGTTCTATTGGCGATGTAAGCGTATTTTCTCCTTAGAAAGGGCTTTCGTGACCGAAACCTAGAGATTTGTGAATTAAAATGTTTTAAAAGAAACTTATCTCCAGAAACCTCCTTATATATTTTCACCTTAATATTGAAGTGTTTACTCAAATTAATAAGTTTCTCGTTTAATTTATATACATCCCGTCTTCTCTAAAATAATTTCTCTATTTGGATTGAAAGTTGATCATTTTGACTTTCTACAAAAGTTCATTTCTTCAATTCATAAATTGATACTAGTCCATTGCTATTTCCTGCTATAATTGTATTGATTTGAATTCTTATAAGCATCTATAATCTTAATGAATATAAGAGACTTTCAGACCTCTTATATTTTGACTATAATCGTAATGATTTTTTTTTTTACTTTTTGGGGAAACACACAAGACAACTTGCACCACTCTAACGAAGGAAAACACTCATACAAGACATATTTCTTTACAAAAAAGGTACGCCGCAACTCTTTTTATTAATTGTATAAAGTAACTTTCGGGCAAGCCCTTCCTCAGCAAACTAAACTAAAAGAGCTTACTCGAAAGCTACCTTATGCAATTAATAAAAAGAGCTGGACGTCTTATAACTTTTTGTAATTTATCGAAATCCGCAAACCTGTGATAATGAACATATTTCCTTATTGTTCACAGAGTTTACTTTGAAAGGGTTTATTTGTTTAATTCATTTTTAACAATTGAGCAAAGCTACAACAAAAAACACCTTCCTCACTTCTAAATAAAAGGAATTTTAAAATTGTTCCGCAAAATAACATCTACTAACACCTAAGGAATATTTTAAAAAACTTGTCATCTCGGTTGGATAATGAGCTTAATGGCCGCCTTATTGTTTACCGATCGCGTGACAATCGGAAAAGAGCTTTTTTTTATATAACATCGGCGCTAATGACCAATCAGCTATAAAATCAATGAGACGGAACCTAAATGATGTTCGAGCTTACTTCTCTTAGTTACCACATAGATACCACTTCTTATTTTTAGTCTTCTTTAAAATCAAATTCTGTTTACTATACAACGAACTTTCTTTTTTTTTTTTAAACCTTTTACATAGTTGCTTCAACAATATGGCTGACCTTTCGTGACAATTTCAATTATTTAATGTATCTCTTTCCTATAATATTGGCAAAGACACTATGCCTTCTAAGAACATCACGGTATGACCGTTAGACAGAAGGCTAAAGACGCGGGCTATGCAGGATTCTCGGTCAAAGAGACAGACGCCTGTATCGAGAAGCAGAAACGCCAAGTGTTGTCCACACTTCTCTGGTAATTTGTGTTGTTCTGGCTCTCCAGGATTCCAGTGATGGACAGGGCAGCGCAAAGCGGTAGGCATCCATTTACCAGTTTTTTTCATGAGCCTTGAAAGTAGGGAGAATTAATGAAGATACCCCCTGATTGTCTGGAGCAGGATTCTTCATCGTTGAATTCTCCTCAACTGCACATAATTGTTAAATGTTCTTTGTTTATTTTACTGTTTCTTCTCTTAAATTAAGGTGTTTTATAGTATTGATAGATGCTTTTAAAATGCTTTTAAAATTCAATCTAGTCTCTCGCGCACAGCCAGATGTTGTCCTAACAACTTCCTTTATCCTACATTTCCGCCCCATGCACCCTCTCCGTCCGTCCATTAAGTGCTGTGTTTCGCTCCAATTCTCTCCTAGCTCGTGAGAAGCACACGCTGCAAACTTTCCTCTCTTCTTTTATGACCCCGCAGTAACTTTCCTATCTCCCCCCCCCCCCTCTACTTTCTCTTTTCTTCCTCGTCACTTTTTTTCTTACTCTCTCTCTTGCGCTACATATAAAGCGCACGAAACTCGAACCGTTAAAATTAAATATGTAAATAGAATTGACCAATAGCAAGTAAGAGGTAATATTTAATATGTAAATCAACCAGTCTATAAAACACGCTATTAATTTATCTCGGTTACTTTTGTCATCTAAAGCGGTCATTTATTCGAATTGGTTAGTTAACGTAAAGTTTGTGTAAGTTCTCGCACGCGCGTGGCTTAACCTTTGTAGATGGGAGAACTATAGAACGTATGTGTGTCATTGATCATCACAAATAAGTTATCTCACCCAATCGGACGACTAAACCTCTCCAAACCTCCGTCTTGCCTTTACTTAGACTCTTATAGAGCGGTATGGTAAATAGGCGAAACCTCTGGAAGGGTTCACCACAGATGAGCTAGGCCCACCGATTATTTTGATCATTATACTATAGGCACATCAGATAATTGCTTTATTAAAAATTAAAACACGCGCGCTAACTTTACATTTTCAATAAAAGATGGGACTCTAATGAATCATGCTTAAATCTTGTCTTATATTAGGGTTATATAATATAATTTCTGTATAAGTTGGAACAAAGCGAGTCAAAGAAAAAACAACAATTTAAACACACAGAAACACATTTTTCATGACATTAGCTACATTAGTCACGTTCAGAATGCTGCGAGTTGCACGCGGTTCAACTCTTATTTCGAGCAATGGAAGCTTCCAAACAAGGTCTGTAATATTATAAAATTACAACATGTCATGAAAAAATAATTTATATCAGAAATAATCACCATTATGATCTACACAGTTCTCCCACTGAAGAACAAGCTTTATTATACTTTGCTCATAAAATTCCTTAGGTTGAGAACGTAGCCATCGTCCGCGATCCAAAAACCGTCTTTTGACCAGCAATATCACCCATTAGAACACCCTAGTCTGTAACAAGCTGTTCCCACCAGACGACGGAAGATTTCTGAAGGTTTGTTTGGCTTACTCAGCAACAAAGAAACGTATTACACAACTTTACTCTTGTTTGGCTCGGATTACGAGGTGTGGCTATTACCGGACTCATAACTATTTTTATTCGTCACCAATTACAACAGATTTCAATGTACTCTCCTTGGCGATCCCTACATCGCTCCATACAACTTTTCCATTTTTGGAAGCAGTACTGGAAGTCTTTCAGCTGGTTGAGAACCTCCGTCCCTTTTGCTTCAACCGCTTCCACACTTTCAAATCTTGTCCCCTTCAGCGCCGATCTGACCTTGAGAAATGAAAAAAAAAAAAACGACAGGGGGCAAGGTCGGGCGAGTACGCTGGATGTTCCAACACCGTGATGCCGTGTATACTGCACCTGGATAATTTAACCAAATGCTGGATCTTATCTTTATATCTGTATCGTTGTTATTTCTGTGACTTTTTATGTAACGCAAGTTAAGGTTGGGATATATATACAACCCCGATACACACATGGATTCACTTCGAAATGCAAACATCTTAGTCTATGTATATTATCAATTCTATAAGCCTGTTGTAAAAATAAAGATCGGTTTCTAGTCCTAATTATATATCACCTTAGAAGTAGGATGTATGGGTTACTTTTCTCTCTTTTTCTCGTTGCTCTTTTGAAGGTAACCTGCTTTTATACACATGCTAAGGTGATATATAATTGAGACAGGAACTCGAGGCAACAGTCTTATAGAATTGATTATATATTCATAAACTATAAGGCGTTTGCATTCTCCCTAGTACACGTCGTACAGGTCATCATAGTCATGGTGGGTAGTAGTTAGCGACTCCTTTTACTGCAAGTGCACCACGTGTCTACACATGTATAAAGCAGTTTGAACTTACAAGCGTGTATAAGAGCCCCGTTTGATTACTTGCACTCACTGGTTGAGTTGGACTTTTGCAAGAATCGAGGGCCATTGAGCTATTTTTTTCATTAAGAAAAAGTGCCTAATTACTGGGATTCGATCACGAGTCGCGACTGTCGAATATCGACGGTTTATACTATCTGTCTACCTTACTACGGTTTTGTTGTATAAGGAAGTAGTGGTAAGTCGCTTAATTTGTTGCGTAAGTTAATTAAACAAGAACCTATACCATACATACTATAAATTAACTCTTTGCATTAATGTAATAAAGAAACTCCGCCTTTGCCGGTCCCAAGCCCGGATGAAAAAGGAGGAGGGGGAGCAGTAACAAACTCACTAAAAAAACCTGGGCTCAGCTGGCCCGGCTGATAGTACCCTGTAAGGGCTCCTAATCCAGGGATACAGGATGAGCAGCGTTTGTACTCCATGTTAGGAGCAGCTGCACATGGCGTCTGTTCCTCATGTCAGAGGCGGCCATTTCTTTTGGAGCTAAGTCGGCCTGCCACTGAGTAGTGCTCCCAGTCTTAATGACAAAGGCAGACGCATTATACTTCACCCAATCATGATGATTGTCAAAGTCTCACGCTTTACAAGCTTGATACCGTAATATGATTGAGTAGAGATGAGAAAGAAGAAGAAGATGTAATAGCGATCGTTTATCGATCCTCATTATATTAAACTCGCTATTGTATCACAACGAACAAAATAAACTTTCAAATACTGTCCGAGATAATTATTGTCGTAGTGGTCTGGTGGATCAAACTAGTTGAATCATGGGGTTGGTTCACCAATGATGAGCCAGGCCCCACAATATCTTTCATCTCTACCCGGTTTAGTAATGCACAATCGTACTAAATACTTATTTAAAGAATCATGATAATACTATTTTTTTTTATATACGTAACATATAACATCACAAGGGAAACACTTAAATGATCAAACACCTACCTCAATGTTTCCAATCAGATAATTAAGAAGATAATCCCGGCCTGACAGGAGATGTCTCAGGGAAGCAGGCAATCTACTTCCGTATCATGGAAATAACTATTTTTTAACAAATCTTGTGAAGTGATCCGTGGGAGATATACTAGGTGGGGATTTTCTGGTTTGTACTTTTCCAATATGATTACTTATAGGGGCCGAAGTTGCCGAAGTTATATTCTTTTGTATAAAATGAGGTTACTTTAGCGCTCAAACATTTGGTGTATTGTATTTTAGCTTCTTTGTTTGTATCAGGTTTATTTGTTCTTTCTTCTCTGCAGCTCTCCTTTCGTATTCGTCATCTTATAGCAGAAGGTGCTTGACTTGTGGGCCAATCCCACGAATATTCTGAAACAAGTTGATTTAATCCATTATAAATAAATATTGACAGGAAGGTAATTGGGAGTAATTGACGATATATAAAGGGTTTTAGGTTTAAATAACTGTAGATTTTTTTATATAAATATAATATATCAATTTTTGCGACGCGCTTTCAATAATGTTTAAATACCTTCTTATTCTGATAATTCTTCTCTTCTTTTGCATTCTTGATTGAATTTCAGCGCTCAAAGAACATTTGTCCTTTTTTATTATCAAAGTGGATTCTAAAATTCTCTCTTCTTGTCTAATCCTTTTTGATCGTCCAAAATTGTACCTAATGGTTCTAAATTCTATTTGCTGGTTTTCTCGTGAAAGAATATATAGATACATCAGCCATTCCTGAATATATTTTATCGTTTCGGCCACTCACTGCCATTATTCTCGGGGTAAATGTGTTGATATCTTTATAAACCAAATCAACAGCCATTCCCCGTTTCGACTCGTTGGCATTCTTCAGTTGAGTGAAGTTGTCTGTCAAAGCAGACGACCTCTTGAGGCCTCCTGATATTCCCAAGAAATCAACTTGGAATTTTTTGTTCTTCTTGCAAATATAAAAGGCATTTTTTCATTACCGAACATGTAATGAATGCAGAGAAAAAAAAAGAGCCATTCAAAAGTTTGTAGAACAATCGAGACAAAAGACATTGTTATACTATGTTAAAGTAAACCTCTTTTGTTGTTGTTGCCTTTTTTTTACAAAGGAGGATAAGTGGCTAATAGATTCCTTTTGTGTACGTTTAGTTAAAGAAAATGTTATCTTACTATTAGGTAAAGATAGAGGCTGCCTGGCCGGCATTCATAGTTCTTCAAATAAAAGACACTACGGCCAGTAAATCGTTTTGATTATCTCTACGTTTTGTTCGCTTCTGACGAGGACAAAAGATTTTTGTCGAAACGTCGATATAATAAAAAGATTTACTTGCCGTAGTGTCTTTTATTTGAAGAACTTACTATTAGGTGCTGATTTTTAAACTTCTACACCGATTCTCTCTTTACAAAGCCCGTCTGTACTTGGTGTTGATCTCATCCTCCGTGAAGTGCCACTGATGTTCCTACATCTAGACTGGGAAGTCAACGAACATACATGGTGTATTATATATTCCTAGTACACGTAGTACAGGCCATGATAATCTTGGTGGGTAGTTAGCGACTGTTTTTACTGCAAGCGCACCACATGTCTCTACACAGGTAGAAAGCAGTTCGACTTTCGCACTGACAAGTGTAACAGAGCCCCGGCTAATGTTGTTAAAATTTTATTTTTAAAATCGGTCAAATTATCGTTTGGTCTCATTAACGTTTATTTGATAGGCTGGAGGTCGCGGGACATGAAAACATTGTCGAATTAAGAAGGTTGTATATGAGAATGTATTGAAGAGACTGGATGCCACGAGAGAAAACCACCAAATGAGAGAATAAATCAATGAAAAAGTAGGGATAACACGTATCTTCTCAATGATCGCGGTATTGATCTATTTGTCAAAAATAATAATCCTAAACAAATAATAGGATGTAACCCTAGGGTAAAAAATAAATAAAACTACTCCCGTTAAAATAGGAGCAAAAACTATGCCCCATATGTTGACGGTCTCTTAAATATATCAATGTCGAGGACAAAGCCACAACACCAGTTTTGTCAAATCCAGAACGGCGGCCACCAGTGTATATGTGATGTAGGAGAGAAAGAGCTATCTCAAAAAAGTCAAGGCCGCCCGCCCGGCGGATTTGAGCCAGCCGAGGTCGAGGATGGTGCAACAACCCGGCTCTAATGATGTTGTGGCTTTGAAAAGATAGGCGAATTATTGCGGCACAACTGATGAAGGCCTTCTTCTGACGTAAGTGTTTTAAATTGAATAACCGCGAGACACCCGCCATTTAATTCTCAAACCCTTTACCTGTCTGCAGTACACCACAATTTATATTATTAAATGATGACCTGTGTTTTTATTGATTTACGATTAATATTTTGATCCAAGAGTTACTTATACAACTTTAAATAACAAGAGAATTGACAAAGAAAGGTCTTGCGATTATATTCAAAAATGATAATCAATAATAAACTTTATAATTTTCATAAAACAACCATCGCGTCCAACTCATAATATAGATATGATTATGTACAAAACGCAGTAGATTTTGCAACTAAATTTCAACAATTTTAATAAATATGCGAATAGAGGGTGTGAATATATGCGAATTGTGCAATGTTAAAGGGCAAAGCTGTGATGAGAGAAGGCACTTTGATGGAAGGATGGAATAGTTACATCTAATAAACCTCTTTATGATGTTAAATTGGGGTCGGTGGAAGAATGGTCTAAATCGTTGGTTTTCGACCGCTACGACCCGGGTTTGAATCCCGCATTGGACACTTTTTTTCTGATAAAAAAATCATCTAATGGCCCCTGATTATTGTAAAAGTCTAACTCCACCAGCGAGTGCAAGTAACCAAACGGGGCTCTGGCACATTTGTAAGTGCAAAGTCGAAACCGCTTTTCACGTGTGTAGACATGTGGTGCACTTACAATAAAAGCAGTCGCCAACTTCTAACCACCATGATTATCATGGCCTGTACCACGTGTACTAGGAATAAAACAATTATGTTAAATCTAATTTCCTTGCGCATCTGACCATTTTTGACAAATCTCTCATTTGTGATTGGGCACATTATCTATGGTAAATCCCTTGAATAAAAGATTCCAAAATAATTGAAAAATTATAATAATTGTGTTTAAATCCCTTTATGTACGCGCTTCAAAGAATTGCATCTAACCAGAATATCTCTAGGGGACTTCTTCTTTTCTTTACCTTCCCTTAAGTAGGCACTGGTCTCCAGTGACACCATACTTCTCTATCCTGTATGACCTTATTTCTTCATAGCTTCCCATCCTGTCCAATTATTTTCCTACCGTTCTCCTTCCATTCATTTTACCTTCCAGAACTTTCTCCTTTGATCCATCTCATCTTGGTATGTGTCCACCACAATTGATTTCTGGTGACCTACAACAGGTCTTGTTCCTCTCCGCTAACCATCTCAAGACTCCTCCACTCTACCTAAACTAAACATTAAACTTTGAGACTATTTAAAACACGAAAAAACAAAACTTATTTGTTTTTCTCCCTAATCTCAGTAAAACTGGTCCACGAGCTTTCATGCCAAAAGGCTTTTCTTATCACAGCCCTAACACGCACTAATTTCGTATCGGGAACTGGGAAGAAAAGCCTTTTGGCTTGAAAACTCACCCGTTATATCGAGATATAAAGAAACATGAATAGGTTTTATTCTTATGTTATTTCTTTCTTTATCTTCCTAATCCACGTTTCAAATGCTTCCTAGCTTGGTGTGCATAACTAATTCTAAAATTACGTGGAAGTTCTATATTCCCCAAAAATCTACTTGAAAATGTGAAAGAGGAGGAGAGAGTATAGAGAGCGTATGTTTCGTGATCACAATATATCCCCCCCCCCCCCTCGTAAATAATAAATTTGAGCTTTGAGTTTATTTGTAGTTTGGGATCAATTGTAAATAGATTCATACACAAAATAGGTAGTGAGGAAAGTTCTAGAACAGATGTGTAAATAAATCCCTTTTCAAAAAAAGGCTCACTTGCACATGGGGAAAGGGAGGAAAAATTACTGTATTATTTTGTTTTTGTATGGCGAATCCATACAGAGCAATGGGCCCTAATAAAAGCATTTTTGTTGTTGTTGTATTTGTAGTTTGGTAGATGGGGGCGGCAACCTCATACACCGCGTTCAACAGAACGAATGGTTAAGAAATACCTTAGTTATCCTATGTGAAGATGTGTGACGGCTTCATTGTAGGTGATAAAGGTATTTTAGGAAGGCGGTGCGGTCAATGAGTAAGCAAATGGCATCAGCATCGCCATTTTTACCAGAGTCCCCGATGACGGTAACATTCCTGTTACATAACTTTAGTTTACTTATTTGGTTGTTACTCTTTGATGAGCATCTCCATCTGAACTAATAGTTCAGCAAGGGTCCATCTGTAGAAGATGGTGGTCACTTCTATCCGAGGGCGGGGCGGATTCCAGAAGGTTATCAGTGAATAGAGATGTGTAAACCAAGTGTTGCCGACATTCCAAAATGAGCCACTCTTGGTACACACACAGCTATCGGAGGTCAGTCCACAGGAAATCCCTGGGTATCTATCCAGAAACCTTGGACTTGAATGACTTGTGCAAAAATGGAGTGAGCAAAGTTGTCAGCCAGCACAAGGATATCAAGTTTATATGACGGGGTAGGGAAGAGGGCTGGAAACTGTATCAAACATTCTAAACGATTTGATTGTAAATTGAAAACAAAAAAGTATGTAACAATATAAAATATAAGTAATGTATATGTACTAAAAATGTCATACATATACCTCTCCCTTTAAAAAATATATAAACAATTAAGTTCTGCACTGGGGTAATATACCTAATGCATTTATTAAGGATGAGTTTCCACTTTTGGGGGGTACATGAATTCCATCCTCCCTCAACTCTATATTGTATTGTAGCCTGAAGATCGTTCCTGCCACCTCTCTATATTAAACACCTTTTTGGAAAATTCGACCGATTTCATAATTCCTCTCGTAGAATGTTAAAGCTGCCCCTGTACTGACGAGGCCCGAACCCATGGTAGAGTGTTGGCTTTTGTCTGAATTCACCAAAACTGAGGCTCATTCTTTGTCACCACCATTACGTTTTGTACTGGTTTGATGGACCAAATGTTTTAATACATTTTAAAGGAAGAGTTGACACTTTTGATTACTATCCTCCCGATACTTTATGTTGAAGTATATATGCGACAGACACCACACACAATGATGGAAAAGTAACATTGACAACACCGAGCGCTACCTATACTTGATATGGCTGTTAGGTAAACGCATGCATATATAAGAAAACACAATATATGACATGTCAAAATAGCATTTTAATTAAAAAAAAAAATATATATATATATATATATATATCTGTAATGATGATGAGGTCTAGTGCCTCTTGTAGAGAATCCTGTCGACTAACTTTGTGATGAAGTATCCAGTCGACTTAAACTATGTGATGGGATCCGAGAGGAACAGTCAGGATAAGGAGTTTTCCAGTACCTCTCTGCACCTTGGAAGACCTTTTACAGTTCTCACAAAGTACAGGCAGTCGTGGTCGAGGCAGAGTGGAAAGCTTGGGAATGTCCACACAAAAAACGAAGACAAAGTTGAACTAAGAAAGTTCCGTGAACAGATAAAAGTTGAGCTGGGAGCGAAAGATGGGGAGATAGAAGTTTCTTACTAGTCTACATGATGAATGAGATGGATCTGAGGTACGACCGACGTGGGCTCGCACAGATGCTGCACTAACTGTCAAGTGACTGTAAAGTGACTGTATTTATAGGTAGCGACAGGGGCCGTTTCTGAGAAAGGGGGCTTTTTGCATTCCACCAGATGTGAAGAGTGTGGGTGGTCTGGTCCATTTTTAGACCTTGTTGTGGGAAGTCTAAATCTATCTCGATTTTGACGTTATGACTTCTATCTCTTGCTTAGCTCAACTCTTAATCTATTACAGAGTTTTATTTATTTATCCTCAGTTTGTACAAATTACATTACATATGATGATGTAAAGACACATGTCAATAATGCGTATAATCATTTACAGATGTGTTTCTATTATACAACATTAAAATCTTGTTATAAGTTATATACAATATGGGGTTGTTGGTTTAAATTACCATATATATATACGTCAGTAAGATCTGTTTCGCCTTTCAGGTTTTCTCCTTCGGCGGGACCTACTTCAGCAGTTCACTCTGGAGGTGACAAAGGTAGGTGTCGTCAAACTTAGATGATACACCGGAGATATGTAAATTTATATATTCGTAGATACATTCGTGTTAACTGCCTACACAAATATCGACTAGTACAAGCCTTATTTTGATCGTATTGTTTCAGTTATAACAATTCTAGAGACTCGGTATTTTCTTTTATTTTTTATTTTTATAAATACATCTATTTTTGTTTGAAAAAATCGGACAGTTTTGCGTGTATACACGTCTATATATACCCGTTTAGCATAGCAACCTATGTTTTGAATAGTTTAAAAGAACTACCAGGTTCTTCCTATAAAATAGTTTAGCTATGTACGGACTTCAAAGTACATACTCTACAAGGTAATTAATGCTACGTATGTTATAGAAACAATATGTCTAGCACATAGATATAAGGGTTTTGATTCATTTAGTAACTGACACATCCCCTGAAATAGACACAGGCTATGGAATTATTTTCTCTCGTTATTAGTTTGAATTAGTACAAGGGCGGCTTCGATTTCATAACATCCACGAGAGAAGTTAAGAAGCAGATCGATTATGAAACAAAAAGGTATTTTCAAACAACTCTGTACATCGAGTAATATCTATATTCCTAGTCGAAGAGGCAGGGCTCATCAGTGGGGAACCCTTCCAGCGGTTTCGCCAGTTTAATCCACTAGGCCGCTTTTTGAACGATTCTGCTTATATATGCGACACAAAAAGAATGAATCTTTGTTATCGCATTTGTGTGAGAGAGCAAACTATGGACATAAGCTTTTATGTCCAATACACGATTCGTGCTCTAATAAGCGCGGTCTGATGGATACATTTAACTTAGCTAAACCACTGGGAAGGTTCACCACTAATGAGCCAAGCCCTCCCAATGTTTTCATCACAGTAAGGACAGCAGAAAAAAAAATCGATATAGTTGATCATTTCATATTCTTAGGATCCAGGATAAATAAGATTGAGGTTGTTTAGAAGAAGAATAGCACTAGGAAGAGACGCAATGATGAACCTGGACAAGATTATGAAAGATAGAAGCATTTCTCTCAGGACAAAGAGGAGACTTGTAGAGGCATTGGTGTCCTCTGTGGTCACTTATGGGTGTGAGAGCTGGACTCTCTCAGAAAAGAAGAATTGAAGCTTTTAAATGTGAACATGGAGAAAGCTACTCAGAGTACCATGGACAGATAAAAGAAGATATATTTCGATATTAAATGAAATCAATTCTATTAGATCCATAGAATCCCAAATATGTTTTTTATTTTCGTGAAGATAGAGGCTGCCTGGCCGGCATTCATATTTCTTGAAAAAAGATACTTCGACCAGTATAAATCTTTTTATTACCTCGACGTTTCGACAAAAAGCTTTTGTCCTCGTCAGGAGCAAACAAAAATTAAAACATATAGCAAGGCGTTAAAAAATTTTCTAAGGCTCTAAGGGCGTTCTCACGCGATATTCGAAATTTTGTACAACATCCAAAGCACGAGTCAAAAAATAAATATTTAACTCACAAAGACTATGATCTTTGAAATAAAATTATGATATACATATTTATATTAAGAAATTATAAACAAAAATAAATATAAAAAATAATAATAACATTTAAAAGATTTCACAATAGTATATATTAATCGATATCTATTATGTACAATTTATACTCACCCTTTATAACTACTTTTTTAAATTTAAAAACAAATTGTATTGTAGCGGAATATCTTCATATACATTTAAAGTTCTTTTCCCCATTTCCCGTGATACCAACCCCTCTAAAAATAATCTTTCTTTTTTAAATTTTATATTCCTATGAAATATCTCAATATCATTCCAATCTGGCCTATGTCCTGAATATAATGCATGTTCCCCAATTTTGCTTAACGCCCTTCTCCCCATTAAACCCTGTTGGTGTTCTTTAATCCTAGTCTCTAAATTACGGCCTGTTTCTCCTACATAAATTTTGTCACATTGTGTGCATTTAATTCCATAAATTACATTACTTGGTTTTAATGTGCCTATGTTATCCTTCATTATTCTATTTCTAGTTAAAAATTCCCTTTTTGTCCCCGTACTATACCAAATATTATATTTAAATTTTCTCAAAATTCTAGATATTTCGTTATCTATATCTCTAAAATATGGAATAATTATATTATTGCAATCATCTTTATTCCTATTTGAATTTGGCCTCTCTATTTCATATCTTCTAATCCATTTGTTTGTGGAACCAACTGGATAATCAGATTGTTCTAGTTCTGCTCTAATTTTCATTATCTCTTTTTTTATAAATATCTCGGTCTGTGCATACTTGTTTGGCACTTTGTACAAGAGATTTTATCACCTGTCTTTTATGTATCATAGGATTATTGGAATTAAAATTTAGATGTATACCACAGTCTGTTGGCTTTCTGAAAACGCTGGTTAAAATTGAACCATCTTCTTTGCGAGTTAGTCCTACATCTAAGAATGATAAAAATCCCTCCTTTTCTGTTTCAACCGTGAATTTTATTCCTCTCTTTCTAAATTATTCAACATGACTATGATTTCATTAAGATTTTCTTTGCGGATCACTGCAAAAACATCATCTATATATCGGCCCCAGATTCTTATTCCCTCAATCAAGATTGCCTTTTTATCTACTGATGCCATTACGATGTCAGCAATGATCATGCTTGTAGGGCAACCCATAGCAGTGCCGTCTTTTTGCCTGTAAAATTTATCCCCATATCTGAAGTAAATATTATCTAAACATAACCTAAAGCCTTCTATCAATTCGTTGATGTTTTTTATTTATTTATCCCTAGTACACGTGGTACAGGTCATGATAATCATGGTGGGTAGTTAGCGACTGCTTTTACTCTAAGTTCACCACATGTCTACACATGTGAAAACAGTTCAACTTTTGCACTTACAGAGTTTGGTTACTTGCACTCTCTGGTGGGGTTGGACTTTTGCAAGAATCGGGGGCCATTGGAGCATTTTTAATTAGTAAAAAGTGCCAAATGCGGGATTCGATTCCGGGTCGTAGTCGAAAACCAACGGTTTAGACTATCCTTCCACCGACCCCCCTAATGTGTAAACAAAGAAAACCTACTTTGGACACATACTGAGATCAAACGGTTTGGAACAGATGATGATGTTGAAGGAAGAGACGAAGACGTGCAATTAGCTGGCTAGAAGTAGTCAAGAAAGGTACCGAAAGGTCACTAGATGAGCTGCGAGAGATGGCCACTAACAGATCAAATTGAAAAATATTTGTCCACTTAGTCACCAAAAATCGAACTCGACTTGATAGACGCAACAACGACAGTAGAATGTTTATTTAATTTGAAAAAGTAAAAATTATCGTGCTAAATAGTTTTATAACTTAAGTACCTTCTCCCCCATAGGAATCTACTTGAATCCGTCACATACACAAAATCCATTTAACGAACATACTTGAATCCGTCACGTGTAGTGAACTAGATTGAGGGAGGGTACGTACAGCAGTTATATCCTTGTATATAAAGTTTATTCATTTCTAAGATACAGAAGAACTCTCGGAGAGCGCTAGCCTACACTCTATTATAATATTTTATATAACATGGTAAAATGCCTAATCAACGATCCCTACCGAAAATAATTTCCTTCAATAAGGTGTAGGTTTTGTATAGTAGTTGTCTCCCCATCAGAAGTGCCACTACTTATCTTCACTTGAGTTTTTATATACGAGGTGTGTTCAAAAAGTATCGCGACTTTTGTGTTTTTTCAAAAATTATTTATTTATTCATGAATACCTATTTTGTCACCTTCAAAGTAATCCCCATGAGATATTATACACTTGTGCCAACGGTTTTTCCAATCTTCGAAGCACTTCAAAAAATCATTTTTTAAAATCTTTTTCAGCTCCTCCTTCGATGCCGTCTTTATCTCGTCAAGCGTAGCGTAACGTCGTCCTTTCATGGGCCTCTTCAGTTTAGGGAACAAGAAAAAGTCACAGGGGGCCAGATCTGGGGAATACGGTGGCTGCGGCATCATTAGTGTGTTGTTTTTGGCCAAAAAGTCGCGCACAAGCAACGATGTGTGAGCAGGGGCGTTATCGTGGTGCAAAAGCCAATTTTTGTTCTTCCACAAATCCGGGCGTTTCTGGCGGATTGCTTCGCGCTAATTGCGCATAACTTGCAGGTAATATTCCTTATTGACCGTTCTACCCTGTGGCAAGAACTCATGATGCACCACGCCCCTGCAATCGAAGAAAACTGTCAGCAAAACTTTCACATTCGACCGAACTTGGCGCGCTTTTTTCGGTCTTGGTTCGTGCGGCAGCTTCCATTGAGATGATTGAGCTTTGGTTTCCACGTCATAACCTTAAACCCACGCTTCGTCACCAGTTATGACCCTCTGGAGCAAATTTGGGTCGTCGCGGACAGAGTCCAACATCTCATTAGCAATGTTCATGCGATGCTGTTTTTGGTCGCAATTGAGCAATTTTGGTACGAATTTCGCGGCGACCCGTCTCATGCCCAAATCATTGATAAAAATCGAATGGCACGAGCCAATCTATATGTTTAGGTCCTCAGCAACTTCTCTAACGGTGATTTGACGATTGGCCAATATCATTTTCTCCACTTCATTAATTCTTTCGTCTGTTGTTGAAGTGCTCGGGCGTCCGGCACGCTCTTCGTCGTTCACATCTTCTTGGCCTTCTGAGAACATTTTGTACCACCGATAAACGTTGCTTCGGTCCAAGGTAGCTTCTCCGTATGCCACAGTCAACATTCGGAATGCATCCGCGCACTTAATTTCGTTTTTCTCACAAAATTTGATACAGGTTCTTTGATCCATTTTTTTTAAATAGGTAAAAATCTAAGACGATCCAAAACACCTGCAAGCAAAGCAGCTGTCAACAATTAAGTGAACATTCAAAATGGCCCAGCTTGTCGGCATAAGTGAGAGACATGAGTACCAACATAAAGATCGAAATTCGAATATACGTAACCCGCGAAAATTCAAAAGTCGCGATACCTTTTGAACACACCTCGTATATACAGGGTGATCCAAAAGTCCCGCACAACTTTAAAAATTAATAACTCCGCGAATATTTGCGCTAGAGCAATGCGGTAACCACCATTGTGTTCAGAATGCAATGGGATTTTTTATGGCAAATAATGAAAAATTCGAAATTGATTTTAGTTACAATTTTATTCGCCAGATGGCGCTCTACCAGAATCAGAGAATCAGCGGCCAAATTGTTTGATAAATTGAAAAATATAACTGATCGACACGTATTTTTCCTTTTTGAATACCAGGAAAGAACTATAATAATATCAAATAACAAATTAATAAAACACCACTTCGCCAAAAGTATGAAGAATTGGTTAACGATTTTCAAATACAATCAGAGATATGTAAAATAGGTAAATGCAAATTAAACATGTAGCAAAAAGAAAATTGATATTTTAGATACGGTTTGTTTCCAAAGATAATAAATTTCTAATATTTTTAATTCAACTCTCATTCAGTATCGATTATGTTTATTTTAGTTCATTTGAAAAATATGTATCTATCTATGATAATTTATTTTACTCTGGAATGCCGTTGTTGTCGTCGGGTCCAATAAATAGCCTCAGATGTCTCCATGCATCTCTATCACAGCAGCAGCAGCAATGTCCACTATCTTGGATGTATAAAGCTGCTGCTCTGGGTCTATGTCAATTTTCTGCAAGGCTGCGGGCATGAGAATATGTGGGTAGGTGTTAGTTCCACACCAGGACAGTTGGTGCATGTTCTATAGGTTCTTGTGCCATCTGGATGTATTTTCATTCCTTTATAATGTTTTGTTCTAAGTCTTGTTATAGGTTTTGTCAGTTTTCTCTCAGAGTTTATTTCACATATTTGATCTTTTCTTATTTTTTTGTTTAATTATCTCGTATTTTGCCAAAGCATTAGCGTCAAATACTGACATTTGTTCTTTATTCTGGCTCAGCTTTCTGGCTTCCTTTGCCAAATCAACTGCCATTTCATTACCCCCGAACCCAACATGGGCAGGAATCCATTGTAGAATGCAGTTATTCTCCAATGATTCCAGTTGGGTAAGTAACGAGTGTATTTTCTGTGTGATTCTAGTATTGCCCTTCTGAATTGCTTCTAGAGCGGATATGGAGTCGCTGTATATTAAAATTCCTTCTGCTTGATGCAGGGATGGTTGGTTAAGGCATAAATCAAAAGCTTTCCAGATAGCTGTCAGTTCACAAGTGAAGTTTGACGAAATTTGTCCTGCTCCTTCTTTGATTTTGATGTTTGTTACATCTTGCAGTATTATGTTAATTCCGGCCCCTCCATTACTCAGGGTAAGGTCTGAAGATCCATCTGTATATGCTGTTAAAGGGGGTGGCCTAGCATTTTTAATCAAGAATTTGTACTATGAGGACATAGCCGTTAATATTACAAACACATTAGACCTCGAAGCCCAAGGTATCAAAGTCTACCTCAATCAAAACAAAGCCATCAACATATACAATATGTATCACCCTCCAAACAATACATTTATTGACGATGGACAATGGCTCAATTTCTTACAGACAACTCTATTATTGTAGGTGACCTTAATGCCAAACATCAACTATGGGGATCTTCTACGCCAAACCCAAGAGGCAAAATACTATCAAACATATTTGACCATAATGCCTTCATGTGCTTAAATGATGGGAATCCTACCCATCATTCCTACAGCTATAATACTGCACAAGCCCTTGATATAAGTTTTTACTATCCTGACATTTTCCACAAATGCAAATAGCAAATATTAAAAAGTTTTAGAAGTGTGATCATTTGCCTAATTAAATAGAAATTAACACCAAGACCAAAACTAGCTCAATTAAGAAAAATTCTGGAACTTCAAAAAGGCTAATATGATATCTTTTGAAAACACCATTATTAAAGCAGCCAAAGTTTCAATACCAAGAGGTAATATTAAGAAATGGATTCCAAATTATACACACCAGGCAAAAAATATTCAAACACTTATAACTAAAAGAAATGAACTACAAAAAAGTGCACCCAAAACCAAACAAATTGTAGAACTGAACTGAACATTGTGATTGCAAAAATAAAAAGATTATACGTAAATGTGAAATGGGAAAAATGGAAACAAACTTGTGAAAACCCCTGAACCCAAGAAACCCAAATACAAAACTTTGGAATTTGGCAAAACAAATTGACAGAGCCCAGCCACAAACTGAAAACATAAATATGATTAAGAATACAGATAGTACACCAGCAACTAATGACAAAATTGCTGCCAATCTTTTAGGTAATTCATATCAAATAAGTAGTAAAATCAAGGTTGAAAAAAGGCCCGAAAGATTATTCATGACTGTAAAAATGTCACCAGCACTCATAATATTTTCCATGAAAAAAAATCAATATGAAAGAGCTAGCTTATGCATTAGAAAACACTGACCTAAACAAGACTCCTGGGCCAGATGGAATCCATGGCCGAATGATATCAAACTTGGGCAAAATTGCAAAGAAAGACTTCTTAATATTTTCAATAACTCCTGGGAAACTGGAAAATTGCCTCAAGACTGTAAAAATGCAACAATAATTCCCATTAAAAAACTTGACAAATCTGCTGATGACCCAAAAAACTACCGACCTATCTCCCTAACAAATATTTGCTGCAAATTAATGGAAAAAATTATACTCAGGCGACTCACCTACCACCCCGACACAAGAAATATCTTACCAGAAGAACAATATGGATTTAGGAAAGGACATGGGACAATAGACCAACTCTTATTTTTCACACAAAAGGTAAAAGATGCACAAAACAAAAAACCAACTAACCACACCATAGCTGCTTTTTAGACCTTACACAAGCTTTTGATAAGGTATGGAAAAACAAGTTAATTACAAAATTATACAAACATTTAAAAATTGATGGAAAAGCTATCACTTGGATAAATGATTCCCTTAAAAATATATAAATCAGGGTCAAATAAAATGGCACTCTATCTAAAACCTTCAAATTGTACCAAGGATTACCACAAGGATCAGTCCTTAGCCCAACTCTCTCTCTTTACCCTATTTATTGCAGGCATAGAAGAATATTTTTCACATAAAACCAATATTGGACTTTTCGCTGATGACATTATTCTATGGAGCAGCAACACTAACTGGAAAAAAGCTGAAAGAGATTTGAACAAGACTCTTCTCCACCTAGAAAAATTTGCTAATAAACATAAATTAGAATTTAACCCCCCAAAATCTGAAACCTGTCTTTTTACTACCGATAAGAAACTATACAAAATAAGACCAAATATTATTCTGAAAGAACAACAATTGCAATATAATAAACATCCTAAATATCTCGGCTACACCCTGGATCCATAAATTAACTCCAGTAAACATATTGAAGAAGTTATTAGAAAAGGAAGAGACCGACTAAAAATCTTGAAATATATTTCAGGAAGAGTGGGGAGCTGAAGCAACAACACTAAAATTAACTTACACACCTCTAATGAGACCTATCTTGGAATATGGATATCAAATCTATGGTACAGCATCTGAAACAAATCTAAAAACACTGGAAAGGATACAACTAAATGCAGCTAGAATTATTGCAGGTCTTCGAAATACCTGCCCTAATAATATTGTACTTTACGAGGCAGACATTATGCCCTTGAAGGATAGAATAAGCTACAATCTGCCAAAATATATAAACAAAATCAAGAGTTATGAAAACAAACACAGAACCTTCAATTACATACTTAATTGGGAACCCAATATAAGACTCAAAAAAGAAGGCCCTCTCCACCTGGCCAAAAGAAATGGATTTTTAAAATATAAAGTGGAAACATATTATTTAGCTGAAAAAATATCTCCATGCGAACCACTAACAAAATGTTATTTTTAATGCCACTTTAAATGAACCCACCAACAGACAATACCAAAATCCAGAATACTTAAAACAATTATCATTAGAAATAATTAATAAAATTCCTAAAAATGCAATAACTATCTATACCGATGATAGCAGAGACGAGTTGGGACACACTGGCAGTGGCTCTCTCATTAAAACCACAAATGGCAATGAGAAAATAAACAGAAGAAACCCAGATTTTTGCTCAGTCTTCAGATCAGAACTTATAGCCATCTATGAAGTCTTAAAATCCACCAGAAACATTAAACATCACGATATATGGATTCTTACTGATAGTAGAAGTGCCATACAACACTTGAGCCACACAGGGGATCTTAGAGACAAAGTAAGCAGGAACATAATTGGTTATCTCCAAAAACTCTCAATACCTCAAAAATTCACCTTCAATGGATACCCTTACATGTTAGCATTGAAGGCAATGAAGCTGCTGATGCGCTAGCGAAAAAAGGCACAAAAGAACCCTTGCTACAGAAAAATAAACTTACTTTTAAAGAAATAGAAACAGTAGCCAAAATAAACAAGAACTGAAGGATCCCACCTAAGCACAGTTGGTATACCCTAGAAGCAGATGGCCACCCAGACCTTTAGGTCCACAAGCCGGCATGCGAAGCATGCCCTTCGCTGCTATTCTGTTCAACTCATAAGCCAAGTAACGGTATCCAAGCTAGTGCTTGGACATTGTACCTGGAAACACCACCTCCCAGACAACGTGTCTGGAAGGATTTCTATACCGGTGGCCTTTAATCATAGCAAAATAGGAAACTATCTAATGTGTCCAGCAGGGACCGCGGGGAGGCAGCCCCCGGTCGACTCTGTTCACTCACAGCTGAGGAAAAGCTCAGCTGATACGTCGTGAGCTTTCTCAAGAAGCTTGCTGTGATTTCTCAGCAGCTCACTCTCGATCGCGCCCCTGCCCTCCTTCTCTCTTCCTGCACACCCACTACCCTTGGACAATCCAAGACGTAGTGGCGTGCATTCACATCCCTTTCTCCATAGACGCAATCAGGGTTTCTCTTAATTTTAAATCTGTGGAGACTTGGGGAAGAGCCCATGTCCCGAACTACCCTAATGAGTTTGTGGGACATTACCTTACAGAGGTACTTGGGTATTGTTACCCCATTGAATACCTCTCTCCCCTTCACACTGTTCCTCCATCTGTCCAACCATAAGTCCTGGACGTGCCCCCTGATCCTCCTATAAACTTCTTTCTTGGTCACTGGGGTCCTCAGTGATCTACCTCTAAAGCATCCTGCCTTAGCGATCCTGTCTGCGAACTCATTACATTCGATGAGGCTGTGTCTCCTAAACCAAGGGAGTTCCGGAGCCCGCGTCATCATCTCCAGCTCCTGGATTATTTGAGGCGGGAGTTGCCCTTTCTCCAGATTGATGGCGACGAGGGCCGACATACAATCTGAATAGAGGCGGTCCGGGCTGAAGTTCTTCTCGGCACACACTCTGAGGGCTACCCTGATCGCAACCAGCTCGGCTGTAAAGACCAATTCGTCCACTCTGAGTGTTAAACCTTCTTGGAAGATCAGCTCTCCATTAGTGAATATCACTACCCCAGCTCCAGTATTGGTTCCAGACTTACTACAATCAGTGAAAACCTCCGTGTCAATCCCTGTCGGCCCTCCAGGACTCCAATTCCACTTTGGCAACCACTGCGGAGGCTTCCTTGGATCCCTCTTCGATTCCAGGGCCCCCGCTTTAAGTCCCAGGGCATCTTCCCTGTTCTCCCAGATCTTCTGTCTGATGGTCTCCTCCTCTAGTTTCAATCCCAGGGGAATAAGCCCAGCGAGGACCAATAAGGCCTCACTGCTGGTAGTGCGATATCCCCCTGTGATTCTGAGTGCCGCTGTCCTCTGCACTCTCTCTAGAGTTGTTGCCACCTTCTGATCCCTGTTTCGGCGCCACCAAGCCCCGGAAGCATATAGCAAGATTGGCTCGACACAGGAGAGGCAGAGGTTCCTAAAAATAGTACCCTCCTTCTCACCCCTGTTGAGAGCCAACCAGGACAGGCCTGCACAACGCCTCCCTGCCTCTCGCCACCATCTCCTCCGCCTGGTATTGCCAACCCATCTTGTCATCAATGACCACCCCCAGAATGGTCATCCTATTGACCAACGCTACCCTCCGTCCTTCCATCCGGATAGCCGGCTTGTGTTCCCATTTGATCCCTTTCCTTTCAGTTCTTATGTCCCTAGGCTTAAAGCTGAGGGCTTTAGTTTTGGAGACATTGAACTTAAGGCTAGAGTCATGGGCCCAGATCGAGAGAATTTGGAGGAAAGTTCCAACACACTTCTCAGCCTTCGCTCTCGAAGCAGCCTCAATGATGAGGAACTGGTCGTCAGCATAGAGAACCAGCCTGGCTCCCTCAGGGAGCTCCTCCTGGAAAACGGTGTTTACCAGGATATTCCACAGAATAGGTCCGCAGCAAGAACCCTGGGGGCAACCCATAGCACAGTTTCTTTCCAACTTCCGCCCACCAAAACTGAGGCTAATCCGTCTATCCCTCAGGAAGTCACGAACCAAGCTGCACAAATTATCAGGACAACTCATGTCCATCAAATTTCTCATCAGCTTGTTCCAGTTCATGGAGTTGAACGCGCCATCAATGTCTAGGGCCACGAGAAGAACCCAAGCAGCCTTATTTAAGTCCATATCAACCCCCTCTAACACCTCGTTTAGAGCTGTGTTTGTGGATTTTCCTTCCCTAAAACCATGTTGGAAAGAGGAAAGGAGCTCATTACTCTCTAGTCAATGCTTCAGTCGCTGAGCTAGTAGGCTATCCAGGACCTTACCTAGACACACTAGTAAAGAAAGCATACGATAATCATTAGGAGAATTACCCTTTCTACCAGACTTTTCGAGAAACACTACTCGGGCAACCTTCCATGCCTCAGGAAATGTACCAGTGTCCAGGCACCTATTGAATAACCTGGAAAGAAGCGATGGGTGCATCCTACCAGGGCTTTCACGACCGTGTTATCGATCCCGTCGGGACCAGGATATTTCCTGTTCCCGAACTTGAAAGCCGTCAGTTTCACCTCATTCTCAGAAAAGGGCGGATCCACCAAACCACAAGTGGTCAGAGAGATCTCGTCCTCTGGTTCCTCGTTTCCGAAGTGCCGATCCAAGTTGTTTTTATTTTGTCTTCTGCTTTCGAGTAGGTCTAGAACACATTCTCTCTGAATTTCTCATTGTTGGTGGAAGAAACAGCACCAGTGATTATTTTGGCCGCTTTTGCTTGAACACTGTCTAGTCTTACTTTTAGTGATGAGCTTGAGGGAGCCCAGACCGGTGTTGCATATTCCATTATCGGCCTTATTAAGGTGGTATATCTTGTTCTGATAATTCTGGGTTTTGCTCCCCAATTTGTTCCACATAGCCTTCTCAGAATGTTTAGTTTTCTGATAGCTCTATTTGAGGTGCTAATTATGTGTTCTGAAAATTCCAATTCCTCATCAATAATAATTAAAATAATTTTGTTGACATCTTGTCAATACATGCACAGTCTGCACTATTAAAAAAAGATAATATGCATTATATACACTATGTACAATGAATATGGCGCCTCTGCCAGCGCTGCAGAATTTGGTGGAGAATCGCCAGTGGGTCTCCAGCGACATCACGCATTTTGCAATCTACGATGAATACGTAGATCGCGTACTTCGCCGCTTAGGAGATGGTGATGGCGTGGTCCTCGAGACCAACTTGAAAGATCCAGGACTGCAGTATCACACCTAGGTATTATGGATTTCTAATTTTATCAATTATTTGTTTGTTTATGCTTATTTTTTGGTTATATTTATGCCTTTTTCCCTGTGAGTGGAGAAGAGGCATAGGTTTGGTTTTATTGGGTTTATGGTCATTTGGAGTTCCATTGCCCACTTCTCCAATCCTCTCATTGATGTGTTCAGTATTTTTTACGATTTTTCTATGCTGTTACTTGTGTGCCATATGGCTATATCATCTGCATAACAGGCAACCTTTGTGTCTTCAGTGAGGTAAGGATGGATGTCGTTAATATATAGCAGATAGAGTAGAGGACTGAGCACAGATACCTGAGTTACACCAGCCCATGTTCTTCCTTCCTTGGAAAATTCTCCATTGACCCGAACCTTTAACCTTCTTCCCCTTAAGAAGTCTGCAATCCAGATTAAGGTTTTTCCTCTTACTCCGATGTTGTGCAGCTTTTCAAGTAATTTCTCCCTCCACACTCGATCAAAAGCTGAGGTCATATCAAGGAATATAGCCGTGGTCTTCTTTGGCGGTTTTTCCTGGAAAGAATCTATTATTGATTGACAGAAGTAGAACAGTTGATCAGTCGTACAGTGCTAGGATCTATAGGAAGTTTGGTAGAGGTTTATTTTATTATTGTCAGTGAGCCAGACTATGAGACTAGAGTGGATAATTCGTTCTGGTATTTTACAAAGTATGCTGGTGAGAGCAATTGGCCGATAGTTCTTGTATTCCTTGGCATCTTTGTTTGGCTTCAGTATTGGCACTATAATTGATATCTTCCAATTCTTTGGTAGTTTACCAGTTTGCCATGAAATGTTCAGTATTCGTAGGAGTTGATTATTAGCTTTGTCTTCAAAGTGTTTAATCATTTGACCAAAGATTAGATTATCTCTTGGTGACCTCTTGGATTTTTTTATTGATAAGTTTAGCTCATTCAGTGTGAAGTCTCTCGAGAAAATATCTTGTTGATGGAAGTTTCTTGCTTGTTTAACTAACTAGTTTATATTATTTTTAGAGTCCTGTCTTCATTCGTATAGTTGAGTATGGAAGTGCTTGAAAGATATTCAGCAATTATGTCAGCCATCTGTTTGTTCTCGTTCTCGCTGTTCTATTCATATCGGTTAGAGTATTGGAGGATTGGTGTTGGTTTTGATTGTTCTCTAACACTCTAATCATATTCCAGTGTTGGCTGTCCTTTCTTGGATCCATTTTTTCGCAGAATTCTGCCATTTTTCTTGTTTGCATATCCAAATTTCTTGTTCTATTTTGTGACTAATTTCAATGAGTTCCTCTCTGTTTTATTTTTTAAGAAGTTCATTGATATTGTCTCTTTCTCTGAAATCATTGCCTCGATGTTGTGGTCCTTCCAGTAAGGTATCCACAGGTCGTTACGTCTACCTCTAGGTATCGATGCTTTTTCAGCTTTTGAAATGTTCTAAGAGAATTTTTCCAAGTTTTTGTCAAGCGTTCTGTAATTCAATTTTTCGTTGCACAGTTCTTCAAGCTTTTCTTTGAATTTTTTCAAAGCGGCTTTCCTAAAGTTCCATGTTCTTTTATTCTAATGGACATTCTCAATTTTGAAGTTTAGGGTTGTTAAAATTGGTCTGTGGTCACTGATTGCACCTCTCAGGATTTTCCATTGTGTTGTGGGTGCGATGTTGTAATTTATCGCTGTGATGTCTATTACGGATTCTGTGCCTGTGGACTTAGATAGGTATAGGTGTTCTCTCCGTTATTTAACGGTGTAAGGTCGAGGTCGGTTAGCATGTCCTCAACCTGCTGACTTTTGTTATCCTGGACAGGTGATCCCCAAATTGAACTTTTGGCGTTAAATTCGCCGAGTATGATTGTGATATCCGAAGACGCTTCACTTAATGTCTCTATTCTGTGTACCCATACAAAATTCAAAGATTTCACGAGCTGAATGTTGGCGATTTTGAGATGCGTCAAGAATTCGCTGCATGGATTTTCCGGCAAATTGATATTGATGAAAACTGGCTGTCGAATGTTCTGTGGACAGATGATGCTCACTTTTCTCTAAACGGAGAATTTAACATTCAAAACAGCCGCATTTGGGCAACAGAAAACCCTAGGATTTTTACAGAAATACCACTTTACCAGTCTAGAGTTACAGTTTTGTGTGGGTTCACCTTTTTTATTATTGGGCCATTTTTTTTTTGAAAAATCAATGGAAGAACTTTTAAAACCGTTTTTGTAACTGGTGAACGTGATGTTCAACTTTTGAGAGAAAAGGCTATTCCCATATTGCAGGGCAAAAGCACTAAGCGAAATAACATTCATGAAAGATGGAGGACCTCCTCATATCTCCCGAGGTGGCAAACAATTGCTGAAGGATACGTTCGGTGAAAATCGTGTGATAAGTCGCCACTTTATATACCAGTGGCCTCCAAGATCACCATACTTGACGCCTTGCGATTTTTGTCTATGGGGGTACATTAAATCGTGTGTTTATCGATGCTGGCCTACCACATTGGCCATGTTGAAGGCTTCTATCAAATGGCACGTTTTATCAATTTCAACAGATATGTTATTTAATGCTGTCCATTCTGTCATTTATCGTCAGCAGGCGGTGATTGAGAATGAAGGGTGCCACATTGAGCAAGGATTGTGACCTAATACAAGAGAGAAGGCAGTTACCTCATGTGTTATATAAGCCGCCATGTATTATATTATCTACCAATATTTTGCAGCTCTTTGTGTTGGGATATGGGGATAATAAATGCTGTCCTCACATCTTGACTCTTTTTTTTTGTGAACAGTAATATTTTGTTTGTCATTTGCTCACATATTATGTCGTGCATACCAGAGTATTATAACTTCTCGAATAACACTGGTACACACAATTTTTCCCCTTATGATTAGTTTTCGCTTTTCGCTCATTAGAAGAAATAGCATAGGGAATATTTTCTGTACACCAATAACTTTAGAAATTTTGTGCAAAAAAAAAAATAATACAAAATGATTTTACTACCACGTTTTTCAACGCAAAATGTCGATTTAAAAAATATTTTTATTTGAGGGGACACATTTTTAAAAATTGTGTACAGTATAATAAACAATGATAACATTTGACAAGCCCATAGGATATTTGGAATAAAGTACGACAAATATATTTTGTCACTCCCCTCTATATTTCATTTGTTGGATCATGACAAATATCTAGTTAGTCAAGGGTCGCCAATCAGTCAAGAAACTACACATTTCTTATAGCAAGAAATCCTATTAATAGTGCCATCATAATTTTTGGTACTATATTAACATTTCAAAAATTCGTGTATTGATATCAGCAGTGTTTTTCAAACATTCAATCTATTTCACAAAACCCCATATAAAATATAAATATTTTTGCTACATGTTTTAATTTGCATTTACCTAATTTACATATCTCTGATTGTATTTGAAAATCGTTAACCAATTCTTCATACTTTTGGCGAAGTGGTGTTTTATTAATTTGCTATTTGATATTATTAGGGTTCTTTCCTGGTATTCAAAAAGGAAAAATACGTGTCGATCAGTTATATTTTTCAATTTATCAAACAATTTGGCCGCTGAATCTCTGATTCAGGTAGAGCGCCATCTGGCGAATAAAATTGTAACTAAAATCAATTTCGAATTTTTCATTATTTGCCATAAAAAATCCCATTGCATCCTGAATACAATGGTGTTTACCGCATTGCTCTAGCGCAAATATTCGCGGAGTTATTAATTTTTAAAGTTGTGCGGGACTTTTGGATCACCCTGTATATAAACGATTAAAATAATGTCTGTTTTCCTTCTGCAGAAGGCTCTCTACGATAGGTCCATGCAGGCTGTACATCAGCGAACTCCGTTTAGATAGGCGATCCCGAGTAGAGAGCACAATAGGGCCGCCCCGTATCTCCGGCTGTACTCACCACCACCAAAGCGCCATCCTACCCCACGTGATGTAAAAAGGCTCCTCTATCTGTGAACCTATCACAAATTGTAATCCATTCAGCGTTACCCAGGGTGCACCACGTGGAGGCGGATTACACTACACCCCGAAAGAGGAAGAGGTCGCCTTGACGCCCCCTCCGCGGGGGGACTAAACAGGACGAAACAAAGGGCCGACACGACAACGCGGTGTCCCACAAATAAAGCCGCCATGTGTCCCAAAAGCGGCAGAATTTGTGAGACGACGTTGAAGGCGGCCCTAGGTTCCGAGCCCGGAGTCAACCCACGTGGAGCGGACGTCAGCGGCCAGATCCCCTTCCGGGACAACCTACTAGCGTCGGTTCGGCTTATATAGCCCGCACTGGACGGGGGTGGAATCAAGCGGGTAGTTTGGGGAACAACACGGTTATCTCACTTTCTGGGGTGGATTTACCTTCCTTGGGGCTGGACTAGTTGTCATAGGTGCACAGATCCATTTGCATAGCAAGAGGGGAAGTATACAAATGTTCGCGCTGCACCGCCATCTATAGGCGAAGTATGTAACTATTTATACCGGCGCTTTCCAAGAAATTTCAAACATGTAGCGGCGCGAACATATGCAAAACAGTTTCGTAACATATTTACATGGAAGCGGATCGCGACAAAGATATCCAGGTAGGTTGGTTATATATTATTAGAATAGGTATAATTTATAGTGTGTTTTAATTTTTATATATTCTATAATGGTAAAACGTTTTCACCTGGCAGGTAGAATTTATAATCATTTTTAAGTTCGATAAAGAGGAAGAAATCTTTCGGCGTATTTTAAAATTTATTCTAGAGATATCCTGGACGTCTTGTGTTTGCTCTATTTACAGCTAATTGACTCCAAATATGCCCATGTGTTTTAAGAAACAAATTTCCACACAAACATTGACCTATACAACCATCTATTATAAGACGTCAATGATGTGCAATGATTGCGCTGCAATCCTTTGGCTTAAGGCCTGTATAAGAAAATAACTGCCAAATTTTAATTAGTATAGACACAATATCTTAGAAGATTTTGATGAAATATTTATAAATAATAAAAGGCTTAACTTTATAGTGCAGGATTTTTTGGGATTCGGTACTTTGTGTCCTCCCGGTAGCGCTTCTTCTGGATGTTCTTCGTATCAGCTTTTACAGAGTCCTTCGTAACCTTCCTGGCAGATGCGTTGAACTTATTGGGGAAATCTTGTGTCAGTTTGACCTGTTTCACGTAGTATTCCTTTGACTTCTCCCAATAATGCTCGGATTAGACGACACGTTCAGTGGATTCAACTCCTTTGAAACATACACGACATTTTCCGTTTCTATGAACTTCAATGTACCCAGCCCGTCCAGGCTTTGTTTTCAAAAGCGGAAGTCTCAAAATAGTTTTTTAGAATCAAAGAAACTGATCTACGAGACATCTTTAAGTCTTTTGTGATCAATGCGGTTAGACGTCCCTTTTACCCTACTCCAGAAGAGACGCCGCCCTGCATGGTGCAGAGTACACGTTAACTGGGACCATGACCAATGGAGTCGGGTTTTGTTCTCAGACAAATCCAGGTTCATGATTCCGATGCTCCTACCTCTAGAGAGAAACACGCTACCACCCTTAAAAGATCTTAGAATAGGATGCCTGTGGCGGAAGGGGTGTGATGGGCTGGGCATGGATCATGACAAATGGCCCCTCCATGTGTTCGACGGCGGGACTCTGAATGCCCAGCAATACCGGGACGAGATCCTAGAACCCCATGTCCGGCTTTTCCGGGAGACTGTTAGCCCGGATTTTGTGTTTATGGATGACAACGCGCCCCCACACATAGCCGGTCTGGTTAATGAATATCTGGAATCCGAAGTCACATACAGAATGGAATGGCCGGCGAGGTCTTCAATCCTATAGAACATGCTATCTGCGGAGACGGGTATCAACCCGGATACCCCCGCCAAGAACCACTAAAGAGGTGACAACTGCTCTAGAACAGGAGTGGGCTTTATTCCAAATGAACCTCTGGACATCCTTCAGCATGAGACAACGGTGTGGCTTGGCAGTGGTCACATCTCTATTACTCCCGCTGATACCTGAGATTTCTAAAAGTGGAAAGTCTTTAATATCGCTGATCGTCGGTTTTTCTTTTAAACGAGTCAGAGACAATTTTGTTCAAACTTGGTTTTTCTCGTGTGTCTTCAATAAAGGTCACTGTGTATCAAATATCTTGCAGAGTTATTGTCTGAATCCCGATATACATATTGAAGTTTTGTCCATAAGTGTATATATATATATACAGATGATGGGGAAATGTTCGTTTATGAGACTGAAGACTTCTTGCCCTCTAATCTTCTATTCAAATGAAAAGGATACTCTGGTTGTTGTTGTTTTTCCCCTCCAAGAGCTGCTCGGAATATTGAAAGAAAGACTGTGTTACTTAAAATGTGGGTCACGGAGAATTCAAGATAAGGTATTCCTCGTTGTTTTCAGGGGAGGAGACAAAATTGAGCAGCTCGGTGCCTATACCGTAACAAATCAACGATTTTCAAGCTTCTCTCCGATCGTTGACCGAATACAATTTTGTATACCCATAAGACAAGTTCTACAATTCGGCAAGAAAGCTGAAAATATCTTTAGAAAAAGAAGATGAAGACACGTGGTGTTTGTTTTGACTTTCCACCAAGACTGTATATAAGTGATTATCATTTTTCTTGTTGATACTTTATGTTTTTTTAGCAAGAGGTCAAAGATCAGCGATTCAATTACCGTTTAAAGCAACGTTTGATTATGCTCAGATAGATTTCGGAGCAAGTGCCCTCCATCAACAGTTGCCGAATAAAAATATATATTGATTATAAACATAAGGTAATAAGATCAAATCCAAATTATTTCCTAGTGTTTATATAAACCCAATTGTACCTTATCAAGAGATCTTCGACCGCTTGCGATTTATAATGATAACAATACTTTGTTTTCCTCCTTTCTTGAACTCCGCGACGAGTCTATGTAAGACGACATGTTTGTTACAGTCTACTGAATCCTATTGAAGTTTTACATCTACAATTCTATTACAACATAAACGTAAAAAGTCGTTCAGCATCTTGCCTCAATCGATGCTAAGGAAATGAATATTTTCCCGATATATCTTCGGTTTGTGTAGCAATACAATAATTTTATGAAAAAAGCTCTAATTATATGTAATCGAAGCTTTAAATAAATATATTTTCAAGCTTTTTAACGCACTTATATATAATAATAACTATATTTATTATAATTGCATAAGTATACTCATCATGTTAATTATTTGCTTCAAACGAGCGGAAAAAAAAGAGTGGTAATATATAAAATGATATATATGTGATAAATAAAACCATTATTAGATATGCAAATACGACAATAAGGTCTAATGTACCAAACCTGTCTCTTTGAAAGTGTTCATCCCCTCGATACAAACGTAACGGTGGCGATAGTCGGATCGCTACTTTTGACAAATCCGACCTCATCTCGTAGGATGCTATGATATCGAAGCAGCCCCTGTACTGATGTACACAGGCTTTTGTATCAAACTGGTATTGCGACTTATTCTTTATCACCATCATTACGTTTCGTACTGGGGTGATAAGCAAAAGACATTGTTTCAATGTGTTTTTAAAAGGAGAAGTGCCACTTTTGGTGCATATATACCATCTTCCTGCAATTTTATGTCATATATAAATGCCCTCCAGGTTAAGTTGGACCTATAAATACAGATTCGCAGGTATGAACACAACAACGGTTTCGCTTGGCGACGGGGCGCTCCCAGAGTGGGTGGCGAACCTATATCGTGAACGTATAACGTAATTTACATAAGGCACTTCCGGCAGGGTACTTCCTGTAACAGGTCAGGGTAGGCAGGTAGAGCTGGCGTAAGTCGCGGAAGTAGCCTTGGATCCTCCGCAGCAGCGATTATGGAGCTCGTTACGGTGGATTGTCCATGTGCAATAACTGGCGTACATAACCTACCACGGAGACTTTTACAAGGAATCCTCCTGGAGAAGGGTATCAGCTCGAGATTCAATATCTTTAATAATGCATTTTTTTATTTTTTTTTATTTATTTGTTAGGAAGGTTTACACCTCAGAAATAATAATTTTTTCTTTTACTTATTCTGTTTCTTTTACTTATTATTCATAAATTTTAATTAGTATGTAAATATATTTATGTATCAAAAGAGGCACCTCTCCCTTTAATTGTGCATCAGAACGCTGTCAGTATGCATCAACCCAGTAAAAAATCTTTACTAGTAATTATAAAGAATGAACCACAACACCAGTTTTGGAAAATTCAGACAAAAAGCCAACGACTGTATACCGTAGTTTCAGGCTATGGTCCTCATCAGTACAGGGACGGCTTCTATTTCATAACATCTTACGAGAGGAGTTATGGAATCGGTCAAATTTACCAAACAGGTGTTTGTGACAAGGGCCGATTTCAGGCAAGATTACAACATAAAGTTGCGGGAGGTTTATATAATGTATATATTTATATACTTTTTTTATGTTGTTCGCGCATCAATCAAGTCGACTTATGATGACACTATGGACAAATATTCTCCAAATTGATATGTTGATGACCATCACGCGCAGCTCATCCAGTGACGTTGATGATGTATTCGAGGGAAAACATTCATTTGGGCCAACCCGGACGAAGCCTTCGTCTAGTTTATCTCATATAGCCTAAAAGTGTGTTGGAGTTGATTTCGGAAAACCGCGATGGCGTTGATTCTTGAACCAGTCCAACCAATAAGTGCAAGTAACCAAACGGGGCTCTTTCACACTTGTAAGTGCATTACTAAACTATATATATTGGGGGAAAAAAAGAAAAGAAAAAATAGAAAAATGGTGGAACAAGCTAAATTAACGTTTAGTTAATTTTTGTTCCACTAGATAGCCTTCTGCCATCTAAAATGCTCATGAGCGGTCAGGAAATGACAAAAAAATAATAATTAAATAATGTTAAAAAAGGTTTCCTATTTTATTATATATGAGTTAAACAATTTCTGGTTCTGTAAAACTTCCATAAGTTGACACTCTCGCTAAAAGACACTCCTATACCAAAGACAAATTTCATCACAAAAATGACCATATTTACGAATTACCAGCTCTCTAGTAAGAAGGCACCTCTCTCTAAAATACACGTCGGCTCTAGGTGTTGTCTTTTAGAGTGAGGTTCTCCACTAAGCTATCCCTGTTTGGAATTACCGTTAGGTTTTGTTTATTCACTCCACAACGTGTCTCATTAAATAACAACCAATTTTACAACTGCCGAGTGTTTCGAGGAAAACAAAACCATTAGAGACGCTAGCTAGAGAGACCTTGAGTGTCGTTTTCTCTCGGCGGTTACAACATGATTGTCATACGGTGAGATCTTTCTCTTATTGTTTGAAAATATTCATTCATTCCATTTCAAAATATGGTCCATGTGGTGTAAGTACTTCTTTGGTTTTTTTTTTTTTTTCAAATTCAAATTAGGGAAATAATATCCCACTCGAGGATATTTAAAAAAAAATCAAATTAGGCATAAACATTTTTAAATAAAAAAAAAACACTTTCAAATATAGGAAATATGGTGGTGGTGCTTATCTCCATGGTTAAACCAATTCCTGAAGTTCACTCCTCTCCAATTTTGCGATGGTAGTTATAGGCCTGGAAAATAGGTCCTCTATTGTCAGTCCTGAGCATGACAAGATATGCTCCGGAGAAGCTTCTGCACTATTGCATTTCAAGCAGTTATTGAAGGTGTTTTTTGTCCATTTTGAAATTTTAAGGTTTTTATATGGCCCCTTCTTAGTCTAGCTAAAGATGCTTGTTGATTTCTATTGAGTTTTTGGAAATATACAGATATACACAGAATATACTGTAATTACAAAGGGATGTATAATCAAATTTAAATGACATTGTATAAATTTAATGGTATTACATCAATATAAACTATACATGGCACAGTATGTGGAAACTATATATATTGGAGGATACTTTAAAATATCTTGGTATTCCAATCACTGGGTCGATCAAAACGACAATTTAGTGGGGGAAATAAGATCCAAACACCATGGAAAAGTATATTGAAGAGGGAAAAGTCTAATAACAATTTTTAAAAATAATCATGTTGCTGTTTTTACAGAATGTTTACACAGCATTTGATGCTGCTATAACATTAAAAATTATTCATAAGGAACCCAATATAGCAAACTGTGTGAAAATGTCAAAAACAAAACGGATTAATCTTTTAGAAAATTCAAGCAGAATATATCCTTATATATATGAATAATCAAAAATTAGGGCAAAGAGTTTATTTTGAGGTGTTGCAAAACCTGCTCTTCAACGGGTAAGTCCAAAAACAGATGTAGAGAGATGTTGTCAGGCGTGGATAAGATTATATTACAGCTATTAAAAAAGGTTGAAATATATATACGTAAATTCACATACTTAATTTCATAATTCCGTAAATAAAATATACAAGTCTATTTAAAATATTTAAATAGAACGTTGTTTAACGGTATAATTGTATTGTGAGACTTGATGAAGAGAAAATGATGTTATTGAAATTATGGTACAAGATCCGGGATACTGTCATTCTGGGGGTCTATTTTTCTATTGATACTTTTTAGTTTTGATGATATCAGTGCTTCAAGGAATGAACGTTGTTGTTTGCTTTTTATGTCCTGGTAATGGGCATGTTTGAGATTCTTCTTTCTTATCTCCACTCAATCATATTACAGTATCAAGCTTGTAAAGCTTGTTACTATGTTTGAGATTAAATGTGTGTCCAGTGGTGAAGATGTGTTGGTTAGATTGGTATCTATTGTCTTTGTATGTTATGTTTCTTTCATATTCTGGTCTCTTTGGTTCTACATATGTGACATTTGACAGAATATATAGATCTACTGGGTAATTATAACTCGTATAAAATGTCATCCCTATGTATATTGAGAGGAAACCAGCATTTTTATCTATTTATGTAACATAAAGTTTCATAAAACTTTTTAACTCCCTTTAATAAACTTTTTAAAAATTAATATTGTGGTGTGAAATTCACGCGGAGCGATGTAACAGACGCCACTCAATGATAAATGACAATTTAATGAAAAAAGTCAAGTAAGGTATAAATAAGAGAGTTTGTTAAGTTAAATAGGATTGTTAAATAAGATGTTCTAACTTTGATAATGTTCAAGGAAGCTATTCGAAAAAAATACCAGAGATTCCTCTTAAATCCGTCAAGTAACACCATGACAATGCACACCTCCTTCCAGACTTCAGAGGCTTTTGGACAAATAGGCTGGTTACCGGTTCCACAACCCCCTTACATTTGGCACCTTGTGACTTCTATTTATTCTCCCCAATGAAAAAAAGGGACAAAGTGGTTGAGAAAACAACCTCCAGCATATTTCCAAAGCGGGTTTACAGCGTGGGTTCAACGCTCTGAGGGAAACGTAGACTCCGCCGGAGAATATTTTGAATAATGCCATTCTATTAATAAATATTTGATTTATATGTGTACAAAATATTTGATACTTTTCGAGTTATGGCATTACTTTTGTAACAACCTATGTATATATATATTTCAAAAAATGTTTCTTATTATATAATACGAATATATGAATGGAAGAAGGACTGGTTACGGAAAACATTTTTGATGGGATTGAAAAAAAAGTCTTCAATATCAACACACGAAGATAAATCCATGGTTCTTTGCCTAGTTGAGATCTGTCATCCATTCATCAAATAATTTCTTTAATATTTTATTTTTAATTCGAAAATGAATCATGTTTCAATAGTTTTGCATAGCATATTTTATCAATTTTATTTGTGTTATAATTAAATAGGTTTTAGATATATTTAAGAGTATTTCAGAGAATTTTGTTAAACTTTTTTTTTCAAAGTGTAAATATGTAAATACCTCCTACACCTCTATATATATTGTAGGTATTTGCGAAACAATTGGTCTGATGATGAGCTAACGCTTTAAACTTCATTAAATCAACTTCCATCATTGCTTAACATATTGTAAATGGATTTGGAATTTGGAAAAAGGTAATACAGTTTTGGTTAATTACATCAATGTAAATAATTAATAAGTTACTATAGAATATAACTCATTGTAAATAGCTCAATTTGATTAACTTTCTCTCTCCACGATACTAATTATTACAGATAACTTCATCAACTTCCATCATTGCTTAACATATTGTAAATAACTACCTTGTGGTTTCTTCTATCTGCTTATGTTGTTGCTTATTTGTTTAATGTATATGTTTATTCAATGCTTTTTTTTTCTTAATTGTTTATTTTCTTTTTGATAATTCTGTTACCTATTCTACTACAATTATTGTAAATAGTTTCACGCGCAATTATCCAGATCGGATATAGCGTTTCGCAACTGGTAATAAATAAATAAATAACGCTTGAAAGCTTGCTATTTATATTGAATATATAAACTTTTTGCCATTATTTCGATTGATATATCGTTTTAAATCCTTTGCAATTATTTCACAATCTAAAAATATTTATTAAAATTTTATTGATATTCGGGACTCAAGTACTATTAAAGGGATTTCAACATATAAAAGTATTGATAGTTAAATCAAATTACAGTCTTGATTCTAATTATCCAATTTGAAGCTAAGGAAACCTTGCGTGACTCTTGATGACTGAAAATAAGCCTCCAATAAATAAAGTTAATAAGATGTTGAGCAAATTCTCATAAAAATATAAAATATAGATTTAAAGAGAAACCTCAAGTTGCAATAAATTAAAGTTTTTTTTTTTTTGTTGTTGTTGTTGTTGAAGAAACATTAGACTCCAAAAATACGCGATGCTGGTGGGGAATATTAAAACATCTCAACCAATTGTTTATCAACGTTTAAGCGACGGCATCCTGTCTTTCAACGGTTGGGTTAAATTTAAGGTTTTTGATGATATGAATAGGACTGAATTAACAGAAAGGTCTCTCTGTCCTGAATCAACCTCGACTTTGAAAGGAAAGTTAAAAACAAGGTTCTGAGTGAAAAAATATATTTGTAAAGTTTAAGAAAGGCCAAATAAACCAAAACATTTTTTAAATATTTGAAGATACATCCAAAATAAATCTTTGTTGAACCCTCTAAATAAGAATATTAAATTACTAAAAAATAGAAACGTAAGGTAACAAGACAAAAATATAAATTAACGAAATGTTTGTGACGTCAGTACTTTTGCCTGATGATGTTGTTACCGGAACATCACAAGTTTCATTAAATTGGTCTTATATTTCTAATCAATAATCCCAATTGTACCTCTTCAAACCAAATAATATTTATTTCAAAAGGGGGGTGGATGGGTTATCTATTGTGGATGGGGGGTGGATGGGTTATTATATTGTCCTTACAGACCTAGAGATTTGGCGTTTTAAAACAGTTAAGTATTTTCTTCTTCACTTTCTTATATAGAGTGTTCTTGTTCATCCCAATATATTTCAGTATATGCTGGCGAGTGGTGATTTTGTTCATTTAAAAATATATATTTTTGCCCCTTCTGTGTATCGATCAATACGTAGTATGACAATTTGAGAAAGCTACATGTATTCAAGAAAGTAGAGATGGTTATGCAAATGATAAGCAGCACGAAGTATAACAGGTTGAGTGTGAGATATATTTATCAGTAGAAACTCTGTCCAAAAGGAATTTTAATCTGGAACAATATGTTTACACGTGCTAAAAGTATCGTGGGTTAACATACTCCCAAAGTACCTTTAAAACTACGACAAGACTCCAGATATCATTGAGCCCATGAATCAGATGATTCAACGCCAATGCCTTGCATAATTCTTTCCGCAAACTTAGCTGTTTTTTCTAGGCCCAAGTTCTCTCCAGCTTCTCTGCTTCACGTTGCTTAATTGGACACTTAGAGGTGACATGGAGGTTGAGATAGGAAAACACGATATATATATGACATGTGTCAATAACCATTTCATTTAAAGTCCGTCAATGTGACCTGTTTCGTCTTTCAGGTTTTCTCCTTCGGCAAGACCTACCCCTCTTCACCAGCTCGCTCTGGAGGTGACACAGGTAGGTGGCGTCAAACTTAGATGATACACCGGAGATATGTAAATTTATAATTTCGTAGATTCATTCGTGTTAACTGCCTACACAAATACCGCCTAACATAAACCTTATTTTGACCGTTATTGTTCCCGTTATAACAATTCTAGAATTCTCGGACAGTTGTGTGTATACACACTTCTCTCTATATATATATATTATACATAGCTTTAATGTTATACATAATGGTGTCTGTTTTATTAGCTCGATTATTGGTTGTTATCTATCACGTGACATTAATCGTCAAATGAGCGTGCAATGTTGCGAAATAGTTCGTTGTAGAAGGTGCAGGCAATTTCCCAAGATTATAACGAAACAAATGTTGTTCGTGTCAATTTTAACAAGAAACAATTATTAAGGCTTGGCGAGAAGCAATCTTTCTTTTCAATAGGTCCGTAGAAAAGTTCTCAATACTCAAAGCTTGTCATCTTGATGATTTTAATAATGGAATGAAGGTTGCACAGAGTAGTGAAGAATTTCCTAACTCTACCACCTTGTTTGCTTTATTATTTATTCCGGCCTAGCCTGCCTCTTCCCTGACGGAGATCCTGTCCCCAGCCTGGTGATAGTGCCTTGCATATATTCCGCTTTACGCGGCCATTGGGGCTCAAAAGTAATTTTATTTTGGTTAGCAGCCCCGTAAATAAAGATATTTCGGTTTATTATTTATTCTCTCGGAAAGGGAGGTCTGCAAGATTATAAACGGGAGCGGCGGTCGAGGCCGCGTTTGGAAAGCCAAGGTTCTTCAGCCCGGAACCTATCACGACGACGTTGCGCATGGACTTCCGCCAATTATCTCTGTTGGTACACACGCCTTCACACAACACTACTCTTTAACACTTTGAGGACGGACGATTCCACAGTTGCATAGGAGGCAATAAGGGCTCCTGGAACGACGGTCTCATGTAACGTTTTACATTAGGTCAGCCGACATCATCCCAACCCACTGATAGATAGACAAGAAGGGACAAGATCCTGGTGGATGCGATTTTATATTTAATTTTGAAAATTAAAGACGCGAATTCGCTTCTTCGGGCTTGATGCAAAATCGGCAAGGACGTGATATTGCGTCCCTCGGGTCGTAAGTGTTAACGGGAATGGTTATAAAACAAGCAATTTCCCATTGTTCCTTTAATATAATGAAGATAATAAGACCTCCACCCCGGCTAATCAGTGGTTAACCCTCCTACCAGTTAAATCTGTCATGTCTTTACTTGCTTATATAGCCAGCACTTTAGTGGAATTCTTGGTGAAGTTATTTGAGAAAGCTATGGACATAAGTTTTGAGAATAGCAGGAATCTATTCAAATATTGCTTTGGGAATTCTGCTAATAAACCAAATTATAAGCCTTTTCATAATAATTAATTACACACACTAATAAGAACATATTTTTCTCATTGCAGTAGGAAATTGTATGTTTGAAAAAAATAAAACATGCGCACACTAAATTTTTTTATATACCTTGTGATTCTAACTAAAGTGAAAACCCTCTATGACAGCGTTTATAGGTTGTTGATGACAGGCAGGAAGTGTTAGATGAGCTCTAACTCTTCCCCAGCAGACACCATCAAAAGTCTCGAGCTTTACCTGATACCTTAATATGATTGAGTGGAGATAAGAAAGAAGAAGTGTTAGAGAGTTATAATTTCCTTTTTCTTTTGCTTATCTCTAGTACATGTGGTACAGACCATGATAATCATGGGTGGGTAGAAGTAGGCGACTGCTTTTACTAAGTGCACCACAAGTCTACACATGTGAAAAGCAGTTCGACTTTGCACTTACAAATGTGTCAGAGCCCCGTTTGGTTATTTGCACTCGCTGATGGGGTTGGACTTTTGCAGGAATCGGGACCATTGGAGCATTTTTTTTTATCAGAAAAAAAGTGTTCAATGCGAGAATTGAATCCGGATCATAGTGGGCCAAAACCAATGGTTTTAGACCATCCTTCTATCGACCCCCCATAGTTTCCTTTTAAAAAAAAGTACCCACATGACTATGGTAATCATAATCATGGTGGGTAGGAAGTTTGCGACTTATATGCTCAGAGTACACCACACGGTTAAAATTTGTTTGACAATTACATTTACAAGGTTACAGAGCCCTGTTTGGTTACTTCCCTTCACTGATGGGGTGTTGGACTTGTCGGATGTCCATTGAAGCCATTTATAATATTTAGAAACAACAACAAATTTCATGTGAGGACCAATGTGGTATTACTGGGGGATTGACACAAATTGAAGAACTACTAATTTTAAATAAAACTATTTAAGCAGTTTGGTCTGTGCTAAAAATGCATATTATCAATTTGAACACTTTGTAGCCCCATATATATGGCAAAAGTGCGCCATCTGTGGTTAGCAATATGAAGTATACATTAACACAAAGCAATAACGCGCCATCTATACATATAAAATGAAAGGATTTAAAAGCACGGATGTTTCTTTTATACATAATACAAACTTCTACTGCCCTTACTGCGATGAAAAAATATATTGGGAGGGCTTGGCTCATCAGTGGTGAACCCTCCCAGCGGTTTTGCCAATTTAATCCACCAGACCGTTTCTCAGAGCTCTAATACTGTATTGGACGATTCTGCTTATATATGCAGCACTGAAGGATGGAATCTCAGAAATGGTTTTCAAGAAAACTATGGACATAAGCTTATAGGACAGTAGAATTACATTCAATATTAATTCAATTAATTTATGCCTAACTGACCTTGTCTTTATTGTTTGCGGAAGAGCATTGCTCGATGCAAATATTTGAATGTAATTCTACTGTCCTATAAGCTTATGTCCATAGCTTTCTTGAAAACCATTTCTGAGATTCCATCCTTCAGTGTTGCGTATATAAGCAGAATCGTCCAATACAGTATTAGAGCTCTGAGAAACGGTCTGGTGGATTAAATTGGCAAAACCGCTGGGAGGGTTCACCACTGATGAGCCAAGCCCTCCCAATATATTTTTTTATCGCAGTAAGGGCAGTAGAAGTTTGTATTATGTATAAAAGAAACATTCATGCTTTTAAATCCTTTCATTTTATAAATATGAAGTATTTCACTAAAAATTTACTTCTTTTTTATTTTCAGATAATTTCTCTTATTGTGCAAGGAGACTCCGCTTGAATATTGTATCATCAGGCTGGGCCTTACTATGGTGGAATTCTCGGGGAAGGATATAGCTTGAAGTTATTCCCATGTAACAAGGATGGTATCAGAGAAAGGTCATTCCTTCCACAAACCTTTACACTATGTTGAAAGAGAGCCACAAGATGGCACAATATTGGGGTGGCAAGCCCTGTCGAGGGGAATGTCTCAACCTTAGGTTTAAATCTTCATTATAAACTATAGAACAACAACAAAATGTGGATTGTATATATAAAAAAAAGGACCAAATAATATTGTATTTTCAGCATACAACCACAATAATAGGATTAGAGTATGTGAAAGCAATGCTGGCATTGAAACTTGACATCTTGTAGTTCAGCCATCTCCAATATGGAGGTCAGTTATCAAGAAATGCTATTTTACCTTGTACTTGTACAATTCCTGACTATTCAACCAAAATCCTTCCTTGTTCATCTTCCCATTAATTCTTCAAGGTATGTCCTCCCTCTAGTATAGTCTCAATGATCCTCAGAGTCCTGCAAATTTCCTCTTGATCACCATATTTAGAAGGAATTATTCACAGGATTATCTATTCCTTTAGATTTGGTGTGGCCTCATAGTTGGGCAATCTGTATCCAACTAATACATTTTCCTGGAAGGTCAACTTTGAAACAATCCTTTGTTCCTGTGTCTCCAATCCTCTGGAATAATCTTTTCTCAAATCCTCACCTGGAGCCAGTTTCTGATCTCCATACAGAGAACTGTCTGATTAGCTATCTTTCTTCCCAGTAATGTATTTAGATTATCTTCTTTTATAATATGAAATTTTACACAATTCCTTTTGTTGCACCTCCCCAAGACTTCTCTACCATCCTTCTCTGTGCCTTTCTGTCAGGACCCACATGTCGTGATGGGGTTTAAAACATTAGTTTTCCTGCTGTATATTCTAACTGACCAATACATAGGTCACAACAGTATAGGATTAAATAAGTCATTAGCAGCATTGTTAACAATGTCAGTCACTGCTGTTATCAAAGCATTCCATATTGGAATACTCATTTGGTCTTCTATCTGCACAAATAAAGATTTTTAGACGTAATACTTTTTTGACAGTATTTCAACGAGCCCATGGTGGATAGATGATATTGTTTGGCCAAGCAGAATGTTTAAAAAAGATGTAGTCTGTTAGAGTCACCAAGGTCAAACTTTCTTTTCAATCTATTTTTATTGTATTTCACAAACATAGAAATATATATATATATATATTTAAAAAAATGTGTAATAACCCTTTTTTATAAAAAAAAAAGTTAATTAGGAAAAAAAGGAAATATGGTGGAGAACAATGTTTCCTTCAGCTGCTTTATAAAACATAGTAATAACCAAATAGAGCTGTCACAGGAAGTAACACAATAGCGATGCACACAGACATTTATATATACACAGAGAGATAAAAGTGAGATTACATAGAGATAGTTTTGAGTATTTAATAAACATTCAACACAGTACAGGGGAGAGGATGGGAAAGTAATGGCAAGAATACTCCACATTCCAGAAGCTTTAAAGATGGGGTGAGTGTATTTTGAGTCCTTAGAATTGCATTGAAAAAAAAAAAAAAAACATTTTTTACAATTGATACATTTGGATCTAAGTACAAAGACAAAAAAAAGAGACTTGTATCAAGAAACAAACACACACACACAAAATAAAGGAGCACTATTTAGGCATTAAAAAAAACAACAAACACAAATAGATACAAATAAAAGGTAATAAATAATAAGTGTTTTTTCTTCTTTAAATATACAAACTATTTATATAAATTAAAAATATATTTTTCAATAATTAAATGAATGAATAAAGTCAATTTGAGAGATTATAAATAAAAAGAATGAGGGAATATAATGACAATGAGAGTAGAAGAAACGTAATTTACATTTTCCTGTTTTTTCTAATGTACAAATCCTAGTTCAATTGTGAACAAGATATAAGAAAATAAAATAGAAAAAAAATAACAACAAAAAAGGGTGCACAAATAATAAAATATATCACATTCATTTAAATTGTTTTTAAGAGCAAAATTTTTTGACCACAGAGTATAATGGTAGAAAAACAAAATAAAACAAGAGTGTATGAAGAGAAAAGTGTAAAAAATAATCTCAACAATCGAAGAAAAAAAAATAACAAGAATTTTTAGGTAAAAACAAAAACAAAATGAGATTATTGCTTATATAAAGAAAACTTGTAGTAAAAAAAGGAAAAGACAAAAATATAAAAAGGTGAATTGGTGTTTAGAAGAAATGTGAAATTTTGAGCATAACACTTTTTTTCTAAGAGCATTCCTTCATTTTAATCTGTGATTGATTGATCAAAGTAACTTTAACCACAATAAAAAGAGAAAAATCAACTAGCTAACTATGGATGATACAATCTTATGTTACATGCTCCGTTCAACACAAAAAATTTGGCCAATATTTCAAAATAATGTATCAGATTCTCTTTTTTAGAGTAAAATGGAAGAGTAGTTTTTTCATCAAATGTGTTTTCTCTAATGTGGGGATGTATGTATATGGTGAGAGAAGTTTTACTGAAGTTGGTAAAAAATAGAGATGCTTTTTTTTTGAGAGAGAGATTCATTTTTGTCAATATAGGAATTTAACAAATGCAATATTGGGGTGGAATTATTATTTTTACAAGTATCTATGGAGAGAGACCAAAGTAATGATTGTTATATATATATGAACCAAACAATGAATGGCTTGAAATATTCAAATGATCTCTTGCTTGTATATAAACCACAACAATACCAGCTACTCTTTCTTCTAAAGCCAGGAGGAGGAACTTGTGTGGAATGGTCTACTACAGTAAGTAAAGTAACAACAAAAAGAGGGGAGGGGGAACAACAACAACCAACAGGAGGACAAAGCACATCTACCTACCTACCTTCTATATACTTCTATATATTTATTTATATGTATATATGTACATGAGGGGAAGGGGGAAGAAATAAATAAATTATAAAAAAGAGGGGAGGGAGGGAGGATCACAAAGTGGTGCCAAGGTGGGGAGGAGGAGGATTGGCACTAAAAGAAGCCGGGAGGGGGGCGGTAGGGAGCCCCGGGGAGCATGAGGCGAGAGGAGGTCCTGGAACTTTGGCTGCTGGAGGCCAACATGCGGGAGTTCTGCCACACCACCAGCCACTGGGGGTGAGAGAGCTCCTACAATTGAAACCACAAGGCTTCAGTCTTATAACAACACCAACATCACCCCAAAACACATTATTGACTCATCCATTGATGAGCTCTACTCTTCCCCAGCAGACACCATCAACAAGCTTGATACCCTAATATGATTGAGTGGAGATAAGAAAGATATGATTCAAAACAACCACTCCCTGAGCTCTAATGATGTCGCCGCCATCCATGCTAGTTCTTCAAATTGTGGATATCCAGGCCAATACTTCTTACCATTCTCTTTCTATTCAACTTTGCCCACCCAAACTTGACAAAGAATAATTTAGATTATAAATACAAAGTAATAAAAACCAAATCCAAATGAATAAATAGTGTGTGAAGTTTTGGTAATAGCATGGTTACCATTGTCAGACAAAAGTACTGAATGAGAAAATATCACAACATGTTTTTATATATTTAGTACTGTTATCAGTTGTGTAAATAAGATGGCTGATAAGAAGAGAAATAACTTTCTAAAAATCCTAAAATACTATTCTTAGAATTAGATGTAATTGAAAGCATATCTGTAAATATCATTAAAATTTCCCTTTTCTTCCATTCTGTTAATTGTAGCACATTTCTTTTGAAGGAAAAAGAAAACATGGTCACTTGAAACCCTACCAGTCTGATACAAGCCAATAGGAAGTAAATGGATTTTTAAGCTAAAATCCCATCCTAACTCAATTTAAAGTTAGAATTATAGCTAAGGGCTACACACAAAGGAGAATGTAGAGTATTTTGACACCTTTAGTCCTGTGACTCACTTCGAGTCTTACTAGCTAACGCTGCATAAGAGATGTTCTTAAAACAATTTGACATCAAGACTGTATTTTTATATTGTGACTTAGATGAAGACTTAGAACAACCAGGTTTTTTTCAAGGGCACAACCTTGTGTGTAAAATACAAAAGAGTTTATATGGGCTGAAACAATCGTCCAGGAATTGGAATTTTGGGTGATAAGATACAATTATAATATTTGTCAAAACATTGGCAAACATTCCTTTGGAGAGAACTCAGACAAAACCAAGTAATAATTGTAAAAAAATATATTTTTTTAAAATTATAAAATGGCATTTTATAAATATGCACTCTTTTAATATAAGTTTTAATAGAGAAGAGTTAAAGTGGAACTCTAATAAATACAAACATAAATGAAATTTGTTGTGTTTTGAAACAAAATTCTATTCCAATTAAAAAATCTGATTTTGGCAAATTATTTTTTGCTGTCTTTTATCACATGGTTCAATAAATCCATAATTGTGGGTATATAGGGATTGAAGTAAATATGGATTCAACTTGATTCAATTCTTTGATTTTCATTTAGCTTCATGTCAATAATGTTTTCCTACATTTTTGAAGATTATTTGTTGGTTGGAAAAACATAGCTACAACAACCATTCTTTTATTTAATTCCCGATGTTTCAGTGACACTCTCCTCAATTTTTGGGCTAACCAAGGAATATGTTAGTTGCTTGGGTGTAATGGACAGCTAGGTTTGTGGACATTTGGAGCACCATATAAATTGAGAACATGTGCATCCTAATTTTTCAACTTAATTAAAGGCCTATAATTAATAAATTTGTTTTCCTTCTAGTTTTTAAATATGGTATTCAATTATTTTAAAAGTGTCTTGTTGGATCAGATTGTACAGGTGCCTTTAATATTTAGTAAAAAAAAACTTTTTTTATGGTTTTCATTTTTTATATAAAAAGAATTGCATTTCCTTTGTCATATTTTGTTTGTAGACTCCTAAGTTTTCCCTTCAAATTGCTTAATAAAATAATAGAAGAAAATGAACCAAAAAATGAGAATGATATTTTGATTCAAAATCTAAAGTGAAAAACCAAGAAGCCAAATAAATCACATTACAATTTATAAACCAAAAGTATGAAAAAATAAAAATTGCATGAAACCATGTAACCCTATTTCTCAAAATATATATCAACATACATGAGAACAACCCAAGAGAAAGTTTAATTTATGAAGTGAAAAGTGGGACCAATGCTATGTAGGACAAGCAGTTAGAAATTGAAGAAAAAAAAAAAGGAAAAACCGTTACATTTAAAAATCGTCAAGTTCATTATAACGATGGTATTTTCAATGAAATTGGGAATCGTCTTTGGTTTGTTATAAGGGAAGGTTCACTATATCCAGGGTTTATATTAGCGGGGTTTTACTGTGTATAGGTGGATGAGATATAAATTATTCACTGATTTTGCATACAAGAGTATTACGCCAATGCAGTCGTTTTCCAGCTGTTATTATATTAAAGTAGTAGAGGTATATTAATTGGATAATCTTGATATAAAAAATTTAAGAAAAATACCTGACTTGATTATGTATTTACAAAAGGTTTTGTGCTGGCCAAAATAAAACAACACAACAATGAATTTATATAGTGTAAAACTGCGCCATTTTGCGGTCAACTTCATAACAGTGTGTTCTAGAAAATATAATTTGAAATAAAATAATGTTTTTCTTATTTTAAAAATATTTTTGAGAACATCTCTGATTGCCAGATGGTGCAGCAGCACTATATAAATTCATTGTTGTTGTTTTCTCAAATATTTTTGTAGGTATGTAAATACCTGTGAGAAGGGAGGGTGGTTGCCCATGGTGAGGTAGGGAGGTGGGGGCTGCCGGGAGTTGGCCAGGTACTGGAAGTGGCTGGACATGAGCGGGGACACTTGCTGCACACACACTTCTAGCTGGGCCACAACAACACCATATAATCTGAGGCACAGCTCGCTGGGTATACCACCACTTATAAGGGAATGAAGATGTTATGACACATATTCCAAAGTTTAAATGAACAAGCCAATTTTTCATAAAGCAACCATTTCAGCTTGTATTCCAAGCAAGTGGCATTGAGACCAAAAGTTCAGACAAAACAAAAAAAAAGCATCACTCCAAACAAAATATGGGTTATTGGCACCAAATGTGCAAGGGGTAGATGAGAGGTATGTACCTGAACAGAAGAAGGAGGCGGAGGGGGGTAGTACTGCATGTGGGGGAACTGGCTGAGGAAGGTGGAGGTGGTGGAGCGGGTGGAGGCGGTGGTGTGCATCACCACTTGGATATCCTCATCCGGGGGCAGCAGGAAGTCCTTGGACGGTGGTCCCTCCTGTTCACACCCAGCAGTCCTTCTCTGATCCAACTTGGATCTGGCGTGATCCTAGCCAGACTTCAAGAGGAAGGACCAGTACAAACCTGTGAGCGACGTGGAGTGGGCAGGGAGTTGGGGGGGCCGCCGGCAGGGGAGTTGTGCTGAGCTGCGTGCTGCTGCAGCGTCTGCGCACAGTTGGCCATGTGGCTAGGCCAGTGAGCCTGCTGGCAGGGAAGGTCGCAGTAACTGGTGTTCCAGCAGCAGTAGAAGAAGGCCTCCTTGCCACAATTGGCACACTGCTCACACACATGCACTGTAGCCCCCACGTACAGGACTCCGCAACCACACCACTCTGCTACCAAAGCATCACAGAGAAATACAGTTAGTTATTATGGGGCCCAGTGCCGCTCCGGTATTGGTACAAAACAGCAACAACACAGTACTCACTTTCTTTTACAAGGCCACATCCACTGAAGCATTCACTACAATATGGTCATACACAGTTTGGAAAGAATGGCTAGGGGAGCTAAACAGAGATATTAAATAACCGACCCATTGTTTCTTCTTGGTTTCTTCCACTGCATGGCGCACAGCTTCATTTGTGCAGCGCTGCTTCTCCTCCTCCATACAGGCCTTCATCTCCATCACAACAAGATCTGGACATGGCACCTGGTGTGACTGACTGCTGGTTTAAACCTCCACTTCTGAGGAAACTTACCGGTGTTTGATTTGACACCATCAAGCTCCTGCTGATGTTGTTCTTTCATCTTCTCTATCTCCTTTTGGAAGTGGTTCACAATGGGCTGCCCTTCTTGGAAAATATTATTATAAAATTCTTTAAGCATCTCACGAATGGCTGCCATGGGCTTCTCCAGGTAGGCATCCAGGTTGATCCTGGGAAGCTTGTTGGGAGGCATAAAGGGCTGGGACTCTTCAGACCCTGGCCTCTTGTTGCCCCCACTGGAATGTCTGCTGGTGCCATTCACCAGTCCACTGGACTTCCCTCCTGTAGCAACACCATCCATCTGTCCTAGAGAGAAAGTAAGTGAATTACAGATCAAGGAGAGCTGGATGAAGGTGGCATTTTTCTGTAAACCTTGGTTATGCTGCTGCCTCTTGTTATCAGGAATGGTATAGAATATCACATTCATGTTATGTTTATTCAGGATTAAAACTGTTTAATGATTGTGTGTGTAGGTAATAAGACCAAATCCAAATAATGAATAATGTGTGACATTTCGGTGACAACTGTTACCAAAATGTCAAACACTATTAATTTATTTAGATTTGGCCTCATTATCTTGGGTTTCTAATCTATAATCCATATTATCACGCTGTACCTTTAATGACAATACAGATATATATATGTGTGTGTCATCATTATATCTTACTCATGCAAGACTTGTCACAGGTTATCTATGGACTCTAAAATATAGCACTTCCCATTGGAGTACTTTAGATTGTTAGACTGGGTGTCAAAGATACTGTGTACACTCACAGCTAACTATGGGGAGATTTTTAGTTAGGCACCAAAGTTGTGTGCTTGCAAGAGGTTAGAGAGGGTTTTATATGAAGAGGGTACTGGTACTATTGGTCTTAAAGGTGTTCTGTTTTTTGGTAGGCCCTGTGAGGGTTTGGGTTGGTCTTTGTAAATTGTTGTTGATTCTCAGGTTTCAATCTTGGTGAAGTTCAGGAATGAGTGCCTCTGTATTCACAAATAACCTTTATCTTTGTCTATTATTTCTGTATTGTAAAGTCCTCACAGAATGACCATTTGCTTATTGCAGCTATGAACATTGTTGCAGTTTGTTCATCTCTGGTATTTTAAGATTTTTTTAAACCTCATCAAATTTGAAAACATACAATAGTTGTAGACATCTGGTGTATTAAATTTGAGAAATTGCTGGGAAGGTTTACCACTAAAAGAGAGTCAAGTTTTTCCAAATATTTTCCTTTTTCAGTTAGATAATTGTGGAAATGTTTCCTAAAGGATAAAAAAAGGCACTGATGGTGCTATATATTCACAGAGCACTACTCACCTTTGTTGGCCCCCACTGGTGGGGATGGAGGGGCAGTGGCTGGAAGCTTGGGGAGGGACAGGTTGGTGGGGAGGCTGTTCTTATGGCCAGAGGATCTGCTGGACCTGGACTCATGGTGACTGGCTACTGGTGTGGGTGCCGAAGTAGCTGGTGGCGGGTGTGGTGCTTCTGGGGGAGTGGGGAGTGGGATGATCTGGATCTCATCCCCACACATTTGGCCCCAGGAACTCTCAGGCGAAGTACGAGCTGGGTCATTAGGAACTGATTTGCCTGAAAGGTCTTCCTTGCTCAGTGACCTGCTGGTCTCTCCAGCCAAAGTCTTGGAAGTCTTCCTGTCCTTCTTTGGAGGCTCGGGGGTCTTGCTAGGGGGGGGTACAACCTTCAACACTATCTCTGAGGAGATGGTGATTCCCTCTGCCATGAGTGGAGACATCTCTGTCGTGCTGGTCACCTCACAGCTGGGGCTGGTGTTGCCACTAGGCAGCCTCTCCGAGGACGAGAACAATATGGAAGACAACTTCTCCTGAAAACTCTGACCCTCTTTTGGGCCTTCACCTTCTAATAAATTGGCACCACTGGCTGTTATACTAAGCGCAGTATTGGAGAGCTTCTCAAGGACCATTGAGCAAGTGGAAGCGGATTCCAAAGTGGAGTTCTTCTTGGAGAGATCCTCTGGAGTGTTGCTGCTGGTGTGCTGGGAAGACTTGTCGGGGTCCACCACAGTGATGGAGAGCTGCGAGTGGAGTGAGGCAGGAATCTCATTCAAGGTAGAGTCACTGAGACACGGATGGTCTATGTAGATCTTATCCTTTTCCTGCACTGGAGCTGCCTTGGGCTTGGGCAATGGGTCAACAGGCTTGAAGTCACTCAGACACAGATGGTCCACAGAGATTTTTTCCTGCTCCAGAGCTGCCTTGGGCTTAGGCAATGATTCAGTAGGCTTGGAATCATTCAGACATGGATGGTCCACAGAGGCCTTTACCTTTTCCTGCACCGAAACTGCTTTGGGAAATTGGTCAGCAGGCTTGGATTCACTCAGACACAAATGGTCCACAGAGGTCTTTTCCTGAACAAAAACTGAGTTGGGCAATGGATTAACAGACTTGGATTCACTCAGACTCGAATGGTCCACAGAGGTATTTTCCTGCACCGGAATTGCCTTTGGCAATGAGTCAACATGCTTGGAGTCTCTCAGACACGAAGGGTCCACAGATGTCTTTTCCTGCACCAGAACTGCCTTGGGCAATGGGTTAGCAGGCTTGGAGTCTTTCAGACACGTATGGTCCATAGAGGTCTTTTCTTTTTCCTGCACCAGAACTGCCTTGGGCAATGGGCTAGTAAGCTTGGAGTCTTTCAGACACGTATGGTCCATAGAGGTCTTTTCTTTTTCCTGCACCAGAACTGCCTTGGGCAATGGGCTAGTAAGCTTGGAGTCTTTCAGACACATATGATCCATAGAGGTCTTTTCTTTTTCCTGCACCGGAACTGCCTTGGGCAATGGGCTAGCAGGCTTAAAGTCTTTCAGACCTGGATGGCCCAAAAAAGTCTTTTCCTGCGTCGGAGCTGCCTTGGGCAATGGGTTAGCAGGCTTGGAGTCTTTCAGACCTGGATGGTCCAAAAAGGTCTTTTCCTGTGTCAAAACTGAATTGGGCAATGGGTTAGCAGGCTTGGATCCACTTAGACACGGAGGGTCCACAGAGGCCTTTTCCTCTACTGGAACTGCCTTGGGCAATGGGTCAGCAGGCTTGGAGTCTCTCAGACACAGATGGTCCAAAGAGGTCTTTTCTTTATCCTGCACCAGGACTGCCTTGGGCAAAGGATCAGCAGGCTTCGAGTCTTTCAGACATGTATGATCCATAGAGGTCTTTTCTTTTTCCTGCACCTGAACTGCCTTGGGCAATGTGTTAGCAGGCTTGGAGTCTTTCAGACCTGGATGATCCACAGAGTTTTTTTCCTGCACTGGAACTGTCTTGGGCAATGGGTTAGCAGGTTTGGAGTCTTTCAGACCTGGATGATCCACAGAGGGTTTTTCCTGCACTAGAACTGTCTTGGGCAATGGGTTAGCAGGTTTGGAGTCTTTCAGACCTGGATGATCCACAGAGGGTTTTTCCTGCACTAGAACTGTCTTGGGCAATGGGTTAGCAGGTTTGGAGTCTTTCAGACCTGGATGATCCACAGAGGGTTTTTCCTGCACTAGAACTGTCTTGGGCAATGGGTTAGCAGGTTTGGATTCACTCAGACATGGATGGTCCCCAGAAGTTTTTTCCTGCACTGGAACTGACTTGGGCTTGAGCATTGGGTCGGCAGCAAGCTTCTCAGGGAGCTTGGCAACTTCTGTTTTGTTAGGGGAGGCTTCCTGTAAGCTTAGCACAGACTTCACATCCAGCGTGATATCCTTTAACTTGGGCTGTTTGCTGAGAAGTGGCAAGGGAGGAGCACAAGGCATGGTGTGGGCAGGAGAGGACAAGACCTCTGGGATTGGGGGGACCTGACATTGTGGAGGAGGTGTCTCTTTGACCACAGGTTTCTTGCACTCTGCTGACACAGGCTTAGGAGGAGGGAATATCATAAACTTCTCTTGAAGTTTGAGAATAATTGGCCTTGGTGTAGAAGGCCTCACCTCTTCATAGTATCTGGGCTGGAAGACTTTTATAGTCTTTGTTTTTCCATTGACCTCAACATCAGTCCTGTACTGCTTCCACCTCAGGATATCGATTGCCTTGCGGGTGAGTCGGACAAAGAGCTGATTCTTGTACTGTTCCTGGTGGAACTTTAATAGGTACTTCTCCTTCAGTGCTAAAGCAGCTTGCTGTTTCTTGGTGAGACAGCGGGAGTTGCTCTCAGTGAGGGGGGAGGTCTTGGAGAGGGTCACCACCCCCACAGACTTATCCGCACTGGGCTTCCTCTTCCTGCGTTCTCTCTGCTGAGGGGAGGCGTCCGTCTGGGTGCTGGTGTCTATGTCCTTAGGTGGACTGCCCATTTTGACCAGAGGCTGTTCTTGCAGTCTCTCCAGAGGCTGGTGTGAAATGCCAACATGTAGGGGAGGAGTACTGGACTTCTCCACAGTCATGGATGGTTCATGGTTCATTGCTGCTGGCTTCTCCTGCCTTTCTATCTGAGATTCTGCTGTAAGGGTTGGGGCCTCATTCAGGGCAGGAGGTTCTGGCGGAGTTGAAGGTCTGGTAACTTCACAGTGCATGATGTCATCAATGTTTGTGATCACCTTGTGCTTTGCCACAATGGCACTGTCCATCTTGACCAGCTTTAGCTGCAAGTTGGGCAGGCGGCACATCTTCAGTGGTTTAAAGGAGACTTCTCCTCTTCTGCCCCTGTTGGCATTGGAGACTAGGAAGCTCTTTCGGGAGCTGGAGGCTCTCTTCTTGGATGTTTTCTCCTTTGGATCCTCCTCTGAGGTGTTGACCTGCCATAACTTGCCAGAAACATGCTTTGTCCGGACAGCTTTCAGCTTCACTTTGGGTACCTCCTCCTTTTCTGAAGGAGCCAGGTTTAAGGGAGAGGCGCTAGAAGCCTGGACTTTATCCTTGTGCTTGGACTTCATCTCATTTACCTTGTCAAATGTTTTGTCAGCTTCCCAAGGGCTTTCAGCAGCAGGCTTGTCCGCTAAACTGAACTCCATATTCTCCCCTTCCTCCACCAGGGTGGCCATGGAGTCAGTATCAAAGGAAGAAGTGGAGTCGTCAAAATGGGGGAGCTGCTCTGACATGATGGAGGAGGCCACAGAGAGAGAGTCTACCTCTGTGTTGGCAGCGGAACTGTTATTGGAGGTCCAGAACTGCAGCCCTGAGTCCAGAGTAGTGACCATCCGTGAGGATACCAGCAGCTTCATATCCCTTTTGTCATCAAGTTCATCCAGTCTGTTGGAGGCTTCCTCATCTGCAACACTCTAACCTTTACCTTTCCTGCATTCCATTAATTATGTGTGATCAGGCAAAGTTTGATGATGGTACAGTAGAACCTCCGTAAGCAGCCACCTCTATACAGTTTACATTGCCAAAAATACCATTTTGCCAATATCAACAGTAAGAGGACAATTCTCATTAAAGGACATTTTGGGGCCCTGAAATGAACTAACCTTTAGAGAGAGTTCTATATAAGCCATAGAGTAGCATTGAAATGCATGTTATTTGAGGAAAAAATCCATCTAGGTAAGAGTTTCTTGCAAAAAAAAATGTAATCGACTCGAGCTTTCGGACCTTGGAGCCCTACTACAGCAGTAAGGTTAATTATAATGTCGCCCTGATGTAAAACATGAGAATGTTAGGCAGAACCCATTTTTTATAGATTAAGCAGTGTGAAAAAATTCTATGGTATGCAAGAAGAATCCTTAAAAGGAAAAAATACAGTAGTACTCTCACACTAAAGAACAACATCTAGTTGCAGAGCAAAAGTTTCCTTTAGGGAGGAGAGGTGTCTTTTTACCAGGGGGTTGCTAATTAGTAAAAATTGGCATTTTGGTGATAAAAACTGCCCATTGTAGAGAGGTGTCCTCTCATGGAGGTTCAAATGGGAACAATTTGATGAAAAGCTAGGGGCCGAGCGAGGTATGGTAGCCTTGAGAGGATGTTATGGAGAGATTCTCAAAACAAGAGGATTGGACCAAGACTTGTGTAATGGACTTCATGACTGCCTTACTGATGGTGATTGCTAGAGGTGTGCTCCACCAATTTTTTAAAATTTAGTTTTCATTTTCTAAAACAGATTACTTTAAACCATGTAAAAAAAAAGTTTGCTTTTAATCTGTCTTATAAAATAATAGCCTCCCATTGACTGGGCCATTAGCCTGAAACCATGATTTCCAGGTTCTGAATTTGCCAAAGTTTTGACATGAGGTGGCCTTTATTTTTACAATCCAAATTGTACATTATTAGCTAAGCATAGAGTTAAGATAAAATGTTTTAAATTATCTAAATAATTTGGTGTGGAACTTGATCCAACCAGGAGATTTATTTACTTGGCTGACACAGCCGTCCAGGATAGAAACTTACTGGAGATTTCAGAGCTGGTGTCTTCAGAAGATGGCCTCAGCTCTTCCCCGGGGTAAAGCTAAACATCAGAATCTAATTAACAAGTTTGTTCATGTGTTCAAGAGATAGCTTTTCAAATCACATAGCTATGGAGGAGAAGGATTTATCTTGCAAATCTTTGACAAAGGACTACAAGAGATATAAAAACTTTCTATCCCAACCCGGAAACCAATTTGTGCTAGTTTACAAATTGTTTAACTGGTGTTAAACAAAATGTGGTTGAGAAGGAAGGACGTACCTGGAACTGTTTGTACACCAGGGAGGGGTTGAACAGAGTCTGGGGAGGGAAGTAATGGAAGTCTCCCTTCTGTTGGATCTTCTCCAGGTACTTGCCCAGCTCCACCATGGCTGAGTCAAAGCTGTACTTGGTCTTGCCCTTGATGGCACCTGGGGGCTTCTCCGACAGGAAGTAGCACTTGGAGATGGGCATCAGACCCCTGCAAGTAACACAGGGAGATTGCTGAGGCAGCTGGCACCAAATCATTCATTAGATAGCAGCACATTTGACTCCAAAATACAGAATTGCTGAGAATGGAATTACCAATTAAATATAGAAACCACGCCTTTCTCATGGTTAAGAGCATAAATGAGAGTATGATACAATGATGGCTTGTACAATAGTTTTTTTTTGCTTATTCCCAGTACACGTGGTACAGGCCATGATAATCATGGTGGGTAGTTAGCGACTGCTTTTACTGTAAGTGCACCACATGTCTACACATGTGAAAAGCAGTTTGACTTTGCACTTACAAATGTGCCACAGCTCCGTTTTGTTACTTGCACTCGCTGGTGGGGTTGGACTTTTGCAAGAATCGGGGGCCATTGGGGCATTTTTTTTTAAATGGAAAAAAGTGTCCAATGCGGGAATCGAACCCGGGTCGTAGTGGTTGAAAACCAAACGGTTTAACCAGCCTTCCACCGACCCCCCTGTACAATAGTTACTGTAAACTGGGAGTAGGAGGGTTTTACAGACTGTGGTGGTGGTTCTCTGGATCTTTGTCTCTTTTAGAATTCTTTATAACTTTAACATGGTCTTGGCACAATTATGGGTAAAGGTTATTATTATGCACCTTCATAAAAATTTGAGTGTGCAGTTTTATAGAGAATCCAAATTTTCATCCTCCCATATAAGAGGTTGAAATAAAAAGAGAGAAATATTCTCTAACACAGTTTAGAGGATGGCTATCAGTGCTAGACACCCGTCTCACAGCAGAGTTAGGCAGGAAACTTACCTTTCATGGCCTCCAAAAAACCTGACATTGGCCTGGTCTCCCTGGATCTTCATCACCTAGGAACACAACTTATTTATACAACAAAATTGTCTCGAAGTGATATGAAAGAAAAGGCAAAAATCAGTGGGAAAACAGAGAGCCAACAAGAATGTCTTACTTTTACAATTGGGCCAACATTAATTCAATGACATCTAACTTTCAACATGCCAGCTTGCTTGGTAAGTAAGAAGTTGGGCAGGAGAGAGAGCCCTGTTGGTAACTGACAAAAATCTGCCCCCTTCATCAACAACCAAGCAGTTATTCTGTTCAAGTCATCAATCAGATATAACAATAAATGAAAGTAGCTTTTTTTTTTTTTTTTAAAGATCCCCAGTTCTCATATAGACAAAAGGATTCTAGAGACATACCTCTTGGAGAAGAGAGGCAGTCAGCCTGATATTGGGGGATAAAGAATAGTTGATTCAAGATAAGTGTTTCATTCTTAATAACAATTGAAAATATTTCAAGAAACTGCTCCCTCTTTGTCAGTTTATTGAAGGAGTTAAACTGATTCCCTTTACTTTAAACCCAGGAGGATATATATACCCCTTATTTACCTAGTTGCTACCTTACCAGGAAATATGGGGAAGAACTTACCTTGGCCGGCCAATAGGGAAAGCCCTTCAACTTGGCCCACACCAGAGCGTGGATATCCCCCTGAAACGCAGCAAATAGGTGAAGCACTACTTATATTTTCCCCTTAAAACCTTTTCCTAGACATGCAAGTTTGCTGCAATTCCAGACACTAACGGGGAAAGATTTTACAAGGAGAGAGCCACAACTTGTAGTGAGAGAATTGGCAATTCAAAATATTGTGTCTGGCCCTTGGAGTAAAAAACTCCAAGAATCAAAGAGCTAAACAAGGAGGTACTACTGGTGCCAGGGGGGACAGTCAGCAGAGAACAAACAGCGTAGGGGAAGACACCGCGAGGTTTAAAAAAGAAATCATTTCGTGTCTTGTGAGAGTTTTCTACAGCTAGGAGGTCCCATGGCAAGAAGGTGCCAGAGTATCCTGGGGGGGAAAAATCCCAAGAGATATCAGCTGAAGGCAAGAGGTGCCCTGAAGCTGACCAGGCCAGGTTGTCTCTGTGGAAGGGACACCGGATTAACTGAGGAGATGGTGCCAGGGGAGCTGAGGACTAAATCGGCCTTTGATGAGGAGGTTCCTTCTGATGGTGAGACAGGTTCTTACTTCCACTACTTGTAATAAATGATTTGGATTGAAGATTAGAATCAAAAGGTAACAAGACCAAATTATTGAAATATTTGTGACGTTTAGGTAACATAGCATGGTAATAATGGTGTTATAAACATTATAATTTGGCCTCTTGTTACTTTTTGATATTTGGAATAAAATATGTTGTGTACTAAGCTGTAGCTGCAGAGAATCCTCTTTTATTTAGAAGCCTTGTACAAACGACAGCTGAAGAATAAATAAAAAAAAACTCACCACAGCAAAATAAGAATTTTGTAACAAAAAATCTTTCCAAGACAACACTAGTAAGATTCTAGGAATTTTTTATTCAATACTGGTTGCTGAAAATGGGCAATATATTTTATACTTTTAAACATCCCGAACAGTTTATATTGCACAAAAGCTATTTGGCTATTTTTTTTTTCAAATAAAAAAAACCCTTTAAATATTGGGAGGGCTCTTTATTGATGAACCCTCTCAGCTGTTTCAACCATACCACTATTAATGTTTTGGGTTATTCTGCTTAAATTTCCAGAAAAGGATATCTTAAAGCAAATACTCACAGTATTAGTAAATTTATTTCATTTCCAAACAAAAGTAATTTCTAGATGGCACAATAGTGTGATGACTCACGCAGGGCTCTGAGAACCAGTCTGAGGTGAGGGTGTGGGTGATGTGGTAGCAGCGAGGGCAGGCCTCGATCTCCGCCACCTCCTCCTGGCAGATCTTCAGCACCCCCTTGGCAGCAGACAGCATCAGCTGGCTCTCTGCACACCCTGTGTCACTGCCAGCTGGGACAGCAGCGGCCTGGTTACCCACCGGTGTAGTACACCTTGGCATTGTGGCGGATCCACTGGACATCAGAGATGAAGGCATCCAGGCTCTGGTAGCTCCGGTCCCGGATTTTCTATCGCACCAGTCAGTGTGACAAGAGGAAAATATGGAAATATATATTTAAAATAAACCATATTATATTAGATATTTATTCCAATAGATCAGTAATGTTTCTATTTGGTGGTCAACTCTATGGTTCAAACTTGACTCTTATTATTTTAAACTTTTTTTTTGTTAGATAGAATTTTTCTATTGACATCAAAATCATCAACTAAAGGGAATGCAGAGGGATTAAAGTTTGATGCAACCTGTGTGTCAACCCCTACTCCAACATTTTAAGATGAAATGGTGTCACTAAATGTTGTCCTTGTTATCTTAGGATTCTTGTTGTTCTGCGAGGGGAGGGATCTATCTGCCATTCAACTCTAGCAAACATCCTGAGTCAATGAAAGTCTCCAACTGAGGGATTTGACAAGAGAGGTTGGTGCAGTCCAATACTACTAGACAAATGGTATGATGAACAGAGTGTATAACAAGATGTCTCTTTATTCCTTATAACACACAGCACAGGTTGATTTACAGTGTGAATGTACTGTGGAAAGCTTGGTTATAAGGTCACTAAAGGAATGATGCCTTATTGAAGACATCATCATTTTGTAATTATCATATTAGTACAAGATAAGTTTTATAGAGACTTTCAAAAATAGTTTGATTAAAAATAGCTAAAAAATGTTTTTCTTTCTAAGATAAAATGCTTATTTTAATGTTGTAACAGGTCTATAAAAATACAGTTATAATGAGGTCACTTTACAAATGTAAAAAACTTTGTAATTTAATATATGGATGCTAAAATCAAAAGTTGCTTGCAGTTCCATTGCACCTGAGATAAAGACAGTAGATTGGCCGATGTTGTCTAAATCAACCTAATCTAAAGCTGAACAGGCTCAAAGTGAAGCAATAGAACTTCCATCACTCTCTCTCTCTTATCATAGACAATCTCCCACAGGCTGTTCTTTCTCCAGGCATTAAGAAATTGTCAGGAGGGGAGGCGCACTTTGACATCTCCGGTTCCTTCAACTATGTTTGTTCAACAAGCCATTTATAAGCAAAATACATGTTAGAATTTTTAATTATGTGAGAAACACAAATATTACTTATTACAAACTTTTTTGTAGGGACTGCATTTTGATGGCAGAAAAGTTGAGAACACAAGCTGTTACCTGCTGGAGGGTGGTGAGGTCCACGTGGCACACCACATCTTCCTCCTTGAGTAGCGCCAACATTTCCACCAGCTCCTGTGCCAAGTTATACTAAGACAAATCCATTTCTTTGACAAAACATCAATTTTTGAAATACACTTCTTCAAGGGATCTGAATTTTTGGTTGAATCAAAGTTAGGTTGATTATCAATTAAGTGCAACATTCATGTTAGTGGACATATAAGTAAATATGTGAAAATTTGACTGTGGGTTGAATACAAGAGATTATGTTGGTGAGACATATTTAGCTGGAGAGGTCGTAGTTTTGATTTGCCACTCACCAGGGTAAAGTTTCCGTTTTATTTGGCAGCTCTAGATTCAATGGCCATCCCTGACTTTAAGTTGAATGGGGATTACAATATTGGGAGGTAAGGAAGACAAAAGTATAGTAACTTCCCAAGTCTGATAAGTCTACACAACCTGTGAAGGAAGAACTCACCGAATCATTGTAGTTGATCCTGTCCAGGATGTGCCTGAGGTAGAGGCTAGGGTGCAGGGGCAGGCAGTGAGGGGGAGCCTTGCAGCGGGGACACACCCAGTCTTTGCCCATGTCCCTGCGGGAGCCAGAGCAGCTGTAGTGGAAGGTGCGAGGGCAGTGGCTGCAGGGGACCACCACCCCACCCTTTTTGCATGTCCAGCAGTGTGGGTCCTTGTCCTGACACACAGCTGGTAATCTACACAATGTCTTGGCCACAATGTTATCACATTTGGTAATCAGTGCAGAGCTTGAGCATTTTTTGTTTGCCATTAAACAGTCAAAATATCATCTTAGTACCCTGAATCACCAGTTTATCATTACAGTATATGGGGTCTGTAAAAATAGTTTTTTTTTAATTATAAGAAAAGTTGTGGTAAATTTTTGTATCAATTTTCAGAAAGAGAGGACACAAAGATGATGGTATTTGACATTAACAGGCTTGTTCTGTGATTTTATAGAAGAGCAATGCTTGAATCATCTAAAAAATTAATTCAGGAATAGGTTTAAAGCAATATAAAAAAATAGCAGAGAAGTATGGTGAAGCCGCTGGGAGGATTCACTACTGATGAGTCAGGCCCTCCCATTCTAAATTTGCTGTATAAAGAGATTGGAAAAATAGTTTTTAATTAGAAAAAAATAGAGTTAAAAAGGTATTTCAATTTTTCTACATGAAGCAGCGTCAAGTTCAATCCTCATATTATGCCATCAATTCCCTCTGCACAAGTTGGTTCAATTTTGGGCAAATGAAACAGGAGATAAGGGGGGCATTATCATCCAAACATATTCCATCTCCTGAGATTCAAAGATTTAGTCTTATTTTAAAGCAGAGTCATTCAATCGATTTCAAAATAATAATATTGATTAATAGTCTCTCTAACATGAACAAATGTGGAGTACATAGTATTGCCAATATAAGCAGAAAAAGGGAATTGGCTTGGCCTCTTCATAACAGGGGAGAAACGTCATTTGTTTTAGCTAGCAACCCTGGTTGAAAAAGACAAAAGAACTGGACATTGAGTAAAATAAAATGGATTGATGAAGAAAGTTCTAGAGAATTGGGCTGGATGGGAAGGTATGAACACACAAATAAAGAGAAAAACTCAAGATTGAGAAATGCCACAGGAGAAACTGCTCAATTGGGACGAGAGAAACTGAAGAAACTGTAATCCCCTGAAAACATATTTCTGCAAAATTTACCTCATTATGAGCAGTATTCAACAGATCTAGGCACATTGAAAAACTGCATTTCCTTTTGTTCCTTGTTAAAACAGCTTTCTTTACAACACCAACTTGATCCTAACATCAAAATTCTGAACTCCCCAGTTAAATTGTTTTAATAAAAACACTCTCAAGTGATGGCTACTTGGCTATAACACCATAATTGTAAAGTCCCTATTGTGTTAAGCATATTAAAACAACCACACACAGGGTTATGACAACACTATGAAATCCCAAGTGGTGTTGTTATAATGAGGTTCAACTGTACAAGTGTCTTGATACTTGAAGTAGTGCGATTACCTTGAGTGAGATGGACTCTAGTGGGTCTTCATCCATGTGAGAGCCACCACCTTCTGATGACTTCTTCTTCCCCCTCTGAAATAAAGATCCAACCAGGTAAGTTGGAAACTGTCAGCAACACCCACCAGTACGTACCCCTTCTGACTTGGATGTCTTGTGGGGTCTGGAAGAGTGGTGGAGCTTGGCTCGCTTCACTGAAGAGGAAGAGGATGAGGAGCCACGTTTCTTGCGGAATGGAACTGGACACATTGTTGGTGGTAAATGAAATCAGACCTCAACACCCCTGGATGATTCCTGGTGAATTAAAGAGAGTTGGTTAGTGTTGAATATTATATCTTAGTGGTTGAATTAACAAAGTTACTGTGGTATATAATTATAGCAACCTTGCTATAACATTACACAATTCTAAAGTCCCAAGTGTTTTAAGTTACTGATTGCTTCAACTATGGTTATAACAACAATACCAAGTGATGCTGTCATAAGAAGGTGGCAAAGCTACAAACATCACACAGAAGCTCTATCTTATAGCTCCCCATGACACACACCTAGAATTTTCTAGAGGCCACAAGATACCACTTTCCTTACAACAAAGGTACCATCAAAGTTAGGTTTTCCTACTTGGTGTAAAGATCCTCAACTCCCCCACTTTTGCCGCTCCCAAGCCCAGGGGGAGCAGTAACAAGCTCATTATAACACCTGGGCCCAGTTGATAGTACTATATAATAGCTTCATATCCTGGGACACAGCCAAGGACACCTTATAATGGAGATGTCACCAACAATCTTCCTTGAGCACAACACTGGATGTTTGTAAGCTGATGGAAGTCCCAACTACATAAGAATGTGCCATAAGAACCATAGTGAAGGAACAACAACAACTGGGGTGTCAGGAGAGATGGCAATAGTATGGGTCATCTCACTCACAATTAAAGGTGTGACCACATCCCCTACACCAGGTTTAGTGTTCTCTAGTTGTAAACTACATTGGGTTCTTGTGGAGAGAAATGTCACAAAATATATAATAAGCTAGACCTTCTTGCTATATATTCCCTGTAGCTAACAAAACTATAAAAGACTAAAATATTACACAAAACACTTCCCTGTAGGTAGAGGATGGCATTATTCAAGGCTAGTACTTTTTAAAAAAATAAGGACAAATTTCTATAATTGGGGAACATGAATGAGTCACCAACATAATTGGTGAATAGGATAGAGAATTGGGAAGGCCTGGCTCATCAGTGGTGAACCTACAAAGCCAATTTAATCCACCAGATCTAAACTACTTAATGTTGATTCTACTTATATGTACTTGAAGGTGATGGGGTTCTACAACAATATGGAAATATACTTTAGTAATTGTAGAAACATATTTCAGCTTCAAGTACAGCTCTTCCATTTAAAGGACAAGCCATCAAATACAACACAGCCCACATATAAGACAAAATAAATAATTTACAATAACATCCCTAATTCAATTTTTTTTCAAATTTTTAGATCGATTTCTTTTTAAATTCCCATATTGAATGTAACTGATTAAACCAGGCTCCTATTCAACATCCACTATGGTGTGTTGATAATAACAAAATGTTCCTTTAGAAAGAAGGCCCAGTGCAGCTGTGAAAATTTTTGTATGAATTTAAAAATCAATTGAACCAACAAGACAGAAAACTCTCATCCCTCGGGGGGTGTGAAAAGTTTGAAGCACACACGTGGTACCCTCTGGGAACTGTATATTTATTTCTTAGCTTAGGATTTCCAAATTGAACTCAATTAATTAATGCAGTCTCATTATAATGGAGCAACTTGGTTATTATATCATAATTATAAAGCCACAGTTCCAATTATTTTAATAACTACTTGATTATAGCAATAGTCCCATGTGATGTTGCTGTAATTATTTTCAAAATGCAGCCAACTAGTACAATACAGTACAACCTCCATGAGAGGACACTGTACCTCTTTACCTAGGACAGTTTTCTTCTCCTAAATTTATATTTTTTACTAATTAGCAACTTTCCAGTAAGAGGACACTTTGGTTCTGCAACTAGGTGTTCTCTAGTGTAAAAATTCTTCCCATTGGGAGCCACACAGTGTATACAAGCCAGCCAAAGAGAAACAGAGCTCTTTAGAGAAGGAAGCAACAAATCAGGTTTGGTTGGATTCATCATCAGGCCTGACTCATAACACTGGATAGATTCATCATCTTCTAGGCTGGTAGGACTTCCCCAGTTGCCACACCACGGGTGTTACTCCTGGTTTAATCCAGATTACTAAAGCTCACAGGAACTGCCTCAAATGATCTGCCAACATAGTTTACAGTGTTTCTCCACCTTTTACCAGCTATAGACTTTCACATGGATTTTTGGAGGCATAAGTTTTAAATATCAAACATTATTATATATACATACAGTAGAACCTCCATTAGAGGACAGTGCGCTAGAGGACACCTCTCTACAAAGGACATTTTTCATTTGCAAAATTACCATTTTTACTATCTTGGTAAGAGGACACCTCTCCCTAAAGGACACTCTGGCTCTGCAAATAGGTGTCCTTTACAGAGAGGTAGTTCTACTGTATATATTATATACAATCAAAGCTAACTATAACAACACCAGCTACGGCCAATATTGTATGCTGCTATAACTACAGTTAAAATAATTGGAACTGAAACATACACCCTAGAACTATATCTGTATTTTTTGTTCTGTTTTACATATATCAATTTAGGGAAGCACAGGAATAGAAACTCTTGTTCTTCAAAACTGATATGGAGATGGTACATCATTTCACCCTGATCTGCACAATTATCTTCATATCCTCCAATTCCAGTCCACATTCTACTACACATTATATCAATCCTTCCTACCTCTCCCTTCAATCCCTCCCCAGTATGGTCAATAGACAATCTCCCAATGATCCATGTTCTGTAAACTTTCACATTTCCTACTGATTCCTTCATTTAGAAGGTGGCTCTACTCTCCAAACTTCTCTTTGATAAAATATACTTTGGATAATAGATTATAACTACAAGGTAATAAGACCAAATCCAAATAAACACAATAGTGTGTGACGTTTCAGTAACAGTGTTGTTATCAAAATGCCACACACTATTCATTTATTTGGATTTGGTCTTATTACCTTGTGTTTATAATCTATAATCCAAATTGTGCCTTATCATTCATATGTTAGACTTAGTTGGCTAGGAGAGAATGTCAAGTCAGGTTGATAAAGTCTACCAATGGCTAGGAGAATTACTTTAATAAACTAATACACCCACAATTTATCACTAAAATATTCTTTACTTTCCCTAAAATAATTAGAATGAGGTGCAATCTCTAATAGAGGGGTTTAGAAGATATGAAGTTGGTAACACACATATGTTACTTGGACTGACCATATCAGGGTTTGTTGAAGTGATATAAACTGTTGGCTTTCAACAACCACAATCCAGGATCCCCATGGCATTGGCCTTATTTTTTTTTTTCAAAAGAAAAACTGCTCTAGGACACTTCAAAGTGCAAAATTCAAACTGCTTTCAACATGTGTAGACATGTGATGCACTTACAGTAAAAGCAGTCACTAATGATTACCCACCATGATTATCATGGTTTATACCAGGTGTAGATGGGATAATGAAAAATATGACAAATGATAAAGTACTTGACAAAACCAAACAGTCCTCTGCACAGTTGGAACAAGTGGGTTTAACCATCAACTTGGACATTCCCCACTTCAATAACTGTAGAGTTGGGACCAGAGTAAATCAACAGGCCTGGCAACTACACAACCCAATGGGACATCCTAGCAAACCTATTCAGTGATCTCTTCACAGCAAGTAACTGACCAAATACTAGAAATTGATCTCTGGAATATCTTGATTTACCCATAGGTGCTTTCATCCACATATACTACATATTGTGACTCTACAACAAATCTCCTCCTGTTTCTCTAGTTGAATATAATCGAGCGGTCTTGTCCTGTGAATTGTTCCAACAGAACTGACAATTGGCCCAGATACAAGACCAAAATATTTTCCCCTTTAGATAATGGCATCAAGGAGAGAGAGGTGTTCTACATTGGTGTGTGACCCACTGGGTAATGACATGCTCCTAGGTCAATGTCCCACCCACTCCCCTGTCCACAAAGCCCCGCCCCAAATACCCACCCACCCACCTTGCTTGTTTGTTTGTTTAACTCTTCATCAAAAACCTTCCCCTAATCCCATAATTTCCATAGAAAACAGACCACTCTGTGATGAGGCCATAACTTTTATTGAAGCTGGTATATAGGGATTTATTGCCACCAATATGGCAGTGTTTGGCCCATCTTCAATCTCTACATTTTAAAAAAGGGAGGCATTTATTTTGGCTGCTGTGGTACTTGCTGCAACAGTTTAAAATTCTGTCAAAATTCAGGTTCCAATTATATCGCAGCCACTGTGAAAGTTTGGGGAGATCAGCTAAATATGTGGCAAGAGAGAAAACATTTGATGTTGAGAATTTATTATTTATCTTTAAAAATATTTAGTTTCTCACACAATTTTTTTTTTTTAAACGATTATATTCCTCAAAAACTTATAATCAAGGCTAGAGGGTTGTTTAGATGGGGTCATTTTCCTTTTTCTCTGCTTATTCTAGCTTCCTTTTTCTTCTGCTCACTTCCTTTGTTTTCAAATCCCTGTCAGCTTAACCCTTCATTATGATTTTAAACTAAACAGTAAAATAAGATATTTAGAGTTTCCGACATTTTGTATAAAACACAAGGTGATAAGACCAAATAAATAAATAGTGTGTGATGTTTCAGTAATAAAGTTGTTGCCATCATCACACAAAAGTACTGAATGAGAAATTTCACAAAGCATGTTTTTATAAAGTTAGTATTGTTTTCAGTTGTGTAAACAAGATAGCAGATGCGAAAAAAAAAAGTTTCTAAGAACCCTAAAAAAATATATTAAAAAAAACTATTCTTAGAATTAGAAGGGGGGTAAAAACCTTTTTTTTTTTATATAATTGAAAACCTATCTGTAAATGTTATTGATATTTCCTCTTTCTTCCTTGATGTTAATTGTAGCACATTTCTATTGAGTGAGAAAGGATTCTTTATATTGTTTCTTGAAGTAATTGTTCTCATTACCTAATATCTTTGTTTCTTTTAGATTGAAATTATTATGCCCTGGGATTTTCTATGTTCTACAATGCAGAATTCTCAATTTTATCTCATTTCAGAGCATATTAATGATTTTTCATTCTTTCTTTTAAAGTTCTGGATATTTGTCCTACATAGCATTGGTCACATTTCACTTCATAAATTACTTTTTTTTTTGGTAATTGGGTGTTCTTGTGTTTGTTGATGTATTGAGAAATAGGGTTACATAGTTTCCATACAATTTTTATTTTTTGTGTGTACTTTTTGAATATATTAGCAACATTTTTTGCAAACTTTTGATTTATATAAAATGGTATATAATGTGATAAGAAAAATTATTTTAAGAGACAATTTAAAGAAGCCTTTTTCACTCAAAAGAAATGTGCTACAATTAACAGAATGGAATAAAATATCAATAACATTTACAGATATGTGAAATTGTGATCAGGTGGAGGCATCACTTGATCGTGCAACTAAAGTTGCTGATGGCTTGCAACAGATTTATTCAGACAGGTGCCGCAAGTCATCAGCAACTTTAGTTGCACAATCAGGAGATTTTTCTCTTAATTTACAGATTGCTTTTAATTATATCTAAAAAAAAAAGGGGTTTTCCCACTACTAATTCAAAGAATAATATTTTAGGGTTCTTAGAAAACTTTTTTTTTTCTTTTCTGCTATCTTGTTTACACCACTGATAACAGCACTAACTAATATGATAAGGAACAATTGGTATTATTACCTTATATATATATATATATATATTTAAAAATATACTGTGATATTTTCCTCATTCAGTACTTTTGTCTGGTGATGATAACAATGTGTTGCTACCAAAAGTTCACACAATTTATTTATTAGGTCTTATTAACTTGTAGTTCGAATCTAGAGTTCAAATTGTACCAAATAATCTTTGTATAAAAACTAACAAAAGTTAAAAGCCCTATATAGTGAACCCCAATGGGACTGAATTTTTGGAGTTCACTATTGACAATTTTTAAATAATATAATTAAAAGATACACACAGGCTACCTCTTTATAATGGTCACTTTGTTTTAATTCCCTAAATTGACCTATTTTATGTATTAATGCTGAATAATAAAAGAATACATTTGATGATTGGTTCTTCTTATCATTAGCATACATACATGTACCTCAATGTCATATTTAAAAATCAGGGACAAATCCTAGGCAAAGCTTTATTAATTATATATATTAAAAGATAAAAAATTATTTTAAAACAACTTTATCACATTAAATAATACAAAGTTTAGTTTAAAAAACGTCTCAAACACCTTGTTGCTTGAAAGCACTCTTCTAGCATTGCACCTTTCGAATAAAGTTGGGTATTTTCTTCCATTTCCACATATTCTTCTTGAGTATAGATTTTATTTTGATTTGAACCTGTCATGCAAACCATTGCTGGCTTTAAAATCACCATAGTTCATGGCATAAAAATAATTTTTGTGCATCATGGGCCCATTTATTTGAACTTTTTTTTTTTTAGCCTAGGTTAAATTAGCTCTCTCTATACATAGAACACTTTTAAAAGGGCATGCTAATATGTACGAACCCGGCAAAAGTTGGGGTTGATTCCACTTTGTAGCAATTTTTAAAAGATGTCTATTTTTTTACCTCTTAAAATAAAAAAAAAAGGTTACATTTTCTTATTTTAACATGTTTTGAAATTTTGCCAGTGTTGTTTAACTTTGAAAAGGTTTGATAATGGATATTTTTATAGTAATAGTTTTTTGTGTCAGAACATATACATACTTTTATCGATGAGGAGGAGGCCTGAAAAGTTACAATTTGTATTAGAAACACAAGGTTTGTTTAGCCTTATTACTTTGTGTATTTATAATTTGGGAATAAAAAAAAGAGAATTTCATACAACAGGGTGAAAGACATTACATGAATCTCCTCTGTATTGGAGATAGCACTCCATGATGATAATATTTGCACCAAGAATTTAAAAAAAAAAAAGACATTGGGGGATGCTCTTCTTTTTGTGGCTAGAAAATAGGTAACATTTCTAGAACAATGCTCTTCCACTGGCGTTCTATCACTAGAGCAGCCAGTTGAAGTGTTCAAAAGCTTGCATCTTTTCTATCAATAAATATACGTTTCATCCAACAACATCTTTATTTAATAATTGGGACTACTTTTTTTTCCAGTGATTAGTTACAAATGTGAGAGAGAGAAACCTAAACACAAGGTAATAAGACCAAATCCAAATAAATAAATGTGTGTGACGTTTCGGTAACAGTGTTGTTACCATCTTCAGACAGAAGTACTGAATGAGAAATTATACCACAGCATGTTTTAAATAGCTACTGTTATCAACTTGATAAATGTTATTAACTTGATAACAGTAACTATTTAAAACATGCTGTGGTATAATTTCTCCTTCAGTACTTTTGTCTGAAGATGGTAACAACGCTGTTACTGAAACGTCACACACTATTTGTCGGGTTCTAATTAAAAAGAACGAGTTTTAAGAGACTTGAGAAGACCTATGACACTAGAAACTCTAACTTTATTATTCTCTTGACCTATATATATACATCGCGCTTCTCGCAGACATGCAAATATATCAACCTTTCATAAGAAACAACATGTAAAAATATATAAAACAAAACAATACTATGCAAACATCTCAAGGTATGCGACAGACTCCCCCTCCATGACCTCTCATCACTCCTGTGATGAGACTCTTTTGAAGGTCTCTTATTTCGTTGAAGATCTGAAGACCTAGAGGTATCGTCTGAAGGCTTAGAGGTATCGTCTGAAGGCTTAGAGGTATGGTCTGCGGGCTTAGAGGCATCGTCTGCAGGTTTAGAGGCATCGTCTGCAGACCTAAAGGTATCGTCTGCAGGCTTAGAGGCATCGTCTGCAGGTTTAGAGGCATCGTCTGCAGGTTTAGAACAGTCATAGGGTTGGATGTACTTGCTGGCCTGAGGAGTTTTCTTCAAGACAGCTAGCCAGAGATATGGGACTCCCAACTCATCCAAGTCTTCAGTTTCTGAATGAGATTTTTGACTTTCTTCAACGGCAATCTGCGTTGATGTCTCCTCAATGAATTCAGTATGCATTTCACAAGCAGAGTTAAATTCTCGCATTTCATTATAGGTCCAAATTAGCTGAGAAACATTCTCGTAAAAAGCACTCGGATTAGGATTATCATTCTTTACAAGTCGATATATCTCAAAATCTTTCAACTTGGCAATGCAGTTGTTGGTTGGGATTTCATAATTCTCTCCTCCATATTCAGGATGAAAAAAGACAAAATGAGATAAATTCATATCATGCAAATCTAAATTATTCTTTTCACTATCTTCAATAATATTTGAAAAACATTTAGATCCCAAATCACGAATAATCCAAAAATCTTTAGGATAACAAAGATTGGCTTGAGCACTACCTTGTAAAGTTCTTAAAGCATCAAAAATATTTATTTCCTTTTTAAAAGCATCGCTTCGTTCGATTTCATCCCATCTACATTCATGACCATCAATAGTATAAGATGCAGGAAGAAGTTCATCATCTCTTATAACAATTTCTTCAGTTATATGGATTTTACCATCTTTATCTCCATCTTTAGAATTCACTTTATCAGGTTTCTGAAGAGGCTCCATAGTGTAAGGGATGCAATTGTCCTTTTTTGCTGCGTCATTGGAAAAGTCTACGCCATTGATATCGTGGCTATGTATCTCATTCAAATCCAAGCGTTTTAGCGCTTCTCTAGTCTGGTTACACCACATCATACTACGATCGTGCTTGAAAACATGCTGGTAAAAAACAGAAGGTTCGTCTTCATTGCCAACGAATAACATGGGATTAGTCCACTTAGGAATCATGTCATATAAATGTCCTATAGATGCTGGTTTACCTACGTCTTTAAGATATGCCAGAACAGGCTCGTCATAGGGTTGGATGTCATACAATTCCAGACAATTTACGAGTAATTCCATCATTCCAATGTCGTATTTATCAAGCATGCTTTTTTGCATCTGGCTGAATTCTTTAGCATAAATCCAAACTTTTTGGCAGCGTGTTAATTTCTTTAATATTAACAAACGACATCTTGCGTGATTGCATTTATCGAAATCACCTATTCCATGGCAGATAATAGCATCACATATTCCTAATTTCATATTTCCTTTTTTACCGCTTGTTTGAAACGAATAGATTCCTTTTTTGAGAGTTTCCAATAGAGTATCATAACAAGGTAGCTCTCTCAAAGCTGTTGGGTGGAAGGAAGGACAGATGGCACACACACCTCTTTCAAAGATTTTCATTCTTTTTAATCAACAAAAACATATGTACCCCTCTGAAGAAATTATATTTATTTTTACAATAAAGTTAAATTAGAGACTTTTAAGAAATTATATAAACATATTTACAAGAGAAAAACTAACCTGAGAGCATCTAGCTTCTCTGCCCAAAAAAAAAAAGAAACTATTATTTCTAACTAACAAGACATATGCAAATTCTCTATTATTAATTTTTACACAAAAATTTAAATATATATATATATTTACAAAAATTTGTTTTATAATTAAATTCTAAAAAAATACAAATTATTTAAATAATTAAATTTATAAACAACATAGCATTTTATATTTAATGAAATGATGATCAGGTGTAACAATTGGCCCCATGACCATCATTTCCCATGATTAACAACATGATAGCTATATTTACACAAAATCATAAAGAGACAGAATGAGACAAATAGGAATCTAATTATTGAAAAATTTACAACTGGTGAAAAAATGTCAGTGTAATCTATTCCATATTTCTGTCTATAACCTTGTGCTACAGGCCTAGCTTTATATCTTTTTATATTATTTTTATCATCCCTTTTTACGCTATATACCCATTTATTACCTAATATTTTCACACCTTGAGGTGGGGGATTTACTAATTTCCATACTTTCCTATCTTTCATCACCTTAAGTTCATCTTCCATTGCATTAATCCAATTCCTTTTTTCCTGTGATTGTTGTACATCATTAAAGTTTTTAGGAAGTTCTACATTATAGATTTCCTCATGAAAAATACTTTCGTACAAATCATCTTCTAAACAATTTGTTTCTATTTTAACTTCATTTTCCTCACTTATATCTGGTTTTTGTGGTTTAAATGAAAACATTTCAGAATTGAATTCAAGCTTTTGTGTTTCACAATATTTTTGTACATCATTTAATGATCTCAATTTGTGATCACCAGAAGGGGGGTAATAGTATACGTCTACTCGTGGTCCTGTCTTTCTAGGTATTTCTAGTCTTTTCCATTTAGCTATGTCTATTGGTGTAAGTGTATGTAAATTATGGTTATCACTATCATTATTTTCATAAGGGTAGTTATCATCCTGTGGGTAAAAAACATATTGTACTCTAGAAGCAGTACCAAACAAAGTATCCACACCCTTCTTAGCTTCATCAATAAATACATGAATGGTTTCTATTACTTTTCTATCTGCTGGCAACCAGATTCTATAACCTTTTGTTTTGGTTGCATAACCTACCATTATGCCTGAATTGGCCTTAGGTTGTAACTTATTTCTTTTTATTTTAGGGACATGTACATAAGCCAATGAGCCAAAAATTTTAAAATGTCTTACAGATGGTTTATGTCCTGACCATAATTCCATTGGACTTACTCCTTTTGTTAGGGCATGTTCACATCTGTTTTTGGTATATGTAAAGGTATTTAGGGCTTCTGCCCAGAATCTGGGTTGTAACCCACTATCTAAAAGCATTGTTCGAACACCTTCAATTGCAGTTCGATTAAACCTTTCAGCTATTCCATTTTGTTCAGGACTATAAGTTGATGTTCTTTCTATTTTAATAACCAAATTTACTAGAAAATTTTCAAATTCTTTGTTACAGAATTCTAATCCGTTATCTGTCCTAATACATTTTAATTTGGCATTTAATGCTCTCTCAGACTCATGCAAGTATTGCTTAAAATAGTTAAAAACTTCTGACTTTTCTTTTAGGAAATAAACATTCAACCTTTCTAGAGTAGTCATCTATGATAGAAAGAAAATATCTACTGCCACCAAGTGATCTCACTGGTGCAGGACCCCAGATATCCATATGCACTTTTTCTAAAGGTTTTCTAGTCAGAATTGTATAGCTAAATTTAAATGATGATCTGGTGATCTTAGCTACTTTACATATATCACATGTGGTTGGATTACCCTGAACTTTTTCTAATCCTTTGACAGTATTCTTTTTACTCATAGAATTAAGTATTTCTGAATTAATATGACAAAATCTCTTATGGAGAAAATTAAGATTTGAGTTATAGGAAACTGAATAATTTTGAGCTTTGGCTCTATTAGGGTATCCATTTACAATATATAACTTATCTACTCGTCTTGCTGTGAAAAAATATTCTCCATTATTTTTAAAGATTGTCATTTTACCATTTTTCCATATAATCTTATTTCCTGCTATGTCTATGCATGATCCACTAATGAGATTTCTTCTCATGTTTGGTGCATATAAAACATTAAGTAGAGTTACCTCTACAAAGGTGTTATTTATATCTCTTAAAACAAAGTTAATATCTCCCTTACCTAAGATTGTTGACTTGCAGTCGACATCTCCAATCAAAGCGTCCATCGGGGGGATATCCTGGTAGTTCACAAACCAGTCCTTTTCTTTACAAAAACGAGATGTAGCTGCGCTGTCTATCAGCCATTCTCCCCATTCACTAGTTGGATCACTTGCTCTTTCACTAATGTGGTGAAAGCTTAGAATTTCTGAATGAAATGCAGAAGATTTTCCCCTGTAGTTCTGATCCTTTCTGTAGTGTTGCCCTTGAGAATTTTTGTTTCTAAGAAAACAGTCTTTTATAAGATGGCCAGTTTTCCCACAGAAGGAGCAATTCCTTATATCATAGGTTCTTGCTGTTCTTGGATGCACTGTTGGCTCCAGCATGCTTCCATTGCTATACTGTGCTTTTGCAGAAAAATAATTTTTCTTTTTAATTCCTTGGTACATCCTGGGAGTTTTTGTTTGATAAGCATTTGCCACAATATCAAGTCCATCATCTTTTTTCTTTTGTTGAACTCTTCCCGATTCAGTTATTAAGTGGGCTTCAATGTTTTCAACATTAAATTGTTTTTCTTCTAGTCTGTATAGAACTTGGACAATGCCATCATAATCTTGAGGCAATTTCCTTATCAACTGAAAACACACAAGTACTTCAGGTAGATCAAATCCTGCTTCTTTAATAAGTTGTTTTTTCTCTTGGACTCTTTTAATAAATATTCCAATAGTTTCTTCATCAGGAGCAAATTTCAGTTCATAAAATTCGTCAATCAAACCAGCCAGTCTGGCTCTTGAATTTGGCTCAAAATTCTGCTTTAATATATACCAAGCTTCTTTTCCATCAGCAGCATTGGCAATCAAGGTTTGGTATTTTCTTTCTACTCCTTGGTAAATTGTAGTGAAAGCCCTATCCTTCCTCCATTTAAATTCTCTAATATCTTTGGCTGTTGCCTCAGCTGGAAGATCAGGTTCATCTTCAATGATAAAATCCCAGCTTCCTCTATCAATCAGAAGGACCTTCATATCCACCTTCCATATATTATAGTTGAAAGCATTCAGCTTTGGAAAAGTGAAATTTGTATCATTTGTTTCAAAAGTTTGTTTCAAACTTTTAATGCGGCCCCAAAAGTTTAGCCAATTCTTTTTTCTTAAGTTGCTATAGTATACAGCTAAAAGCTTGCTAGTAGGCCCATAACCTCTGTTGGGTGGAAGGAAGGACAGATGGCACACACACCTCTTTCAAAGATTTTCATTCTTTTTAATCAACAAAAACATATGTACCCCTCTGAAGAAATTATATTTATTTTTACAATAAAGTTAAATTAGAGACTTTTAAGAAATTATATAAACATATTTACAAGAGAAAAACTAACCTGAGAGCATCTAGCTTCTCTGCCCAAAAAAAAAAGAAACTATTATTTCTAACTAACAAGACATATGCAAATTCTCTATTATTAATTTTTACACAAAAATTTACATATATATATATTTACAAAAAATTATTTTATAATTAAATTCTAAAAAAATACAATTTATTTAAATAATTAAATTTCTAAACAACATAGCATTTTATATTTAATGAAATGATGATCAGGTGTAACAAAAGCTCTTTTCAATAACTTCATGTCTTTGGGGATGGTGTTTCTGTTATTCCAGGTGGTGGAGGGGCTCAACTCCTTTGGAGGTGCTTCTTCGCTGGTACCAGGCTTCTCAGTAGGCCCTTGTTCCCCAGTAACAGACTCCTTAGTAGGTTTTTTTTCTCCAGTACCAGACTTTTTAGTATTTTTTACAGACTCAATACTTTCTAGAGACACAGGGCGTTCTAGAGACTCAAGGCTTTCTAGAGACTCAAGTCTTTCCAGAGACTCAAGGCTTTCCAGAGACTCAAGGCTTTCTTCTTCTTCCTCCTCTTCTTCTTCATCATCTTCTTCTTCTTCTACATCTTCTTCGCTGAAATATTCTTCTTTCCCATTTTCACAAAGAATGTTCATCATCAAGCATTGCTGCTCCCTCATCATGCGCTGCTGGACCGCCATCGCCCTGATGAGGCTTTCCATGGTCGATCTTGAGCATCCTGTCGGCTGCGCCATGTTGTCGGGTTCTAATTAAAAAGAACGAGTTTTAAGAGACTTGAGAAGATCTATGACACTAGAAACTCCAACTTTATTATTCTCTTGACCTATATATATACATCGCGCTTCTCGCGGACATGCAAATATATCAACCTTTCATAAGAAACAACATGTAAAAATATATAAAACAAAACAATACTATGCAAACATCTCAAGGTATGCGACACTATTTATTTGGATTTGGTCTTATTACCTTGTGTTTATAATCTATAATCCAAATTGTACCTTATCAGAGAAACCTAAACTTTATGCTAGTAACCTCACAGGAAGAACCACCCCCAAAATAAATGTCATAACCACCACTGCAGCAACAAAGAAATGTAGAATTCCTCGGGTAACAAGCACATAGAGGAATCAGATAATGATACAGGAGAATTCACAAACTAATTAAGTGCAACTTAGCAATAATTATCAGATGACCAATTAGAGGAGTATTTACTGTACCTCATTAATCAGGACTAGTTAATTGACATTTCTCTCTGACAAATTTAATCCCTTTCCCAGCCCACCAATGGCATGCTGTGGGCTCCCCACTCTCTGGTAGCCAACAGAGGGCAACAATAACTATATATAGAGGTGGGGTATGTTTGTGTAAGAGCATTGCTAACCAACTGGACAAAATTGTTTTTACATCATTTCTCAACCTACAGGTGAAATTTCGTACTCTTTTTTAATGCACACACAACAAAAAAAATACTTTACTAGATATTTAAAGAAGTACTACCTAGTATTCTAGTATTTTTATTATCTATATAAATCCTGAAACGAAAGTATTAATGTGTGAAAAATATCCAACAACATTATAATATATATATTTTATGTGGACAGGTAAAGTCTCTGAGGACCAGTCAGCAGAGAATCACTGATTTAAACCATTTAGATTGGGTGTCTTGTTGAAAACCTTCAGGTTTTCTCATCAAAATCCCCATTTTTCAAACATAGGATCTACTTTTTTTTACAGTGAAACTTCCCTGCACTTCAAAAAGGTGTTGAATTATAGTCAGTTAAAACTGAAGTAGGTACATAAATTGGTTTAAATTTTAAAAACAGGTTACATTCTAAGATAAGGTACAATTATAGTTAGATTATGAATTGGGGATTATGCTAAATATAATGGAACCCCATTATAATATCATATAAATTCCTGAGTTTATTTTAACCATGGCTGCAATAACAGCCCCAAGTGATGTTTCCATAATGAGGTTGTACTATATATTATATAGAAATATTTCACTGAATTTGGTGTCTCCTGAAGGTGGTGGTCTCATTGGATTGAATTAGGTCACATATATATATACTAGACGATTGGCCCGGGCAACGCCCGGGGTTTACCCGAGTGCGAATATATTTTAAAAACGTTGACTTGGGTGGTCGCTATTAACAGGGTGGTCTGTATAGACAGGTGGATGTATCACACAGCTGATAACAGGGTTGTCTAGAGTGGTCGCTATAGACAGGGTGGTCTGTATAGACAGGTGGATGTATCACACTGCTGATAACAGGGTTGCCTAAGGTGACCGCTATAGTCAGGGTGGTCTGTATAGACAGGTTTATGAGAGAGGCAAACTTACATAAAAAAAAATAAAAAAAATAAATAAAAAAAAATAAATAAAAAATAAAAAAATAAAAAAAAATTAAAAAAAAATAAAAAAATAAATAAAATAAAATAAATAAATAAAAAATAAAATAAAAAATTAAAAAAAAATAAAAAATAAATAAATAAAATAAAATAAAAAAAATAAATAAAAAATAAAAAAAATAAAAAAAATAAAAATAATAAAAAATAAAAAAAAATAAAAAAAATATAAAAAAAATAAAATAAAAATAAATAAATAAATAAATAATAATAAAAAACAATAAATGATTAAAAAAAAATAAAAAGAATATTACGCCTCTAAAATAGTTTTATAATTTGATAACAGATGGCGCTCTAGTACATCGTATCTACAGCCAATGAGCGCGCATTCTATCCGTGAGCTTCAGACAAAGCTTCAGACAAACAAACAGACAGAATAAGGCAAATATATAATATATATATATGAGAAAACATTAGAAAAAAATAAAAGAAATTTTTTTATATATACAGTTAAACCTGTCTATAGCGCCCCCTCTAAATAGCGCCTTCCTCTCTATAGTGCCCAATTTTAAACATTAAAATGCAAACATTTTACATTAAAAGTGACCTGTCTATAGCACCCTATTTTGGTGAGTCCCAAGAGGGGACGTTATCGACAGGTTCAACTGTATATATATTTACAAAAGTGGTTGCTCAGGGAGATTCATGTTTTCAAGCTATATCACAAAACTTTAATACTTTATTCCCAATTCTTAGCTGTCCCAATAATAACATTTAAAATATCAAACTCATATAATTTGAAATACTAACTACAAAGTTAGTCAAAAAGTGTTTGCTCTCTGAGTGAATTAATATTAATTAAGGAGATGGTACCTTTAAATGTTGATGAATCTCGAGGCTCGGCCATAACACTGCCACACACACCACTTGAGGTTAGTCACTAAGTACATCACACTAGTGATATTCATATAGTCACATTGAGAAATATACAGTGGAAACTCCCTGTGTCCTTTAGGGATAGGTGTTCTCTTACTGGAGAGTTGCTAAATAGTAAAAATGATAATTTTACAAATGAGAACTGTCCTTTGTAGAGGGGTGTCCTCTAGCGCGTGTGTCCTCTCATGGAGGTTCTACTATATATATATACAGTAGAACCTCCAGAGGGGATATCTCTCAACACACAAAGGACAGTTTTAATCATAAAAAATTGCCATTTATACTAATTAGCGCACAACTCTCTGGAAAAATAGCTCTCCCTAAAGGTCACTTTGGCTCTGCAACTAGGTGTTGTCTTTTACAGAGAGGTTATGTGGCTACTTTATATTCATATTTTTTGTACAAGTCATGGAGGACAAAAGCCCAGCTGCAGCATCCCCTGGGACTCATCCATGAGAGGAAGCCATGTGTCTGGTCAACAGAACTTATCATTTGCCATGTGGAGATTCTATTTGACTGCTGGAAGAGAGGAGGAACTGAAAAAGGGAGGGAAGAGGGTATATCTGTTTTTGCACACTTTTCCCCCTTCATAAATGGATATTTGCATCTTGTAAATATGTCTCCAGGTTTCTCTATTTGTGCCTTTTGTGCAAATCAGATATGATGATGATAGAATTATATAATTTAAAAAATAGCCTAATTCTATACCTGATTAAAATATTAATTAAAAAAAGGCAGAAACCACAATTGAAAAAAAAAAAACAATTTTTAAACACATAAATAGAACAATTCACTCAACCAAGAACCAAGGTAGGTGCCATAGCCTTATTTCAACCCAAGATTAGCCTACTCTGTACTGGTTTCTGGGTCTTAGCCCATCATCAGTGGAGCTGACCGAGTTAGGGCAGACACTTCCCTTAGTTAGCATCCGGGTCAACTTATTGTTTCTTCAGCTATAATGGAATCTTGTTATAGAGAGCAGCAACATGGTGTTATAACATTTTAATCATAATTAGGACATAAAATCTTGGTCGTAAGTGAAGTCCAACTGTATTTATATTGTGGAAAAATAGTACAAATGTCAAATTGTACTGGGATAAGGTTCATAAATTAAGAAAAAAAAAAAAAAACGGGCATTTCTTATTGAAAGTTGCTGATGACTTGCGTCATCTAATGGAATAAATATCAACCATTCGTTGATTTTTAATTATTCCAGGATTGGCCAAATACCCATTCTTGATTAATTAAGATGTATGTGGTTAGCTTTTCTTGATCAATCAAGAATGGGTATTTGGCCAATTCTGGAATAATTAAAGACAACAAATGTTTCGGGGGTCGGTGGAAGGCTGGTTAAACCGTTTGGTTTTCAACCACTACGACCCGGGTTCGATTCCCGCATTGGACACTTTTTTCTGATTAAAAAAAAAAATGCTCCAATGGCCCCCGATTCTTGCAAAAGTCCAACCCCACCAGCGAGTGCAAGTAGCCAAACGGGGCTCTGGCATATTTGTAAGTGCAAAGTCAAACGGCTTTTCACATGTGTAGACATGTGGTGCACTTACAGTAAAAACAATCGCTAACTACCCACCATGATTATCATGGCCTGTACCAAGTGTACTAGGGATAATTAAAATTTTACACAAATAAATTTACTGGCAATGCGTTTCTTTTTTAAATCTCTACAGATCTTACTGCAATGATATGATTTAATGAATGAGAGGGCTTGGCTCATCAGTAGTGAACCCTCTCAGCGGTTTCGCCAAATTAATCTCTAGACCGCTCTACTATTGTATTGGACTGGTTTTGTTATATACCCTGCATTTTCTATGGAAGGCAGCTAAATGGTGTTTAGTGAACTATGGACATAAGCTTATAGGTCTGTAGAGGTACATACATATAAATTTCAAGGTATTGCATCGAGCAAAGCTCTTCCGCGCAAAACATGTTTTCATAACCATTATATATTAGTAAATTAAATTTTATTGCCCTCTATCGTTAAAATTTTACACAAATAAATTTACTGGCAATGCGTTTCTTTTTTAAATCTCTACAGACCTTACTGCAATGATATGATTTAATGAATGAGAGGGCTTGGCTCATCAGTAGTGAACCCTCTCAGCGGTTTCGCCAAATAAAATTTTAACGATAGAGGGCAATAAAATTTAATTTACTAGGGATAATTACAAAAAAAAAAAAGAAAAAAAAGGTTGATATTTATTCCGATAGATGGCGCAAGCCGTCAGCAACTTTCAGTTGCATGATAAGAAAATGCCCTTTTTTTTCTGTATTGTTTAGATATATTTGCTTCTTATTCTTCTAGCCAATAAAAAGAGGGGGAAATTAGACATGTAAATGTGGCAGACCATTTACAATTCTAAATACAATACAGACTCTAGTGGAAATTGAAGGTAGTGACAGAAATGGTAATAGAGTTATTTTATATAGATGTATGTATATATTTATATAGATAGATAATAGAGTAAGAAGGCAAAAATATAAAATTATTTAAAGTTATAATAATATAATAACAAATTATTTCCCCCGCAGGCCCCATTGACCCTATGCAAACTCTACCTGCCAAATAGTGATAATATTACAAACTTATTTCCACACTTGGATGTCCAATATAGGTTTGGGGACCTACAAGATTATCCAAATAAATCAATAGTGTGTGACGTTTTGGTACCCCATTGTTAGCATCATCAGACAAAAGAATAAATCAAGACAGAAAAATAAATCAGACAAAAAATTTATTTGGATTAGGTCTTATTTTCTTGTATCTATAATCTTTAATATCCAAATTGTGCTTTATCGTGTTTGGGGTCTTAAAAAAAAAATCAGCTGGGTTCAGTAAAGCAGATGGACTGGCCCAAGTTTGGGATATACTGAGAGGTATGTTCTTCTTCACAGTCTCCCTTCGCCAAGGTTATATCTCCACAACAACTCAGTGAGACTTATACAGTAATCCCTCGTTATCACGAACTCGGATTATACGAACTCTCGGTTTGCGCGAACCGTTTCTTTTCCCCCGTTAAATTTTAATGCTTTCCAAAGAGATTTTGCCGGTTAAGACGAAATATTCGGTTATGACGAAATACGAATTAAATATAGCCCCCAGCAGAACTAATCAATCGGTTAAAACAAATTCTAATATGTTTTTAAAGGCGAGTTATAAGTAAAACAATAAACTATTAAAACAACAAAAACGCCGTTGATATCAAGTATTGGCTCTCTTTGTCTTTTGTGTAAACATTCGTCCTTTGTTTGTTATGATGACTCATTTTCTATGAAACCATCCCCTTGGGGTCGTTCCATGTACTCAATCAGTGGAAAATTTCGACTCTATTGTGCCAGTATTGCTGTTTTTCTCGACTGATAAATGTAGGGGCCAAGTTGCACGTGGAGTGTTATCTAAGTCGCAAATTGCCGAAAATTTTCAAATTGCGAAATCCACATTATCAACCATTCTAAAAACAAAGAAAAAAGAGATGCGGCTGTTGCCTCAGGGTCTTCGAGCTCTTCAAAACGACTTCGAAAAGCATCCCATCAAGACGTGGAAGATGAGCTTTTAAAATGGTTTAAAAAAAGTAGACAAAATAATATTCCTGTATCCGGCGCACTTGTCAAAGAAAAGGCTAAAGAAATAAGTGTCTCATTGGGTGTGGAAAAAACAGCTGATTCGTTTTCACTTCCAGAAACAATGCTTGATGAGCCTGAAGAATGGACCAAACTCCTTTCAGCTACAAACCCAGCTGAGACTTTGAATTTCCTGGAGTATGTTGCCCTGGATGAAGGGTTGGAAATTTGCGGTTCACCCGAATTAGAAGAAAAGAAGAAACAGAAGACGATGAGGTGAAAGAAGAGATAATGATGCCTACTAGAGGGGAATTAATCGCGGCCCTCGAAACCCTCCAGAAGCTGTCCAAAACCTCTGCGGATATTGATGTTCATTTTGAAGATGACCTGGATAAAATAAGAAGGGAGTGTCTGAAACAGTGCCCAATCAAATACCACCAAAAAACTATAACAGACTTTCTGAAGCCTGCAGAGAAAACCCAGATATAGGATACTCTATGCATACTGCATATGCTGCAAACACATAAACATTGTATGTACCAAGTATATTATGTAAGTTGTTTCTTTTGTTGTTCTTTTTTATTTGTGTTTTAAAATAAACTTATATTCTCATGTTATTGCCTTACATTGTGATTATATTATCCATATTGTCTTTTAAAATAAAATACTTTATGTACATACATATACATAATTGTTGTTCCTTAAAATTATAAAATATTTTCATTAATATTGTTTTCAAATAAATTTATTCGTTATTCCTCAGAAATGTAGTTTTCTTACTCATCAGTAGTACATAAGTACAACCCCCGGATACCACGAATTCAATTCGTCTAATACGAATTCTGTTTATACGAATTCGGTATATATTCTTTTAAGACGAAAAGGGTATTTCGTTCTCCCGTTGAGTTCGTCTTAACGAGGGATTACTGTACATGGATTTACCACCAAGTCTGCAGAGTAAAACCTATTTACATTTAATGCTAATTATAATACAGTTGATATATATACTCAAAACCTAATTAAGATGGTGATAAAGCACAATTTGGATTATAGATTATAGCTACGATAATTTATTTGGATATTGATGTCATTTTCTTGTAGCTAATTAAGATAATTTCCCTCATACATATACATTTGTTTGATAAATCCAAGTAAAATATACAAAGATAAACACATGAGTATTCAACATATATATAACTTTTATATGCCTTTTTCTTAATATAACTTCTAGTAAAACTTATGGCCAAAATTCTCCAAACCACTTGAGCCACACAAAGTAAGAGGGAGGGGGGACAAAGAAAGGTGCGGGAGAACCAACAAAGGAGCAACAGCTGCTTCAAGAAGCCTTGAGTAACCAACTCCGCCCTGTGAAAAAATGCAGACTCATGGTAACTTTTCAATTATCTGGAGAGGGAGGAACTAAGTGAGAAATGGATTGCTGTTTTCTTCTTCTTTCTTATCTCCACTCAATCATATTAAGGTATCAAGCTTGTAAAGCTTGAGACTTTTGATGGTGTCTGCCGGGGAAGAGTAGAGCTCATCAATGGATGAGTCAATACAGTCAATAATGTGTTTTGGGGTTGCAGGTTGAGAATTGCACTTAGTACATAGTGGAAAAATTATTCTTTTGCTGTTCTATGCTGTTTTAATTAGAGGTAATGACATTTTGAGAGATATGACATCTCGAAGAATTAAGATTTTCCTTCAAAAATAATAATTTAGAATTTCTTTATTTAAAAACTCATTCAATAGTACACAGTGTTACCTTTCCTCACACTTATAGCCCACTAGCCGAATGACCCGGGCAACGCCCGTGTTTTACCCGATTGAATGTTTTGATTCAAATACTATTTGTTACAATTATAAATTGGCGCCTTATATAAATGCATATGTTAGTTAATAACTATAGCCTATGTGCTTTATCTGTCTATGTACTGTTGGCTTCCGTAGGCGTCTCTTACTGGGAAAAAGAAAGAGAGGATTCCATTTGGTTATTAACTAATATATGCATTTATTTAAGGAGCGACCCGCTCCAACACAATGGTTACAAAACGAAAAAGCGAGTGGGGGCAAAGGTGGCGTGATCGTAGCCGACCAATAGGAGGGCGCCATTCCAAAAAAAAAGCAAACGGTGACAGAGATGACTGATGAAGAATGACGCTTGTAAATAAGATGACACCTTTTAAATCTGTATTTCATCATGTACATATTCTTTGTGAGAGCTTTTAAGGAAATAAAACTTGATAAAGAGAATAGATTTTTATATTAAAATAGAAGACTGTGCTGGGTAAACAAACCCCTAAATTAAAAATAAATTAATAAAATTAAGGAAAGAAAAATGTGCTGGCATTAAGATATACAACATCACTAAATATCTTTTTAGTCCACCATTTTTTCTAGCAAATATTGTTCTCTCATACTACTCCCCAACTTGGATACATTTCTTAAGGACTTCTATTTGAGGAAAAAATAGTCAGAAAAGAAATTTCATTGACATATTGACAAAATCTCTTGTCCCTGTGTCTGTATAAAATGAAAATAAATTTGTTAAAATAATTTATATTTTAACGGGATAATTTTCAAATGTTGTTCTAGAAACTACCTTTTTTTTTTTTTTTTTTTTTTTTTTTTTTTAAGCAGCCATCATGATTACACCAAGATGTTGGCACAGTGTGTGCACTTATCATCCCCACTGATGCCACACATTTGGAAACAAATAACAGTAAAACCTGTCTTGGGAGTTTCTGTCATAGGAGTCAATTTTTATTGGGAACTGTTTATTTTTCCATTAATTTAACTTTCTTTGGCATCTGACCCTACCTCAATCATCATCATTTTTTTTTAGCCCCCTAAAGGCTAAATGTGTTGAATAATCTACATTAAGAGCATCGTTGAATTTGCATAAGAATAGTTCTAGATTTTCATTTTAACTAATTTTATTCAACCTGTTTTAGAAGTCAATCCATCTGTGTTGACAATAACTCTCTCCCCATTTAATCTCCACATCCTTAACTAGGACTTGTTGGGCTGAAGCAACAATTAGCCCCAATTGATAAACACATGTATGCTTGTGTTGTGTGTTTTACCCAAGTGTTATGTGCCATAAGATTGAATGTTTTTTTTAAATACAAATATTTTTAATTTGAACTCATTTTTTCCCTATCCCAGCAAGTCCAAAAAGTTTTTTAAAAAGGTTCTCTCAGTTCCCTTGCTTTTAATCTACAAGCTGGCTTTTGCTTTCATACCATCTCCTCCCTGTAAGTGGTCTCACCCACAAGATACTGTCCGGTCAAAGCTAACACTCCACTTGATTCCTACGGGAAGAAACTAGGAAGGTCATCACTAGTTCTTGCACACTTTGTGAATAGATATTTGCTTCTCTATTTTGCTTTTGTGCAAATAAGATGTGATAATGTGTCTGATTAAACCAGACTATTTTCTTTTTGCAATCAACCCTTTGAGGGCAACCAGTTTTACTGTTAACAACCGCAAGGTAACAACAAAGAAACAAAACGGTGTAATTATCCAATGTGCGGAAGTCAAACAGTACAACTAAGGTAAAATGGCATCTGACTCAGCAACTTTCAGCCGTCATCTTGAAAGAAAGAAAGGAGGAATGTGTGGGCCTACTTTGCACAGGGCCATAGCTAGGAAGTGGACTTTCAAATCCTTAATTGGGCAACTGGGAAAATCTAAATTAATCCCAATTATTAGTCATTGCAACTAGAAGACATTTATTTTAAGGCAAATTTGTGAGGTTAAAAAAAAAAAAAGGAGCATTTCTAATACATATTGGGACTATAGGTAGATATAGAATAAATGTTTAATTTGGTAGCTGGTACACCACACTGTTTCAATGTATTTATTCTGAGAAGGGGGAGAGACAAATGGACCATATTTTGATGTCACCGGTTGTCTATGTTTTTTAAGTTTTGTTCATCTCATGTGTCTTCAAAAGGTCGCTGTAATATCTTTCCGAGTTATTGTCTGAATCCCGACATCCATGCTAAAGGTACAACTTCCCTAAGTTTTGTTCATGAGTGTATATACTGGATGGTCAGTCCATTGGTCTACCTACTGTTGATGGTTGAGTGTAGGCTACATGCAGCCATCTCTGATACAAAGGTTAACAATCACTCTTTCACCCTGTTCTGAGCAATTCTCTTCTAATTCCAGTCACCACATTCTATTACATATTATCAAACAATCTACCTCTCCCTTCAATTCCTTCCCAGTATGGACAATAGACAATCTCCCAATGATCCTCAGACTACATGTATTTTGGGCTACAGTATAAATTATTTATTTGATAAACATATGGTAAGTAATAAGTGTGTGTATATTTGTCACCTAAATTACTCATGAAATTGCAATCGAAATACAAAAAAAAAAAAAAAAAAAACATTTGTAGCAAGTTTCTATAATGTAAAAGGTGAATTTTTAAACTGACACACAAACCATTTTATAATTGTTACTAAAAACTTACTAGAAAAGTAAAAAGTATGATAATAATGACATTTGGCATTATTGACATTAAAGTATTTCTCACCCCATTCTATAAGCCAACTTTCAATTTTAAAAATGCCTCCAACCTCCACAGAATGACTTTGGTTATACAAAACAGCTAGATTTTGAACATTATCAGGCTGGCGGATAACCCAGTCAAACTTATTTCAACCTTACCCCAAGGGACCAGGATTTTCAATTGAATTATAGTTGATTAAATCTTTAAAAAATGGCCTAATTGGGATTTGAAAAAAATGAGGGTTGAATTAAAAATGGACAATATGAAACATTATCCAATTATCCTACATGGTGAATAGGCAGAATAAAGAGCTAACACTTGAAAAACTAGCACTTGTGCACAATAAATCCTTGTAGTCTGCTTTTTTTTAATTTTGCTTTTTATTAAGGAATATGATCTCTTTGGATAAACTAACAAACTGTTAAGGGGATCTACTTTCCCAGCAAAAAGTCCCCCAAATTAGAGATGACTATATATGGGGCTTTAGGTGTGTGTCCGCCACCAGAAAGCAAACAGCCATTTTTCAACAAATAATGGATCACAACGCTTGAGCCAATTTCTCAATATCAATACCCTTCCATTTTCAACCCATTGCTGTTTCTTGTGTTCCAACCTTCATTAAGTTACATCCATTCGTTCCTTCTGACTGCTAGCACCTGTATTTAAAGCCTACAAAACTACAAGTTCTGCATTTTTAGTTTCTATCCCCAAGTACATAGGTTATAATCCATTATAATCAGAGTGGGGGAAATCAGCAACTGCTTCTCATTTACTGTAAGTGCACCACATGTTGTACCAGGCCATGATAATCATGGTGTGTAGAGGGTTGTGACAGCTTGTACACCACATGTCTTAATAGCAACGCTATTGCTGAAATCTCAAAAGGAAGTTCAATTTTTTTTCGTTAGATATATGCCATAAAATATGCCGTAAAATGGATATCCCTCAAGGAATAAGGCAAATAATTCTCTGAACCTTTATTCTGCAATGAAACAGGAAAGAGAGATAGTAATATATCTTCAGATTATAAACACAAGGTAATAAGACCAAATCCAAATAAATAGTGTGACGTTTTGGTAACAGCGTTGTTACCGAAACGTCACATACTATTTATTTACTTGGATTTGGTCGTATTACCTTGTGTTTATAGTCTATAATCCAAATTGTGCCTTATCATATCTTCAGATTGTGTGTGAATTGTTATTCTAACTACAGAACCTCTTTAATTCAATAGACTATAATTCAACATCTACTTTAATAATTCAACCTTTTTTTTTTTTTCAAATCTTCATAAGGCTTCTTTTTTTTATTTAACCGACGATAATTCATAACATTTATTTCAACCAAACATTCTGATCCCTTGTGATATTAAATTAGTTTTTTTTTTTTTTAGCTTAATAATCTTCAAATATGTGATAATGTATATTTAAAAAAGGGTTTTTAATGATTTCCCTCAATTCTAGATCCAAACTAAAGAGCAGCTGTAGAGGAAATGAGATCACTGAATAAAGAAACAAGGTGAAGAGGAAAATAGAGGAAGGATGAGGAAAATAAAGAAAGGGGAAAACCTGCTATCAAAACAGGACAGCAACAAACTGACAGGGGAGATATATATATATGGCCAAAATACTCCCTAGAAAGAAAAAAAAATACAAATAACAACTCAATTGTAAAACACCATCTCAAAAAACGCTCTCATACATTCGAGAAAAATGAAAAAGACTTTTTTAAAAAAGCAGATGTGTTAGTTTTCCTTATTTCCTCGCTTTGTTTCCTGAGGCTTATGTGCAATAGGTCGGGCAGAACCTAGTTTTCCTCCCAGTCAACAATGGAAGCATTGTCTTGATGGAAGCTTTTTTTTTTCCCAAGTCTGTCTGTCTGCAGTAGGCTCACACCAGAGTATGATAATTGTGGGAGTAATGAAGTCTGAGCTCACTCAAAACACACATTGATGGGGGAACAATGAAGTTAGCTCCTATTTCTTTCTGCATTCAGGGGGATTGGAGAAAAGAACAGAACAATGAAAAAAAAAGTAATGGAGTTTTTTTTTTATATAAATAGAGAAAAGGAAAGTGATGCAATATTGCCTATTGTGATTTGTACCTTTATAATGAGAGTGAGGAGAAAAAATATATACAGAATAGGATGTAATATTTACTTTGTTCAAATATTGAATGTCTGTGGCATTATTCTTTAGAAAATTCAAGATAGAATTGTCAGCACTTAAGATTCCTAGGTAGTGAGAAAATTATTCCTATATATCATCATATATCATCACAGGATGTTGTGTACAGCCATCTCCAATACAGAGATTGGACAACATTGAACACCTTTATTACCTTATGTTTACCACCCTGTTCCAAGGAACTTTCTTCATCTCTTCTGATTCCAGATCATTCTATTACATGTTTAACCCATCCTTTTCCTTGATCTAGCTCTCCTTCATTCTTCAAGGTACGTATATCCCTTCAATTTCTCTATGATCCTCCCAGTTCCTGCAAACTTCTATATTTCCATTTGATTACTTCGTCTAGAAGAGTCTCTACTCTCCAAACTTGTATGTATGTCACCCAATTTGCCCATTTGATCTTGAAAGTTCTTTCCAAAAGAGCTCATTTTCTGTTAAAGTTATCTAGTCATCCAAAGTGTAAAATTGACCAAACAAAACATTGAATCATTCTTTTGCTTCCATGTTCCATAATTTAAGCTCATTCTTATAGAAGCTCTTTAAAAATATAATTAAAGTTCTTAAACTTTGTCTTATTTTTATTGCACAATGCTCAACTAAATACAATACAGTTCTAGTTGTGACTATAGTGGGTGTTTACGGAGTTGTTTGTGTAAGTAAGTAAGAACACTCACAAACCTCGCTTGGACAAAACTTGGGACCAAGATCCACAGTTAGAATATTCCGGACCTCAGGATGTTATAACCAAGTTGATGTTATGAGGAGAAACAAAGTGGGGCAGGCAAGGAGAGTATTAGGAAATCTCTCTCTCTACTTCAATTATCTCCAAGGACTAATGTAATTGAAGACAACTAGAGTTTCCCTGGCTAACAGATGGCCACTGCCTGGGTAAACAAATCTGGTTTACCTTCATCCATACACACAAATAGGTGGGAGACAGCACGAGTCAGGAAAACAGATCCTTACTAGGTGAGCACACCGTCAGAAATAACCCAGAGACTAGTGAAATCCTTCAACATCCCCGTCAAACAGAAGAAATAACCCAGAGACAAATGAAATCCTGTAACATCCCCGTCAAACAGAGGAAAGAAGATTATTCCAAGAAAGTTAGTCCTCAGTAACTGACAACAGTACTGACATAAAATCCAGGGCCAAGGAAAACTCGACAACAGTCCAGTTTGGTATCATTACATCTATCTTGTGAACAACTGCTTGAAAAAAAAAAAAGATAGATGTTCTGCCTCTCAAAATATGTGTTTATAAAATAAAGTTTTTTGATTAAACCCAAAATATGCTTCGTTATTGGTCATATACTCCCCTGCCACATCCATTTTTATTTTTTAAAAACTTCTAAATAGGACACTAAGAGAAAAACATCAGATTGTGAGTGGAACTGAATGTTGCTTGAGCCATCCATCAGAATAACAACTAATCATTTATTGTTTTTTGCTTAAGAGAGAGAGAGAGCCAGCCATGTACGAATTATGGTTGCTGTCAGCGTTGGACAGGATATGCCTCAGCTAGTCCAGGAGGCTTCCTTATATATCAATGAACAAGGCCTGTGTGAAAGCTACACTATATGACTTGACTGTCCATTTTGTCCTAAGAAGTTATATAAGGTAGAGAAGGAGGGAGAAGGATGTTGCATTGAGCTATTGCAATATTACAAATTGCCCAATTCTACAATGGCTATATAGGCCGCCATGTTGCAGCTACTCAGGCCTACTACCACCATCAAACTTAAGAATTCAACACTACTGTGAATCCACATTTCACCAACAATGTATAGTTACACAGTACAACTTATTTAATTCCAAAACACACTAAGACATCAGAAGTTTCAGGTGAATTAAAGTGTTGAATTATCATTAGTTAAGGTGATTCATCTCAACATTTATACTGCTGGTGGACATTTTTCTAGATATTCTGGTTATCAATAGTTATGGGATTGTTGAATTTTGTAGTCAGTTAAAGTAAATAAGATGATTAGGATTATAAAAACGGTTGAATTAAAAGGGAAATGGTTAGGATTTCACAATGTGGTTGAATTAAGGCAAGTGCTCAAATATGAGTTCAAGAGGTTATACTGTATTTGCCTTGGCTACTTTTGACCAGCAAATTTAAATTGTGACGTCTGTTAATGATTTTTTAACAATTTTCCTGGCGATTCAAAGAGAAACAAAATTCCCCCTACTGTAGGTCAGAGAGTTGTTAAGCAATATCAGCAGTGAAGATATTTTAAATAAATTGAAAAATAAATATGGCACTTCATTTTATTGATGAGAGAAATGAGAAGTTATCAGAATATTGTCTGCTTGGTTTATGTCTAAAAGAAGAAAAAAAGTATTATATTCTGAAAGTTCCTTGTGTATGTCTTGAATACCAAGAAATAGCATTTTGTTTTCAACATCTTTAAAATGTCAACACTTTGAAATTCCAGCTATGCATTCTGAACTTTGCCAACCAATGCATCCTCTTGTGATGCCAACAAGCTGTCTCTGTTTAACAACAGGGATTACATAGAAGTTGGGTGAAAAGTAAGAATTAGATTTGAAAATTTGGTTGAGATATTGTTCAAAGTGTTGAGAGAAATATAATCTGTTTTTAAAAGAATTAACTGAAATTATACTATTATAGTTAATATGAATGCAAAAAAAAAAGTATAATCCAAACAAATCAACCAATCAAATGGCCACTTTTCTACAGCGTTAGACAAAAAACAGTTACTAATGTACTGTATCGAATTTTTGTAAATAGCAGAGAGAATTGTCAGAGATTTAATCACTTTTGTAAATATATTTATGACTATGTCTGACTTGAAAGGATCAGGTTCCTAATCTATCTGTTTGTTTCTTTTTTTCTCTTCTTCTTTTCTCAATAAAGAACAATTTGGATTATAGATTATAATAAAAGAAAATAAGACCTAATCCAAATAATTTATTAGTGTGGGATGTTTCGGTAACAAAACGTTTGGTCTGATGATGGTGACAATGTTGTTGCCGAAACGTCACACACTAATAAATTATTTGGATTAGGTCTTATTTTCTTTTATTCTTCTTTTCTTGTATTATGATCTATATAACTGTTTCTGTTTAACAATTGTAAATTGACACAATTATCCCCCTGGTGGAGATATAGCGTTTTGTGTTTTGGAAAAATATAAATAAATCAACCAATCAAGAAGAGACAAAAAGAACAGAAGGGGGAAAAAGAAAGAGATTAAACCATCCATTAGAGTTTTAAAAATAGGGTGTATAGGTAAGATCTAAAGAGTTGAAACTGAAAGATACATTAAAGGGGAGCTGGATTTAGTAACTTCTTTGTCAGGGAGGGTGGGGGAGAAATGGGGCCACACATGGGAGAGACAACATCCTGTCTGTCTGTCTGGGGGAGGGAGGGGGCCCTCAGGCTCAAAAAAAAATTGGTAGCAGCTGCCACCTTCTTCTGAAATGACTCTTCTTCCTTTATGTGGCAGAGATTCAGTGAGAGACACTTCCTCTCATAGTTCAAACAACACTTTAAAATGAAAGGTAGAAGAACCTACAAGAATGGAGGACACACCCGCTAGCTGACACCTCTATTAAAAAGGACAGTTTTCATTGTCAAAATTAACATTTTTACTAATTGGCTGCTCTCAAAAAGGACACTCACTCTGTAACTAGGTAGTATTGTCCTTTAGAGAGATTCTACTTTAATCACAGTAGTAAATCTGAATAAGTAAATCTATACATAAATATATTGGGGAAATAGTGATTAAAGAAACATGTGGTTTTGTTGCTGTTGTAGAAAGAATATTGTTATATCAACCAGGTTCAATGCTTTCATTTTTATTCCATCATTTCAGTGCCTCTTTGTCATCTTGATCAAATTAAGAAACAATGAGTGAACAACATGGTTGATACAATACTACTACTCTAACAAATGAATGTTTAATTTGTACATTGTGCCAATAGAAGAAAGTGGAAAAGAAAACAGACAGAGGTTTTAAGAATGAAAGAAAGAACAGTATTGGCAACAATTCTGTAGGATGAATGATGTTGCCATTCCTGTAGCAATATTGGTAGGCTAAGACTAGAAAAAATTTTGAGTCACATTTGAAAAACTCATCTTTTCTTCTTCTTTCTTATCTCCACTCAATCACACTAAGGTATCAAGCTTGTAAAGCTTGAGACTTTTGATGGTGTCTGCCGGGGAAGAGTAGAGCTCATCAATGGATGAGGATTTATCTTTTAAAGTCCATCAATACAGAACTTTACTGTCAAGAGCTACAGGTGAAGTATATAGTTCTTGTTTGCAAAAAAAAAAAAAGGATGCCAAGCTCCCTCTGATCAGGGTTGGTTTGGATCAATGGAGCTTCTAAAGCCCAAATTGGAATCATTTAATAAGGTTGAGAAGGCTTGTTCTTCCATACAATGCCTTTTGATCAAATTGTTAGCAAATGTTGAAAATTATGATATTCAGAATATAGAAGCCACCAAACCAGATAATGTCTAAATTTTCACAGATGGCACAGTTTATTAGAAAATAGATCTTATGGCAGTGGTATCGGACAGTATAAACCTCTTTAATTCAACCAACATTAATTTAATGCTTACTTTAATATAATTGTTTTTCAAATTCCAACAAGCCATTTTCTTTAACCGACTATAATATCAACTTTGATTCAACCGAAAATTCTGATCTCATGTGGTGTTGAATTAAAGAAATTTGTGACTATAATTTAAAAAAAAATGCAAATTAACAAATTGACCTGGTAAAATTTAGATTAAAGATTAGAAACAAGGTTTGTTGCTGTTAATGTCCATCAAGTTGAGTTCAATTTTGGTTACTATATGACCAATTTTTCTCTCCAATCATCCAATAAATCCAAAATTTGGATTTGGCCTTGCTGCCTAATGTTTCAAACTAAAATTATCAAATACTACCGGCCTTTCCATCTTTAGAGTGGAGTTGTGTCATTTCAAACTAGATCCAATCAAAACCCACTCAAGGTCTCCAACATCACAGTCTTAAAGCCTCTATCCACAGTCTCCAGAACTGCGTCAAAAGCCATGATCCTCTTCTCAAAGAAACGGTCAAAATTCTAAAGACCTTCAGCAAAGAAAGCACCATCACCTTCAAATAGGTACCATCTCTCACATAGGAATCCTGGGAAATCAAAAAGCTGACACAATAGCCAAATCAGGTACTCTAAAGAAAGATGTAACCATAAGCACCACACAGACTGCCTACATCAGTTCAGACCCAACCTACCGCCTGAGAAGCAGAAGAATACCATTGGCACAGTGGGGCAAAAAAACTGGAGAAATTTTTAGTTGTAATATTTCACACAGTGATTACACCAGGATTACAAAATTTATAACCTAAAGGGGGTGAGAAAACTTTCGAGCCCTCAAATGCTTCACAAACCCAACCTAATCACAACACATCCTAGACTACATCGGATAAAACAGAAAGGAGCTCTTCTTCCTGAACCCTAAAGAAGAAAGTTTAATGTGAACAACCTCTGTGAACCGGTGTAAAGATGGGAACAACCACCACTTGAGTCAATCAATGAAGGTCAAACCCTGGAAACTTATCTATAAAGCAGGTCCCAATATACCGCAAGGGAACATTTAGTTACCCAACGGTTAATAAATGGGACAATATCTAAAGCATCAATGCACATGGAATTCCAAAACAACCCTCTAAGCATGTGGACAGAGAGAATGTGTAAATCAAACAAGCGGCGGGGCAGACTAAACAGGAAGCTTGTGTAAGCAAAGTGTGGCTATATAAATGCTAGGGAGACAGGAAAATAGGAAGACACTCTTGTCATCCAGTTGGAACAGGGCCAGAACACTATGGCTGAAAGCCAGTACAACACATATGACAACTCAAATTGCCAATAATCTTCCTTCCTCACACACCCCTAGCTGGAAGCATTTCAACATTTTGACAGCTACATTCTTATTATATACCCACAGGATTTTTTTTAAGGCTAAATAATAATAAATAAGGCGCACCATATAGGTTTTTTTTTTTTGCTTATCCCTAGTACACGTGGTACAGGCCATGACTAAGTCAATCCTTCTTATAAAAAAAATCACTTGGGACCATGATTTTAGTTTGTTATAACCATGGTTAATACATTCGGAACTTAAAATATGCGGACTTTAGAATCAGGGCATAGCTTGGTTACAAAGCTATAACAAGGTTCCACTGTAATTTGGTTGAGATTTGAGATACAGTTGAATTAAAGAGCTTGTATAGGATAATTTTAAAGGATAGATTTAAAAAAAAAAAAGATGAATAAATGTGGTTCAGAGTATTAGTAATGTCACAATTTGAATTTTATTTTCTAGGGTTAAGTAGTAGTAGACCATTATTTTGATGCTTGAAAGACATTTGAGGGCATATATGTAATTATGATGCAAATTTGTCTGTTATAAAAACTTTGTTTAAAATCTATTGATATCCAGGGCTTTTCGAACTCTACCTTTTCTAGTTTATCTTGATAATTTTGTTACTGATTACAACTATAATTCCAGTTTAGAATTTCAGATTTTTCTGGTTTCTAATAATTCAAATAAATAAATAGTTTTTTTGAGATTTTTTTAAAATGATGATCGTACAAGTTATCGGCTAGCTATTTCTATTTTTCCTGATGTTTAACACAATTGGGATTTAAATTAGAACAAACAAGACCAAATAGGTACAATCTAACTATATTGCTGTCATCATTAAGACTATAATCACCAATGATCACCAACTCAACAATGGTACGGAAATGTCCGGGACAGTTGTTATTTATTCAGAATATTTTGTTCACTTCTTGGCCATATACAGTTAAAGCGCCCCTTCTTGGGACTCACCAAAATAGGGTGCTATAGAGAGGGGGTGCTATAGACAGGTCACTTTTAATGTAAAATGTTCACATTTCAATGTTTAAAATCGGGCCCTATAGAGAGGAAGGCGCTATTTAGAGGGGGCGCTATAGACAGGTTTAACTGTATATATTGATGAGGGGTTAGATCACACGTGAAGCTACTTGCTGATGAAATGAATAAACTGTGGAACAATCAACTCTCATGTACACCAAACATCAGTGTGGAAGACAGACAAACAAAAATTCTGGAATATACTATAAATATAAGGAAATACTTATAAGCAAAGTGTCCTGCATGTAATGGAAGTTCTTGCCATTCTCTCGCTCCAGATTTTTATAGCCTACTATTACCAAGTACCAAACAAATTAGATATAATGTTACAGGGGTTGAAAAAACATGTGGTTTTATAACATCTTCAATGACCACACACAATTATTACTTTCAACTTTTGGTCACTTGATAATTTGGATTAGAAGTGTTGAAGTTGTACAGCTTACTAATTTAGTCTTCTTAAAGAAGGAACTGAAAAATTTACACTCTTATAACCTAAACATATATCCTATTGTTGTTATAACTATGGTTTTAACAATTGGGACCTTATAATTATTATGTTATAAATTAATTTGCTGTTCTAAACAGATGTTGTTAGAACGAGGTTACATTGTATTGTCTTTGTCCAGGAAAAAAAAATTTTTTTTTTTTTAAGTGATTATTCAAAATATTGATAGGACAAATTTCTACACAATCAGAAATTTTAAAAATATTGTGTGGAAGATTGTGTCTGACTTATTAGTCATGAACCCTCCGAGCAACAAAGTCAGTACATCACTGCATTGTGTGCTCTAAAAATAAAATAATAAAAGCTACTTCTCACATCAAAATGGATGCAAAAACTATGTGATCTCTATTGATTGGCTATGCAATCTAATAGACTAAGGATAAAGCCACAACACCATCTTTGTAAAATCCAGAATGCCCACCTGGAGTCTATGGGTTCGGGCTATGATCCTTCCTCATCAGTCCAGAGCAAACTTGAAATTTTCCTATGATTCACTAGATGTGTTAGGTTGGTTTGGCCAACTCTAAGAGTCAAAATAGAAATGGAAACTTGAGAAAAAAAAATTAAAAAAATTTTTGTCTAAAAAAAGGAATATTTCTCTCATCAAAATTGACACAAAAACTGTTCCATCCTTCCCCCCCCCCCCCCCCCCCCCCCCTTTTTTTTTTTATAAACTCCTCCTTCCAAAATTTCTATTCCTACCATTAGCACATTACAAGAACAAATTCAAATAAGTACTTTATGATACTTTGGTTGGTGCAAAGTTTTTATTTATAATTCAAGATTATGTGCTTCTATAACAGCAGTGTTACATATAAAGTACTTATAAGAGAACCAACCTTGTTAAAACAGAAACTTGGTAATTACACCATAATTCTAAAGTTCCAATTTGTTTTAACTGCAAGTGTGTTCAAACAACAGTGATGTTGGTATAACAAGGTTAGCCTGATTGGGTCTTGTTTACCTTGTGATTCTAATCCACCAAATCTCATCAATTTAAACTGTTGTATTGTTTATTCTCAGATTGACTTGCCTGTGTGGAATCTGAAGGTAGAGAGAGTCAAGTGGAACTACAGTGATTGGCTTTTATGGATTTCTCAATTGAGATAGTGAACAATAGAACCTCTATAATACCTAGTTGCACTTTAGAGAGAGGAGTCCTCTTACTCAGGTAATTAGTAAATAGGGTCAATTTGGCCATGAAAACTGTTCTCTCAAGGAGGTTCTACTGTGCTTGATGGCAAGTTGAGTCAGCAGAGGAGGAAGACAACTTACCTACAAGGATACTGTACGAGAAAATCCATTTTTAGATAAATATATAACGAATGAAGACAAGATAAATATATAATTAAGACAAAATGATGGTAACAACGGTGCTACCAAAACCTCAAAAAGATTTAATAAATTTAGATTTGGTCTTGTCACACCTTATCTAAATTGTACCTTATCATTTGACCCCATCCTTCGCAAACCTCTTTACATCTTCATTCAATATTCCAGATTCTCTATTCTATAAGATATTATAAAACTAATCCTTTATACCTCTCTTTCAATTTTTCAAGGTGTCCTCCTAAAGTATGGTCGGAAGTCAATAGATTATTTAAATTATATTTGAAAGATTATATTTGCTCAAGACTTGAAAAGAAAAAAAGTTATAAGGAGGTGTTGAATCAGTTGAATTGAGGAGGTTATACTGCAAAATGAAATGTGAGTTTAAATTAAAAAATACATTTGACTGGTACCTCAAAAAATCTGCACAGTTAGAAGTTCATAAACAGGTGTACAAGCCTCTACTTTATTTTTTTAAACTACATCATAGTGACACAAACAAGATCCAAAATTAGAAATTGAAAAAAAAAATGGCTATCTATCAATGTGTACAAAATTAGAGGCTCTTGATTCTCTACTTGAGTTTAAAAGATTTCCTTTTTTTTTTTTAATTGTCTGTGCCAATTCATTCCTTGGCAAAAAAAAACTTTTCTACTTTCATTTTAAGGTCTTCAACTATTTATGGCACACACGGACAACACCTAGTTGCAGTGCCAAAATGTCCTTTAGAGAAAGCTGCTAATTGGTAAAAATGATGAAAACTTTCCTTTGTATAGAGGTTCCTGCTAGTGGGATTGTCTGCTCATGGAGGTTTTACTGTATATAAAGATAATAAACACCACATTTAAACCTTCCATTAGAGACCATAGCCCAAAAAACATGGATGCTCTTAAGTCTATCCTGGAATGTCAGTTTAATCCATCTAAGATTGGTCATTCAGGGAGGAAGATGATTGCTCATCAGAGGAATCACTTAAAGACAGTTATTTATATACAGTTAAACCTCTCTATAGCGCCCGATTTCAAATACGTAGTACGATGCGATTTACATTAAAAGTGACCTGTCTATAGCACCCCCTCTCTATAGCACCCTATTTTGGTGAGTCCCAAGAGGGGGCGCTATAGACAGGTTTAACTGTATATATATACAGTAGAACCTCTCTGTAAAAAACAACACCTAATTGCAGAGCCAAAGTGTCCTTTAGGGAGAGGTGTCTTCTTACCGGAGATTTGCTAAATAGTAAAAATGGTAATTTTGAAAATGTAGAGAGGTGTCTTATCATGGAGGTTCTACTGTATATACAGTAAAACCCCGCTAATACGAACCCTGGATATAGCGAACCTTCCCTTATAACGAACCCACGGCGATTCCCAATTCCATTCCATTAAAAATACCATCGTTAAAACGAACTTTGTAATTTTTAAAATAACGAACTACCTCTATAATGAACTTATTTTCGGTTCCAAAATGATAAAAATCTATTAAAAATACTAGGCATATAACGAACTTAAAATTGTGATTTAAAAAAAATTTTTAAAAACAAAATTTTGAGCATGTTTCAGCTCACAGATCGCGATTTCAAAATAAAAAAACTAGCGTCATTGTTTGTTTTCATTTCCATTCTATTTTTGCTGTATGTTGTATCAATTTTTACACATTATACTTTTATTTAATAGAATATCTTTGCATTCGACAATTTTGAAATAGAATAAAAATACAAATGGCTTCCAAAATAAAGAAAAGAAACAAAGAATGTCGTTCTAAAAACAAAAGTGGCAGCATGATCTTTTAGAAGCGTTCTATATATATCAAGTTTAACCTAGACTAAAAAACAATTCCAAATAATTTTAAAGTCAGAAATGGTTTGAATAACAGGTTAAAAACAAAATTTAATATACACTTCAGAAGAATATGTGGAAACTGGAATTGGAAGAAAAAAAAAAACAGTTCCCCCAAGTTTCCCGTGTCTCATGGGCCACAAACAAATAGACTTATAAATTCTCAAAAACTACCACTACAGTTCTATTTTTAGAATTGAATTCTTGTTAGGTATATGACTCATTCAGGGTTTGCGGATATTCCCCCTGGCCGGCCGTTTTACCATCGATTTTGTGTTTGGAAATTGGCGTTTTTTATTCACAATTTTACCGATCGCGCTATCATATCAACATTTTTCGCGTCCAATTTTTCTGAATTGGATACTTTTGATTCATCCTCAATTGATTCAGAATACACAGAGCTTTATTCCTTTGATGGAAATAACGATATTTTAAGACAATTCTGATTTTCAAATTTCATTTTTCACTCTCGAACAACAAGGTATTAGAGGCATTTTTTCAAATAAATTTAGTATTATATTATTTGAGAAAGATGTTCTAAAATACTCATACCTTTTAAATATATAATTAATAATGTTTTGCCTAGGGGATTTGGCTTAATTTTTAAATAATACATAGGTTTATATATAAACATGTATGCAAATAATAAGAAGAACCTATTATCAAATGACTTCTTTTGATATTCAGCATTACTGTAAAGAAATAGGTCAATTTAGGGAATTAAAACAAAGTGACCATTATTAAGTCTTTTCCTGTATGGCTGTTTTTTAATTATACGGTCTAAAAATTTTGAAGTTTTAAAAAAATGGCCAAACCGTGGCTATAGTGAACCAAAAGCTCTGTCCCATTGTGGTTCACTATAGAGGGGTTTTACTGTATATAATATTTAAAATGAAAAAGCACAGACATGTGGAGGGAAAAATGATATGTAAATAAAACTGCATGTAAATAAAAATGATATATAGACTAAATTTATCCAAGTTCTCCTAGAGTGTGAAAAAGATATCGCCAACTATCCTGGTTTAGTCTTTTAGGTCCTTTTGGTGTTATTTACAATGGCACCCCAAAATATTAGGTGGCGGGGAGCAGATTAATTTCTTGAAAGATTTCCTAGTGATTGGGATAAGGAATTCTCCTAGGACTGTCCGCGATATAAATAATTGTTTGTAAAATAAAATATGATATGTAAATTGAAAAAACATCCCTAATAAAAAGATGGACTCTCTAATTATAAGCTGTGGGAAGACAAAAGAGACAAGACAGGATGAAGAAGGGAGAAAAAATTAATTAAACCATATTTAGTTGGATGAATGGCATGTGGTCGGCCAAAATCTAAATAACCTCTGGCATTGACATCATCCAATAGGCCACCACTCTCTAATAATTGGAACTTCTCCCCATTAACATGTTTATTGGAATAATAAAATCTTGGGGGAGCAGATAATGATAATAGATTAATTGTCAATCAATAATCAATTAAAATGCTCTCCCTATAAGTAAATCTGCCCCATGAGATAAGTGCTGCTGTCTAAACCAATCATGTGGATTCTATTGATTACTGGAAGGAGGGTATACTGGTTCTCGCAGACTTTTCCCCTTCGTGAATAGATGTTTGCATCTTGTAAATACACCCATGGACAAAACTTAAAGGAAGTTGGTACCTTTTAGCATGTATATTGGGATTCAGACAATAATTCTGAAAGATATTACAGTGACTTTATTGAAGACACATGAGATAACCAAGTGTGAACAAAAACAGATGACCGGCAACATCAAATACTTTCCACTTCCATAAGTCTATGAGAGTATATCTCCTGGTTTCTATTTTGTACTTTTGTGTATGCACACATAGACACAAACACAAATATATGATTATATTAATATATTTTCTTTCTTCTCTCAAACCATTCAAAGAGTCCATATATCTTGAGCTTCACGATGAGTAGAAATTGTCTTCTCTAGTCATTAAGATACACCTCAGTAACCTCCAACAGCCAACTCTGACATGATATGGCAGGAGAAGCTTCGAAGCATTATCCCAGTATTTACAGCTCAGCTTATGAAACTCCTATAGTTTACAATAGAGTTCTACATTCCATCAAATATATTGTTGTGTGTCAACAAGTGACTGATCAGATGAAATATGTGACCAGAAATTATTGTTGTGTCTCTTATTTTATCTATCTCAGGGAAACAGCACCACACAGAGATAATAGGTAGAAATGTATTTGACTGTTGTCCACCATTTACGTAGGCAATGTGTAAGATTTAATGAACCAGTTATCTTGAACCCCTCGTTTTGAATATGTCCTAACAGAAAACTTTACAAAATGTTGTGTTACAGCAGCAACACCCCCCACAACTGGTCCGAAGACCCCGTTGGATTGGTCCTTAGTGACCGTGGACCACCAGACTAATGTACTCCCCAGAATAAACCATCTGAGACCTACATCCCTGCCTCTGTCAAATCAATATATATATACTGGGGATGAATCTAAAATACACTTTGAAAAACTTCAGAAATAGATTCTACACATAAAACAATAGGATGTTATATGATGATTTTTTAAAAATTTTAAAGTTAAAACCCTTTTTTTAATAATTATTAAAGGCTAAATGTATCATAGAGATGTCATCCACATTTCATTGATATCTACCCCTTTAACCCGTAAGCGGTCGCAATGGGTAAATTAATATTAATTCAGTACCTTTCTAAATCTATTTAAAGATAATTATAATAAACCTATAATTTTAATTTTATGACATATATTCATTTTATTAGCACGTTTGGGTCAATTTTACCCAGTGCAACCTTTTGAGTCCTCGTCAATGGGTAATTTTTACCCAGCGCGACCTTTTATCGCTTTTGGTTTTGGTTTGCGTAATTAAGTTTCGGGTTACTTTCTGGCTTCTTGTTGTTTGATTTTGCTGCCCCAAGTGCAATAATACAATCTATTCTTCCAACAATAAGGTAGGATTTATATTTTATTTCCTTTTTTTTTTACATTATTTTACATAAAATGCTTTCAAACGCTGATTTTCTTTGTGATAATAATAATATTCCAAATCCCGATGATGAGGAATCGGAAACTGATGATAATATAGGAATTGGAGTACAGACACTGAACAGTATACATTATCAGAAGAAGAAAACAATGTGGATCCAAGCTTCAATTACTATATAGGATAGGACCAAAAGACTAAATGGAAGAAAGCTCTTTCCCCAAAAAATGTTCAAACTCGCAGTGAAAATATTATCACCCATCTACCAGGGGCAAAGGGTGAAGCAAAAAATGCTAAATCGATATCAGATTGTTGTAATCTCTTTATAGATGACAATATACTTGAATGCATAGTTACAAATACTAACATTTACATTAGGAATATTCAGCAGAACTATAGCAGAGAAAGAGATGCTAATTTGACAAACCTACATGAAATTAAAGCTTTATTGGGAATTATTTACTTTCTTGGGGTCATGAAAGCAAATAGATTGAATACAGATGATGCATGGGCAAGAGATAGTACTGGATTCTGTAGAATAGCTATGTCTGAAAACAGATTCCTATTTCTTCTCAGAGTAATTTGTTTTGATGACAAACCTCAAGAAATGAAAGACCTTATCAAGATAAATTAGCAGCTGTGAGATTGATTCTTGATACTTTTGTAAAAAATTGCCAAAAGCATTATTCTCTTTCGGAATATATAACGGTGGATGAAAAACTTGACGCTTTCAGAAGGAAATGTAATTTTAGGCAGTATATTCCGAGTAAACACAATAAATATGGAATAAAATTATTTTCTCTCGTGGATTCAAAAATGGTTTATACTTGTAACTTGGATATTTATTCAGGAAAAAAACCCTGAAGGGCCTTACAATGTCAGCAACAGTCCAAGTGACGTTGTGGAACGATTGTGTGAACCAATCAAGTGAACTGGCTGCAATGTAACAATGGATAACTGGTTCACCAGCTATTCTTTAGCTCTAAAACTTTTACACCAATATAGACTAAATATTGTTGGTACTTTAAAAAGAAATAAAAAGGAAATCCCCTCAGAGTTTGTCATCAGCAGAGGTAGAAATGTACACACTAGTGTTTTTGGCTTTCAAAGTGAAATGAGACTTTTTTTCATACAAGCCAAAAGAGAATAAAGTTGTCCTTATGCTTTCAACTATGCACCACGATGCAAATATAGATGATTCAACGGGAGAATTGAAAAAAAAACAGAGATGATAATGTTTTATAATATGACAAAGGGTGGTGTAGATGTGATGGACGAAATGACAGCTACATATAACTGTGCTAGAAATTCAAGATGGCCCATGGTTATTTTTTATTCACTTTTAAATATATTGGGGCAATGAATTACCAGAAAATTCATTTTGCAAATGGCACCGTATCAAAGGTTAAATCAAGACGTCATTTTTTGAAATCCTTATCTATATATCTCATTGAAGAGATGGTCGCACAGTAAGCGGAAGAATGCCATGTGAAATTAAGGAAAAGGCATCAGATATTTTTAATTTGTTAGACTGGTCCATCTAAAAAGCCAAAATAGGAGAAAGACATCGATGCAAGAAATGCCAGAAAGAAAAGAAGGACAGAAAAACTATTCAATACTGCCAGTACTGTTTTGCTTTTTTGTGTAAGGAACACTCTGTAATAACTTGTCAAGAATGTCATAAAAGACGAAACAAGTCCTAATTTCTATGAAAGGAAGTAATATATTTCATACAAATTTATATTTTATAACCTAACTTCAATATATATTTTTATTTTTATAAAATAGTCAAATATATCATAAATATTTGATATTTTGATTTGTTTTTAATAAAATAAATAAAATATGATTTTTATATCTCAGGATTTTATGTAAAGTTATTTAATAGACAAATCATTATTCTAACAGAATACCATAAAAAATATTGAAAAGAATATTCGATTTATTTAGGTTTTTAAAAGTGGGTAAATTTTACCCACCGCGACCTTTCAAGGTATAAAAGAGGGCGCGACCGCTGCCGGGTTAAATAATCTTTATACCACTTTGAACTACTATTTTTTATTTATTTTAATACACACACCTTCTATTCATGTGAAATTTATTATTTTTATCTGAGCAACCCAGGCTCTTTCTCCCCTGGAGTAAATTATTGCTATGTCCATAGGTTCCCTAAGCTGCCTTCCTCAGTAAATGCATGGTATATATGAAAAACAATCTAATACAATAGTAAGAACAGTCTGGAAAGTAATTTGGAGAAACCACTGATGAGCAAAGCCCTCTCATCTAACAATTTTTATTATTGTAGTATGGTCTATTGATAATATTTGTTAATAATCCATTGTCAGCTTTTAGGAAATTCAACATAAAAAAATATTATTGAGTTTTATTTTAAAACTTGTATAATTCTTTAATAAAGACCTTAACTTATACAGACTTAAATGTCTATTCAATTTTAGGCTTCCAAAATGAGTAATGTTATTCAAATAGTTCCATTTTTGAAAGGCTCTATTATATTGTAAATATTAAAAAAATACTAAATGTCCATAGGATATTTTTCTAATGCTTTCATATAGATAAACCCCCTATCCCTGATGTCTGTGTGTGTCTGTGTATTTTGGCTTCCCCACACATGTAATGAAAGTTCTTATTCTAGAGTAGAACCTCCCTGTTAAGGACAACACCTAGTTGCAGAGCCAAAGTGTCCCTTAGGGAGAGGCATCCTCTTACCAGAGAGTTACTAATTAGTAAAAATGGCCATTTTGGCAATGAAAACTGTTCTTTGTAGAGAAGTGTCCTCTCATTGAGGTCCTACTGTATTGCAAGTCAAAAGAGCTCTTCAATCCTTGAAACCTCTGTGCACAAAAGAAGACCTTGAGAAGAAAATTTACACTTAATGGGTAGATATGATTGGGCTTACATATTTACATGACTCTGTACTGCTGCATGGAAGTAGGTCAAAGAGGAAAAGGAATGTGCACGCACAGAGCCCCCCCTCATTAAATTAACATTTTGATGAAAAAAAAAACAATATAATAAGGTCAAGGTGAACAAAGGGCCAAAAGTCACTTAGCAAGGCTAAAAAAAAAACCCAGTGCTTCTAGGAATTGTTTAAAAAAGTGTAAAAATTACATGTAAGGTGTAATAGCTTGTTTAAGCACTTAGGGCTTTAAACACCCTTTTTGTAAAGTAAAAAAGATGCCATGTTGGGCCTTCAATGTACAACCTACCGATGAGGGCCAACATCTCTAAACATGTATATATAGGTTGGGTTTTCTTGATAATTCAATAAATAATTACATTTTTAGAATAGGCCAAATAACCTTTCTTGATTAATCAAGAAATATTGTTATACAAAATATTATATATTATTGCGCCAAAATTTATTCCATTTAAACACAAAATTTAAATGAGAAATATCCCAAGAGAAATTAAAACATTACCACTCACTGGTCTATAAGCCATTGAGCTCCAATAATTTAACACTAGACCAGTATTCTCAAGCTAATGTGTGCCATGAGACAATGAATGCTAGTAATGCTGCACCATTTACAAGTCTTTTTGTCCACATGTGTCACTGATCTGAATGTTCTACGTGGAGAAAGATGAAATAGATTCATTATTTTACAGAATTTTTATTCATGTATCTATGAGAAGAAGTGCCTTTTTTGCATAGTTTATTGGCTTTTTTTACTTTGAATGCCACATGTTGACCACAGGCTACCCTGTAGTTAAGCCCACTCTACAGTTGACACAGCAGAGAAGATAATCAAAATTTGCGTTGAAAGCCCAATTGCATATTAGCCACCTGTGCAACTTTTTTGACATGTGGGGCAACATTACACTTCCGTGTAAACAAAAAAGGGCACAATCTGGAACATATGGCTGTGAAAACTAATAGGGGAAACAAGACCAAATATAAACAAACAAGCTGTGTCATTATATTAGCCTTATTGGAAATTGAGTAGGTGGTGGTGGGAGACTTATTTGTCTTATCAGTTCAATAAATCCTCAGTGATGGTACAGAACAAATACAAGAAAATAAGACCTAATTCAAATAATTTATTGGTGTGTGACATTTCGGCAACAGCATTGTCACCATCATCATCACACACAAAAAAAAATATTTGGATTAGGTCTTATTTTCTTGTAATATAATCTATAATCCAAATTGTGCTTTATCGGTACAGAACAAATTAAATGGAACCCCATTACAACAGCAACTTGTTTATAACATCATTATTCTAAAGCCCCAATTACTTCAACAACCTGGTTTTGTGTGTCGTTATAATGTGGTTTGACTGTACAATTTGATATCTGCATGAATGCATTTACATATCTGGCCACTACATGGTGAAGAGAATGAAGATGTTAGAAAGGAGGTGGAACAACAATCTTGTAGTGGCATCAACACAGCAAAAGGAGGTCAGAGAGAGAAAGAGGTCAGTCAGTCAGGTTTCTACCTCCCAGTCTGTGTGTGCACTGATGCAACACGGCCAGCCATATAACACACCCTTATATATCACACCCTTATATCACACTATATTAAATCTATCTTAATCAATGTTAAAGATATCACTGTTCCTGCTCCTAGTTGATTCCCAACTTTAAAACTTTGGTTGTGTTTTCTTTTAGCAGCTTTTACGAATATCAATTTTATTGCATGGTAAAAACAAGATAAAATTCAAATACAGTTAAACCTCATTAAAACTGACACATTTAAAAAGCAATGTAGTGATAACATCATAAATCTAAGGTTCCAAGTTTTAACTTCCAATTATTTTCCATGGTTAAAACAACACACAATTGGTTATAAAAATAAAGTGTGGTTGTAGTGATATTGGACTTTAATACCTATCCCTTTGTGGGGTGTTGAATTTTGAGATGTGATTGTATAATATAGCCCTCTCTCCCATATCAACTATAGACAATTATAAAAAGGATTGAGAGAGAGAGAGAGAGAGGCACAAGATCTTCAGGTAAAAATTTCCATAACAGAATTGATGCCAGAGGATTATTGAGATTGTCTGTTGACCATAGTGAGGGGGATTGAAGAATGTGAAGTAGACTGCACCAAGGAAAGATTATCTTTTGATAATCTAATAGAAATGTCTGGAATAAGAAGATAGAGATGAGTAATAAATTGGATGAAATGACCATCTGTGAAGGCCAACTCCTCTATCAGAGTGGGTACTACATCATGATTACATGGGCTTACTTATTTGGTTTTTGGTCTTAAATCCCCCCACCCATTGAGAATAGGAAAAAGGAAAAGAGACTCCAATAAGGCAATGTAAAGTAAACTTAAGGGACAGTACAATAACTGAAATTTTTTTTTTTCATCGATAAATGTCCAGTTTCTATTATGGGCAGCGTTAATGTCCAATTATTTATATTTGGATTGGGTCTGGTTATCAATTAAATAATTCATATATAAGTCAAATTCTGTTCATTTAAAGCTTTAAAAAAATAGTACTGATAACAATTATTATAATGATAAGTTGTCTTGATAAGTCATTATTCACTTAGCCTATTCAGTCTTGACTATAACACAGTAAATATAACCAGAGGAAGGTTTATATGACTATTTTAAAATCAAATACAACACTTTTCAGAAACATGATGCAAAAGGGGAGCACCAATCCTAGGATTTGGTCTTATTACCTTGTGTTTATAATCTATAATCCAAATTGTGCCTTTTCAGAACCATGATGCATTAGCTCACCATCTGATATAAATAATTGGAACTCGTTTTGATACATATGTTTCTTTTTAAATAAGACAATTTTATACTCCCCTTACTGCAACAATAAAATAATGGAAGGGTCTGGCTCATCAGTGGTGAACCCTCTCAGAAATTCAAATTAATAAATAGTGCTTAACGTTTATGTAACAGCGTTGTTACCATCTTTATATTCAGTACTTTTGTCTGATGGTGGTAACAACGCTGTTACCAAAAGGTCACTCACTAAATTTGGTCTTATTATACCACCTTTGTGATTTTATAATTAAGATTTTAAAAATTGGGACTTTATGATAACTAAGTTGCTGTTATAACGAGATTACACTGTATTAATAAAAACTTTAATGGACTGGCTTAGGACTGGCTGTTGTTTAAGATCCATTCATAGAGAGAACAGGCCTCTCTTTGACAAGTTTTATCTCTAATACAATCATTTACTGCTGATGTTTTCTATTTATACAATAAGTGCAATATCATATTATCCAGGACACACACTTAATCCCCCTGTTCCTCAACTTTCTTATCTAAAAGAAAATTTATATTTGGTCGATACATCCAAGATAGTGCTATTCTTAATTGTTGCTTTTAAAAAAATTAATTTTATATTTTTGTTTTCTACAATTTTAACAAACATCTAAGTAAACCCTTTTATTTTTAAAATTGAAACCTTATGATATATTTAAAGAAGGCTTGCTTGCTGATGCCTGAAAAAAATCTACAAAAATCAAGTTATTGAAAATTTTGTTCATCTTCAAGAAGCATTCAAATGATAACCTTAAGAAAAAAAAAAAAAAGGCAGAATGGATTAGAAGAACAATTTTAGAAAGTAGGCAATTTTTTTTTAATTCTTTCCTATTTATTTAATGCAGAAATTCCCTACACAATTACCACAAAGAAAAATCTGCCTTTTACAATTTTGCTGAAGGATGGTAAAGCACAATTTGGATTATAGATTATAATAAAAGAAAATAAGACCTAATCCAAATAATTTATTAGTGTGTGATGTTTTGGTGACATGTGACCGGTGATGGTGACAATGTTGTTGCCGAAAGATCACACACTAATAAATTATTTGGATAAGGTCTTATTTTCTTTTATTTGCTGAAGGATATTGATCCAAGGTGACAAAAGTTATCTCTTTTCTCAAAACACACATAGAATGATGCATTTATCTTGGGTGGACCTCTGCACATGTGCTGATTCAGTTTGCTGAATAGACCACAGCACCTTTGACAACATTGGAAAAGAAAACTTGGCTTTACACAGTGATTTTGGGCTAAGGCCTGCCCAACAATTCATATTTCAATTATATAGAGAAATACTTATTTTTCATCAAATCCATTATTTAAATATTTTGCGTGGCTACACACCAAACTTCTTTGGGGAACAACAAAAAAAGAGTATTGCTCCTTGAAGAAGTTTGGTGTGATAAGGCACAATTTGGATTAAAGATTAGAAATATCAAGGTAATAAGACCACAAATCCAAATGAATAAATAGTATGTGACATTTTGGTAACAACACTGTTACTGAAACATTACACACTATTTATTTAGATTTCGTCTTATTACCCTGTATTTGTATTAAAACTATTTTATCCTTCACTAAAGGTTAATCATAAAACCCACAATGGTATCTATTCATATTATTAATTTTTTTTTTTTGCTTATCCCTAGTACACGTGGTACAGGCCATGATAATCATGGTGGGTAGTTAGCGACTGCTTTTTACTGTAAGCGCACCACATGTCTACACATGTGAAAGCAGTTCGACTTTGCACTTACAAATGTGCCAGAGCCCCGTTTGGTTACTTGCACTCGCTGGTGGGGTTGGACTTTTGCAAGAATCGGGGGGCCATTGGAGCATTTTTTTTTTAAACAGAAAAAAGTGTCCAATGCGGGGATCGAACCCGGGTCGTAGTGGTCGTAAACCAAACGGTTTAACCAGCTTTCCACCGACCCCCAAGGTTAATCATAAAACCAAGAAAACAATGGTATCAATTCATATTATTAATTAAAATACATTAAACTGCAGGAGTATTTTATAAAACTATTATTTTAATGAGTTAATATTTTTGTTCTCTACAAAAATGTCCACTAGAAGTGAGAATGTTGTGATAATCATCTTAACTGTGACCATAATCCAACCCCAACTTTAATTTAACTGAAAGCTTTGATCCCTTGGGGTATGTAAAAAAGTTATGCTGTAAATGAAAAAAGGTCCAGGTATCAATTCATATTAATTAATTAATACAGTAGAACCTTCATGAGAGGACACATCTCTATAAAGGACATTTTTCATTTGCAAAATTATCATTTTTGCTATTTAACAACTCTCCAGTAAGAGGACACCTCTCCCTAAAGGACACTTTAGCTCTGCAATTAGGTGTTGTCAGGGAGGTAGTTCTACTGTATATTACAAAACTATTTTTCTAAAAATATTATTTTAATGGGTTAAATGATAAGCTAATCATCTAACCTACTTTAATTCAACTGAAGCTCTGATCTCTTGGGGTAAGGTTGAATTGAAGAAGTTGGACTGTGTATAATATGTGCCCACAGTAGTGAACGCTCTAAGTGGTTTCGGCAAATTACAAATTTTGACAATAAATAGCAATTGAATTTTAAATATAATTTGCTAATAATGCATTTAATTCATGCCACAACTTCAAGATATAATTCTCTGTTAAAACAAATTAATGATTTCTATACAAAATAACAAAGTGAATAATGAAGCTCATCGCTCGCCTTTCTCATTATTATTATATTTTTTTTTTAAGTCTTTTTAAATGAGTTTATCCTTATTTATATAAAAATTATGCTCGTTTTATTGGTTATAAATCAACTTGATTTATAAAGCAACTATAAATCAGCATTTTCTCAGAGAACACCATTTTTTCAAACATACATATTGCTTTATTAATGGGCATGGTGAGAATTGGAAAAAAGAAACAGTGGCGCATCGCAAGCTGCATTTTGTAAGAGAGTTCCTTACACCAACAACAATGGAATCAACAGGAAATGAGTCATGTACAAGAAGAAGAAGGGGCTGTCAAGGTGGGGTGGAAATAAATTGGAATGGCTGGTAATTAGTAGCCAAGCTGTCAGAATTTGGTGATTGGAATGTCAGGCGACGTCCACAAAAGGTTAATGGATTCCTTTCATCGCTGCTACTAATAACATTAGAAAATAACAACTGCAGAGGACCTGAGTGAAGCTGAATCCTTCCTCTAATGATGAAAATGTGAAATATATTTTTAGTGCCACTTTTCTTTTCAAATATATATATAGAATTAAAACATTTATTTCTATAAACACAAGGTAATAAGACCAAATCCAAATAAAAAAATAGTGTGTGACTTTTTTTTTTTTGGATTTGGTCTTATTACCTTGTGTTTATAATCTATAATCCAAATTGTGCCTTATCAACATTTATTTCTATATATTTAAAAAGGAAAGTAATGCTAAAAATATATTTCTAATTTTCAGCAATAGAGGATGCCAAGTTTATGGTGATATTTATGTCTATTCAAAAGAATTGTGAAAATAATCATTCTTAAAAGAGATAAGAATAACAAATGTACACAGACAGCCCAACTCAGTATGACCTCTTTAATTCTACAGCTTTTTTTTTTTGTTTAATCCCAATCAGCCTATTCACCTTAATTTAACCAACTTTAATTCAACCAAAAAAAGTATGATCTCTTTTTTTTTTTTTGCTTATCCCTAGTACACGTGGTACAGGCCATAATAATCATGGTGGGTAGAAGTAGGCGACTGCTTTTGCTGTAAGTGCACCACATATCTACATACAGTAAAACCCCTCTATAGTGAACCCCATTGGGACGGGACTTTTGGTTCACTATAGCCACGGTTTGGGTATTTAATTTTTTTTTTTTTAGGATATAATTAAAGGGCATGCGCAAAAAAAAAAAAAAAAAAGGCTACCTCTTAATATTGGCTGCTTTTTTTCCCCCTAAATTAACCTATTTCTATATATTAAAGCTGTATATTAAAATAAAAACAAAATCATGTGAAAATATTGCCTTTTTGATCAGTTCCTCTGATAATTTAATTAGTATAAATGCAACCTGCCCCCCATATGTCAAAAAAATCCAAGAAAAGTATACCTTATATATAAAAATTAAATAAAAACTATATTAATAATATTTTAAAAGGTATAACAATATATTTTTTATATAAATAAATATTATATTACAATATAGGATACAAAGGCTTACTTGAAGAAGTCTGTTATTTTTTTCTGCTTTAACATATTCCTCAAAAATTTGGTTTCATATCTAGCAAAGAAATCTTCATTTTTTTAAATGAAGCCTAGCTTGTACTAACCACGTATACAAGGCTTCTAAAAGTGGATAATGACACTGACGATAGCGGCAATAGTTGGGATTGATTCCTCTTTGTAGCATTTTTTTATAGTCTTCTTTTTTGCCCCATATCGTAGAAATGCTACTTTTGCTCATTTTCATTTTCTTCCGAAGTTCCGCTTGCGATGTACCACTCTCAATAGCTTTTATGATGGTTAATTTCTTTTCAAGTGATATCTTGGTACGAACGACTTTTTCTTTGGCACTTCCATTATCTTTTAAAACTGGTTTTAATAATTTAATCATGTTTTAAGGAATTTTCCTAATGTAGAGTTAAGAAATTTAGTTTTCAATAAGGCATGAAAAATTTATAAGTGCGCAGTATAAAAATAGAACGTAAATAAAAACACACAATGTCGCTAAATTCTTTGTTTTGAATTGCGATCTGTGAGCTAGAGCTCACACAAAATTTTAATTAGTTTTGAAAATTATAATTTTGGAATTTTAGAATTAAAATTAAAAGTTCGTTATAAGCATGGTATTTTTGATAGAATTTAATATTTTGGGACCAAAATTGGGTTCGTTATAGCGATAGTTCGCTAGTTTGAAAAGTGAAAAGTTTGTTATAACGATGGTAATTTTAATGGAATGGAATTGGGATTTTCGATGGGTTCGTTATAAGGGAAGGTTCGTTATATCCATGGTTCGTCTTAGCGGGGTTTTACTGTATATGAAAATCAGTTTGACTTTGTACTTACAAATATGCCAAAGCTCTGTTTGGTTACATGCACTCGCTGGTGGGGCTGGACTTTTGCAAGAATTGGGAGCCATTGGAACATTTAAAAAAATTTTTTTTTTTATCAGAAAAAAAGTTCTTAATGTGGGAATCGAACCCGGGTCGTAGAGGTTTCGACTTCTAAACCAACGGTTTAAACCATCCTTCCACCGACCCCCTGTATGATCCCTTGGAGTGTTGGAATAAAGTTGGAACACTAGAACCACAGTGAGTGGATACCTCCATTTTTACCAATTAGCTGACCTCCTGTAAGAAGACACACTTTGGCTCTACAACTAGGTGTTGTCCTTTACAGAGAGAGAGGTTTTACTGTATTAAAATAGTTATTGATTGTATTAGGTATAATTGGTAAAATTTCATTCAATTCATTATTGTGAGATATAAACCTGCTATCAAGTTCTTCTACAAGTCCTTTAAAAAGAGCTCCCAGTCAAAAGCTAACACAACCTATTTGTTTATATTACAGAATGAAACAACAAACAAGCGGCACTGAATCTATCTACTGTAACTATGAATATAGAATTAGATTTGACAATGTGTTTCTTTCCACATAACAAATATTATCTCTACAGACCTTACTGCAATGATTGCAAAGTTATTGAATGAGAGGGCTTGGTAAGGTCTGTAGAGAGAAAGAGATAATATTTGTTATATGAAAAGGAACACATTACCAAAAATAATTATTACAAATTTTAGATGGCAATTAATTTTAAATGTAAAAGAAATAGATGCTATATAGAACTGCAAAAATATATATTCAGCTTTCAAGCCTAAATTTCTGCCAACACTCTTCCCAGCAAACTTCAACACTGACACATAACAAAGCAATTCATTCATTTGGTCCAGTTCTTCTATAATCTTATTTGTACCTTATCATTCAATGCTTAAGATTTTTATCCCTCCATTGATACCCATCCCCAGCACAGACATTATCAAAAAGTTCCACAGACTTGACACCCTAATAGAATTGAGTGGAGATAAGAAAGCAAAGAATTTTGATAAATTATTTTATCCTTTTTTAATAGTTTCCCTGGCTGTCTTCACCCTTTAAAATGGGGATAGAGAAACAATAATTGTAAGAGATGCTTCCAACTAAATGTTTTATCTCTCTCCATTTCTTAAAAACCTTCATCTTATTCATTTCTGAAGCCTTATCTCAGAATAATTTATTCTCTTTATTCCAAGAACTTGAGGCTCTTATCTATTTAAAAAAAAAATCAAATAATTTGATAATGAGCTTGATAACAAACACAAGTTTTCTAATCTAATGGAAAATAAAAAAAAAAAGGGAAGGAAAACTTTTAACTTATATAACTTCTGGTTTAAGCAGTCGCCAACTTCTACCCACCATGATTATCATGGCCTGCACCATGTGTATTAGGGATAATAAAAAAATAACTTCTGGTTTCCATCTGTGAGGCCATTCCTAATTGCCTAAGTTGGTGTTATGTAATGGCAGTAAATCAGAGTAAAAATTCTGCAGTTTCCTTGCTATAACAACTTGCTGATATAAGATTTCAGTTTTCTAGAGTTCATTCTTTCTCTTTATTTATATTAAATGGAGACTTCTAAGTTATTTATTGACCCACATCTCTATCAGCACTTTAGTGTTTGTTATTGTTTGATAACACTGGGGCCTAATTTTCCCTGATAACAACACTTTCTGCCATTCACTAAAAACATCCCCAATCTTCTAAAGAATTTACAAGAGGAAACTTAAATTGGAGTTTTATACGGTGGAACCTTCCATCCCCAAAGTCCCCAATTTTAACAGTGGGGTTATAACGATAATCCCAAGTGACATCGTTATTCTAACGAGGTTTGGTTGTCGTCTGATAAATGGCATCTTTCTTGATTGGCTAAATCAATGTAGCAGTTTCTGCCATCCTCTACTTCTTCAGTTTCTCTGCTTCCTTGTCCTGATCTCCAGCAACTTCTTCACTTTTATCTCTTCACTTATAGCTTCTTCACTTAGAGTTCTTCACTTATAGCTTCTTCCCCAGTGACTTCTCTATTTTGAGTTCTTCACTTTATAACTTCCCATCCAGTCCATCAGTCCAATTATTTCTACTTACTCTCTCAAACTTTCTTCTTCAATCTATTTCCTCTCAATATATTCCCCATTCAATTCTTTTATCCTTTTTTTTTCTAAAAAACTTCAGTCTCCATCTTCTTGAGAATTCTCCATTCTTGATCATATCTTCAAGCAATGGTGATGAAAATAACCCACTACCTCTCATCAGTCTAACCCTGATAACTATCTCCTCAAGTTCAGACCAACTGGATGTCTACAAATAGAAAGTATGTTCCAACTTGCTGACTTTGGTATGTGGCTAATGGGAGGTTACATAAAGAGAGAGAGAGAGAATATTTCTTAATTTTCTGGTCTGGTGTAGAAATGTGACACTACCAGAAGCAATAAATAAACACACTTACATATTTGGACACTCTCTACCACTTCCACCTCTTCTTTAATCTGTCCTGTACCATTTACACACAGCCCTCTAAGTCTGCTAAGAATTCCCTTGTGGGATGAACAAATTGAGGGGGGAAATAAAAACATTGAAGGATTAATTTATTATGTAATTTATTATTGTGCCTGCAACGTCCCACAATCAATGTCCCATATACTAGATGACTGCCCGCTGTACAAATTCAATGGAGGAATCTCCAATCTCCATTCTGTCACCCCGGAAGCCCTGAACTGGCTGAAGGCCTTGCCTCTCAGACTTTAATGACCGATATGTCCTCACTTCTTTTTTCTAGATTTGGTTCGTTTTGTCTCCTCTCTAATTGTAAATACGCTGCTGTATCACCTCATAAGCATAAATAAATAATAAGGCACAATTTGGATTATAGATTATAAACACAAGGTGATAAGACCAAATCCAAATAAATAGTGTGTGATGTTTCGGTAACAGCGTTGTTACCTTGTGTATTAACAAATCAGTAATATTTACATCTACTACAGTTGAGAATATTATTAAAACAGCATCATCATATGGAACAAAGAGATTTTATGCTGTTACAACCACAGTTAAAATATTGGAACTTGAAAACTTTGGAAGTTAGAATGATGATGTTGCTGCATGCAGCAATCAGTTGCTGTAGAGGTCCCATGCGGTAAATAAAAACTCATCTGTAGAAAAACTGGGGTGGTAAACATGGACTTGGCTGAGGAAGGAGTTGTGAGGACAAATCGCAGAGAACAAAATCACCACTAGAAAATGGCACACCCAGACAATTCATGAAATATTCAATTGAATGATGACAGAACATATGGGGCTTTAAATATTGAAAAGGGTATTTTCCAATAGAAGCATGAAACTCTGATAATAACTATCTAAAAAACCAAGTAGTTTGGGGCCAGCAACCTTTCTGGAATTCACATACCTGTGCAAACAAGTAGGTCGTCTATTACATCTCTCTAATGTCAATTAATTGTTTTTTTTAATCTAACATCTATTTATATACATAATCCATTATAACTACTATATTATAATGCTCATATAGTATGATACAGTAGCCAACCTCTCTGTAATGGATAGCATCTAGTTTCAGAGCCAAAGTATCCTTTAGAGAGAAGTGTCCTCTTAACATAGAGCTACTAATTAGTAAAAATGGCAATTGTGGCAATGAAAACTGTCTTTTGTAGTGAGGTGTCCTTTCCTAGAGGTTCTACTGTATATATTTTAATAAAATAAATATATATAAAAATAGGTTTATTATGTAAAAAAGCACCCTTCTCTACCGGGATGCAGTAAAGCATAAAACAGCATTCCATAAAAATGGGTTGGTCTTCAGAATCAAAGGAGATCTGTTATTCCATTTTGTGCGAAATCTAACAAAAAAAAAAACTTGATAACCTAATTTGACATCATAAGTACAGTAAAACCCCGCTAATATAAACCTAGGACATATAAAACCTTATAATGAACCTAAGGTAATCCCTAATTCCATTCCATTGAAAATACCATTTCTAAGACAAATTTGGAGATTTTTTAAATAACGAACTACCCCTATAACGACCCTAATTTTAATTCCCAAATAATAAATTATATTTAATACTAAGCTTATAACAAACTTGAAATTGTAATTAATAGATTTTTAAAACAATAAAATTTTGAGCATGTTTCAGCTCACAGATTGCAATTTCAAAACAATAAATTTAGCGGCATTGTTTGTTTTCATTTATGTTCTATTTCTGTCACATTTTATATCAATTTTTACAAATTACACTTTTTTTCAATTAAAAAAATTCTTTTAATAGGCAAATCAACAAAAAAATTCTTTATTTATTTTATCTGACATATCAGACGTGATATCCCAGCTTGGGATACTTGCACCTGTATAATTCATCTAATTTGAAATAGAAAAAATGCAAATGGCTTCCAAAAAAAAAAAAAGCTGAGAAAGCCTTTCTAAAAAAAAACTATTACTAGAAAAAAAAAAGTCATTATCAAAGCTTAAAGTAAAATAACGCAGGAAAAAAATTCAGAACAGCTTAAAATAAGAAAATGTAACTTTTCTATTAATAAAGATAAAAATAGAAGGCTATTAAAAATTGTTACAAAAAGTAATCAACCTTTGCCACGATCGTACGTGTTAGCATCTCTTTTAAATGTTTTTTCTAATCTAAAGCTAGTTTAACCTGGGCTAAAATAATTCAAATAAATGTGCCCATGATGCACAAAAACTATTTTTTATGGCATGAACTAGGGTGATTTTAAAGCCTGCAATGGTTTGCATGACAGGTTGATAACAAAACAAAATCTAGACTTCAAAAGTACATGTGGAAACTGGAAGAAAAATAATTATTAGCTTTATTTGAAAGGGGCAATGCTTGAAAAGTACTTTCAAGAAACAAGATATTGGAGCCATTTTTTCAAGTAAACTTTGTATTATATAATATGATAAAGATGTTTTAAAATATACAGTAAAACCCCACTAATATGAACCCAGGATATAGCAAACCTTCCCTTATAATGAATCTAAGGTAATTCCCAAATGTATATAAAACATGCGGCAAAAATAGAACGTAAATGTGAACAAACAATTCCCCAAAATTTATTGTTTTGAAACAGCGATCTGTGAGCTGAAACATTCTCAAAATTTTGTTGTTTTATAAAAATATTTGTAATTATAATTTTAAGTTCGTTACAAGCCTAGTATTTTGAATAGATTTTATTATTTTGGGACTTAAAATTAGGTTCGTTATAGGGGGTAGTTTGTTATTTTAAAAATCGCAAAGTTCCCCCCGTTATAATTATGGTATTTTCAATGGAATGAAATTGGGAATTACCTTAGGTTCGTTATAAGGGAAGGTTCGCTATATCCAAGGTTCACATTAGCAGGGTTTTACTGTATTTGAAATAATGAATAATTACATATACCCTGACCACTCAAATAAGTATTTTAGATGGTAGAGTGCCATCCATCAAAACAAATATCAAGTAATTGTTTACTCCATAATATACTGGACATTTTCTCGGATAAATCGAGGAAGGCAATAATGTATGTATTTTCGGCCATTGGCCCTTGTCAGAGTGATGTATCTCAACAACCAAAGAAAAAGGCTTGTCCTAGAGATGTCCTGAAAAAAAAAATCAATAAATGGGTAGTTAATGCAAAGATTGTGCGAGTGTCTTAAAATGTGCAAAAAAAAAAAGCAAGAAGAAGAAGAAAAAAAAGGTAATAAAAAAACAAAAGAATGTCAGGTATGATGTGATAAGGAACAATTTGGATTATAGATTAGAAACATAAAAAGTTGCAAGACCAAATCTAAATTAATGAAATATTTGTGAGGTTTTGGAAACAGGTTTCCTTCAGTACTCAGTCTGATGATGGTAACTGCGCTGTTACCAAAGCATCACAAACATTTCATTAACTTTAATTTGGTCTTGTTTCCTTATGTTTCTAAGAAGGTTGGGTAGTAAAAGGAATATTTATGTATATCTTGACAATGAGGATTTTTGATGGCATTTCACAATTGACAAATTCAGTATCAGAGATCACATAATGATAATCTTCTAAATGAAGTCATCAAAAGGAAACAAATTTGGCAGAACTCCGGGGATCAGCTAGAAATGGTCTATTTACACCAAATTGGAAGGATACACCTTGGAAGGGAGACCAAGATTGTAAATGTGACCACTCAAATCTCTCTCTATAAATAGGAATCAAAACATCTTCCAACTCCACCTTTGCCGGTCCCAAGCCCAGATGGAAAAGGAGGAGGGGGAGCAGTAACAAGCTCGTTAAAAAATCTGGGCTCAGCTGGCCCAGCTGATAGTACCCTGTAAGGGCTTCTAATCCAGGGATACAGGATGAGCAGCGTTTGTACTCCATGTAAGGAGCGGCTGCACATGGTGTCTGTTCCTCATGTCAGAGGCGGCCATTTCTTTTGGAGCTAAGTCGGCCTGCCACTGAGTAGTACTCCCAGTCTTAATGACAAAGGCAGATGCATTCTACTTCACCCAGTCATGATCTCAAGCTTTACAAGCTTGATACCCTAATATGATTGAGTGGAGATATGAAAGAAGAAGAAGAAGAAAACATCTTTCAACAGATTATAAGAGAATTGTTTCCATAATCTAACAGAGTGGGCTGGAATATTGGAAATTTCCCCAGGAGATGAAAAGAATTGCACAGAGCGGAGTGAAATGGCTTTCCGTGGAGACAGCTCTGTATTGGACGGGGCTACAGAATGATGATACAATGTGTTTCTACACTACTGTATCTACACTGTAGTATTTCTAGAGAAATCTCTACTTTTAACAGTTTTACCTACTCAATTTAAACATCCTGGGAGGGTATTAAAAACCAGCGATGTGTGGTATTTACAATTAGGAGATTTCATTATAGTCAAGTCTCCTTAATTTGAAAAGTCAACTGTGATTAATTGGGACTGGCAGGGAGAAGTCAGAAAGTAATCAGCAGTTCCAATTAACAAATGTTTACTTCAAAGCACCAAACTCTCACAAACTCTTAGAAGACAAAGTATACTATTAATAATAAACTTCTGTTAATTGGGGGGAGGAAAATTGCTAATTGGATCCTTTTTATGTTGTTTTCCAAGAATACCTCAAATAAATACCTCATTTGAATGTGGATTATATACAATAAGACTTAACTGAGGTGAACCCTAAGGAAACTAAACTTTTGGTTCACTCTAAGTAATGTTTCACTATATGTTATTGCTAATTTATTGGGGATTGTTTTAGGTTCTTTATAAGGAAAGTTTTGCTATATCCCCAGTTAGTTTTAGCAAGGTTTTACTGTATATAAATGTGATAAGGCACAATTTGGATTATAGATTATAAACATAAAGTAATAATACCAAATCCAAATAAATAGTGTGTGATGTTTCAGTAAGAGCATTGTTAGCATTCAGCCACCACATTCAGTACTTTGGAGGAGACAAGGGAATAAAAATGCAATATAACATCGGTATGGTAGATTAAACTGGCAAAACCGCTGGGAGGGGTCACTACTGATGAGTCAAGACCTCCCATTAATTTTTCTTTGCAGTAAGGGCAGTAGAAAATTATTTTATTTTTAAAAGAATCATATGCATCTATAATAGTTTAGAATACTCATATCTGAAATTACCTCCAGCCTTCCTTTGAATCTTATTCTAGGCTCCAAACAATCTACTATTTGGTGGTATACACAATATCAAAGACCAAGATCACAAGGACTAATGTTAGAGATTAGAGCCACTTTCTTGATCATGTAACTAATAGTTGCTGATGGTTCACAGCTATCTATTGGAAAACATATCTACTATCTATAATATGATGCACCAGCGCGCCATCTGTTATCAAAATTCAAAACTATTTTAAACGTGCATGATTCTTTTTGAAATTGAACAATTTCTACTGCCCTTACTGCTATGGAAAAATTAAAAGGGAAGAAGGCCTGTTGTTTCTTTTTATTATCCAAAGTTTGTCCCTATACTCCTTTCTTGAAAATTATATTTGAAAAACCCATCAAGTTTGTATTTTAGGCTGTTAGTCCTGATCAGTGTGGTGCAGGTTGTACGTTGAAGGTCCCCCAAAGGGAGCTTCATCTCATTGTTTCATGAAAAGGGTATTTAACGGCAAAAATGTTTGAGCCTGCCATAATATGCTTTAAAAAATCATCGGCACAAAACCATCATCAGGATTCAGTTGTTTCCCATCAGGAGGTGATCTTCTCCATTATCTCATTTTTTCTTCTCTACCAATGTTAGAATAATTTTTTTTTTAACCTCGCATTATAGCAGTCTCTTTTATAACAGCTATTTAAAAACACAGATTAACAAGAATCAATATCCAAATTAATAAAATTGAGTGAGTGACGTTTCAGTAACAGCATTGTTACCATCAACAGACAAAAGTACTGAATGAGATCAAAAAATATAAATATGTATATCACAGCATGCTGTTATAAATATTTGGTACTGTGCTATCAGTTGCTCAAACAAGAATAGATATAAACCAAATATTGTACCTTATCAAGAAGATATATAACTGATAAGAATAAACAAATTATTTTCTATGAGAACCCTATAATACTATTTTAAAAACATGTGAAAAAGAATAACAGTTACCAACTATGATTAGGAACAATTTGGATTATAAACACAAGGTAATAAGACCAAATCCAAATAAATAAATAATGTATGACGTTTCGGTAACAACGCTGTTACCGAAACATCACACACTATTTATTTATTTGGATTTGGTCTTATTACCTTGAGTTACCAACGATGATAAGACACAATTTATATTATAGATTAAAAGCAAAAGGCAATAAGACCAAATCCAAATAAATAAAATGTTGTTACCCAAATGTCACACACTATTTATTTGGATTTGGTCTTATTACCTTGAGTTACCAACTATTTAAGAACACGCTGGGGTATTTTTTTCCCCTCATTCAGTACCTTTGTCTGATGATGGTAACAACTCTGTTGCCAAAATGTCACAGACAATTTATTAATTTCGATTTGGTCTGGTTACCTCATGCATCTAATCTATAATCCAAATTGTACCTTATTCAACAACAACTTGGTTATAACATCAAGTTATATTCCCAAGTTTGTCCCTATACTCCTTTTTTGAAAATTATATTTGAAAAACCAATCAAGTTCGCCCATAGTGTAGTTTTATCTTGCCTGTTGAAGGGCTTTTGCCCGAAAGCTTGCGTCGTCGAAATAATTAAAGAAACTTGTCTTCTTTCATTTTGTTAATCGCTACATAACATCAAGTATTGAGTCCCAATTGTTTTAACTATAGCACAACAACAGTTTGTATTTTCTCCATTTGACATTGTTAAGCCAGTAGATGAGAATCGTAACTCGAAAGCTCGCTTATTTCACATTAAAAATATATGTATTGTTAATTTTTTATTGATTTTGAATAACTTATCTTTTATCTTGTTTACACACTTGATAACAGTTCTATTTAAGAACATGCTGTGATATTTTTTCTCATATTGGGGCTCAAAAATCATCTACTTTGTGGTTAGCAGCTCTGTAAATAAAGATATTGTCATTTGTTTTCTCATTCAGTCTTTGTACCCTGGCAGAAACATCTTTTTTTTTTTAGGCTTGAAAATCATAAACATTGGTTAGTAGCCCTTAAAACCATTTTCTCTCTTATTTTTCTCATTTATTCTTTTGTCTGATGATGGTAACAATGCTGTTACCGATACATCACACTATTAATTTATTTGGATTAGGTCTTAATTTCTTGTAGCTATAATCCAAATTATACTTTATCAATTTTACCCAATGAAAACAACAACATGGTGCAATAACAACATAAAATAATGGTCCCAAGTGATGATAAGGCACAATTTGGATTAGGGATTATAAACACAAGGTAATAAGACCAAACCAAATAAATAAATAGTGTGTGACATTTCAGTCAAGATGGTAACAACACTGTTATCAAAATGTCACACACTATTTATTTATTTGGATTTGGTCTTATTACCTTGGGTCCCAAGTGATGTTGTTATAGAGAGGTTCCATTACATCAAATGAAACTTGAATAAATTACAGGAAAGTATAAGGAAATTTGATGTCTCTAGAAACAACATTGAATTATAGAGAAACAATTGAAAAATAATTTCAACCTAAAAATTATACTCTGTATATATTAGATGGTGAGAAAAAGATATACTCAAGATACAATTTAATACAATTTAAAGAAGCCTATTTCATTAAGAAGAAATGTGTGGCAAACAATTAACAGAATAGAAGAAACACAAAGTAATAAGACCAAACCCAAATAAATAAATAATGTATGACTTCAGTAACATGAAACCTCACAATGTATTTATTTAGATTTGGTCTTATTACCTTGTGTTTCTAATCTATAATCCAAATTGTACCTTATCAGAATGAAAAAATAAAAAAAGGAAATATTAATGACATTTCCAGATATGCATTAAATTGCATATCTATTTCTTTCTATTCTACTATTTACAAATAATCATTTATTTGTACTTCTAATCAGTAGTCTTATCATTTTTTGTAAGTTTTGTTTACCCAACTGATAACAGTATCAATTATTTAAGAGCATGCTGTGATTACATAAAATCTCCCACGTGGTCTAGTGGCTAGGATACCTGGTTCTCACCCAGGAGGCCTGGGTTTGATTCCCGGTGTGGGAACTTTTTCCACTTTGGTTAGTAGCCCGTAAAACCATATTCTCTCTCTACATAAAGAGAGATTGTCTCATTCAGTAAATCTTGTATTTTAATTCAAAATTTTTTTTTTTTTTTTGCTTATCCCTAGTACACGTGGTACAGGTCATGATAATCATGGTGGGTATGGGTAGGCGACTGCTTTTACTGTAAGTGCACCACATGTTTACACATGTGAAAAGCAGTTCGACTTTGTACTTACAAATATAAAATGAAAGGATTTAAAAGCACGGATGTTTCTTTTATACATAATACAAACTTCTACAAACTTTGGTTACTTGCGCTCGCTGGTGGGGCTGGATTTTTGCAAGAATCGGGGGCCATTTAGGCATTTTTTTTTTATCAGAAAAAAAAGTGCCCAATGCGAAAATTGAACTTGGGTCGTAGTGGTCAAAAAGCAACAGTTTACACCATCCTTCCACCGACCCCCTATCAGTCTATTTACTTTAGCCAACACCAAACTTTAATTCAACCAAAAATTCTGATTCCCCTTGGGTTGTTACATTAAAGAAGTTAGAAGAATAGAGTAAAACCCCTCTATAGTGAACCCCAATGGGACAGAGCTTTTGGTTCACTATAGCCACGGTTTGGCTATTTTTTTTTACTTTTCAAAAATTTTAGACCGTATAATTAAAAAACAGCCATACACACAAGAAGAGGCTGCCTCTTAATAGTGGTCACTTTATTTTAATTCCCTTAATTGACTAATTTCCTTATATTAATACTGAATAATAATAGAAATCATTAGATAATAGGTTCTTCTTATGATTAACATACATGTACCTCTATGTCTAAGTTAAAAATCAAGACAAATCCTAGGCAAAGTTTTATTAAATATATATTCAAAGATATGAAATGATTTTAAAACATCATTATCACATTATATAATACAATTTTTACTTGAAAAAATGGCTCTAATACCTTGTTGTTTCAAAGCATTCTTCCAAGCATTGCACCATTCAAATAAAGTTAGTGTTTTTCTTCCATTTCATGTTTCCCCATATTCTTCTAGGTCTAGATTTCGTTTTTTTTTTTTTTTAACCTGCCATGCAAAACATTGCTGACTTTAAAATCACCATAGTTAATGGCATAAAAATATTTTTTGTTTCATCACGGGACCGTTTATTTGGACTTTTTTTTTTAACCCAAAACGTACGATCGCGATCGCGGCAAAAGTTGAGGTTGATTCCTCTTTGTAACAATTTTTAATAACTTTATATTTTATCTTTTATAATAGAAAAGTTATATTCTCTTATTTTAATATGTTCTTAACATTTTGCCTGTTTTGTTTCACTTTGAAAAGTTCTGAAAATGGACTTTATTTTTTAAAAAGAAATAACGTTTTTGTTTTTAGAATGCCTTTGTTTTCTTTGTTTTGGAAGCCATTTGCATTTTTTATATTTCAAATTTAATGGAGGCAAAGATATTCTATTTAATAAAAAGTATAATGTGTAAAAATTTATACAACATACAGCAAAAATAAAGTGCAAAAATCAAACAAACAATGCCGCTAAATTTATTGTTTTGAAATCACGATCCGCGAGCTGAAACATGATAAAAATTTTGTTTTTAATTTTTTTTTTTTAATTACAATTCTAAGTTCGTTATAAGCATAGTATTTTTAATAGATTTTATCATTTTGGGACCCGAAATAGGTTCGTTATAGGGGTAGTTCGTTATTCTAAAAATCGCAAAGTTCGTTATAACGATGGTATTTTCAATGGAATGGAATTGGGAATCGGCGTGGGTTCGTTATAAGGGAAGGTTCGTTATATCCAGGGTTCGTATTAGCGGGGTTTTACTGTATATAATTTTTCATCAAAATCTTGCAATCCCTAAATTCTGAGAGATCCCCACAACTTGTATGAAGTTATATGAAAGAAAGTACAAGGTGGGATCAGGTAGATAAATTATAAAGAGAAAGGTATCTTCTGATCATGCATCAAATAACAAGTTATTGTAATGGCCTTGTATGAAATTAGTCTGAGATCCCATCAGACCAATATTACGGGACTTGTAAGCTACAACAAATAAGATGGCTGACCATTAAAATCTGATAATGAATTGCAACAGGTTTCAATTCAAAATGTTGACGTAAATCTGTTCATATATCTTCTCTTTCTTATCTCCACTCAACAATCATATAAGGGTATCAATGAGCCTGTAGAGCTTGTTGATGGTGTCTGTGCTGGGGATAAGTAGAGCTCCTCAATGGATGAGTCAATACAGTCAATGATGATAAGGTACAATTTGGATTATAGATTATAAACACAAGGTAATAAGACCAAATCCAAATAAATAAATAGTATGTGATGTTTTGCTAACAGCATTGTTGTCAAAACATCACACTATTTATTTATTTGGATTTGGTCTTATTACCTTGAGTCAATGAGGAAAATTGCACTTAGTACATATTGGAAAAATATCATAAATATTAGGGTATAAACACAAGGTAATAAAACCAAATCCAAATAAATAAATAGTGTGATGTTTGTCAACAACGCTGTTACCAAAACATCATACACTATTTATTTATTTGGATTTGGTCTTATTACCTTGTGTTTATAATCTACAATCCAAATTGTGCCTTATCATAAGGTATAAATATATTTTTTTATCAATGTTTTTATACTCTAACCTAAGCTAACCCCCCCCCCCCCCCCATGTCATGGGGACCACTTGAAAACATGGGGTTAGATTTACCAACCTGCCATGTGTATGATAAACTACAAATGTCTCAAACATAATTGGCTGCCACTGATGGATGACAATATGAAACATCAATAAAAACATTGAAACACACCACATATATTGTATAACTCCATGTTAGGAGCAGCTGCACATGGCGTCTGTTCCTCATGTCAGAGGCGGCCATTTCTTTTGGAGCTAAGTCGGCCTGCCACTGAGTAGTGCTCCCAGTCTTAATGACAAAGGCAGACGCATTCTACTTCACCCAGTGTGGAGATAAGAAAGAAGAAGAAGACATATCGTAAACAATGTGCTGAGGACCTTTGGGAAAGGCCGCTGCTTATCATAAAACAGCTCGAGGAGCATGAACTTATGGAATTCGTATAATCTTTACACAAGAGGATAATAAACAGCAACAACACAATATGCTGAGGGTTATAAAAAGATTAACAATTCCTTTTATTTATATTTAATAAAACTTATAAAGATGAAAAAAATATAGACTTATTTTTTTATAAAAGTTAAATATTAATAAGAATTGATAATATATTCGGCTGTTAATTATTGCTCGGTTTCATATATATTTAAACAATTTATAAACACTATATAATTAAACATGAAGTAGATGGAGATGTAATTTACTAATTTATATTTGAAACCAAATGTGTTTTATTGTGATCAAATATTGTAATAATATAATTTAAAAAGCAATAAATATAATAAAATTGCTTTAAAATATATGACATTTTAGAATATATTCATTTAAATAAGGTATAAATGCAAACTGTCAAATTTCATATCACCTGTGTTTTAAAAAATGAAAATATGTTTGAGAACAATTAAATGTGTTTTATTTTATTTTAAAATGTATAAACATTTATTATTGATACTGTCAATGGAATGTTAATATTATTTTCTTAATTTATGAATTAAAACTATCAGTTGACATTTTATTTTAATGACAGCTAGTAACAACTAATCAATTCAACTGTAGACACCAATTTATCAAATTAAAAGTCCTAATAAAGAGTTATTAAATTAAATTCATGTATTTTAATCGCTTTTCAAATCCAAACGACGAGAAGTCGTCTGTTGACATACATGTCATTTATGGATTTTTCATCATGGTTGCGTCGAAGAGCATCGTTTAATCGATATTTCACTCCAATTGTGTTTTATCTACATGTGTGCCTTCTTAAATTGCATCTAGATATAGTCGTGCCATGATTTCTCTTTAAATGTCAAAAGAAAAATCTGCATAAAGCTACTGCTTTATGAGAGTACACATTAAGCAGAGTTCAATGGAATTATTCACTATATGTTACAAAATGCATTAAATATATATGATAATATGCATAAATACCTGGTATTTATAGAAAAAAAATACAAAAATCCAATCTATTTTTTAAAAAGAGAGCTTGGTGCATCGCAAAGTTTTCTTTATACAATAAACTTTCGAACAAAACATGGTCAAATTTTAATATTATTTTTCGTAGATTAAACCATATAAAACTTTTATTTTATGGATAAATTACCTTTCTTGAAGATAGGTGTTGCAAATTTTCAGAGTATTGAAGATGTCTGTATATTGTTCATATGCCATTCGATGTTTTCGCAATTTAATTCATCATTTTAATCGATTTTTCTGAATATTTTATAAAACTTGGAAATTATTCCTAAAATATGGGTAAAAACTGTAAAATTATCAAAAATTGCTCTTTACGTAATAGTTATGCTCGAATATTTAGTTTTAAATAAGTATTGAAATAAATTTAGACATTTTTATAGTGCAAAATATTTTTTGTCCTTTATTATTTCACCATATTTTATTTATATACATTTTATTGGATAATAGTTGTGGTTTCAAGATTAATTATATCTATTCTTGGTATTTATTTTGTATCCAACAAACAAATTATGCCTTTATTGTTACTAACAAAATTTAGAGCTATCGTTTTGAAATTGAAAAGGAGAGAGAAAATGTGTTCCAGTAATGTGAAATAGATGTAAGCTAATACTCCATCTCTTAAATAAAAATAGGGTTCTGGTAGGGTTCTGAATTTTCCAAAGCGGTGTTGTTTCCTTGCCACAGATCCAAATTTGCTAGTTTGCAGAGACTGTGGAAGTTTGTGGAAGTGCTGACTTTGTGGAAATTGCTGTGGAATAAGCTAAGATCAAAGTAAATAACGCATCAGGCTATGTTAATATACTAAATCAAACAATTAGGATTTTATCAGAACAATGCTTCCTATTTTTGATATCAATAACATATTTTAGAAACTGATTCAATTCCCGTTTAGTGGTCCCAGACAGTGATCCACCCAATTTTCATAAGGGATGACCCAAATAATTCCTCTAATTATAGAAAAATTGCGTTAATAAGTAATATCTCGAAATTCTTCAGGGCTATACAAAATGAGATTAAATAAATTGCTCCAAAACAGTGACTATTGCTGAAAATCAGACTGGGCTCAGAAAGGAATACTTTTTCTTTGAACATATTTCCACTCTTAATTCTTTTATATTCAAAATTGGCAATAAATTGAAAAAAAAAGAGGAAAGAAATTAGATGGAGAGAATGGCCTGATTCAATGTATCAAGATACAAATAGGAGAGTGTTCCACTATTCCACACCATACCTATTTATCCTTTTTCTAAAAATGAATTGGTCTCGATTTTGATGATTCTGACTCACCAGAAATTTATTTTCAAACGTTTGAGCTGTACATATCCTTTACTCTGTAGATGGCATTGTTACTTCTGGAAGAATCAAAGACAAATATGCAGAAAAAAATTGAATTGCTCCAGAACCAAACACACATGAACCCAAACAAATATAAACTAATGGTATTCCAAAATGGAGGTCATCGAGCTCGATCTGGCAAATGGTTTTTAGTAGACACCCTCTGACAGTCTCAACCAAGTATACATATTTGGGCCAGCCTCTCTCACACTCACCTCATTTGACTCAGATAGTCATTCTGCTTAATTAAAAAAGGTTGCTATAAATCAGGCTTGGCAATTAATGACTTGTTAGAAAATGAACAATTAAATACGCCCTTGAAAATGATGCACTTGATAGTTAGTATTGTTTACATCGCTCTATGAAGAACCAATCTGGGCCTAAAACCAACTGAAGTCAGCGATCACAAACTTCTTTGAACTCTTTAACCTACTGAAGTTGACACCAGATTTGTTATTGAGAACAAAATGTGGTCAATTAACTTTTTTTTTTAAATATTGGCTCCTAATTTTTAAAATAAAAAATTCTAGATGCCTATATTTGTTTGTCTCACCTTTGAATATCCTTATTAAGAACAAAGCATGATTGGGCTTTATTACTGAGATTTCATATTGTAGAAAGTTTTTATTTCAAAAGAATTAGGAGGGTTATATTCTTCTCTTACACAAATTCCTAACATAAAATAGGTAATAATAATAATCTATTCCGAAAGAGATCAAGTAAAATTAATGAAATATTTTCAGTATTCATATAATATAGCATTTATGACTGAAGACTTCTTGTGCTCTCTAATATTCCATTTAAAATGAAAAAATTCTTTCACACAACAAAATATGTTATTATTATTTTTTTTTTCATCAAAATCTGTTCAGAAAGAAAGACTTGCTTAAAATGTAAGCAGATTCAGAGATAAAATTGAAGATGGATTATCCTATAGCATTCTTCATTGTTCACAACTTCAAGGGGAAAGACAAATTTTTGTAGTAGCCAATCTATCAAATGTTTATATATTTTTTCACATAACTATCAATGTACTCATGTGAGCGGTCAGGAAATATCAATTTTGTTTTTAATAGCTATCAATATTCAATGCTTTATAAGCTTGTTTATGTTTCATTGGCTGATGAATGATTCCTACAAGTACTATCAGCAATTCATCAGAAAAATTATAATCTTTAGCTAATGAAAATGAAGATAACTAGAAGACACACAATAGCTCCAACAAGACTGTATATAGCTGTTTACCCATTTATTTAGGCTTTCTTTTTTTTTTCTCCTTTTTTAGACTCTGGAAATATTATAAGCAAGGCGTAACATCTTAAAAGGCTTTTCTTGTTGTTAATATATGTTGATTATATTTTCAAGAATTTTCTTCGCCTAAAAACAGTACTGAACATTTAAATATTAATGGCTTCTACCTTTATAAGCATTTTTCCATATATATTTATAATCCTATAAGGAAATTCCCCTGATTTACAAAGCCTTGTACAAAGCCTGATAAATAAAAAATCTTATTGCAATTAGACATATCAAGATTGTGATTTAGAAATTCCTTAAAATTATTTTGCGCAATATATTGAATCCTTTTTGATCCTAGGTGCACTGAATGCCCTCATCTACTCCAATATGCACATTAGTCATTGAGGTTCATATTGAAAAAATATTTTCAGTCTGAATATTTAATTACAATTTTTCTTATCAATGGGTCCAAAACTCTTTTTTTGCCACATTTCTTACTTTCCATTATAACAATTCTCTACGTTAAGCCATTTGACATTTATGGCTTGAATATCAACTCATAATGATACATTTCACTGTTTATATCGATAAATTATTGAAAAGAAATAGTGAAAAAAATATCTTCCCCTCAGAGAGCAAGGGTTACAAAATAAATAAAAAAGAATACTTAAAATGCAGAATATATACAAGTATACTCTTGTATTATATATATATAAATAAGTTATAAATATAAATTATAGTTTTAATCTAAAAAAGCTAGAGATCACTTGAATATTGAACGCCCATTTTAACCTCCAAAAATGGCTGCTAAGCCTACTATTGCCTTCTCAGAAGTATTTAGAGTTCAATAGGAGGACGATACTGCCCAAAACCTTTCTATACCCATATACACTTATACCTGTCTCAAAACTCGCAATTGAATAATACTCTAAATAAAATAATTAAAAAAAAATGAATATGTTTGTTGTTTTCATGTCCAATGAAGAGCCTCAGATGTCTCCTTACATGTGGGTGTGTAAAACTGCTGTTCTTGGGTCCATGTGATAATTTAATTAATTAATTAATTATATACACCTATCCCCCGATTTACACGGTAGATACGTTCCTGAGAAAAACGTGTAAATCGGGGGATAGGTGTACACAGAAATAAAAATAAAAGGCATTGACAGGTTAAAATATGTAGTCAGCACATAAGCTCGGGATTCCTCGTGAGATGTGTACACAGCGCATGTGTTCAATCACAGTAGCATTTAGTATAGTGCGATAAAAAAAACTTATTTGGAAAACCGTGTAAAAGCGAAAACGTGTAAAACAAGTACCGTGTAAATCGGGGGATAGGTGTAATATGTTTTAGTTTATAATAAATTTATTTATGTATAGAAATAAACAGTATTATTAGGGCCTGGCTCATCAATGGTGAACCCTTCCAGAAGTTTTGCTAGTCTAAACGACCAGATCGCTCTAACTTAGATTAAAGTTGACATGTTCTCAACATCATATTTTTTTTCTCAACAACAACAAAAAATAGTATATGTATATGTAATAAATGTAAATATTTTTTTAAAAAGGCATGTTCTGACCCCTCACATGAGCATTTTGTTTTTCTTTCACACATATAATGTATAATAAAGAAATTTATAATTATAATTTGTTGAGGGGTTTTTTACCCTAATTTACATACTCTCTTTCAAAAGGTGAACCCCACCAGTGAGTCGTGATGTCGTTGCTGAGCCACTGCCCTAAATAAATTGCTTTGTTTCTCATCACATCTTTGCTATTTTTTTATTTACGATTATATTATATTTTATACAATTGTAAAATATTTTTTCATATCTTTTATATTTGAGAAATGTAAGATTTCAAGCGAAAACTCCTTCTTCTACAGTCTACTCATATTTTTGTTTTTATTTTAACCCTACAGGTTGATAAAAGGCAAGACCGAAATCTCCCAATAAAATACATGTATAAAAAATTGCGGTATTTATGTATTAAAAATAAAAAGGCATTTCCTGACCGTTCACATGAGTATTTTAGATGGCTGAGCGCCATCTAGTGAAACAAAAATCAACTAAAATTAGGTTTAAACTAGTTCTATAATATTTGGCCAAACCATTTTTTTATATCAGGGAAATCCAACCACGGACGCGTTTCGGGCTGTTGGCTCACGTTAGTGCTGCGTAGGTTATACCTCAACGACCAAAAATTTGAACCAAGAGGCTTTTTGAGAAATCAAAAAATGGGTATTTAAGGCCAAATTTGCGTAATTACGCTGAACATGTGAAAAATAAGAAATACGAAAAAAAATATTAAAAAGGTCAGGTGTTGATATTGAAAATTAAAAAGCATATACTGACCATATTTCCTTTCTTAGGAAACCTCTTGGAAAAAATTGTCGTTGAGTACAGCCTGCACCACGCTGACGAGGGGTGACAGCCCGAAATGCGTACGTTGGCTTTTCTTGATTAATCAAAAATGGGTTGGCAAAATACTATGAAGCAATTCTAAATAGACGTTGAGTTCATTTTTGTTCCACTAGATGGCATGCAGCATGCAGGAACATTATACTTGGTATATATAGACCCATATGTGTGCAAGCTGTATGTGGAACCATTGGAAAATGGACATATGTAAACATGGTGGTGTTGGTGATTATCTCCACAGACCATAGAGTCTCCAGTCTAACTTTGATGACATGATCCTCTGTGGTAGTTAACTCTGACACTATATGTGGTCTGGGGAGGTTTCTATGGGTAAATGTTAATTGCATATCCAACCTTCGCTATGTAAATTAGATTAATTTTGTTCCCTTTTGAAGATGTTCTCACTCTAAAATAAATATAACTAAAGAGGCATCTCTCCCTTTAACTATAGCTAAGAAACTTCACTAGTGATGATAAAGAATAAACCACAACACCAGTTTTGGCAAATTCAGACAAAAAGTCAACAACCTGTATACAATGGTTCCGAGCTATAGAGCATCTTCAGTACAGGGGCGTCTTCGTTTTCATAACATCCTACGAAAAAGGTGTTTAAGCTGGTGAAGTGGCAGGGGCCGATTTTCAGGCGAGAATAAAACTTTATGTTGATTCGACCGATTTCATAACTCCCCTCGTAGGATGTTATGAAATTGAAGACGCCCCTGTACTGATGAGGGTCAGAGCTCAAAACCATGGTATACAGGTTGTTGGCTTTTTGTCTTAATTTGCCAAAACTGGGGTTGTGGCTCATTATCATCAGAAGTAAAGTTTCTTACTAGGTTGATAAACACAATACATTGTTCTAATGAATAATTAAAGGGAGAAATGCCTCTTTCGGTACATGGATATCATCCTCCCGTAATTTTATATTGTATATATATACCAAAAGAGGCACCTCTCCCTTTAAAAATGCATTAAGATGATGTATTTCGGATTAACATCCCAGTAAAGATCCTTTTTTGGTACAACCTCAATACCATCTTCCTGCAACTCTATAGTATATATACATATTGTCACGGAATAATCTGTAGTGGTCTACTCGGTTTATCATCATGAGTCACGTGACGTCAGCATTTTATTTGTAAATATTTTGTTTAGACGTGTCTCTCAGTTTAAGATTGAAAATAATTGTAAATACTTTCCTTATTAAAATAACTTTGTTTTTTTTATTACTTGTTCTGGTCTCACTTATAATCTTGATATGGAACAATGGAACATTGACATGAAGCCACAGGACTATGCTACAATATATATTTAGAAAAATGTGGCACTATCCTCATTTTTCCGTTCATCATAACTCTTCACAATTCATCCTTTCATGCTTCATACTTGGGGTTAGGGATAGTCGTTGTTTCTCCTTGGAATAAATTTCGATTTTTCGTTCAAAAGAAATACATGTGGGATAATTTTCAAATGTCGTTCTGCAATCATAAGCCGCATTGTATTGTATTAAAAATCTTTAATATTGTTTTAGTACAATATATATTATTCCCCCTAGTACACATGGTACAGGCAATCATGGTGGGTAGTATGAGTATTATAATTAGCGACTCCTTTGTGTAACTATTTAAAATTAATCATTATAATATTATGAATAAGGCATCTCCTTATCGTGCAACTGAAAGTTGCTGATGGCTTGTGCCATCTATCGGAATAAATATCAAATATTCTCGTTGATTTTTAATTATTCCAGAATAGTTGATATTTATTCCGATAGATGGCGCAAGCCATCAGAAACTTTTAGTTACACGATAAGGAGATGTCTTTTTTATAATTTATGCACCTTATCCCAGTACAATATCACATTTGTACTATTTTTTCTCTTTAAAATATTGTTTCAGTATAATATTTTATATAAAAAATGTAGAGTAAGACACATAAGGGCTTAGAGAGGGAGAGTTGAATATTCATTTATTTATATGCATATATTCCATAAATCTTGTATATATATTTAATTGAATCTTAAATACAAGATTGGGTCATTAAGTAATGTACAATCATCAATAATATTTTTATTTGACAAACCATAAACTTTGTATATATGTAACTATTAGCTATATATCATTCAATATATCTCCTCTGTACACATTTGGTCCAGCGTTCTTTCCAACTCGCAAAATCACTTTGGTAAAATGCTACATTTTGCTTTCTGAACCACCCTCTAACCTCATGGAGTAACATTTCATCGTTTTCAAATGTTCTACCGCGTAGAGAATTCTTTAATTTACCAAACAGGTAGAAGTTGGAAGGAGCCAGGTCAGGGCTGTAAGCTGGGTGAGGCATCAAAGTCCACCCATATCTGGAAACTTGAGCCAATGTATGTTGCGCGGTGTGAGGTCTTGCATTGTCCTGATGAAATTTGATTTGATAGTCTTTTAGGCCCGGCCTTTTTGTTGAAATGGCTCTTTTTAGCTTTTCTAATGATTTATGATCTCTTTCCTTGTTGATGGAAGTATTTTTTCAAGCATGTCCATGAATATGAGCCCATCTTGGTTCCAAAAGACCGTGATAATGATTTTGTCTTTGGAAATGGAAAGCCTTGGTTTTTTCTTGACTGGAGACATTTTATGGGTCCATTGCATTGATTGACGCTTTGAAGAAGGGTCATATTGATAAACCCAAGTCTCTTCACACGTTATGACTCCTTTAAAGGCCTCAGAAGCTGGTCCTGGGTAAGATTCGATATGAGGTCTAAACAAATTTATTTCTGAAATTGCATCATTTCTCGTGTTAGAAGCTTTGGCACCCATTTGAGCACAATTTTCGATAGCAAAGATCTAAAAGTAGTTTAAGAACACGTTGAGAAATACGTTGTAAATAGTTTCACAAACCAATATGCAAAGTGAAGAAAGAGTAAAAATGAATCGATTCCAAAACAAATTTGTTCAATATTAGCAGCTTGAAGTTCGCCGTGCTAATGAATTGTCAAGGTTCCCCGCGCGTTTATAACAATATTAAATTCTAAAATTAAATACCTAATAAATTACTAAATCACTTACTACAGAAAGGTTTTGAAAATATTTCTATAATAATATATATAATAAAACCATACAAATTTAATATATATATGTTATATAAAAATAAAGATGAATGAGATTTCTGTTGTATTTTTTAGAATGGTTGAGATTATGCTATGGTAATGCAGTCGTGGTTAAAAATCTTGAAATAAAAATAATAATGGTTTTGAGAGAGATAAAAGGTTGCTTTAATTGAGCTAAGGAATGTATAAAAGACATAATTTGGTAAAAGTATTGCCTCGCTTAAGGCGTAAGAATAAAAAAATGAAAAACTTATTTACATAATGTACAAATGTTTTGAGCCGACCAACGGGGAACAACAACAATGAGTATTTATAGGGAAAGCGTGACCTCTGGCCGTCGATTTAACAGAGTATTTGAATCGAAGAAATATAAGTTTAAATAAAATAATACTTTAATATAATTCTAAATAAAATATTTTAATATAACATTTTAAATAATAACCTTCATATAACATATATATGTGTGTGTGTGATTTTTTACGTGTATAAGTATTTTAATGAACGGGTAAATTAGGTAGCTAAGTTAAAAGTGAAAATATAAATATGGAAAAAGGAAAGAAACCTATAGAGCATTATACTAACAAATCAATTTATAATTATTATTTTTTAAATGTTATAAAACGTATCGACTTATGATAATTCTATAGATGATTATCACTCCTATCATCACTACTATTAAAATACTCTTTGGAATATTTCATACCTGCACAGCCAATTTAAGCATAAAACTTTTGTATTCAGCCATAACACACACGAGTAAAATAAATACGCCACTAATTCAAATTGAACATAATGCGTTAGCACACCCCATCTATATAAACATATCTACATATCTATACCTACATATTTACATATCTATATCTACATATATACGTCTTTATCTACATAATTACATATCTACATCTATACCTACATATTTACAACACAACATATATCTACATATCTACGTATTTATCTACATAATTACATATCTACATCTATTTTTATTTTCCAGATAAAAAAAAAAACCCACTTCCCCCCTACTGTCCTTATACTACGAGAGAAAAATAATAATCCAAATTTTAAGTAACATTTTTTTAGTCTTGAAGAAAAGATATAGAATGTATGTCTTTAACATGATTCACATACACAAAGAATTTTCATCAATTAGTCGGAGTCAAAGCAAGCAAAGAATTTTCATTTCTTTCAAGTGAATTAAAAACATCTTTAGAGTGTTGTCGAAACGTTGATTAAATGAATACAATTATTTAGTTGATATAAAATGACTTCTTTGCTCCAAATCGATTAAAGAGAAGATGAAATCAGAACAAAGAAAGAGAGAGAGTTCAAATTAAACAACTAAAAACAACAAGAAAAACAAAAATATTTTTTATCACACCTCGAATTAAATCCCAGACATCAATTTGAGGCAGCCGAAATCTAATAAGCGTATCTAAAAAGAACAGAAGAGAAATTAAGACTGAATTGTTTCATTAACTCATTCCATCTTCTGATAGGGCTAAAATCTAAAATATCAACAGAAATAAAAACATAAGAATCTTTATTTAAGAACACACACACGTTTAATAATCTATCAAATATATATATTTTATATCATGCATAGAGATATCTATTGTATTATAAAATTTATTAAAAAATAATTTGAAAAAAAAAACTTTTTTTACATTCAAAAGAAGAATAATGCAACTATAATCTTAAAGCAAAAGGTACAAACAAGAAATCATAAACTTTTTTAATCTACATGCAAAGCTAAAATAATTATAAAGGAAAGAAACATAAAGTTGCAAATCGTTATCAAATATGTATATAGGAAAATAATTTTAAAAAAATCAAGAAATTATACCATATATATATTATATAATCTAAAAATTCGAATATTTCTATATTTTAAAAAATATATATTTCATTTTATTCATTGATAATTTTACTTTTGTTATCATCGTTTTTAGGAAGACTTTCAGTTTTGTTGTAAATATGCGTAGTTAACATATCTATTCTTTTAAATCACTAATATAGGATTAACTTTATAAATTCTATATAATGTGAAACTAACTAATGTGTAATATTTTCTCAAGTAATTGAAAATAAAAGCTACTTGACGGTAAATAATTATCTTTTTTTATCACGACTGCACCTCAACCCTTTATCTTATCGATCCTTTGTCTTATCAACCCTTTATCTAACAACAACAACAAATTATTCATAACATACAATCATATATATACAAAACAAACAAAAGAATAATTCAGAATAACAATCTTAAAAATGACACACACACTCGCAAAAAGTTCTCTTTATTATATATCTTTTTAGAGTGTGTTTTCAAAGATATAAAGATTAATTGCATGAAAATCATTAATATTAACTAATTTTCTTGCAAGACTATTACTTGAAGTACATTCAACAAACTAAGAGTACATGCAACAACAACTCTAAAGTGCCACTATCAAGTTATAGAAAACTAAAAGAGAGAGGCGGAGAGAGAAATTTACCCGTTTAATTACATACCAGGTAATTATAAGATAGCTCTGTGTGTAATTTACATCTTACCGCATTATATGCATAGCTCTTCCGATGTTTCTCTCGGTGATTACCCATAGCGAGGATCCCATCCTGGACTGTGCGGATTCGTGGTTCTGTCAGGAGTCCGTCCGTGCATCGATCGATGGCGTTGCAACTTGTCGCCCTCTTCGTTCTCCAATCTTTCCTACTGGACTGGACTTCTCTATTGGTCAACCAATCACTATACATAGCGCCATCTCTATGTTGAAATTTGTATTATCCATCGCTATTTTTCCTTTATATCTCGTTATAGGATAAACATTTTACCATTATAGAGTGAGTGAACGGGTGATGCAAAAATATTTTTGAATGAACTTGGTTAATAAATGGTGAACCGTCTAAGCGATTTTGAAAATTTGATATAAGCTATATTTACAATATGATGCACTAGCGCGCCATCTGTTATCAAAATTCAAAACTATTTTAAAGGCGTAAGATTCTTTTTGATATTAAACAATTTCTACTGCCCTTACTGAAATGGAAAAATTTTTCTATTGCAGTAAGGGCAGTAGAAATTGTTTAATATCAAAAAGAATCTTACGCCTTTAAAATAGTTTTGAATTTTGATAAGCTATATTGGTTTGTATTTTTTGTGTAGAAAATTAGTTGTAAAGAGGAAAGCGCCGACTATAGCCAAACAATTACTGTATTATAAAGGCAATAACACGCCATCTACATATAAGAAATGAAAGCACGAATGTTTCTTTTAAACATAATATTCAAAAATTTTGTTTTTCAAACTGAAATAATGTAATATATTTTTCTCTCAATATATAATAAGTATTTAAAATATGTAAATAATAATGTGTATATAAAAATTGTATTTATTATTAAAATTTTTAACGTGATAATCCTGTTGAAGGACTGACAAGTCCGAAAGCTTGAAAATAAAAAAGTTGCAAAAGAAACTTAACCGTGGAAGATTTATTTTATAAAAATAACATTGTTGATCATAGAATAATTTTATTGTTTGAAGTATATATGGCACAGGGGTGAATCTATTTATAGGAGGTCCTCTTTTTGGTGTCCATGGCATCTAACTCTCTCGGGGTTCTTTCGTCTAAAAGTTGATTTGTCTTGAGGGTGACTTTTTCTGTGACTTCTTTAACTGATTCTTGTAGGGCGGAAGTTTATTGAATGTTTTAAACTGATGGATAGTTTCGCTGTGTACATTTCTAATACTATTGAAGTTGTGTAGCTGGAACAAGATGTTGCATAGATTGAATAAAATGGAGAGTAGGGAAGGAAGGAGGAAATATGTAAATATTATTTTAAAAAGAGATAAATGAGAAACCAGAAAGAAATGATTTTAAATAAAGCGCTAAGTAAAAAAAAACTAACAAACTATATAAATGGAAAGTCTTTGATTTCGCCTATGGTCTATATATATATTTTTTAAGAGACAGGGGTAATTTTTTTCACACTTGGCTCTCTCGTGTGTCTTCAATAAAGGCCACTGTATTATATTTCAGAGTTATTGTCTGAATCCTGATATATATGCTAAAAGGTTATAAGTTTTGTAAGTTATACCTTTTAGCACATATATATCAAGATTCAGACAATAACTCTGAAATATAAAACAGTGACCTTTATTGAAGACACACGAGATAACCAAGTATGAACAAAATTACCCCTGTCTCTTAAACAAATATAGACGATCGGTGACATCAGTAACATCAAAGACTTTCCACTTATATAGTTTGCGTTTGAAAGTTTATTCTTAGTAATGGCATTTGAAATCTTTTTTTAATTGTTGAAATTTCACAAATAATATGTCCTATCTCTATGGAGATGAAATGGTGAAACCTCTTATAGGGTTCACACCTAGATGAGCCATGCCCTCCCTCTTTCAAAATTTTTTTTATCATTGCAGGATAAGGACTGTCAAATGATTTTAAATACATATATTTTAAAAGCGGCGCTGAGTTTGTGTATACAAAAATGTAATGCCTCGATAAAGGCTGGCGTTCAGCCAGCCGAAATATTGGCAAAATAAATATTTTATTAAATCCAATATATGCCTTTTATTATCTAATATATTTTAAAAGAGAAATATCGTTAAAATATGTTTATAATTTCCACTTATGGCGATCTCTACAATAATTACAGTAAGCTGGTAGAGTTTAAATTGAGAAATTGCTGGAAAGAGGCTCATCATCAATGGATGATCCAAGCATTCTCAAATCTTTTTTATTTTTTTTTTATTTTCAATTTACTAATTTAGAAATTCGTCCCATAAAAGATTAAAAGAAATAACTATGAAGAAATATCAGGCATACTTTAGCCACGTTTTAAAAGTTAAAGAGAAAACGAAAATATAGCGTGGTGAGTTTCTTTTTATTAAAATTACAAGCTTTCAAGCAAAATGCTTTTCATTAGGTAATCCAAAAAAATAAAAAAATAAAAAATATGTGGAGAGGTAAATACATCCACCTAAGTAAGATTTGAAAATTAAAATTAAAGCGGAATTGCCACGAACAAGCACGCATCAACACACCCAGAGAGCGAGCGAGAAATTCAGTTTAAAATAAGTTTAAAACAAATAAAATATATACATAATTCGGGAAAACACTTGAGGTTAAACTTCCCTATGCGGGGTCCATGTTATTACAAAAAGCTATGTACTGCGGGGGTAGTTCTATTTTTCTATTGAGGCTTGGAATTTTATTGGAAACCAAAGCCTCCAGGACCAGTCGTTGGTATTTTCCGCTTATGTTACTATAAATACATTGGGTGTCTGTGAAATCAAATGAATGCTGTGTTTCTGCCATGTGCTGATAAATCTGGGAACGGTTTCACCAACATAATGTAGTTCGCAATTTGAACATTTAATTTTGTACACTGCGTTAGAGGCGGATAGTGGGTCCTGCTTTTTAGAACTTTTTGTGATGGGATGCCGGAGTTTGAGTTCGACGGAAGGTGAATTACTAAAATGCGTGTGAACACCGTATTTTCTCAAGAAACGGGCAATATCGACGTTGGTTTCGGAATACCGTTTCTTGAGAAAATACGGTGTTCACACGCATTTTAGTAATTCACCTTCCGTCGAACTTAAACTTCGGCATCCCATCACAAAAAGTTCTAAAAAGCAGGACCCACTATCCGCCTCTAACGCAGTGTACAAAATTAAATGTTCAAATTGCGAACTACATTATGTTGGTGAAACCGGCAGAACCATAGAAATCAGGACTAAAGAACACAATAGAAACATCATGAACAAAGACAGCCGTTCCCAGATTTATCAGCACATGGCAGAAACACAGCATTCATTTGATTTCACAGACACCCAATGTATTTATAGTAACATAAGCGGAAAATATCAACGACTGGTCCTGGAGGCTTTGGTTTCCAATAAAATTCCAAGCCTCAATAGAAAAATAGAACTACCCCCGCAGTACATAGCTTTTTGTAATAACATGGACCCCGCATAGGGAAGTTTAACCTCAAGTGTTTTCCCGAATTATGTATATATTTTATTTGTTTTAAACTTATTTTAAACTGAATTTCTCGCTCGCTCTCTGGGTGTGTTGATGCGTGCTTGTTCGAGGCAATTCCGCTTTAATTTTAATTTTCAAATCTTACTTAGGTGGATGTATTTACCTCTCCACATATTTTTTATTTTTTTATTTTTTTGGATTACCTGATGAAAAGCATTTTGCTTGAAAGCTTGTAATTTTAATAAAAAGAAACTCACCACGCTATATGAAGAAATATATAATCTGTCCCCAACATTACCTGAATTTCAACAGGAGCTAGTTTAAGAGAGAGTTATAGCTTTCGGAAAAACGACGTCTATATCTTCCAATGGCTCCCCGATTCTTGCAAAAGTCCAACCCCACCAGCGAGTGCAAGTAACCAAACGGAGCTCTGGCACATTTGTAAGTGCAAAGTCGAACTGCTTTTCACATGTGTAGACATGTGGTGCACTTACAGTTAAAGCAGTCGCCTTCTTCTACCCACCATGATTATCATGGCCTGTACCACGTGTACTAGGAATAAGCAAAAAAAAGTCTATAAACCCGATTTAACGATTTCTAATTGATTGCTATCTTCGATTCAACGATAGCTTTCATCAGTAAAGACAGAAAAAAACTAAACCCCTGCATTAAGAAATTATTATCTTTCATCACAATCTCTCCCCAAGTGTGTGTGCTGAACATGTTAAAGTGATGCTTTAATAAATGGAACACTTTATTGTGTGGATGGGAAGAGGTGGTTGCTGGGGGTAAATGTTTTTACACTCATTATCTACATTCTCTTAAGATAATCCCTTATTCAAATAGGGGGCTTTATACCCTTTTAGAACTGTTTAGATTCAGCTTAGCTATTATATATTAGTGAGTGTACACTTTATTCCACCTTTATCCATGTATTATCTTTGGTTGTCATTGCGGAAATTTCACCCCAAGCTCTGTAAATCGATTTCTAAACATTTCCTGCTTAATACAATTTATGAATGCACTTTACTTTTTGTTGGAAGGTTTAATTCTCCTTTAGAAATACTTTCATTACATTAAACAAGACTTCGTTCATGTGAAAGCAGAGGCATAGAATTTATTTAAAAACCCATCTGTACATAGTCTTGTTTTCAAAATTCGAAGCTATTTTAAACGCGTAAGATTCTTTTTGAAATTAAACAACTTCTACTGCCCTTGGCAATGGAAAAAATCATAGTCTTGTTTATAGTGTTTACCTCTTACTAAATTTATTTAAACTAAGTGTATGTGCTTTAACATCCCCCTTATTGATCGTCTCAGCAAACTAGCGTCCTCAGGTCGGTGACAAAGCCACAATACCAGCTTTGGCAAACTTGAAAAGCATCCACACATAAATAGCTTTTAAAGTCTATTTTGACAAAAGAGGCGATCTTTATTTTTATAGAGCAATTTCCTCCCGGCAAGATTTCAATAAGAGAGTTTAGTTTATCGATAAAATATGACTTGGAGATCAATTAAATGACGGCACCACAAGGATATCTACATGCCCAATACTGAAACGTCGTGGAAAATAAGTTCCTTTAACCTAGGGTTAATTTAGATATAAATATCTATTTTTTTTTAGGTTTCCAAAAAAAGTGTTTTAAAGAAGATTATCTGACAATAATTTTTATTAGGTAATGAGAAATGGACTTTATAAAAATTATGTTTTGGTGATGAACTAATTGCATATTGTCCTAAGGCCTATCTAAAGGTAGAGGAGCCATTATTGATGCGTGAATTCTCCCGCAACTTTATACTTATATATATAATTTGAATATAGTAAATAAACAAGAGGTTTACTGGGTTAATTATTATTATTAATGAAAATTTTCAATATGTATAGAAAAATAATATATATAGAAAAATATAAGCAATAAATAAAAATAAACAGAAATACACAAAAGTTTTACAGTTTGAAACATATTTACATACCTAGCCAATATGTAAATGACAAAAAAAAGACAAATTAAGTTTTTCCCCCGCGTCCAACAAGTTAAATCAATCCTAAAGTTTTATAGAAAGTAAGTTTTGAGGTGGAGAGAGTAATGAGGCAAATTTCCGGCCAAAAGAACCGCTGCAACAGGTCGATCGAAGGCGGGAAGCCTGATAGGAAACCTTAGCAGACGCTCCTCCACTGTCCTCTATCGTCTGATGGTCTCAGGTGAGTTTAGTCTGCGTAATATTCACTTGGTATTTGGCGTATTTCTACTTATGGGATTTGATGGGATGATAATCTTCTTATTAACGGAAAAATCGCCTCTCTCTTTTTTAAAAGGCACCAAAACAATGTAAGTCAAAATGCAGAATGTACAGGCTCATATCAAAATATATGTCCCAACAACTGCTTTGGAAATTTCAGAAAATAAGCCAAGATGTATACCATGGTTATAAGGCTATGGCCTCCCATAACAATGTATTATTTACAGAAAATCGGCTCTACCACTTCACGAACTGAAACATCTCTTTGGTAGATTTGGTCGCTTCCAAGATTCCTCTCGTAGGAATTTATGAAATCAAAGCTGCCTCCGTATAGCTTGGTTTATGGCTATGATCATTGTCAAATTACAATGTAATTTTCTTAAAAAAAAATAGACACTTCGGCCAGTAAAAGTTTTACTTTATCAACGTTCCAACAAAAATATTTTGTCTTCGTCAGGAAAAATAAAAATAAATCATTTGGCAAGGCGTTAAAAATTGTTCTGAGGTTGCAAGTGCGTTCTCACACGTTTTTTCAAATTCAGTACAATGTATTTTGGCCCTAATATCTTCATGACAACTTTTGGTAAAACACCTCTTTGGTAAATTCGAATAATTAATAACTCCCTTCTTAGGATGTTATCGAAGTCTCCCATATACTGACGAGAGCCAAAGCCCGAAAATTTTGTTATTGTTTATAATTATATCTCCTTTTCACGCAATGTTTATTTAAAAATTAAAAAATATATTTATATCACGGACTTGGCTATAATTGGCTATAAACACAAAACTGTAAATACATATTTTTAAATGTTACAAAAGTGAAATTGTGCACTAGGATTAGGTTGATAAATGATGGAAAAAAAGCTTTTCCTATTCTTGTAACAAAGGTTTCTGATGTCTTACGCCATCTATCGGAATAAATATCAACTAATCGCTGTATTTAAAAAAAAAAAAGTATTCCAGATAAAAATATATATTGGTCAAATAGTAAGTAATTATTTTAACTTTCTACCCGATATCTGTTTTATAACTTGCTATCGAAAAAAAATTGATAAAATGGTAATGTTGTTTATTTTTTATATAATTGAATTGATATAGTGGTAGAGAGAGAAACCAACATAGTATTATGATTGTGAAACGTTGGGGGGCTATTGGTTTAGGCTTAACGAGTGTTCGCTACTAGGTATGCAAATTAATGACCAAACGATACTTTTGTGTTTTCAGACGACACGATGGGGTTGGGACAAGATGGAACTACAGCTAAAACTGGGTAAATGTGTTATACTACACTACTCTGTATCTAGGATCACAGCCATCCATAATAAATAAATACATATATACAGGGATTTTTAGAAAAGTTTTTAAAACCTCTACATTCCCCTGAAAAAGGGGGTAGTGAGTTGCCGATACGTCGAGAAATAAATAACTAAACGATTGATGTATCTTTATTATTTCTTAAACAAATTCCTAACCAAAGAATGATTTTTTACAAATATATAATTCCAAAAAAAGGTATAAGTGCTTTTCCTGCACATTTTATTATCAATTTTGCATATATGAAAGAAAAAGAAATTCTTCCGTTTAATTTCAACAAGAAAAATCTGTTTATAAATCAAAGACCTAAACTTATAGTGTCAAGAATTGTATGAAGATTTAAACACATATATGGACGTAAGTAGCAGTGGAAAAAGCCCGTTATCTTTCTACTGATGAAGAACTGTTTTTTTCGGAATAAGTTCACAACTTCATCTAAGTGTATTCTTTATAGCCCAAAATTTGAAATTAAAGAGATCTTAATTCCAAACTCAAGGTTTTAAGATATTTATCTATTTGTGTCAAAACCCTACTTATTTTCATAACTCTTTGTTTTAGCGTTCTATTTAAAATGGAAAAATAACAAAATATTTCTTTTCTCTTCGCGCGCTTTTTAGGCAGTTATTTTATTTTAAAATAAGAGTCGAACACTGTGGTCCTCTTCTTTATTATTTCCTCAAAGATCGACATTTTTCGAGTCTATGGATTGCATTCGATTGCATAACCTGAAAAAGGATTTATTGGTGAAGGAGCCGATGAAGACATTGATGTAGTTAGGACCTGCAAGTTGACTGTTATACTTGGCACATGGAACATCTTGTAACCATTCTGGAATCTCATTGTTCAGGAATTGCTAAACAATCTAGAAATCAGGGACTATATTGTTGAAGGAGCCGATGAAGACATTGATGTAGTTAGGATCTGCAGGTTGACTGTTATACTTGGCACATAGGAACATCTTGTAACCGTTCTGGAATGTCATTGTTCAGGAATTGCTAACCAATCTAGAAATCATGGACTATATTGTTGAATGAACCGATGAAGTCATTGGTGTAGTTAGGACCTGCAGGTTGACTGTTATGCTTGGAACATAGGAATATCTTGTAACCGTTCTGGAATTTCATTGTTCAGGTATTGTTAACCAATCTAGAAATCAGGGACTACATTGTTGAATGAGCCGATGAAGTCATTGATGGAGTTAGGGCCTGCAGGTTGACTGTTATAATTGGCACATAGGAACATCTTGTAACCGTTCTGAAATGTCATTGTTCAGGTATTGATACACAGTGACCTTTATTGAAGACACACAGATGACCAAGTGGGAACAAAATTTCCTCTGTATCCCAAGACGACCTGCAAAAAGATTTTCCACTTCTTTAAGTTTTGTCCATGGCTATATAACTGATATACCCTGAAGAATTGTTCATATTATCTATTCTATATTAGACTCACTAGGAGCAACAAAGGTTGTCAGTATGAGATGTGAGTCAACAGGTGATGTCGCAGGGCGGAGAAACGACGGCGGCTAAGGACAGCCTTCACCCCAGACCAGCTCCACCAACTCGAAACTGCCTTCCAGAGATCCCAATACCCCGATGCCATCTGCAGAGAGGAACTGGCTGTCCAGACAGGGCTTCCTGAAGCTAGAGTGCAGGTGGGGATACCGTTTAACTTGCTGTTTTCAATATATTATAATCCACCCTCCACTTTGCATCATAGCATTCCATCCTTTACAGTACACAGTTCATAACAAACGACGCAAATTTTAGAGGATTATTGACAACAATTATAGGGGTTAAGGACTCGAGTTGTTACTGTGTCAAGGAAACTCAGGACTCGAGACACCTATTCTCTCTGTTGGAATGTCCACTTTTCTACAGCTTTGACAATTGACAATTACTGATGTTGAAGATCTGTATGAATTTGTAAATAGAAGAGAGAATTGTGAGAGATTTAATAACTTTAAAAAATATATTTATGACTATCTGTACGAATTGAAAGGATCAGGTTCCTAATCTATCTCTTTGTTTCTTTTCTCCTTTCTTGTATAGTTTTTTCTTCTTTCTTATCTCTACACAATCATATCAGGGTATCAAGCCTGTAGAGATTGATACTTTTGAGGGTGCCTGCTGGGGATGAGTAGAGTTCATCAATGGATGAGCCAATACAGTCAATAATGTGGTTTGGGGTAGCAAGTTGAGAATTTCATTTAGTACATAGTGGGAAAACCTTGCAACCATTCTGGAAAGTCATTGTCCGTAGATGACCGAACTTGAGTCTGGAAATCAAAGACTGTTGTTCCCTTGGGAGGACCCTCCTTGTTTGTCCCTCCTGCTCTGTACCAGTCATGTGCAACAGTAGATTTCCATTCCTGCAGGCACTGGGTCTTGATGGTTCAAAGGAGGTCTCTTTCGTCTTGTTGGATGGTAGAATTTAGCTCATTTACAGTAATCCAAAATGAGCTGGAAGCCATTGCATTGTGACAGAGATGTTGGCTGAGAGTCGGTTTACAGATTTAGCGATGCTCTTGAGAAGAGGTTCTTGGCTGGAGAAGAAGGTTTGAAGGGTATAAATGGCTGCTCTTGAGTCAGAGTAGTTTGTTGTTGTGCTTGGCGAGTTGATGTTGATGTTTTTTTTAGAGCAGTATGTATTGCAGAGAGTTCTGATTTATAAACTGAAAGGTGTCTAGGGTGGGAGAGGGAGATTTTTTCCAATATATTATCTTTGTAGATAGCAATTCCACTGCCAGCTAGTTCAGTTTCAAGTTGGCTACCGTCAGTGTAAATTGTGATGTCGAAGAAGGAGCTATTTTCCTCAATGATTTGAAAACCAAGAGCTTTAAGTAATTCTGGCTGAGTTTCATGTTTGTGAAGATTGGCTGGGAGATGAAAGATATAGGTGTGTCTGTGTGGGGGGTAAAAAGTTTTGTGTTTGGGATTAATTGGGATTTCTAGAAGATTAGAGTTGTCAGTCATGTTGAGAGAAGTGGGGCGTTTGAATCTTTGATTTGGGTCCCAATTTCGAATAAAATGTCGAAAAATCTTTTTGAATATGAATTTTGAGAAGCGTATTTCTCTACTGAGGTGCAGGGGAAGAAGGTTGGATTCGAGTTCAGCAATGTGATTTGGACAGGATCCTCGAAGCCCGCTGATGATTTTAGTTGCGCTTGCTTGGATTCTGTCTATTTTGGATAGACTGCTTTTACTTGAACTGATCCAGGCTGGGGCAGAATATTCTAAAATAGGTCTTATGAGTGCAAGGTATGTTGTGCGTAAGATATTGGCATTTGCACCCAGGTTTAAGCCCGATTTTTTTTCGAATTCTGAGTCTGTTTTTAGCTTTGTGTATCATGTTGTCAATATGTTTTTTAAAGGTGAGAGCAGGGTCAAGTGTGAGATCAAGATATCTTGGGGAATTTGAATATTGGATTTTTGAGTTGTTCTTGTATAGTGATGTATATAATTGTTTCTGTTTAACAACTGAAAAAATTAACGCAAATTATCCCTGGCGGGGATATCGCGTTTTGTGTGTTGAAATAAATAAATCATAGCATTTGGGGAAAAATATATCTAGTGAAATGCCTCTTGTCCAATCATTCTATTTTCAAGCTTTCGACCTTTGAAGCCCTTCTACTGGGGTAGTTATTGTTGTTGTTGTTGTCGTGTACAATGAAGAGCCTCAGATGTCTCTATGCATCTCTATCACAGCAGTCGCAATGTCCTCTATCTTGGGTGTGTAAAACTGCTTTTCTAGGCCCATGTCAATTTTCTGCAAGGCTGCGGCCATTGATGAACATAGGATATATGGGGTCCAAGCCCCGAAAGATTGAGTTAATAAAATATTCCTACAAAATACTTATCTCTGGATGATTTTCCCACTAAATAACTTGTACCCCCATCTTAGGGAGAGTTTCCTCGCGGATACCTTACCTAAACACAAGATTATTCTTGTCAAGTTCCTCAACACAGTCATGCTGGGGACACGGATTCCATAACTCGCAAGTCTAAACTCAAGACGATTCTAAGCTCCTAATAGAATCCAGACGTACCTTCGGACAAGACCTCGTCTGGTGTATATATTTTCTCTACTATTTAAACTCTGTAAACTCTCTCTTGACCATTGACTAGATGTCAATAAACCATTTTTAATTGTCAATTGTCACTAAATAACTTGCTGTATTTCTGAACCGACGTATTTTAAGTCCCTGTTAAGAATTGGAGAAGAGAAATCCGTTTTTTTCCGTGTCAAAGGAGTATACAGACTCTAAATTCCAGTTTGTGTGGCAGGTGTGGTTCCAAAACCGGAGAGCCAAGTGGCGCAAACAAGGGAAAACATCCCAAGAATCACTTTTCACTCAAGACGATTTTCAAGACCTTCAATTCAAGGATCCTTTCTTAGGACAACCAGAGGACCTTCCCTCCAAAGGTTAGAAACCTCTTGACTTCACACAAATAATCGCCATCAACTTTATCTAACTCAAGAGCATATCACAAAAAGTAGTTTGCATATTCTAAGTATATACTCTATTCAATATTTACATTCTCAATTTCTTTAGTTGAAGCTAGCATTTCCTGCTTGGAATGATATTTATAATAAGTATTTTGTAAGAATTTTCATACCAAGGAGACAAATTGCAGTAAAGTTAAAAAAAATTACAGTACACACTATCGTAACAAGAATGTGTTGAAAAATTTTAACGCATTAAAAAAAATAGTTTTGCGCGTACGCATTATTCGATTTTGTAAAGGTAAAAACTTATTTTACCAAACTGATATTTATTTTATCACACTGATATATTTTTTACAAAAATATCAAAAGAAGATGAAAAACAAATTTATTGCGAAAGGTTTTTTTTTATCTTCTTTTGATCTTTTTGTAAAGGTGTATCGCAATTCTCTTATATTTGACATCGGTATATTAAATCCTGTTGGAAATGGTAGAAAAATATTTCAAATTCCTGACTGGACACAAGCTTTGAAGATTGCTTTCATAAATTCACTTTGAATATTTACTGATATTTTTGAGGCTGAATACTTTGCTGATATTTAGCTTCAAAGTATCATTGAATATTTGAAGTATATTTATGAAAGCAATCTTCAAAACAAGCCCGATAGGCTCGTGTCCAGTCGCGCGTAAGGGATTTTTACAAATATTTATTTTGAAATGTTTATACTTGGAAGAAACGCCTGTGAAAGACTTATTTAACTCGAAAGCTTGCCAATGCTAATAAATTAGAGAAGAAACTTTTTTTGGAAAACTTGATTAATAATTTTTAACTGATATATTAATAATCCTATATATAAAATATGTTTTCATTTTAAAATATACAAATAGTATTCAATATCCATTTTTTTACTTTAATCTAATTGTTGACTTTGCTTAGACTTTTTAAAGATACTGATTGCAAGAAGCTTGATCAAAAATTATCTTTATTGATAGAAGAAACCATGTTAAATTCATATATAAGTTAATATTTCCCAAATTATGCAACCTATATGTAAATCTAAATATGTTAATTTTTCAATCAGGCCAATATGCAAAATAATAGCTACATATATAAAATGTAATCTCAGATTAGATGGTTAGTCGTTTATTAATTCCTGTAGAAGGGCGTATGAGCCCGAAAGCTTGTTTTATACTTATGAAATAAAAGATACGCAGCCCTAGATGCTTTGTTTTAACTTATTTATTATCTTTATTGATTTACAAGAAAGAGAACAAAATAAAAAAAATATTATAACAAAGTAAACAAAGAGAAACTTATCCCTATTTACTTGTGATCTTATATACATACTCTGTGGGAACAATTAATTAATTAAATCTAAAATATATATACAACACACATATACTGTTGATTCTGTATCTTCATTTAGGTTCTTCTTTGTAATGCTTAATTATCTTTTGGCATCTATACCTAAAATGGTGAACAAAATAAGTGGACTCCTCGCCAAACGTTTTCTATGATTATTCTTGTTTAAAATTTAAAGCCTTTTAGTATTAGAGAATTTTGGATGATATATATGGGAGTTTATTTTTCTCTAGAAACGAAATTTCTTGGTTGAAAAACACGCATTTATAGAATTTTTAACAAATTAAGAACTGTCCTACATTTTAAAATTTTGAAGCGTGTATAAAGTAAAATATTTAAATATAAATATATAGATGGAAAATTTGCCGGGAGAAAATTGATCATAAGACACAAGGGTCGCCTCTCCCGTCAAAATAGACGTCTAAAAACAGACGCCATCTATTGACCGTCGCCGCAACTAGCGGCCTCGGGTCGGTGACAAAGCCACAACACCAGCTTTGGCAAACTGAAAAGCGTCCACCTAGAGACCATGGTTTCGGGCTAATGGCCCTCGTCAGTCTAGGGCGGACTTTATTCTATGAGATCCACACGAGATCTAATGGAATCTTGACAATCTGCCAAAGAGGTGTTGTTTAGCTGGCAAAGTGGCTGGGCCATATCTATGGCTAAAATATAGATGGAAAATTTGCCAGGAGAAAATTGATCATAAGAGACAAGGGTCGCATCTCCCGTCAAAATACACGTCTAAAAACAGTCGTAGACTGACGAGGGCCATTAGCCCGAAACCATGGTCTATAGGTGGACGCTTTTCAGTTTGCCAAAGCTGGTGTTGTGGCTTTGTCACCGACCCGAGGCCGCTAGTTGCGGCGACGGTCAATAGATGGCGTCTGTTTTTAGACGTCTATTTTGACGGGAGAGGCGACCCTTGTCTCTTATATAAATATATATTTTAAATTTTTCAGTATTTTATATTAGATGTGTATAATTTGATACATCAAATAATTTTACAATTTAAACCTTTGAAAATAGAGCAATCCATTAATATAATAGATCTTTAATTAAAAAGGTATATATTGAATCAAAATATAATTTACAAGCATTTACCAATAACTTGTATTTACCAATATTTCATTTAGATAAACGCCAACCTTTTTGAAAAGGTATTACAACATATTTATTTCAACAACAAACTCAGCGCCCGGATTGGCTGAATTTGTTGTTGACATTAATATGTTGTAATACATTGAAAAGGTTGGCGTTTAGCCACAACTGAAATATTGGTAAATAAATTATATTTTAATCCAATATATGCCTTTTTAATTGAATTTAAACTTTATTCTGTTTGACCTTTAGTATTTGACCTCTATGAATGACCTTACTTCGAGTAATCATTTCTAATTTTCGTATACCGTTCTATAACCGATGTTATTTGAATTTAAAATGTTTCTTAAATAACTTTGAAAAATGAATATAAGAATTTCAAACTCTACTCTAAATGCCAATTTAAACTCTGTAGAGGACATAATAAATATTAAAATATAAAGCTGTGAGAAAAGGTTTTGAGCAATATTTCAGCTTAAATTTTAGCTTTTTAAAATAAAACAGAAAATTGTTTAAAATGATGGAATTTATTTTTAAGATTATATTTTAATGATATCTTTTATAAAATGATATATTGATTTTTAGCTCAAAAATATATATTTATAAAATACTTTTTAATTTTTGAAGGTGACTCAAAACCTTTCCCCAAACTTAATATATATTATAATTTCTTTTTGAAAATAGAGCAATCCATAAATAAATCTTTAAAAAAAGGCATATATTGGATAAAAATTTCATTTATTTTACCAATATTTCAGTTGGCTGAACGCCAACTTTTTCAAGGTATTATAACATCTTAATGTGTATCAACAACAAAATAAGCACCTCATAACGTCAATAGAATTACACTTGTATTTCAAAACTTAATTATATTGACGTTATGTGGCGCTGAGTTTGTTGTTGACACACTTTAAAATGTTATAATACCTTGAAAAGGTTGTCGTTCAGCCAACTGAAATATTGGCAAAATTAATTATATTTTGATCCAATATATAGGTTTTTAACTTTTAATTAGACAATTTTAATATATATTTAGACCTTTTTCATTTTAATTTAGACACTTTCATTTTTATTTTGACATTTCAATTTTGATTTAGACATTTTCAATTTTAATTTAGACATTTTTCATTTTGAAAAATGTCTAAATTAAAATTGAAAATGTCTAAATCAAAATTGAAATGTCAAAATAAAAATGAAAGTGTCTAAATTAAAATGAAAAAGGTCTAAATATATATTAAAATTGTCTAATTAAAAGTTTAAAAACCTATATTAAAGATTTAAACAATCATGATTTTACATATTTTTGTCTCTTGTTTTTGTTATTTAACTTATATACTGTATATTTAAAAATTATATTCCAAATAAATTTTGAACTTACCTTAGCCATCGTCCTGTTGAATCTTTTCTAATTAAAAATCGAATCATCTTCTGCCTTTATTGTTTTAATTTTGAAAATCTGTTTATATATAAATTTGAGAAAAATAAATAGAAATATTAATGTATATATATTTACTGTGTTTTGTATTATTATTTCTTTTTAATCCTTTTAAATCCAAATCTATCAAAAATAATTTGCATTGAATTTATTTTTTGAGTCTTTATATAGTTTATTAAAATATAATTATTTTATATAAAAATATATTTAATTTTATATATATTAAATAGTTTTATTATTTTTATACTTTTAAAAAAATATTATTTAAGTAAAAAAAATATTTGAATTTGATATTTGCAGTAAAATGGCGTCAAAATAAAGCAGAAGTTACTGCAGCAACCTAACCTGACAAATATTTCTGAGCAACTATCAAAATATTCTTGCTCCCAAAATCTTTTTCGTTAATCCTCTGTCCCAAACAACATGCGCCGTTCTTCGGTGGATTTTCTAATTAACTACAAATAGCAAACATCGATTTTTACCTGGGACTTTACATTTAATACTCTCGTTTGGAATTTCTCAATCTTTAATCTCCTTTTCTCCGTACCGGAGCTCAATTTTCTGCAGTAAATTAATTCCTAGAAAGGCTTCTCTTAATTATCGTTTGACATTTTGTCTTAATGGTTGTGATTTTACGTGATTTTCACTTTTAGCTTTAATGAGCAAGCAACCAATTAGGCTGTTTTCTATGTGAAATATTTTTGATTTATTATTTAAATTGTAAACAGATTTTTTTAAATATTTGTTTTTATAAAAGGAAATATTTTTAATTAATCACTTCCTGATTTTTAATTTAGGAAAAATATTAATTTTTGTTTAATATATTCAATAAATTCTCTCTCTTGATTATACGTATACCTAAAATTTTAATTATTTTTAATCAAAAAGCTCTTTTTTACTTTTGGAAACTAGTCATAATCAAAAATTAGAAATTTAAATATGGCCTTTTTTCCCTATTTATTCGATAGGGGGTTTCCTACAAATATAAATAATGTTTTCAGAAAAATTAAAACGAAGTTTCCAATGAAATAAATAATGTTTTGAAATAAGTAAAATAATATAAATAAGCTTATTAAGAATATAAATAAAAGTAACCTGCCACAAAAATATAATGACTCATTTGTTATAAAAATCACACTTATTCATTGTATTATAAATGTATTTTATTATATTATATATAAAATATGAAAAAAGTCTTATAAAACAAGCAAATTTAGATTATATCGGTTCGGTTCAAAATCACCTTATTAGGTATCGCTCAACAATAGCAACCTAGTTTATGATAATTGAAACATGTAGAAAATACTATACTATACCTACTACATATAGGTTTCTCTCTGTATTCTTAGTTCTCTTCTCTTCAATTACTCTGTAAACTGGCGAATCCTATATAGGACGAGAGGTCCTCAATAAAGGCTTTTTGTTGTTGTTGTTGTTGATAATTGAAACAGTGTATAATATGTGAAGGTTATTCACATATTAAACAAAATTTTAACGCGGGATTCAATCCCGGTTCATGGCTGTCGGGAATCGAGGGTGTTACCCACTCGTCCACCGACTTATGTGTTTTTTAGATTAAATGTAATACAATATCTCTAGAGGTTTTCAAGCACATGACCATATTAAGTGGTATTTTTTAACATTGATATCTTATTTAAGATACATAAAGCAAATACTTTTTTTGTTTTAAATGGGAAGATGTGTTTGTTAGTTGTTGTTTAAGTGATTCACAAAGTAGCCAGTTTTAGTTCTTTGAAATATGAGGTGAGATATTAAGCCCAAATCTTACATCAAATTACCACTTACTTTGAATTTTGTTAAGTAAATTAGTTGATCTTTCTTTTCTTTATTATCTACACTCAATCATATTAGGGTATCAAACTTGTAGAGCTTGTTGATGGTGTCTGCTGGGGATGAGTAGAGCTTATCAACGGATGAGTCAATACAGTCAATGATGTCGTTTGGGGTTGCAGGTTGACACTTAGTACATAGTTGAAAAACCTTGCAACCATTCTGGAAAGGATCTTTCCATTCATTATATTCTTTTTTAGCTCTATATTCTCCACATATATGAATACATTTTAACACAAATATTAGAATAAAATTTATATCATACATAGGTTTTGCACTTTTAAGATAACGCTTCACACTTTAATAACATTTTACACTTTGATAGCCACATTTCAATCGCTATTTTTCGATTTATTTATAATTCGAACAATTATAATATAACTATTTGATAATCTTAATAGAAATACTTCAATTTAATTAATATTTGTCTATTTTAAAAACATTTTAATATCCTTAATTAAAAAGGCATATATTGGATCAAAATATCATTTATTTTACCAATATTTCAGTTGGCTGAACGCCAACCTTTATCAAGGTGTTATAACATATTTAATGTGTGTTTTTTTATTTTAATATGCGTTTTAATCAAGTAATAGAACTAAAAAGAATTTGGTATTTTTCTCAAATAAAGTTAATCACTGTTTATTATAACGTTGATTTCCCCCCTATATTCTCACAACAAGCTGTTTCCCAGCTTAAACTTTAGCTATTTTTCATAACTATTGTTTTGAATAGCCTTTTTTAAATGCTGAATGAATATCGAAGCACTCGAGAGATAAGCTAACCAAAGTAATGTTCACTTTGAAAAAACTATAAAAAATATATTTAAAAAAAAATAGTTATGGAAGTTGCTAAAGGATATAAGCTGGTTAGCATCTTGTAATGATCTAGCATCTTGTACAGAAAAAAACTAACGCCATATTGAACAGTGATTAACTTTATTTGAGAGAAATGTCAAATACTCTCTTCATTCCTACCATTATTATTACCTTATAACTCCCTTTGAGTGTAATGATTGACGAGATGTCAATAAAGTTGTTTAATTGTCAAAAATTGTCACTCTTTCTATTGCTTGATTAAAACGAATATAAAAATGTCTAAAATAGACTAATTTTAATCAAAATAAAATATTTCTATTAAAAATAAAACATATCTATAATATAATTCTTAAAATTTTAAATTTAAATATTTAAAAAATGATTAAAATGAAAAATAATTATTAAAGTGTAAAATGTCATTTTCAAAGTGACAAACCTATATATTTTATAACAAAATAATTACTTCTAAATAATTTTTTCTGAAAACGTACATATTTGTATCTGTTTATAAACACTATTTATATTATGTGAACTTTATTTATATTGAATAATTCAATAAATTAATCCCTTATATATTTAAACATAATTATCAGACATTAATTATATCAACAATACATGAAATTAAATTTTCAAAGGCACAAACAAAGTAAAAAGATGTGTTTATTATTTTATAAGTCAATTTTAATATAGTTATCTTATAAAAGGGCCTTCTAGCCTGAAAGCTAGAGATATTAAATATACTCTTAAATCATTCCTGGAGATGTTTTAATTTTATTCATAATTTTTCTAATTGTTGAAATCATTATTTTGATTATTAAAATATTATTTTATGTGTGTTTTAATAGAAATCTTTTTCAATTTCTGAAAAACATTATATAGATAAATATAAATAAAAAGGCATATATTGGATCAAAATATCATTTATTTTATCAATATTTCAGTTGGCTGAACGCCAACCTTTATCAAGGTATTATAATTATCTTCCACCCATCAAGGTAATTATAATAACTTGATAAAGGTTGGCGTTCAGCCAACTGAAATATTGCTAAAATAAATGATATTTTGATCCAATATATGCCTTTTTATTTAAAGATTTTTTTATGGATTGCTCTATTTTCAATATATATATTGTAATAATGGGAAATACAGGTAGAGATTTTGATATAAAGAACTCAATCTCAACACATTTAAAATGAAACAAAATCTCACAAATCCATCTATTGATCGATTCTGACAGCTAGGACTTGCTGCCACATCACCAGCTTTGGCACAGTCAGAACGTCCACATGTTGTCAGGGTATGATCCTCCTCAGTCCAGGGTCAACTTTAATTCCATGATGATCACTGCATGCTCATTTTTTTTATATTCAATGGATTCCACTATGCAAGGTTTTAATCATTTTTTATTTAAATGATGTATAACATTTTCAGCTCCAACATCCACCGAGTCTCTTTTTTTTTTGGGAGGAAGTTTAAACCTTCAAATTTTAGATTCAAAATTAAAGATTTTGATTTTTTTTTTCGTTAGGTCTTTTTGATCCTCAAGATGTTCAAAATTTCAAAGAATAATTTCTATGCATCCCTCAATTTGCTTCTAGGCAGATTGAATTATAAGAAATTTGATCAATTTTGATGATATTCTTTCACAAACTTTCTGCTGCATGTCCTATTGTAAAAAAAGAGTAGAAATCGAATATTATATAATAACAGCATATCGGTAAAAAATCAATACGTAGGCATACAATCCGATTCTAAAATTTTACGGATTTAAATAAAGAGAAAATGCTCAAAATAAGAGAGAGAGAGAGAGAGAGAGAGAATATGTAAATATGTTAATATAATAAATATTTTTAGAATTTTATAGAAAATTTTTGAATTTAACAGAAAAAAAAACTTGAATTAATTGGAGAAAAATATTAGAAATAATATAGAAAATATATTAGAAATTATAGGCAAAATATTAAATTTACTCGTAATAGAGAAAACGCTAGAAATAATATTAGAAAATATTATAAATTATGAATATAAAATACTAAAAATAATAGAGAGAGAAAATACTGGAAAAGTACATAAACGAACTTATTGTATCGGATTCTCCACCTGACCAGCTTAAGCATCTTTTTTTTTTGGCAAATTCGACCGATTCCATAACCCATCTCGTAGGATGTTATAAAATTGAAGCCGTCCCTGTACTGATGAGGGTCATAGACCAAATCCATACTATACAGTTTGGCTTGTCTGAATTTGCCAAAACTGGTGTTGTGGCTCTTTTTTATCCCCACTAGTAAAGTTTTTTACTGGGGTTATAAGTATAATGCATTGTTTTAATGCATTTTTAAAGAGAGTTGTGTATCCTTTGATACATATTAGAAATTATGTTGTTAAAACATAATTACTAATGATGCTTAAAAACCTGAAATATTTTGAAAATATATTCTAAAATATATATTTTTATAACGACAAATTCAGCCTAAAATCCTACTTCATCAACCTACTTTATTTGCACATCGTCAAAACCTATAATCCAATTTGAAATATAAACCTAGAGAAAGATAGTTCGAAAAAATTTATATCCTATATGATGATAAAAACGATTTTTTTAAAATGTTGAATTAAAATTTGCATATTTTTCACAGCTATATTTGCTCTTTTCATTTACATACAGTATAGACTTGTATATTTTGGTGTGCAACTCTGTGAAAAATGTTCCAAGGTTAGTCTCTAGACGTATAAGAAGAAGCAGATATTGAGTGAAGAGATAACATACCTGTCATCATGGAATGGTTCCAGACGAGGCGGAGGCTGACTTCTTGCCCGTCTCCTTCTGCGCTTTGACTTCGGGAGGCGTTCAGCCGATCCCGACCGAAAGCTGGAAAATGGAGTTATGAATTAACCCGTAGAATTACATTCAATAGTTGTAGAAACAACACAACAAATATATAAAATCTTATACCTACTCATTGTATATATATTTGTTACTACACACACCTATATATTAAAAACAAATTAGGCATATCCTGACAACTAACATGAGTGTTTTTTAGATGGCGCAAGAAGTCTCTGAGACCAAAAGAATTTTGGTCGTAGAGGTACAGCCTGCACCATGCTGACGAGGGCCTGAAACGTGTTCGTGTTTGGCTTTTTTTGATTTATCAAGAAAATAGGTTGACCAAATATCAGGGAACAAGTTAAATCAACGTTTAGTTTATTTCTGTTCCACTAGATGGCGCTCTGCCATCATTTTTTGTCTATTTTATAGTAAAATTAACCAATATATCCTTTTTTTACAAGTTATCAAGAAAAATTCAAATACGTACGCTTTTTGGTATTTCACTTCATAGAAAAGATTATATAAAAAATTTTATGAAATATTTGTTTTTAATACTTTCTTTAAACTTTCTCTTTTTCTTCAGGGCAGAATGTGACATCATACCAGACGACCCTCAGTGAGATTCCTCTGATTAAAATAATATTTAATTTACTTTTTATCCCCTGTTAACTATATATAATATTATATGGATACATTGTAATAAATCAATTTCAATCTCAATCTCTCCCTAACTTATTCAGGACTAACCCCACTTTGCGATATATTTATACCAGCTTTCGGTCCAAAGTGTAGAGGTATACATCAATAACTCTGGCCCTATCTTGAATCAAATAATGTAGTTAATACGAGTGATATAAGTTGATAGTTTTTTATAAAAACTATTTATCCTATAAATTGGTTCCGGATGATTTTTCTTATTTCCACAACGTCGGTGAGAAAATATCTTCTACCCTAATCAGATAATAAATAATTCCATCCCAATTCTAAATATTAATGCAGTCAAGGCGTACATTTTAAATATTTACATAGAGTACATTCTCGCTTAATATGATTTTGCATATAGCCCTCCCAAATAAATTGTATATATATATATCTAAAAAATAATTTAAAAAAAAATATATATATATAATAAATATAATAATAAAATAAAATATATACATGCTTAAAAGTACAACTTCCTTAAGTTTTATTCATGAGTGTATATATATATTATATAATTTTTATACAGAATATATAAGTTTATATGTTACACAGGTGTTATAACCACTTAATATTTACGAAAATATGTAAATAAGGGAAACACCATAATTCTATGAAATTCTATCGACCTGGTTAGTATGAACAGGTAAGGCATATGCAACAGTTTGTATAAATTTTTTATAGAAATCACAATGTGTTGAGGTTATATGGAGATTGATAATTTATATAAATATAATGATATAATACAATATAAAAATAAATATAAATATATTAATATATTTATAGCAGCCGAGAATGTAATATTCAGAACGCTACGTGTAGAGGTGATGATGGAGGAGAAGCATCAAGGATGCTTGCCTGATGATGGCTGTTGTCGCATCGCAACGACTTTACATATTCTCGGTAGCCATCTTGTCTATATGCATATCTACGTATGTATGTATGTATGTATATGAGGTGTGTGTATGTTGTGGAAGTATATACACAGTGTACTGAACAACAACAAGATGTACTGGAGAAAGACAACATCTCACCTGGTACCGTTGGCCATCGATTCTATCGGGTCAATAATGCCACTTGGTATCCCATCATGCCTTTCGCGTGTCTTCAAATATGTCTAGTTTTAACCTAAAACTACATTAAATATCATTTATATCGGTTGTAAGAACTGATTGGGTATGACTAGGTGTAACTATACCATTGTTGGTATCTTGGTAGAAATTTTTAAAATTCTTTTTGTACGTATAATTATAAATATACGAGTTTTTCTCTCACCTTGTCTAAAGAATCTCTGACTTAAAATTGCTAAAATTACCTTTGATCAAGTTAGTTTATGGGTTATAATCAGGTTTAAACAATGTTGTTATCTTTTTAGTTTTAAATTATTCTACTTTTTTAATACGTAAAATTAAGAATATCCGATTTTTTTTTTCACATTGCCTAAAGGATCTGACTTACAATTATTAAGATTACTTTTGATCAAGTTAGTTGATTGGTTATTATCAGGTTTAAACACAACGTTGTTTATCATAGGTTTGAATTAGTTTACCTTTTTTGCACATATAATTAATTTAAAAAATGCTATCAATTGTTTAGAAAGTCTGACTTACAATTGCTAAGGTTACCTTTGATTAAGTTAGTTGATTGGTTATTATCAGGTTTAAACACAACGTTGTTATCATAGGTTTAAATTAGTTTACCTTTTTTGTACATATAATTAATTTAAAAAATGCTATCAATTGTTTAGAAAGTCTGACTTACAATTGCTAAGGTTACCTTTGATCAAGTTAATTGATTGGTTATTATCAGGTTTGAACACAACGTTATCTTAGTTTAAAATCAGTTTATTTATTTTTTCATTAAAAATATTAAAATTTTCTTACAGTTTTGGCACATATTTAGAGTGTCTAACTTATATATGCTAAGATTCATTTTAATAGGGTTGTGGTTGAATGTTTATTCCTAGGTTTAAACATAATTGTTGGCATCTTTGTTTGAAATTATTTTACTTCCATTTTTTTTTTTGTATGAAATAAAGAATATTCAAATTTATTTCGGTTTTTATGGCATATATATAGAATGTCCTTACTTAAAAATATTAAGATTACCTTTGATATAGTTGGTTTTTTTAACATTACCATGTTCAACCGTCCTTTTTGGTATATCATAGTTGGAAATTTATATTACGATGCACTTGCGCGCCATCTATTATCAAATTTCGAAACTATTTTAAACGCGTAAGATTCTTTTTAAAATTAAACAATTTCTACTGCCCTTACTGCAATGGAAAAATTAAAGGGAGGGCCTGGCTCCATTTAATTTTTCCATTGCAGTAAGGGCAGTAGAAATTGTTTAATTTTAAAAAGAATTTTACGCGTTTAAAATAGTTTCGAATTTTAATAGTTGGAAATAATTTTACTTCTTTAGAATCTAAAATTAAGAATTTTTTTCCAGTTTGGGCATTTTTAGAGGGTCTAATCTATAACTACATGGATCTACGTTTGTAGTGTTAGTTAAATTATTTTGTTCTCTAACTTGATCTGCCTTTGTTTATGTGGTTGTTAGTGCCCATCAAATCGACTCTTGATGACACTATGGACAAATATTCTCCAATTATATCATTTAGTGACCATTACTCACAGATCATCTAGTGAATTTCTGGTGGAGGTGTCTTGTCCATGGAACTGATCAGATCGGTCCATGCACCCTGATCACAATACCAGCCAACAAAGGTGCCTTGTTCGTATGGATGTCATCTTCTGGATTGATGTCTGCCATATAGAGGGCTGCAAGGATGGCCGGGCAACTGTGACCTGATAGCTTTCTTGACATCTTCTAGCCAGTTCATTGCAGGTCTTTCTGTCACATTTGCTTATACCTGAGTTTTAAAATCATTCTACCGTTTTTTGCAATATAGTTGTAATTAAGAATATGATTTTCTCAGTGCCTAAAGTGTCTATATATACAATTACTATAACATATATTTTTGTATTAATAATTTCTTGTGCTATTAATTTTTATATATTTTTCATTTTTATTCACTTTTAATAAATATTCACGGTTTTTAAAAGTAAATTTTTATATATAAGCATCATTTTGTATATTCTTTCTCTCTATTCTTTTATTTTTGTAAAATCCCAATCTTTTTATGCATATAATCTTTGTGTATTTACATATGGACTCCTAAATAAATACATGGATTGTCATGCCAACAATGGTTGCTAGAAGATCTCGGCTACATATAAGTGTACCTAAAGAGGCACCTCTCCCTTTAATGTTTTGGCTCATTCTTTATCACCACTAGTAAAGTCTTTTTTACTAGGAAGATAAACATGATGCACAATTAAAGGAAGAGATACGTGCCTCTTTTTAGGTACGCAAATATTCGTCCTCCTGCAATTTTATGTTGTATACTCCAAGCGTAGAAGATGCCTTTTTTTCTTCTTCAAAAAGGTAAGAAAGCAATTTGAATTTATATTTTGTTTGTGATGCTGGAATCTCGTTTGGTAATCCATATTGTCCGGTAAAGTTATACACCAATGAAAAAAATAATAATAAGGAAGTGGAAAGTCTTTGATATTGCCTGTCGTCCGTTTTTTTTTTTTTGAAGGTGACAGAGTCAATTTTATTCACACTTGGTTATCTCGTGTGTCTTCAATAAAGGTTACTGTAATATCTTTCAGAGTTATTGTTTGAATCCCCTGATATACATGTTAAAAGATACAACCTTTTCAAGGTTTGTCCATGAGTGTAAACTCCACCTTCAAATAAACAAAACTACAGATAAATTAGATCCTATTTAAAACGTGTAAGTACTGATGTTTCTAACTATTTACAAACAATTTACTATTGTTGCCTTACTGGAAATGAAGAAAAATATATTGAAAGGGCCTAACTCATATCAATGTTAAAGTTTTTTTAAATAGGTTTTATCAGTTTAATCTCAATTTGATTATTTTTATGAGGTACATAAAGGATTTAGGGAATTTTCCAATCTGCCAAAGAGGTGTTTAGCTAGAAAAATTCGGATTATTTTTATGTGTGTATTTTGCGGAAAGGTCTATCTCTTTATATCTCTATTTCTCTTCTTAACCCATAGATTGGTGGACAGTAATCTTAGAGCTATATTTTAATGATATCTTAGGGTAATTCTCCCTGAAATTGTCCATGAATATCATTCTCGGCTTTTTCTTGGAACCATTCTTTCCATATATCCCTCCAGTAATACCGTCAACCCTTCCCATTGTCGCACAAGATGTTCAAACATTTGATTTTTCAACATAAAATATTTTAATCCAGAGTTTCAATGAGAGAATGATGATAATAGTGATTATACACATACAGCTTTATTACGACCACTGGTCTCATACAGATTCACCAAAGGAAGGAAGCATAGATTATATATTTGAAATGAAGGCGATAAAAACGTGGTGAGTTTCTTTTAATAGTAAAAACACAAGCTTTCAGGCAAGAATGCCCTTCCTCAGGTTATAACTGGGCAGGAAACAAAAGTGCCAATTTTTATAAGCGGAAAAAGTAGGAGAAAATTTACATGCTAAGAAAAAGTAAGGGGAATTTACATGCTATGAAAATTTTTACTTTTTCTTAGCATGTAAATTTTCTCCTACTTTTCCGCTTATAAAAATTGGCACTTTTGTTTCCTGCCCAGTTGTAACCTGAGGAAGGGCATTCTTGCCTGAAAGCTTGTGTTTTTACCATTAAAAGAAATTCACCACGTTTTTATCGCCTTCATTTCAAATATTATTGCGTGGCTACGTCATATAGATTATATATATTCATGGAAATTTTGCCTGGAGCAAATCGATCGATAAGAACAAATATCGCCTCTCTTGTTACAACTATACACCATCCATTGACCGTCTCCGTAAACAAGCGGCCACAGGTCGGTGACAAAGCCACAAAACCAGCTTTGTAAAACAGTGAAGCCTCCACCTAGAGACCATGGTTTCTGGTTAATGATTCTCTTAAGTCTAGGACGGACTTTATTTCATGAGACCCACAAGGAATCCAATTGAATCTTCACAATATGACAGAGATATATTAACTTGCAAAGTGGCTAAGCCATATCTATGGATAAAATATAGATAGAAAGACAAGAGAGGCGACCTTTGCTTATACATATCATATAAATGGAAAAATTGCCGGGATGAAATTGATCCACAGAAGCATAGGGCGCTTCTCCCGTCAAAATAAACGTCAAAAACTGACGCCATCTATTGACCGTCGCCGCAAACTAGCAGCCTCGGGTCGGTGACAAAGCCACAGCACCGCTAGTTTGCGGCGACGGTCAATAAATGGCGTCAGTTTTTGACGTTTATTTTGACGGGAGAAGCGCCCTATGCTTCTATATCATATATATATATATATTCACAAAAGTAATGAAAGGCTGAATTTACATAAAGAAACAGAGGTACTGTTTGTGAACCTCTACAGAAAAAGGTGTTTAAAATTATCCACAAAATATGACATGTAAGTTATTCACTTGTTCATCCGTCTTTCTGAACTCCATATTTGATTAAAAACTTAACTATATTTGTACCTTCCCGTAGTTTAGCTTGTCATTGTAATTCCATCTACGAAATAGTACCAAGTTCTACTGTAAGATGATGTCTAACAGGGATAATGATATGATAAATGAAATTCCTACCAATTCAAAACCATATTTACATAAAACACCAAGAGTAAACCTTCAAGTACAGATATTATATACACCTATCCCCCGATTTACACGGTAGATACGTTCCTGAGAAAAACGTGTAAATCGAAAATAAAAAATTTTCGCGAAATTTTTATGCGAAGAAATACAGACACAGTGTGCGTGTGCAGCAAGTCAGCACATAACCTCGGGATTCCTCGTGAGATGTGTACACAGCGCATGTGTTCAATCACAGTAGCATTTAGTATAGTGCGATAAAAACAAAAAAAAACTTATTTGGAAAACCGTGTAAAAGCGAAAACGTGTAAAACAAGTACCGTGTAAATCGGGGGATAGGTGTAAACATAACCAACATATAATAGTGGTATAGCTTAGATTGGATGGATTAAATTGCCGAAATAAAAAAGAATGCATAGCGACATCTATATGCTAAAAATGTAATAATTCAGAGCTATTTCCATTTATAATATGTTGCTGTTAAGGTCCATCAAGTCGACATTTGGTGACACTATGGACAAATATTCTCCAATTATATCTGTTAGTGAACATTACTCACAGCTCATCCGGTATTTTCTTAACCACTTCTAACCAGCTCATTGCAAATCTTCATCTCTTTCTTCAATTCATCCCAACGTCTTTTCTAATCCATTTTCTCCCATTATATGTCTGAAGTAAGTCAGTCCTTGTTTTCAAAATATTGAAACATTTGACCTTTTATCTGTTCATGTTACTCTAAGTAGCTTTCTCCATGTTCGTATTTCAAAAGTTTCAATTCTTTTTCTACTACTACCATACTTTTCTGAAGTCCAGCTCTTCACATCTATAAATAACCATAGGGGGATATACAGGATAAATTTATACAATTCGTAAGCTGAATAGAAAATATTTGGAAATGCTTGGCTAATCAATGTCATAAAATATATACTAACTCATTTGGTTTTCGTAAATATTGAGGCTGCTTGGCCGGCGGCATTCATATTTCTTGAAAATAAAGATACTTCGGCCAGTAAATATTTTTATTACCTCGACGTTTCGACAAAAAAGCTTTTGGTTTTGTGATCGGCGTCACACTACTTTAAACAGTTTCAGTTGGAATTTGTTCTCTATTTCCTATAAATATAGAGAGAGTTATAATACAATATAATATAAAGCGGCTTATAATTGTAAAACGACATTTGAAATACTATCCCGCATGTGTTTCTTTTCAACGAAAAATCAAAATTTATTTCAAGGAGAAATAACGATTATTTCTAACCTTTTGGATGAGGAATGAAAGGGTGAATTGTGAAGAGTAATGATAAACGGAAAAATAAAAGTGTCCAGGGATGGGAATCGAACCCACAGTGTTCCACTTACCGGGCAGATGCCATGTCCACTAGGCTACTAGTCTAGTCTACTGTCAGGGCTTAAGAATTAAAATAAAATGAATAAGCTCTGAATTCTCTACTTGAAAGGTACTGAGAGATTTCTTTCTATTTTAAATGTATAAAAGTATTTTCAGAAATATTGAAAAGATTTCACCAAAATATAATTTACATAGTAGATTTAACTGAAAAAAAAAACGTTGATAGGGTTAACTACTGATGAGCCAGGCCCTACCAAAATATTTACCATTCCAGTAAGGTTCAGTAGAGGAGTGTTTATTAAAAAAGAGAAGGAAATTAATGCTGCTAGATAGTTTATATATTATTGATGCATTAGCGCGCCATCTGTTATCAAAATTGGAAACTATTATAGACACGTATGATTCTTTTTAAAAATAAACAATTTCTACTGGCCTTACTGTAATGGAAAAATTAATGGGAGGGCCTGGCTCATCAGTGGTGAGAACCCTCCCAGCAGTTTCGCCAGTTTAATCTACCATACCGCTGTTATATTGCATTTTTGGAACTTCCTTTTATAGTGATACTGTTGCTAGACTCTTTGAATGGGTATTTTAGATGAACTATGGACATAAGCTTTGAGGACAGTAGAATTACATACATTTATAAATATATAAAATTGATGTAGAACTAGAAATAAAATTTAATAGTTAAAGAAAACCTCTTTTACAATTGCATTTAATTTTTAAAATTTTTAAATCTCAGGCCATTTTGAGATGAATATTTTAGCGAAAGTTAAATCTTTTCAAATATATGTTACTTTTACCTTCCTTTTGATCAAACATTTCGAAGCACACCAAAGAAATCGTCGCCATTTAAAAAAAATATTTCTAGGTAATGTCTACTAGATTAGTTTACATTATAATTGCGAAAGAGATTTAAAAAAATTGATATTTAATTTAGAATTAGCATTTACCTTATCTGAAGGTTTTCTATGCAAGTTTTTAAATCTCATATGTAAATATGATTAAGAAACTTATATTTATAAAAGGAAAACAAAATTCAATGTGAATTACCTTTTGTTTACAATTTTTTTTTAACAAATGGTCAAAATGTATTAAAATATTCTACGAAATGCACATCACTTCCTTTATATCGAACAATTTTTCGAAGATTAAAAAAAAAATCCTATATTTGGATTACTTCACAGTATCATATTATCAATAATTAAATTTGCTTATTTCCATAGTTCATAGATATTAAAAAATAAAATTAATGAGAGAATAATTTATTTTAAAATTCATTAAATATAATAAATGCTTGGAATAATACAGTGTTGTGATATGTAAATAACCTATGTTAAGTGTTATAATTGTTACCCATTGTTAACTATGCAAAATTATTCCATTTGTCAATTGTTTTAAAAAAAAAAAACTTATGTAAATTATTTCCTTTTTATCTCTATCTTGTATATAAGAAGATTGCTAGATTGAATAAACATGCAGTTCAACTTGTAAGTCGTAGCGAGTTTGTTCAGACAACTCATGCACATTACAACATGGCGCAGCCGACAAAAGTATCGAATTAAAACAGATTAATTCAACATTGAGTAGAATGGAAGGAATCAAGCCGCCGGCAGAATTTGTCCCGTACAGCAACGAGAAAAAATGGGAGACCTGGAGAGAGTCGTTTGAAATTTTTGCAATAGCGGTAAATTTAGAAAGCATGCCGCTGGTGCGTCAGCGAGCAATCTTGAAGCATATTGCTGGTGAGAAAACAATGATGATATACAAAACATTTCACATAAGTGAAAATGATACCTACCCAAATGTAAAGGAAATGCTTGATATGCTTACGAACCATTTTAAGCCCTTCAAAAATACGATTCAAAGGAGAAATGCATTTTTTACCTGTGTACAAAAGGGAAGGCAGGGAATCATGGAATTTGTCACAGAATTAAAGCATCTGGCACAAGAATGTGAATTCGAGAATTTAACAGAATCTCTCATAAGGGATCGCCTTATAATTGGAATACTTGACCGAGAAGTGAAAAGAAAATTGTTAGAAGATCCACAGTTGACACTACCAAGGGCAATTTCGATAGCTGTGATCTCCGAGTCAACATGTTCACAAGTAGCATCGTTGAATGAGCAAAAAATGATTGAAAAAATTGAAAAACGTAATTGGGTGAAAGATACAATTCGAATGGAAAATGCAGAAGCAGGACCAAGCGGTATAAACCCGAGAAGAGAAAGAATAATAGAACCATGTAAGTGGTGTGGACAACGACACAAGTATGGAAAGTGTCCAGCATATGGGAAGAAATGTAATGCATGCGGAAAAACCAATCATTTCTCAGTAGTTTGCCGAACAAAACGTATAAGAAATCTCTTAGCGGAAAGTGAAGCTGAAGAATCCTGTGACGAGATAAATCTAAATGAAGTTGCTGTAAAGACTGTTCGGTCGGACAAGTGGTCCGCGGTAATAATAATTAATGGCAAGAAGACCACGGTACATTTGGACACTGGCGCACAGATAAATGTGCTTCCTCATAAAGTAATAAACCAATGGCCATCAAGACCAGAAATCAGACCCACGTCATTAAAGGCGTTCGCATATGGAAATACAGAATTGCCTATCGTCGGCAAATGCAATGTGCTGTGCCAATATGGTGAAAAGAAAGGAATGTTTGAATTTATCGTAGCCGATGTAGAAGCGCAGACACTTATCACGGGCGATACTTGCGAGAAGCTTGAAATATTGAGGCGAATTAATCATATAAACACGGATGAAATGAAATTGTGTTCTGAAACTCAAAAAATCCTCGAACAATACCACGAAGTATTTCAAGGAGTAGGATTAATCAACTCGGAATGTAAGATTTACACAAAGCCTGAATATTCTCCTGTGCAAGTCCCTCCCAGGCGCATCCCAACAAGCCTCGGAGCCGAAGTTCAGTCTGAATTGGAAAAGATGGTGAAGCAAGGAATCGTAACAAAAATATATCATGAAACAGAGTGGTCTCATCCTATGGTCGTTGTAAAAAAAAAATCTGGTCAAATCAGAATATGCCTGGATCCTCGGAAATTAAATGAGGCCCTTGTGGGAAGACATTTCCAGACTCCGGCTCCAGCTGAACTATTGCACGAGATACCCAAAGCTAAGTATTATACCGTGTTAGACGTGAAATCAGCCTATTGGCATATTCCGGTTGCAAAGGAATGCAGAGATCTGTTGGTGATGACCACGCCATTTGGCAAATTCAGATATAACCGATTGCCATTTGGTTTGAAAATATCGGCACAAATTTTTGTTGAGAAAATGACGAATATCTTTAGGGATAGCTTTCAAAATATTACATATGTAGACGATTTGCTGATATATGCGGATACCATTCAAGAGCACAATAAAAAATTAAAGGGAATTCTAGAAAAAGCAAAAGAAAAAATATCAAATTTGATTTAACAAAGGCTCAAATATGTCTAACGAAAGTTCGTTTCTTGGGCCATGTGATATCACAAAATGGAATTGATCCAGAGCCAAATAAGATTGATAAATTAATTACCTTTAAAAGGCCAGAGGATAAAAAGTTGCTGCAAAGAATCATGGGTCTTTATAATTACTTAGGAAAATTAATTCCAAATTTAGCTGCGTCCACATCCAATATAAGAGGAATATTAAGAAAGAATGTTGTCTGGCATTGGGGGCCTAAACAGGATGGGGAATTCGATCATATTAAGGAATGCGTGAGGAATGCTCCTTCGTTGGCACATTTTGACAAAAGCAAGATGCTGATTTTGCAGTGTGATGCCAGCAAAGATGCAATGGGAGCTGCTCTGCTACAGGAAGATCGACCTCTAGCATTCGCATCCGCGTCATTTAGCGACTCGCAGAAACAGTACTCTCAGATTGAGAAGGAGTTACTGAGTGTTTATTATGGATGCAAAAAGTTCGAATATCTATTGTCAGGACACACTTTCGTTGTACAGACGGATCACCAGCCTTTATTGCCTCTAGTCAAAAAACCGCTGAGTGATATATCTCCGCGTCTACAAAGATTAGTAATGAAGCTTATAGCATTTGACTTCAAATTGCAGTACAAACCAGGAAAATACTTGATTGTGGCTGATACCCTATCCAGGGATACTCACCCCATGGACGAACTACCAACGCCTTTTCTTGAAGACAAAAGAATGGTCAAGATGGTACGTGTTAATATCTCGGACGAAAAACTGGTAGCGATGCAGAAAGATACCCGAGAGGATCCTGCTTTGGTTAAAGTAATCGATTATGTGATTGAGGGATGGCCTATATGCAAAAAAGACGTCGATGAAGATGCCAAAGTATTTTTCGATTTCAGACACCGTTTGTATTTATGGAATGATCTATTATGTATAGGATCGGCCATAGTGATTCCGAAGACACAAAGGAATAATATGCTTAATTTGTTGCACCAATCGCACCAAGGGATATCTGCAATTCAGGGTTTGGCGCGAGAATCTTTATTTTGGCCGAGAATGTCCATCGACATTGCTGAAAAAGTAAAAAATTGTGAAATTTGTCAAAAACATCAGAAATCAAAAATACGGCAGCCGTTAAAACCTTTCCCAGTTCCAGATTATCCATGGCAGACAGTATCATTGGACATATTTTATATTCAGAAAAAGCCCCATCACAGGTCGACAGATATAGTGGCTACCCGGAGGTATTTACATTGGACCCACCTACGGCGATTAATGTAAAAAATAAATTGAGAGAAACATTTGCACGATTCGGGATTCCGGAGACCATGATGTCCGACAATGGACCACCGTTTCGCTCAGAGATTATGACTGACTTCTGTATAAGATGGGGTATAAAACAGCTATTTTCAAGTCCACACCTTCATAGATCTAATGGTCTGGCCGAGAGAAACATTCAAACAATAAAAATCAACTAATCAAATGTAGAGATGAAGGGTCCGACCCATATCTGGCTATTCTGGCATATAGGAATACACCAAAAAATGACCTACCGTCACCCGCACAGCTATGTTTATCGAGGAGCCTTCGATGTCAGATCCCCAGAATTACACCGCTATATAGACCCTATCAAACTAATTGGAGAAGTATAGAGAATGCCAAAAGAAAAAGACAGAGCTCAATGAAAGAGCAGTATGACAGAAATAGTAAAAGCTATCCCAAGGTCAATGTAGGAGAGGATGCATGGTGTCAAATACATCCAAGGGAGACATGGACACCGGTAAAGATTTCAGCGCAGGCTGATTCTCCTCAGAGCTTTGAAGTTGTGACACCATCGGGAAATAGGTTGATAAGAAATCAACAATTTATTAGGCCAAGGGATGGAGGCTACGAAAAAAGCCAGTTGTCTTCAGAACCAATTACCGCCTCCCCAGAAGCTCAACATCCGCAGTGCGACAGTCCAACGATGGGCGAGTCATCCACACCCCCGATACAGCGGTCAAGTGAAGAGACCAATATTGACCAGAGGGAAGGCGCGACTACATCCGCTGGGATTGCACCAGAACCATCCGGAAGGCCCCGGTTTTCAAGGTTTGGAAGAGAGTTAAGAAAACCACAAAGATTTGGTTATTAAGCAGAGGGGAGGCATGTCAACCGCCTTTTGATTTGCCTGATCTGATTGTTGATGGTTGTCTAGATTCGTGACATTCTTTAATTGTTGTAGCAGAGGGGAAACATGTTGTGATATGTAAATAACCTATGTTAAGTGTTATAATTGTTACCCATTGTTAACTATGCAAAATTATTCCATTTGTCAATTGTTTAAAAAAAAAACTTATGTAAATTATTTCCTTTTTATCTCTATCTTGTATATAAGAAGATTGCTAGATTGAATAAACATGCAGTTCAACTTGTAAGTCGTAGCGAGTTTGTTCAGACAACCCATGCACATTACAACATACAGTATGGTGTGTTCAAAAGTTAATAAGAATTATTTTTTTTTAATTACAGAAATATTATTTAAGAAAATTTGCATATACATTACATATTCAGTTAGTAATAGGTAAATATAAAAGAGGAAATACAGACGGAAAAAAATTAAAACGTTTAGGATGGGTGTTATGCAGAATTAATTATATGAAGATGGTTTATATAACACCTTCTATATAATTTTAAAATAAAATAATTTAAAATAATAAAGCATGCTCTTCCTCAACTCTCGTACATCATTATGTGTAAATATCAATTGTAAATAATTACAAATATTTAAACACAAATTATATGCTCGAAGTCTAGTTATGTGCAGAATGATATTTAAGTACCAAATAAGACACCTCTCCCTTTAAAAATGCATTGTTTTAAATGATTTTAAAAGAGAGAGGTATCTATTTTGGTGTATATATATGAATTTTTAGAGATATATAAAAATATATATTTATAAGACGCACATTGAAGTGTGGTATTCCTCGAAAATGCTTAACATTTTATAAGTAATTTAATGAAAATATTTAGGAGAGTTAAGGACAGCTGATGTCAGAAAATGTTGTTAAACCTTTTCATAACTAAAGAGAAATATTCATATGCAAATTTTTACATATACACATTGTGTTAAAAATCTTAAACTTTTGGAATTCGCTGTCATTTTACATATTTATTTTATTACATTGCTCAGTGAGTATATTTATGTTAGAAAAACTATATAAATTCACCATTTCTTTTTTAATTGAAAACCCTATTTTAAATTTAAAATATATTTAATTATTTTCTATAAATATTATACTGGTATCATCTCTCATTAAATCACATGATGAGAATAAATATATAAAGTTATTTTATAATAAATAAAAATATTAAGCAGATTTTAAATATCTCAAATAAAAAGTTTTATACTATCTTTACTATGCAATGAAAATATTATTGGAAATATATGTTTCCAAATATTTTGTTTGAAATAAAATAGCGCGCTAAATATAATTTCATTTTCTATCTATAGATGAAGGACTAACTCCTCATATTTAATTTTAAAAATTTACTAATAACGTTAAAAACTTTGGAGTTTTTTTTCACTTTTTAAAGAATTAAATAGTAACTTTTAGACTTTAATAGGTTTATTTTTTAGAAGACTTTAAGAGAATTCTATCCCTTGTGGAACTTTTTAAAGAAATTCTTGGGGGAAAAATGTTTTTTAGCAATATCTATATAGAAAATGAACAGGATTATATTTCACCGTATTCAGGCAAGTTTTTATCTGGTGGCTTCTTAATGGATACACTCACAAGACAAATTCTATCTATAGTTAATTACCTTTAGACGTATAGCCCATACATATTTGATTATCTATTGTAATATATGATTTTAGTTAGAATTTTCTTTATTTTCCATATATCTGAGCATTTGTGTACTTTATTTATAATATTATTCATTGGTTTTAGGTAATCAAATTATATCAATTGATTTAAATATATTGTTGCACCAGGTTACGGCTTGGCAGACTCTTCAACCTTGATTCTCTCCTGTACCGGGTCTTGTATCTTACCAGTGCGTGTTTCAACCATCCTACAAATTTATATAAGGGAATAATGAGATAACTTTAAGTAGCCTCCAGAATAATTTATTTATTTCTCACATTAAAGAGAGCAGTGAAGTCACACAGTGTACAAAAATACAAATGGTGATTTTTTAAAATAATTTATCTGATTAATAACTTCCCATAACAAATATGCAACATCTGGTCTACACTAAGGACATACACCAAAGATTCAACAAATTCTGCAGAATGTACTTAACTAAATAAGTGACTACTAATGTAATCAATTTGCATACTGATATGTAAATATGTATATATCTCTTTAAACTACTTTTTCTTTTTTGTTTTTCATTTAAATGTATATATTTCACACGCAATTATCCGAATTGTGGATATAGCGTGTACTCTGCAATTGTTAAATAAAATAAATAAATATAAATTTGAATTTAAAATATATGAAAAATAATATTACAAATTAAAATAAAATAGGTGCATTAGCCATGATGCAACAATATTTTCTGGACATATATTAAATAATTAAACAGGGGTTTCTGGAGATGAGGTTCTTTTTACTTTATCAAAGTAGTCTCAAGCTTTCGGGTATCTTTGCCTTTCTACAGGATAACATATTGTCGCAAAGTACGTATTATTTTATTAACAGAGTATCACTCATAGTTTGTTCTTGCCTGAAATAAATTGTTGACTCCTCCTGAAGTTTTTGTCTTACCTAATTTTCCACGTGGCATTTTGGTGGAGATGCTGGGTGAGTTAGGGAAGACAAACTGAAGATCGCCGAGAAGACCTAGAAGCCATGGGTACTGTGATCTACATTTTCGGAGACTGACTCCAGCATTCCATCGCCGTGCTAAAGCCAAGACTTCCCTCGAAGAGGACGATGTCCCTATAGACGATACGACGACAAAGCCGCTCTTCACGCCGCAAGAAAAAGGACGCAAAGGTACTAGGGACAAAGTTCCAAGACTTCGATGGAATCCTTGGCAAAGCATGTCAGATCCATGTCAGTAACTATCATAATTGCAAGCTGTGGGTCACAGCTCCCATAGGGAAGGAGCTATGTCGCAAAGTACGTATTATTTTATTAACAGAGTATCGTTTTTGATGTTTATACTTTGCTACTCTGTTCCCCCTATCTTTTGTTTTATCACCCATAGTTTGTTCTTGCCTGAAATAAATTGTTGACTCCTCCTGAAGTTTTTGTCTTTCCTAATTTTCCACGTGGCAATATATAAACGAATAAAACGCCGCCTGATGCCAAACTATGGCCAAAGTTTATGTTCTCCTGTTGAAGGGTAGAGATGCCCCGAAAGCTTGAGATTACTTCAATAAAATAAAAAGAAACTCATCTCCAGAAACCCCTGTTTAATTATAATTAATTAATTATTCAATTAATAAAATTGTATAAAAATATTTTAAGATAACTTTCAGCAAGTCTTTCTTTTTGCTACAATGAATGACACTACAAAATCAGCGCTCATACCAAACAACCATTGCGTTTCAGAAGAAAACAAAATAAACACAAATAAGATAGTAAAGTGTCATTTATAAACATATTGTATTGTTCTATCTATATGGTACATGTTTATTAAATCTTCAATGAGTCTCTTCTATTAACTGTTATTGACCCGGTAAAAGAGCTCAGAGTTCGAAAACTCGTCAGTTCAAAGCTATGTATAAATTAATTATTGCTAGTCGTTTTAAATAACAATGTTTCAACTAATATTGTTTCTAGTAATCTATATTTCCTCGCTTGCGGTATATCTGCACTCATAGACAAAACTTAAGAAAGTTTTACCTATTAGCATGTATATCGGAATTCAAACTCTGAAATATATTACAGTGACCTTTATTGAAGACACGCGAGATAATCAAGTGTGAACAAATTTGATTCTGTCTCCTTGAAAAAAATCAAATAAAACTGACGACCGGCGACATCAAAGACATTCCACTTCCTTAAGTTTTGTCCGTTATTATTATTATTATTTACTAGCTGTAAACAAGACACGCTATATCCGATCTGGATAATTGCGCGTGAAACTATTTACAATAATTGTAGTAGAGTAGGTAACAGAATTATCAAAAAGAAAATAAATAATTAAGAAAAAGAGCATTAAATAAACATATCCATTAAACAAATAAGCAACAACATAAGTAGATAGAAGAAATCGTAGAGTTTTGCCCATGAGTGTATCAGACATTGATATTTAGAAGAATGGGAGTATAATAAAGCGCTATATAGTTACATAGAGAAGTAACATGTGGTCTGGTATATAGTCACCAGGTTCTAATTCTACATTCTTAGAGGAGAAGAATATTTCTCACAAAAAGAATACATTTCTTTATACACAATAATACATTTTGAAAATAGAGCAATCCATAAATAAATCTTTAATTCAAAAGACATATATTGGATCAAAATATCATTTATTTTACCAATATTTCAGTTGGCTGAACGTTAACTAGATTAATATTATAATACTTTGATAAAGGTTGGCGTTCAGCCAACTGAAATATTGGTGAAATAAATGATATTTTGATCCAATATATGTCTTTTTTAATTAAACAATAATACATTTTCTTGATTATCATTTGAATTGGCAATACATTCTCGACACGATTGTAATTCATCTTTTGTGAACAACATTTATCTGAGCAAAACTTTTAAAATGAATTAGAGCATTTTTAAAAATTTTAGTGAACATCAAGAATTCTACTTACATATTTCATTCAACGAATACAGAAAGCTCAGAAATAATTTCAAATTTTATCTTCTTCTGTTTTAATGGCTTGCTATAATCTTGATTTCATAAGATGATCTTGAAGAATTTGTTATTGAGATAAAACGTCAAATTCTTTTATAGATAAATATACCTTTTCAATATTCAAATTTTCAATATATAGTTTGAATATTTTAAAATCAAAATTCTTCCTTTTTTAGATAATCAACTATTTAGAAATTCGGTTGTTATTGGTGTTTGATAGTTTTGGTTCTGTAGATTTCTTATTCTAACAATGGGTAAAATTGATTTTGGGCTCTTGTAAATGTGTGACCATCAACTGACTACGTTTAAAACTCTGGGGATAGAGTTATTGAAGTTATAAGATGTCGATCCAGGTCACGAAAGAAGTTTAAGGCAACAAGACTATTCCTATGGCTGGACTGACTAACTTTATTCATACGTTCTATTTATAGCACAAAAAATACGTTTATTTATTTATTTATTTTATTGCGTATGATATTGTTTTTTACAGCACAATACAACAATGTTGGCAAGTTTCTCTAGAGTGGAATGTCGAGGTGACGACATTAATTAAATTAAAACTATGTAAATTAAAGAAGAACAAATATGCAAATACACAACATAAGAAACTATTTTAGACACATTTGATTCTTTTTAAAACTTAATCAAGTTCTTACTCAAGGCTGGACTCGAGCCTTTCTTTGAAAGAATATCGATTTTATAAAATTTACTTCAAATGTTCTCACTGGTACTTTGATACCAAAGTATTAAAAAATATTTCAATTTCAAACACAATATTCACTTAGTCTATTCAGTTGCGTAGCAACTTTTTTCTAAGAAGGTTTGACTATGTTAAAATCTAACACATTATTAGGATATTTTGTAATAGAGCAATCCATAAATAAATCTTTAATTAGAAAAGGTATATATTGGATCAAAATATCATTTATTTTACCAATATATATCTTTTAAATTAAATAATGTTGTTGTTGTTGTTGTTGTGTCCAAAGAAGAGTCTCAGATGTCTCCATACATTTCCATCACAGCAGCAGCAGCAATATCCACTATCTTGGGTATGTAAAGCTGCTGCTCTGGGTCTAATAATTAAATAATGAGGAATGTATATAAAGATAATATTGATAATAATGCTAATGATATTGGTGTTAGCGTCCATCATGTCGACTTTTGGTGACACTAGGAATAAACATTCTCCTATTATATCTGTTAGTGAAAATTACTCCCAGCTCATCTAGTAACCTTCTGGTAGTTATATTGACCTCTTCAAGCCAGCTCATTGCAGGTCTTCCTCTCCTCCTTCAATTTTTCCAACATCAGCGTCTTTTATAAACTATTTTCTCTTATTATATGTCTGAAGTAGATCACTCTTTAATCGCATTATTGGGATTATAAAGATGTTTTATTTTATTTTAATTTAAAGCGCTGGGAACGCTTGCGCTGTCATACATGTATGTCTTTACATTTGTCTCTGCATATATATATATATAATTTTAGGCCGTGAATAGAATAGACATATGATGGATCATAAAGATATTAAAAATCATTCGTAAAAGTAAAATCCTCTGCAATATATATATAAATAATAGGTAAATCGGCTTCAGAGGGGAGTTTCTTTTTTTATTTTATATTCATCTCACAAGTGTTCGGGTATCACAAACCCCCTTCTATAGAAGTACATGGTATACTCCTGTAGAAGAGTTTGTGATCCCCGAAAGCTTGAGTTGAATATACATTAAAGCAAGATCCTTGGAAGCTGTTTGCCTATTATTTAAATAAAAATAATTATTTAAAAAGTCTCTCTGTAGTTGTAGAGCCGTTTGTTAGACGTCTAATATTAAATTAAATCTCGAAGTTCGTGAATGGAGACGCAGTAATAAACAGAATCAAACCCGAGTCCGAAAACTGCAGCTATAAGGATGTAAGGAATGGTGAAACTGAGGGCGTTAAGAATGGTAAACCTTTTATTGGTTAGTAGTCTTGTTTATTTAGTCTTGTGTAAACCTAATAATTAAAAACTTTAAACAATATAAGATGATGATTTTCTATAAATACGGCCTGGAGGTGTCCCTTTACCGTTCTGAGATTATTCTTGTACAGAAGAGAAATATGGACGATTGGAAAGAACACGATATAGCAACCTATCAAAACAGGGTAAACACACACACAACCTAAATGGAGAGACTTTGAAGACTTTGCTGTTACAAATAGAGAGAAACTACATTTTGATTAAATACCAATATGTAAAGCAGTGGGGGAGTGAAGTAAGAAATGCAAACATTCCCTATTTTATTTATGATCAAACACATGTGGAAAACGACATTAATGGAATCAATGAGGAATTGACAACTAAGGATTGACATTGTAGGAGCCCGTATTTCCAGTAAATCTGGACAGGTCCTTCTCTGGATTCCTGAGGTAGTCCATCTGGATTTTGATATCCTGGCTGGGCGCTTCCTTGTCCTGGAACACACACATCTCCTTGTCATAGGTCTCCATGAACACACCTGATCACCAATGTCATGGACAATGCATTCATTATAAGGAGAAATACCATGTCCCCAATAAACCCCATACGCGGTTCGAGCGTATTGGTCCTTGTCATTGTCGCGCAAGCTGTATCTCAACGACAATATCTAAATATATACATATGTATTTTTCATTTGTAAATTTATATTTATAATTTTTTCTCAGACATAAAAAGATAAATTTCTATATAAACGAATTCTTAATGGGACCTTTGACTAATTCAATCATAAAAGATAAATGCATTCTGCATGAATGGGAGATTTGAAGAAATATGATTGTGTGGCATAATCTTACCTCTTTAGGGTCCACTTCCAACCCCAGTAACCAGCGTATGGGTGGGGAAATCAAGATCGGATCCACGGGCTTCTGTTTAGGAAGTATAAAACCTGACACATATTAGTATGTAAACGTTACTTAGACATGAAAATTAATAATTAAAGACACATATAGTATAAGATTGCGTCGAATATTCGTTTATTTAAAACATATAATATTTACTTATATATAATATCAAAAATAAAAATGGCATATCCTGACCAGAAGCACATGTGCTTTACAGAAGGCAGAGAGCCATCTGGTGGAACAGAAATCAACTAAACATTGATTTGACTTTTATTTTATTTACTTATTTAAAAAAAAAATTCTATCATTTTTCAAATAATATCATTTGAGAGAAAAGTTTCATCCAGGCAAGAGTTTCTTTTAAAAAATATAATTTAATTGAGCTTTCAGGCCTTGGAGACCTTCTACAGGAGTATGGTTGACTATGACGTTATATTTAACCTCCTGTAGAAGGATTCTCAAAGGCCCGAAAGCTCGAGTCAATTAAATTATTTTTTTACTCTTCCCTGGTTGGAATTGTTTCTCTCAAATGATTTTTTTTTTTTCAAAAACGAAAAAAGGTTACGGAGAATCTCCTTAAACTACTCCACATTGGAAAGATATCATTAGTTAGGTGGATATATTTACATAACTCTATAAATTGTCGTAAAGACAGAGGCTGCCTGGCCGGCATTCATAGCACTTCAAATAAAAGACATTTCGGCCAGTTTTATTGTCTCGACGTTTCGACAAAAATCTTTTGTCCTCGTCAGGAGCGAACAAAAATTAAAACATTTGGCAAAACGTTAGACATTATTTTTTTTGTCTAACGTTTTGCCAAATGTTTTAAACGTTAGACATTATTCTCTATACTGGCTGAAGGCCTTGCCTCTCAGACTTTAATGACCGATATGTCCTCACTTCTTTTTTCTAGATTTAATTCATTTTGTATCCTCTCTAATTGTAAATACGCTGCTGTATCACCTCATAAGCATAAAATAAATTATTCTCTATAGTATTATTATTATTAGAATAATTTCTAACGCTTTGCCAAATGTTTTAATTTTTGTTCCTTCCTGACGAGGACAAAAGATTTTTGTCGAAATGTCGAGACAATAAAAAAGATTTACTGGCCGAAGTGTCTTTTATTTGAAGAATCTATAAATTGTAATATATGCAAATATATAAATGAATTAGTATGAGACTATTCCATTTCTAAATATGTATAGGACAGTTTTGTGTTACAAAACAGAGGTTGGGGATTTATAAAGGATAAAATTAATATTCTGTCTCGGCTGGTGATATATATGTGTCTATTGAGTTAGGATTGATTCTTGATGGATTCTATGGCTTCAAGGGATAGACTTTTGATTATTTTTTATTGATTCCTGAATGATGGGGCTGATTCTAAATTGGAAATATGATCGGTAGATACATACTCTTGATATAATTCAGATATATCGTCTTTCTAGTTATGCCATATATATATATATATATATATGTTTATTAAAGAAAGGCTTTAATATATATATATTATAATTTCTTGTTTTTTTTTATCAAGAAGCGTCTGGAACCAACGAGGGCCAACAGCACCAAAGGCGTTTGTGGTTGGCTTTTTCTTGATTTATCAAGAAATTGGGTTGGCCAAATATCAGGGAACAGGCTAAATCAATGTTTAGTTGATTTCTGTTCCACCAGATGGCGCTCTGCCTTCTGTAAAGCACATGTGCTCCTGGTCAGGATATGCCATTTTTAATATATATATATGTGATATGATCCTGTCGACTCTTCTGTGATATGATCCTGTCGACTTTCAATGTGACAATATAGTGGTAAATGTGGTGAGGAGAGAAATAATCACACGACGAGTTGTTAGAGCAATAATCCAGGCAGCCAGCCGAGAGAGAGCGAGCGAGACGTTTTCAGCTGAACGACTGTTTTTTCCTCTGTACACAACCGGGGGGCTAACCAGGATAGTCGCCAGGTGGTGACGGCCCCCCCCCCCCTCAGGAATGTGGTCAAAATGGTCGTGAGTTAGTTGTCTTCTATCGACTACGTCTCTCTCTCTCTGGTCGACTGCAGATTTACTTTATTATTCCTGTAAGAGCATATATTATGACATATATATATTTGTGCGCTTTACGGGGTAGGGCAGTACTCTCCAAAACCTTTCTAAAGCTACAGTAGAACACTCTTACACAGAAAAATACATTTTATAATACATGAGAGGAGGTTTCATGTGATAATTTAGAAAATTTACATATTGTCTGATGTAATCTCGACAGTCGATACTCGGGCCTTGCCTGGGTCGTAGCTGACTCTTTTTAAACCTTTATTGTCTTATGTGAGTTTAAATGGTGGCTACAAAGCTAGAGCGTTTAATTTTATATATATTTATCACACTTTACACTGAATAAGTGTAATATTAATTATAGTACAGGGCAATCTATAGTGTGTGTATTGGCTATATCTATATATATAAAAATCAATGTTTGTATGTTTGTTTGTTTGTATGTCCGGTATACAAATTCGCAGTAGTTCACTAATTCAAACCAAAATTTCCATACATAGGTAAAAAATTACGGGGAAGACGATAGGCTATTTAAAAAATATATAAATCAATTATTAAAACTATATATTCAAATTATTCTACTTAGCTCACGAACAGCGCCCTCTATCAAAGATTAGATTAAATTATGCTGATGCAAACAAATAGATAATGCTAATAACAAAAACAATTATAAAAAAAATCTTATCTAAATATATATCACTCGGGTAGATATGCACACGGGTCAATCCCGGGGCGAAGCCCGGGTCACCCGTCTAGTGTATTATATTTAAATCTTATTAAGGAGAGAAAAAGGTAATAAAAGTAATTATATTGGTTAGAATCAGGTTTATATTGATGTTTTTTTAAATAAAAAAAATATATAAAAAAGAAAAAGAAAATTTAACAAAAAAAATTATAACAAGTAACGTCTTTTATATTCGGCTGTTACCCGTCATTTAGACATACTCTGATAGATATATAGGAATAAAGGAAGAAATTTATGATAATTATATATTTATTTTTTAGTAAAAAGAGAAGAAAATACATATATATATTCCATATAATATATAATATTCCATATAAAGAAGATACTTATCCTTGTTGATTCTGATATATATATTCCGTTGCCAAATCTTGCTGTTACATATTTTAAATATTTATTAGAAGACTTGGAAAGAAATTCACCTCAGAAGTAAAAATGTAAATTTTATTCTACTCATTCTCTATTTCTTATCATTATTTTCAAAATGTATATAGCACAATAATGGATTTTACAATAGTTTTTTGGTATTATCTCTAAGTAAACGTGGTACAGACCATGATTATCATTATGAGAAGAAGTTGGCGACCGCTTTTACTGTAAATGCATCACATGTTTACACAATAGTAAAACGGGTTAGTAGAGTAAACTGGCGAAACGGCTTGGATTGATGAGCCAGGCCCTCAAAATAGTTTTACCATTGCTCAGTAGGGACAGTAGGAGCCGTTATATATATAGTTACACTTGGTAAAATGCGGTAAATAGTTTATTTTCTTATCTACAGATGGCACTGTACAGTGAGTATGTGTTGAGATGTAATACTCACCGAGAGCGTAGCTCGCCCCAAGCCCCACCGCCATGGCCACCATGAATCCTATGAAGCCGTACCATAGGTAGGAGACGGTGTACAGGGACGGAATGTCATTGCTGCGGACACACCAAGTATGAACTGACGTAACGTAGCTCTCTATTTACATCACTTGCCTAGTAAAACGTCAGCTCTGTAGACAATTAGTGGTTGGCCTAACGGTACATAAATGGTGTTGTAAAGAGATATTCCGGCATATATATGTTATATAAAAATGAATGAGATTTTCTGCTTGAATTTAGATCATGTTGAGGATTATGGTAATGCAGTCGTGGCAAAAATAATGAAAAATAGTTTTGATCAGTAATTTAATTGAGTTAAAGGAATATATAAAAAACAATTTGATAAAAGTAATGCCTGGCTTAAGGCGAGTAGAACAAAGAAAACAAAAGATTATTTACATAATGTACAAAGATTTGAGCCGGCCAACGGGATACAACAACAATGAATTTTTATAGGGGAAGAGTGACCTCTGGCAGTCGATTTAAAAGAGTATTTGAATCTATGAAATATGATTTTTTAAATAAAATAATATTTTAATATAACATATATATATTCCACACACATATATACACTCATGGAAGAAATGCAGAAGCATCAAATCGTCCACAGATGACCTAGGTCCCGATCGGGGTGACGTTCGCTGTAAAGCAACCACCACATTGTGATCACCTGGATCTCAGCCCTGGATTGGGTGATTTGTAAAAAAAAAAATAGAAGAAGGAAAAATATTGAAAGGAAAACAAGGAGAGATGATATACACTCATGGACAAAACTTAAGAAAGTGGAAAATCTTTGATGTCGCCGGTCGTCTAATTTTTTTTGAGGAAACAGAGACAATTTTTATTTACACTTGGTTATATCGTGTGTCTTCAATAAAGGTCACTGTAATATCTTTCGGAGTTATTGTCTGAATCCCGATATATATTCTAAAAGGTACCACTTCCCTAAGATTTGTCTCCATGAGTCTATATAGTTGAATAACCATATGAAAATAATAATATGTTATCAATTATATAACTCTCAATTTGTAATTTATTTTATTTTAAATGCTATGTACATGTATTCTAAAGGAATATCATAGTATTTATCAAGTTCAATCGCAGTTTACTAAGTGGACAAAGTTTAAATAAATCGACGTCAAATACGTTTTTAAAAACATATCACTTTTTAAAATGTATCTTGAATCGTCAATATTTCACCCACTTTGCATCAAAGTTTGTTAATCGATATTTAAAAAAAATCATTAGCTTCAAGGATCTGATAATAAATTACTGATATATGGGAGAACTCCCCCCCTTAGGAATCCTATGGGACTCGACGGCGTCATGGAAGGACATTCCAACGTCCATTTCTATGGTAATCTGGGAGCACATTGACTGGGAATGGCCACCGCGTCTCTAACCGCGGGTCCGGTAGATTTGCATAGTTATGGTCTCCACACATGCGCGCGGGGGTAGAAAATAAACATTTAACTATCGGGCCGTTAGAGATGGTATTTCCTAATCATATTTTGTGGTCGTGTTGGCGTTTATTGGGTAGTGATGGACCACTGTGTGAAATACCTTGAAATATTTGAGGACATCAGAGTCTATCTGGTTTCATAAAGAATTATTGCCATTCTAGAAACTATAGGTGGAAATTTTGCCGGGAGGATATGGATCTAAAGAGACAAAGGTCGCCTCTCCCGTCAAAATAGACGCCAAAACTAGACGCCATCTATTGACTGTCGCCACAACTAGCGACCTCAGGTCGGTGACAAAGCCACAACACCAGCTTTGGCCAATTGAAAAGCGTTCACCTAGAGACCATGGTTTTGGGCTAATGGCCCTCGTCAGCCTAGGGCGGACTCTTTTCCATGAGATCCACACGGAATCTAATGGAATCTTGACAATCCGCCAAAGAGGTGTTTAGCTGGCAAAGTGGCTGGGCCAAATCTCTTTAGATTCTAAAAACTATTGAAAACAATATGTATATAGGGAAACATGTCCTAGCTACCTGTAGGATAAACCCATTGTAGATCGCCATGTATACAACGCTTCTCATCATAGAATTAAGACAAAGTCAAATTATTTTATTTGAAAAAAAAAAAGCGAAAAAAAAATGAGTTTTCAGATAATCTCCTTGTGTGGACTACATCATTAAGAGATATTGAACTATTGGTAAGATATGCAAATATATAACTTCACAATTTGAATAAATATTATATTATTAAATATCTATATACCATATCATTTTTAAACTAAAGTTATAAAGGGTGAACAAAACTAAATTAATGTTCTTTATTGATTGGAAATTTCTATGTGTCTGTGTATTGAGCAAGTAAGGATTCTATAGGTATTTTAGGTATTGTAGAACATCCTGAAGGAATTATAGGGCATCATCCTATTGGGTCATTGAGAATATTAAAGGCATTATTAAATAGGACACTATTTTAAACATTACTTTGTCACTGTACTATATTGTTTTTCTGTAAAAGTGCCTATTTTTTATGAAGGTAAAAAACAATATTCGAAAAAAATGTTTTTTAAAATCAGTTTTAATAAAATATATTTTATAAAGTTATTTTTTCGTGATTCCTAGTAAACGTAGTTGTACGGGCCATAATAATCATGGTGGGTAGTTAGCGCCTGGTTTTATAGAAAGCGCAATTCGACGTTTGCACTTTACAAATGTGACAGAGTCCCGTTTGGTTACTTGCAATCACTGATGATGTTAGACTTTGGCAAAAATCAGGGGGCCTTTAAAGCTTTTTTTTTTTTTTGGAAGAACAGTTCCCGATACGGGATTCAATCCCGGATCGTAGGTGTCGACAGACCGCTCGACCCCCTAGCTCTCTTATGAGATGTTATATACTCATAATTAAAGTTTGCGTGTTTGGAAAAGGGTTGAAAAAAACAAGATCAAACTATAACTTCTTGAATTTAATCAAAATATTAGAAACTTTTTCAATCATGTTTATATAAAAGGGCGTAACTGGATCTGTAAAGAAAAAAAAATTCTCAAAATATTTCGATCATCATTCATTCAATTTCAACCATTTCAATCACTTAATCATGCCTGTGCTCATCTGGATGTATATTTATTTGTTCATCAAGCTGATGAAAGAATTGACCGTACAGCTTGTTATAGTTAGATTATATATATATATAAAGTTTGCGGCTTATATAATCTTTCCTACTTAGATATTAATGTGTATGGACACTACCGCGGTATGTAGACGGGGTAGAGAGGAGCCAGGTTTCCAGTAGTGTTGGTGTAGAGCTCCCGGCAGCCTTCCACAGAGACAGGCATGCGGGGCTGGGGTGGCTTGAATATCATGGCGCCTATATTGATCCAGCCCGCGAAGATGAGCCCAGCCCATAGCCCGATCAACGATCCCTAAGAGAGCACATGTTCATCCAGTATCTAGCTATCAGAACGGAGGATTTCTACTCACCCAGGAGTTGGCCCATGGCACAAACATGCCCAGAGTGAATAGTGCCATGGTGGGTCCTCCAATCACACCGAACAGGGAGAGCGTCGCCTAGACAAATACACCAAGTGGGGAAATGACAAACAGATTATTTCTATGACAATTCCTGCACTAAAACCTCTCATAAATATGTATGTTGATGCAGTTGAGCCTCTCATAAGAGGCCACTCAAAAACAATGGACGCCACCGGTCTCTTCTGAAGGTGGTCTTGTAAGAGGTTGGATTAGATTAGAATAAGCCATTTTTTATTTGACAAAGAAGGACGCTCATATGATGGGTCATCATCATCATAAGATGAGCGTCCTTCTTTATCAAATAAAAAATGACTTATTCTTATCTAATCCAACCTCTAATAAAAGACCACCTCCAGAAGAGACCGGTGGCGTCCATTGTTTTTGAGTGGCCTCTTATGAAAGTCTCAACTGAATCAATATACATATTTATCGTTTTATCATGGAAAAAAATGTCTTCTCAAGGTTTCCTTAAATACTTTTACTAAATATAAGCAGGACAATACAATAATCGAACGGTAGATTGAACTGATGAAACCGCTGGGAGGGTTCACCACTGATGAGCCAGGCCTCTTAATATTTTACCATCGCAGTAAGTGTATTCTAAAATTGGAGAAAAATTGCAATAAATAGTTTATATTCTTAACGAGAATCACGAAATTTCTCTTAATGAATTGTAAAAAGCTATAAAACGAAGAGAAATTTTTTTTTATTAAAATGCATAGGCTACTAGCTTTCGGGCTCCAAGCCCTTCAACGGGTACAAAGAAGGGCTTGGAGCCCGAAAGCTAGTAGCCTATGCATTTTAATAAAAAAAAATTTCTCTTCGTTTTATAGCTTTTTACAGTTTATATTCTTATGACTAATATGCAAAACGGTTTCCGAGGATGAGTACCTTGCTTTATTGTATATTCATCTCAGGTTTTCAGGTATCACAAACCTTTCTACAGAAGTACGTATAAAATATATAAACGGTAGCAATGCTTTATCCGTGAAAAATTTCAAGCTTTCAGATCTTTACAATCCTTCCACAGGCAGTGCTATCTTCGCCTGTGGAAGGATTATAAATATCCGAAAGCTTGTAATTTTCCACGAATAAAGAAACGCATTGCTAGCGTTTATAATTTTTATATTTATACTTTTTAGCAATTTTATCTTTTAATAGAAGAGTACGTTAATGACAAAAACTTATAAGTCTATATATATGTTGTGATTTATTTTTTGTTTTGTTGTTGAAAAAGATAGAGAATTGAAGGTGCAGTCGTGAAAAAGGAAGGATTGTTATTTACCTTTCAAGTAGTTTTTATTTTGAATTACTTGAAGTAAATTTACACATAAAAATTATGTATCACAGCAATATAGAATTTATAGAATGAATTCTATAATCGTGATTTTAAAAAAAGGTAGGGTTAACTATACATATTTACAAAAAAAATTAAAGTGGTATATTCTGAATCTATGATCAAAATATGTAGAACATTCAATGAATGAAAATAAAATATACGTTTTTTTTAAATAAAATAATTGCATTTTAGAATATATAATATATATGTATATATATTCTTACATACAGAATTATAAGGATTACCTAAGGATCCTAAATTGCCATCTATATTGTCAGGTAAAACAATTGGCCAATAACCTACAGTTTGCACTATCTACAAACACCTGTTGTCGGTATAAAACTACAAGTATTAAATATCGCATCAACACACCAAAGAAGACGTAAAGTCGATAACTTTGACAGTAGTGAGTATGGGGATTTGTGCCTTACCTGAAGTACGTTGCCCAATCTTTCTGCCAGGGCCACCAGGGCTACTGTGAGGGCTCCGTACACCAGGGCTGAGACAGAAATACACTTAGCTATAACATAAGTGTTCGCTCAATGGATATTTGTGTGTATACACTACAAAATGCAAATTCTGAAGATTCCATTTGAACCTTTGTAGGTCTCATCAAATCAAAGCCCGCCCTGGACTGACATGGTCCATTAGACCGAAACAATGTCTCTAGGTAAAAGCTTCTTTGATTGACAAAGCTGGTGTTGTGGCGGCTTTGTCACCGACTTGAGTTTGCTAGTTTGTAGAGATGGTCAATAAGATGGCTCTCAGTATTGGCGTCTATTTTGACGGGGGAGAGAGACGACCTTTATTTTTAATAGATCAATAACCTCCCGAAGTACAAAAATAAATCCTCCACTACACAAGTATATTTGGCTTACACACTTCGTATCCTTAGATAGATAGCATTCCTTAGACTATGCCAGTACATAAATTGACATGGCTTTGTTTTATATAAGCCACTCTTTTGGAAAATGTTCTGACTTTATCAAATTTAATAAAGAACTATGATTGATAAATATTTTAACTGCTGAGACGAGAGAGAATAAAACCTATGCAATACTCATAATTTGAGGTTTCATTGTATATTATAGCTTGGCTTTACATACAGAGAGAGAAAGCAGGACGTGAGAAAATGCATCATGCACCTAAATCTAATCAATAGGCTGGGCGTATTGATGGAAGGGTATGATGGAAAATAAGAGTTTTAATAAATATACAAACCAAATAACGAGACAAGAAAATGGAAAATTTGCTATAAGAAAGGAAGAAATTGGTGAAAAAGTAGCTGACAGAGGCAAGAATGAATTTGACGTCTTCATTCAGAAGTGTAGATTGGCTAAGTAGATATGAATGTGTTCAACAAGTATAGACCTGCACTTCTCTAAGTACATTTAGTTTAGTTTAGCATTAAGTGCTTTATTCCGTTTTCTCGGCTTGTTATTTGCTTTGTATCCTTATTAAATCTCTTATTGTCTATTTTTCTCTTCCGCCAATATGCGTCTAGCTTATTGATTGGATTTAGATGCATAATACTCTTAAAAGTTACTCGCAATTTCTAACCACCATGATTATCATGGCCTGTATCCTATGTAGGTGGAATAAGTAAAATGGGTATGATGTTATATGGCAGTATTGCCGCTGATATTAAAGGGCGAGGAATAGACGGACGGCGACTCTACCTGTTTATATAAGAAATACAGAAAGAAAGAGAGTGTGTCACCCAGAATCTTGGTCATCCTGTTCTGCCAGAGGTCCGACATATCCTTGGCGATGTAGAGCTTGATGATGTCCTCGATGGTGACGGCAGCCATGGAGTTGACGCCAGAAGAGATGGTACTGGACCACATTGGAACTCTCTTTTTACCATTACATCAATGCCATCTCAACAAGCTCACTATAAACCAGGGTCCAGCTGTCCCGGCTAAGAGCACCTTGTAGATAACACAGGATGAGAAGTACTCCAAGTTAGGAGTGGCTGCTGTGTACATGGGTAAAGTTTTCAACTAGCAATAATCGCGCCTCAGAAACTTACTACGATATCGCCTCTGCTCAAAGCTGTGTACATGGGATATGTCCCTTATGTTAGAGGTAGTGGCCATTTATTATTGGAGCTAAGTCGGCCTGCTACTGAGTAGTTCCCCCAGTCTTTAGGACTAAAGCAGACAATCCTGATGTTTGCCAACGACACCTTTATAAGATTGAGAGGAGAGATAAATAACACCTATATAACGACGTGTAAATAATACAAAAGTGTACCGGATTCAAGTGGATAAATCATCATTTTTTACAAGGTTAGAATCCCCCGAGGAAAATAGGCGAACATCCTCATCGAAATATTGGAAGTTTTAATAAATATTTTTATCCAAAATAAGCGTTAATAATTAAAAGTATTTAAAATAGATCGCTCGATTTTCAACAATTAATATATATGTATATATATATGGAAGCAATGGTCGCCTCTCCCGTCAAAATAAACGTCAGAAACTGACGCCATCTATTGACCGTCGCCGCAACTAGCGGCATCGGGTCGGTGACAAAGCCACAACACCAGCTTTGGCAAACTGATAAGCGTCCACCTAGAGACCATAGATGGCGTCAGTTTCTGACGTTTATTTTGACGGGAGAGGCGACCATTGCTTCCATGGATTAATTTCCTCCCGGCAAATTTTCCATCTATATATATATATAATCATACGCGTCTATAAGTTTCATATTTTCATAACAGATGGCACGCTAATGCATCATTATATTAAACAAAAACTAAAAAAGGCCGACAATTTGAAGACGAGTCTTAAAGAGGAAAAGTAAGAGATTAAGTTTTTAATTGGGACACAAGATCATTAGTACTAATTTCCCGTGGGAAGCTGGTTGTATCTCAATTAACATGGGGATTATCCTCTTTTTAATTTAAACCAAATCTTCTCTAATTGGGCGCCGTGTGTGGAGACTAGTCAAGGAAGACCACTTACTGGTAGGTCGCCCAAACTACCTTGTTCTCCACACACCAACATTTCTGGAATCTTTATTGCCTGATTTGCATATAATTTATTGTGATGCTTCGACGATCTGATCTTTCTCAAAGCAACTTCAACAGTTTTCCTGAGATTTAGGAATGCACCTTATTCAGCGTATTTTATTTTACACCAATCATTTACACATTTACTTCTATTACCATATCTTTCTTATCCTATATATAAAACTTATAATATAATAAAACATTCAGGGCCAAGTTTCTTGTATAATTTTATTTCTCTCTATCTTTCGGGCTAAAATGCCCTTCAACAGGAACTAGAAATATAACTTCTAGCTAACTATACATTTCGGCGTGTATAATTAACTAACAGTCCTAGTTGCTCTTGTTGGAGGGCATGTTAGCCCGAAAATAGAGAAATAAATTTGTACAAGAAATTTGGCCCTGAATGCCTTATTGGTTTTATTAAATTACAATATCTATAAAATATTCCTTGTATCAATATTGAGCAAAATTAATCATTCCTCCAGGGTAAAGTGTCTTTTCAAAAACATTTTTATTGTTCTCTAGCTTCTACGGGAGAAAACCTGGTTTAATTCTATAATGCTAATGGTATAATACCATGTTTTCTACTGTAGAAGGGCGTCCGTGCCCGAAAGCTAGAGAACAATAAAAATGTTTTTTAAAAGACACTTTTCCCTGGAGGAATGATTAGTTTTACTCAATAAATTACACTATCTCTGTTACTGTAGGTATATTGGGTTTGTTGAAATTACTATGGACTTCACAAATGTGTTTGTACTAGTGGAAGAGAACAGATACCTCTCAACTATACTAAGCCAAACTTCTATAAAAACCTAAATAATTGCAATCAGTAATTTAATGAATGAAAGGAAGAAAAAATTGTTTGCAACAAGTTTCTTTTATTCTTAAATTTGGCGAGCCTTCAGGCGTTAGCCTATCATCAGGCCGACATCGCAAATATATATAAAATAATACAAAATCTAAACTAAATATAGGCGTAGAACAGTTCTACGCCTATATTTAGTTTAGATTTTGTATTATTTTATATATATTTGCGATGTCGGCCTGATGATAGGCTAACGCCTGAAGGCTCGCCAAATTTAAGAATAAAAGAAACTTGTTGCAAACAATTTTTTCTTCCTTTCATTCATTAAGCCAAACTTATTTAAATAAGCCATTTGATAAGACAATTATAGCCGAATAAAATATTGATTGAAGAACGTGAATTGAAGACTCCAGATCAAGATGAAGTCCTCGTATAATATTTATGGATAAAATGAAGAGAGAAACCAAGGCAACTAAGTCTTACCACCAGACTATATCTATGGATTGATCATCTTGGGGTAACCTGAGTGAGGAGGTATAACACACAGTCTTAGAATTATAATTCAGTTAAAACAACCTAATTATTTTATAATTTCTCTCGTAGGATGTATTGAAACTGAAACATACTGATGAGAGCTACTGCCTGAAACTATGATACACTCATGAAAAAAACTTAAGTAAATTTCATATAAATTGATTTAAATCTCCTGTAAATTAATTAAACAATTAAAAAAGGCTTCCGGCGATGAGTTTGTTTTTATTTGAAAAACCATCTCAAGCTTTCGGAGATCTCTGTTCTTTCACAGGATAACATATATAATGAATAAATAGCATCAGGCGGCGTTTTATTCATTTTACATGTTCTCCTGTGGAAGGGCAGAGATACCTGAAAGCTTGAGATGGTTTTTGAAATAAAAAGAAACTTATCTCCGGAAACCTTTTTTAATTGTTTAAAACTTAAGTAAGTGGAAAGTATTTTATGTCGCCGATCATCTTTTTTTTTTTTTTTTGACAGAGACATTTTGTTCACACTTGGTCATCTCGTATGTCTTCAATGAAGGTTACTGTAATATCTTTCAGAGTTATTGTCTGAATCCCGATATAAATGCTAAAAGGTACAACTTCCTTAAGTATCGTCTATGCGTGTATATATATTGTATTTTACCTGAATTGGCCTAACCTAGTACTGTGGTACATTCATTATCAACAGCGTTAATATATGTACTGCGGTGATATGCAAATGTATGGCTTCCGATGTGTTTTTTTAAAACCGTACAGGTGTCATTTATGGGCATAAATTAAGGTATATTTTAGGCCATAGTGAAGTAAGTGTTGTGATATGTAAATAACATATGTTAAGTGTTATATTTATTATCTATTGTTAACTATGCAAATTATGCCATTTGTCAATTGTTTTAAAAAAACTTATGTAAATTATTTCCTTTTTATCTCTATCTTGTATATAAGGAGATTACTAGATTGAATAAAGATCAGTTCAACTTGTAAGTCGGAGCGAGTTTTGTCCAGATAACACATAAACTTTACAACAGTAAGTGCCACCAAAGAGGTTACCTAAGGGCTCCACTGAAGATCCCGGACACAAAGAGTCCAGGCAGCCCGGGGAATACGCCGAGAATATCCATCACAAACAGTGGATAGAGCTACAAACAGCATCTTTATACATTTGGGAGTACACCGTGCAATGTCGGAGTAGCATTGAACATTTTAGATACAAGTATTGTAGCGTTTTGTATTTGAATCATAGAACATAGGTTATACAATATATTCAACCTTTATAACACCAACCTCACACCTGCTGAATCTGATATTCTATCCAAAGAACTGAAATATAGACTATGAAAAAGGCATCTCCTTATCATGCAATTGAAAGTTGCTGATGGCTTGCGTCATCTATCGGAATAAATATCAACTATTCTCGTTGATTTTTAATTATTCCAGAATTGGCCAAATACCCATTCTTGATTAATCAAGAAAAGCTAACCACGGACAGAAATATAGACTACCAGGGAGTCAGATCTATTTAGAACAGTTCCCAGTATCGATCAGCCATCTACAATTTCATTTCTTAAGAAAAATCCTCCATCCGAAACACCATATCCTTCACTCTACAAAATTCTATATCTCAACAACTGAAATCTCGAGAACTTATCACCATCAACAGTTGGAATTGGCTAAATATCACACACACACACACAAAAACCTTTATTAAGACACACAGGTCTTACAGAGGATTCTCCTTGGGGTTACAAGACGGAGAAACCCATGAAAGTGGGAAATATACAAAGGGGTAAAAATGGAGAAAGATTATATACTCATGATAAATATATACAGATTATTATTTGAATAATCCTAAGGAAAATCATTGGCTAAATATCATGGAACAAGTTTAATAAACGCTGGGATGAATATAGTGAATTTATTCTGAACTTGTCGCTATAAACCTTTCTATGGCTTTTTGGCCATTCTTTTTGAGTGATAAATCATAAAGTCCAGCCATTTACTCAAGACATTTATATATCGTACGTTTCATATTGACGTTAGAAGAACACATACAACTCTCTCTTCCAAGAACCATAAAAAAAATATATTTTTTTAAATGGCGAAAACATTGCTGCAGGGTAATGGGACCTTGGAAGGACTCCCACATATTGAATCAGGGTGAGTTGTGGACTAACTCTACAAAATGGTATCCCAGATTTAGTTTTAAAATGCCACTCCAGGTAATTCTCACTTCTTATTTCTGTCGTGCGGAGAAAACACAAGAAGGTAATTCAATCACAGAAATGATAATAAGATTTGTTCACCCCATGATATCTTCATCCCCGTAGGGAGTTTAAATTGTTGGTACCACTTATTTTATTTGATTTACTAAAATCAACGTTGAAATGCAGTTTGAAAAGTCAGAACACTTTGTGAAAGGGTAAAGATATAAAGTGAGGTGTAAACATCAACTTTACAATAACTATATTGTAAGATTATAAACTCAAAAAGAGCTTCTTCTATAGAAAATGTTTATTTTGCTAGCTTTCGAACGACATCGTTATTCAACGGGCGTAAAGACAAGGTGCGATGTGAGGTGCGTGTCTTTACACCCGTTGAAGAACAATGTCGTTCGAAAGCTAGCAAAATAAACATGTTCCATAGAAGAATCTCCTTTCGAGTTTATAATCGTACAATATAGAGTGAGGTATATCACCATTTTAAATTTCCCGGGGGGTGGAAGTGTAACATAAACCGTCGATTTGCAATAGCCATGACCCGGTATCAAATTTTACATTGGGGACACTTTTTTTCAGAAGAAAAAAAATCACTTCAATGACCCCCGATTCTTCCAAAAATCCAACCTCACCAATGAGTGCACATAACCAAACGAGGCTTTAGGACACTTGTAAGTGCAAATGTCGAACTACTTTCTACGCGTGTAGACATGTGGTGCACTTACAGTAAAAGCATCTCTAACTATTACCTATCATGAATATCATGGTTATGAATATCATGAATATGAATATCATATACCACGTGTTTTATAGATAATAATAATTATTATTTTTACGCGCTTTGTTTAAAATAATGTCAATTATTTTGTGCGAAATTCAATTCTCATTATTCACCTACAATATCAGGACCGTATAATAACTGTTACGATGTACTAGAGCGCCATCTGTTATCAAATTATAAAACTATTTTAGAGGCGTAATATTCTTTTTAAAATAAAACAACAACAACAACAACAAAAACCTTTATTAAGACACTATTGTCTTACAAGGGGATTCCCCTGAAGGTTATATATGTACATGAGTGAGGAGGAAAAACAATCCAGAGGAGAGGAGGAGCAATCAGCCGTTGTCTGTGGAGTTGAGCACCTCTTCTCTCATTTTGTCAATCGCCTTGAAAATTTTGAAATATTTATAAACAAATGCTTTATCCAGCAGGAGAGCATTAAAGATTTTATATACATGTTGTTCATTGTAGTGAGCTAGCTCCGAAATTTCGCGAATTTCCAGTCTCTTTTCATGTAGGAATGGGCAATGGAATAGATAGTGGAAATAAAACAATTTCTACTGTCCTTACTGCGATGGAAAAATTAAAGGGAGGGCCTGGCTCATCAGTGGCGAACCCTCCCAGCGGTTTCGCCAGTTTAATCTGTTTAATATTGATGAGCCAGGCCCTCCCTTTAATTTTTCCATCGCAGTAAGGACAGTAGAAATTGTTTTATTTTAAAAAGAATATTACGCCTCTAAAATAGTTTTATAATTCGTATAATAACTATTTAAAAAATAAATAAAATTCTGATGGCACATACACACACACTTGTAATATTTGACAATTATATCTCAGGTTACAATCTCACATGGAACAGGATTTTGTTATTTAAATAAATTGAAATTAGGTCCATTGGATTTTTTTTTTTCAATTAGAAAAAGTGACCAATGCGGGATACGATCCCGGGTCGTAGTGGTCGAAAACTAACGGTTTAGACCACCCTTCCACTGAACATCCAATTGACGACTTCAAATACCTCAACCTCTCTGAATGATATGTCTGCAGTATTTAAGACATCTTCATTCGAGTATAAGACCTGTACGTATCATGTTGGAGGAGGTACCTGATCAGCCGCGGAGACAGTTTTGGTGAGGAGCGGGTCACAGTCGTGGTACCTGGCGTAGACCAGCAGACCCGCGAAACTGCAGAGTGTCACCAGAATCACCAGTCCTGGGAGGTTCAACCAGACGGTTCTGTCACACACACAGTCTCTCTAGTAGTGTTTCTTCACCAAGCTCTGCAGCGCTGGCAGAGGCATTTATTCTACATAGTGTATATATTTTCTTTTTTTAAATAGTGCGGACTGTGCACTTTGCATGTATTGACAAGATGTCAATAAAATTATTTTAATTGTCAATTGTCTAGTGGTTTCTTCTTGAACCCCTACAATATGATGGTTGGAAAATGACTTTAGGTAAAATAGGTCAACATTCAGCTTCTTTTATTTTAAAAGGACAGTTAGACAGGCGTATAGAAGAACGAGCCATTTACATTCAAGAGTTTAGAGTCTTAGTCTAAATTAAAGACATCATATATGTTGGTAACAACTACTTCATCGCTAGTTTTAAAATTGTAAAAGCAATATTTTAAAGTAATTCAGATGGCTTACCTATAAGTGAGCAGATAAAATAACTGAATGAAGATGGACATGGCATATTGCTAAAAAAAATTTAAAAGACAGACCAGACATGCCTCAATGTTAAGATTTAAAAAAGTAGTTCCAGAAGAGGATCGCTTAAAAAGATTATAAAATGAGATTCTCTAAAAGGAAGAAAGAAATTGAGGTAAATGAACAGAATACAACGATAAATGGGAAATATGTAAAAAGGGGAAATCTTCGTTCATTAATGGATGGCTCTACGCCGGGTAAGAAGATAAATCTGAAATAATAATGTCATTACATTCAGTCTTTTGTTCGTTGAAAATTGATAGAAAATTTGACTGCCCTCTTTATATAAAAGAAAATAAAGTTACATCAATCAAATTAAATTTAATTTTACACAATCTATATGTATCGGTAACTTTCTATCACTTTTCTTAAAGAAAACGTAAAGTGTAAAATTGGATAGAATTTAGTTGTGATGTAACTTTCCTTTACAAGATTTATCCGATAAATTTTATTTTCACAAACAATTGAATTGAGAAAAGAATAATAAACTCATAGAGACAAAACCCAAGGAAGTGGAATGTCTTTGATGTCATCGGCCGTCTGTTTCTTTGAAGGGAAGAGAGTCAATTTTGTTCTCACTTGGTTATCTGGTGTGTTTTCAATAAAAGTCACTGTAATATCTTTCAGAGTTATTGTCTGAATTCCGATATACATGCTGAAATGTTCCTTAAGTTTTGTCCATGAGTGTATGAAAGAGCCTATATTACTGGCTTATCGCTGCTTCACTACGGGAGATTTAACCAATGATTAGCCATGTAAAACCATAATTTTTCTCATTACAATAAGGGCTATGTAAATATTTTATAATTATCGTTAAAGTGTTGTCCTAATTTCCATATCTAGACATCGCAATAATGAAGATACTTTGTTTCTGCAACCATCGGTTCTTCCATAAATATCTGTCCCAGACTACAACTATACATACAATGTCAAAAAGATTTTATGTAAGATAGAGGCACCTCTCCCTTTAAATATGCATCAGAACAATACACTTGTTCATCACCAATCATCATCATTCATTACTAGTGATGATAAATAATGTGCCACAACACCAGTTCTGAAAATTTCAGACAAATGGTATACAGGTTGGCTTTTTGAATATCATTCTCACGCAACTTTAAGCTAGAATTTTCTATATATTTTCAATATATTTCCCTAGAAAATATATAAAATTTCCACCGATCTTCTAATGCTTCTATCCTTTCTTATAGTAAGTTTCATCTTGGTCCTGTAAAATGTCCAACAACGGCATCAATCATATCAGATTTTCTTTTTTTCTTTCAAATATATTTTAGATGTCCTCCAAAATATGTAAATAGTCGTTAGGATCTAGTTCTGGAGAATAAGGGGGAGGATGGTCGTTAAATTTTAAATTGTATTCGTCGATTGAAGTGGTGGTTGACGTGTATTCATAGTATTTACTATTTAATCATTTGTGACCATTGACCGGAATGCAGAATTTGCATAGGCAGTTATTATTATTTATTATTAGAATGTAGCTTGTGCTGTAAAGACAATTAAATCTTTAGTAGCTTAAATAAATGTCTGATCCTTAAATTTTAAATACACCACAGTTGGCGACGAGGATAAAAAAGTAAGTTTAACTATGTCAAATATAGTGCCATTTCCAGTTTTCACGCCAGATCAAGACTTCGAAATTTTCGTGAAATGTTTACGTTTTGCGTTTGCTGCGAATGATACTTCGTTAGCTAAACAAGTACCAGTTTTACTGGCGGTGATAGGCCCAAAGTTATTTAAATTGGCCGAAGATTTAGTAGCGCCTGAAAAGCTGGAAACGAAGTCATTCGATGAAATAGTCGCACTTCTAAATAGACATCTCGCACCTACACCTAGAGTGATACCAGCTAGATATAAATTTTTTAAATCAAGTCAAGAAGAGGAAACTATATCTCAATTTATGGCAACATTGAGAGGTCTAGCAGAGCCTTGTAAATTTGGAAGTATGTTAAATGAGATGTTAAGAGATAAGTTGGTGGTTGGCGTTAGATCCGAAAATCTACAGAAACGCCTATTGCAAGAAGGCGATGACGCAACATTGGACAAAATTTACCAAATAGCATTATCATACGAAGCCGCAGAACGAGATTTATTAGCAATGAAAAAGGTAGATTATGCAGATGAAAATGTTCATGATGTTAAGAAATTAAATAGTGCATGTTCTCATTGTGGCAGAGATAATCATCTATCAAATAAATGCTTTTTTAAAAATGCAAAATGTCATGAATGTGGAAAAACTGGACATATAAAGCCGGCTTGTAAAAATAGAAAAACTAAATATGCAAAAATACAGAATGGATCAAAAGCTACTAGAAAAATAAATGTGGTTGAAGCAAGTAAAAATGGAAAATATTTTATTACTCTAAATGTGGACAACAAAAATATACAGTTTGAATTCGACACAGGTAGTTGTCACACGTTGATGCCAATTAATTTGTATAAGAAATTGTGGAATAAGAAAATATCTCCTATAAATTTGCATCTTAAATCATATTCAAATACGAAGATTGATGTTATTGGCAAAAGAGAAGTGTTCGTAGCAGAGGCAAATAAAACTCTTCCTTTGATTATAACTGAAGCAAATAGGTCTGTATTGCTTGGCACTACTTGGATCAAGTGCTTGCCTGCTAAATTTTTAAAATTATTTTAATTGTCAATTGTCTAGTGGTTTCTTCTTGAACCCCTACAATATGATGGTTAGGAAATGACTTTAGGTAAAATAGGTCAACATCTAGCTTATTTTACTTTAAAGGACAGTTAGACAGGCGTGTAGAAGAACAAACCATTTACATTCGAGAGTTTAGAGTCTTAGTTTAAATGAAAGATACCATATGTTGGTAACAACTACTTCATCGCTAGTTTTTAATTGTAAGAGCAATATTTGAAAGTAATTCAGATGGCTTACCTATAAGTGAGCAGATAAAAAAACTGAATAAAGATGAACTGGGCATATTGCTAAAAAAAATTAAAAGACAGACCAGACATGCCTCAATGTAAAGATCAGAAAGTAGTTACAGAAGAAGATCGCTTTAAAATATGAGAAAATGAGATTATCTAAAAGGAAGAAAGAAATTGAGGAACAGAATACAACGATAAATGGGAAATATGTAAAAAGGGGAGAGGTCTTCGTTCATTAATGGATGGCTCTACGCTGGGTAAGAAGATAAATCTGAAATAATAATGTCATTACATTCAGTCTTTTGTTCGTTGAAAATTGATTGAAAATTTTACCGCCCTCTTTTTATAAAAGATAATAAAGTTACATCAATCAAATTTAATATAAATTTACACACTCTTTATGTATCGGTGATTTTCTATCACTTTTCTTAAAGAAAACGTAAAGTGTAAAATTGGATAGAATTTAGTTGTGATGTAACTTTCCTTTACAAGAACTGTCCTATAAATGTGATTTTCACAAACAATTGAATTGAGAAAAGAATAATAAACTCATAGAGACAAAACCTAAGGAAGTGGAATGTCTTTGATGTCACCGGTCGTCTGTTTCTTTGAAGGGAAGAGAGTCAATTTTGTTCTAACTTGGTTATCTGGTGTGTTTTCAATAAAAGTCACTGTAATATCTTTCAGAGTTATTGTCTGAATTCCGATATACATGCTGAAAGATTCCTTAAGTTTTGTCCATGAGTGTATGAAAGAAGCTATATTACTGGCTTATCGCTGCTTCACTGCGGGAGATTTAACCAATGATTAGCCATGTAAAACCATAATTTTTCTCATTACAATAAGGGCTATGTAAATATTTTATAATTATCGTTAAAGTGTTGTCCTAATTTCCATATCTAGACATCGCAATAATGAAGATACTTTTTTTCTGCAACCATCGGTTCTTCCATAAATATCTGTCCCAGACTACAACTATACATACAATGTCAAAAAGATTTTATGTAAGATAGAGGCACCTCTCCCTTTAAATATGCATCAGAACAATACACTTGTTCATCACCAATCATCATCATTCATTACTAGTGATGATAAATAATGTGCCACAACACCAGTTCTGAAAATTTCAGACAAATGGTATACAGGTTGGCTTTTTGAATATCATTCTCACGCAACTTTGAGCTAGAATTTTCTATATATTTTCAATATATTTCCCTAGAAAATATATAAAATTTCCACCGATCTTCTAATGCTTCTATCCTTTCTTATAGTAAGTTTCATCTTGGTCCTGTAAAATGTCCAACAACGGCATCAATCATATCAGATTTTCTTTTTTTCTTTCAAATATATTTTAGATTTCCTCCAAAATATGTAAATAGTCGTTAGGATCTAGTTCTGAAGAATAAGGGGGGGGGGGGTGGTCGTTAACTTTGAGCCTGCATTCGTCGATTGAATTGGTGGTTACAATGCAAAATGTAGATCGACAAGGGATTCATGCTGATTTATTTTAACAAATTCACACACCTTGTTTTTAAAATATCACTTTTTAGAATGTAAGTTAAGGGGATGCTTTTTTGTGCCAATGAGTATTGTCTGATAATAAAATAGATGGCGTCTGGTTTTGACGTCTATTTAACGGGAGAGTCGACCTTTGTCTCTTTAAAATGAAAGGATTGTTCTAAAATTTAATTTCCAACAATGAAATATTTAATGATCACAGGATAGATATTTATTAATACAAATCAATAATGCTCCATCTATGTAGAACGAATGAAGACATTAAGACGCAGTAAGGACAGTAGAAGTTTGATTTATTTGTGAAAAGAAACTTTCGCGTCTTAATGTCTTCATTCATTATAGATATTTATAGAATTTTGAAAATAGAGCAATCCATACTTAATTCATTAGATAATAAAAGGCATATATTGGATTTAAAAATATATTTATTTTGCCAATATTTCGGCTGGCTGAACGCCAACCTTTATCGAGGCATTACATTTTTGTATACACTGTATACAGTGTATACAAAAATGTAATGCCTCGATAAAGGTTGGCGTTCAGCCAGCCGAAATATTGGCAAAATAAATATATTTTTAAATCCAATATATGCCTTTTATTATCTAATATTTATAGAATAGCAATGATATACAACGTGTGATAAATAATTTTCAGGAATGAGTCTGAATCACGTAAAATATTCAAAGTAATGAAATAATTTTATAAGGACCTTATAGATAAAACATTTATCAACACGTAGAAAAAATATTGATCACACAGACGCACGCGCTCACGTTTTTTCGAATTTATTAGATCGAGTATTTTTGAAAATTTTCCAACTTCAGTATGGACTGTATTGAAAAACAGCGAGTCTGCATAGAGTTTTTCTTTAAGTTAGGGAAAACATCTTCCGAATCATTTCAAGTGTTGAAGCAGGCTTTTAAAGAAGATGCCCTATCACAATCGAGGACATTTGAATGGTTTTCACGATTTAAAGCTGGTCGAACAAGCGTCAAGGATGTATGTTATCTTCCAGACTTACTTCTTGGCGTTGGAGAGTGTAGGCAGGGAGAGGTATCGCTGTACCATGGCCTGATTGCAGCTGTAGGTGGGCGCCCACATGAAGAACCCTCCCAGCAGAACGTTCCAGACTGTCAGACGGCGAGATGGCGGGCTCGTGAAGCTACACACAGATGCTACAAATCACTATACAGTCAAACTCAGAATCATACCGAGACATGTTTCTGTTCCAGCTTGAAGCATTTCATTGAACCTCCATCAACCATTTTATGTTGAAGACCATAACAGTATCTACCAATCATTGATCATCATGGTCTCTAAAGGTGTGGAAGCCTCCCTTGCAGAAGAAATTTGTACACATATACAACTATATATTTTTCTCTACATTTTATTTACCATTTTTTTACTCCTTTATTATTTTTCTGATTAGCGTGCCATCTGTTATGAAAATTCGAAACTATTATAGACGCGTATGATTCTTTTAAAAATAAAACAATTTCTACTGCCCTTACTGCAATGAAAAAATTAATGGGAGGGCCTGGCTCATCAGTGGTGAACCTTCCCAGCGGTTTCACCAGTTTAATATTGATTATTATTTTTTCATTCGATTTTTTCCCTCTGTAACAATTAATTAGAAGAATCAATATAATTGTTTGAATTGTCAATTGACCATCATGATTCCTGAACCATAATTTACCAATTTCATCCAAATATCGAACTACCCACAAATCATCCAATTTTGTACAAGAACTTAACTCTATTTATACTGTCCCAATATTCTCTCAAGAGAGTTCAAAACAAGATAGGGAAAAATCAATCTTTTTGAATTCTCATTAGAGCTCCAAATGACGCTATGGTGTAATATATTGGTGTCTGGAGATTCAAACTATTGTGTACTTAAATATTTATTGTAAAAAAAAGATAGCTTTAAAATAAATTCAATTCCTGATCATTAGAGGGCACGCTAAAACCTTGTTCAACCTTTGATACCACATCCGATAGTCTATTAATGGTAGTGAAAAATAGATAATCATAAAATAAAAATTTCCTCATTTTAATTTTATTACTTTAAGATTTTAATAAAAGAAAATAAGACCTAATCCAAATAATTTATTAGTGTGTGACGTTTCGGCAACATGTATAGTTAACCTACCTATTTTTTAAATCACGAATATAGAATTAATTTTATAAATTCTATATTACTGTGAAAAAAATAATTTTACGTGTAATTTGATTCAAGTAATTCAAAATAAAAACTACTTGATAAGTAAATAATTATATTTCCTATTTTTATGACTGCACCTTCAATTCTCTTTCTTTTTCAACAACAAAACAAAATATTCCTAACATATAGAAATGCTTCTATTCAACTTCTCAAAGAAATATATTTGTAATAATCCCATCAAAATCTACAGTTGACAAAGTCATCCAAAACACAAAGTATTGAAATATTGTATCAACAAAGTCCTCAGATGTACTATAAGAATAAACAGCCTTCCAACTTGGAGCTGATGGAATTGAAAAGATAAGGAGGACAGGCAGGCTCCTATTTCCCCCTTTTTTACAAATTACTTCCTATTTACTTAGATTAAATGGATAGTGAAATATGACCTGAATCCATTTTCCTAATATATACCTCTATTTACTTTGCAATTTTTATATTTATTTTGCTCGTCTCAACTTGAGTATCTTTTGTCATGTGTTCAAACACGTATTTTATTCCAACCCGTATATCTTAGATGTATATTGAGAATCATATATATAGTTGCATATCTTTTGAAGATACAGTAAATATGTAAATATAATTATATTTCTCGAGAGCAAAATTGGATATATATCAATGCTTTTGGAAATATTGGATATAGCGGGAATGTCTGTTGATAAAAAATGTATTGAATGTGTGTGTTTGCCTTAATGTGGTTTGTTGTATATATAACTAATAGAATTCTGTATTGAGGGAAAAAATACAACGTGAAAGCTAACAGGACAATAATTTGTGACGGTTTGGTCGGAGTAATTTTATTATCGTGGGACTGTCCGAGGAACAAATTCTTAGATAATATCTGAAAGTAGTTATTCTCTATATGTCAGGCTCTATTTGCATAATCACTCTTTTTTTAGGTTAATTACCTCTTTTCTTCATATTCTCATGCCCAGCAATGGCCGCAGCCTTGCAGAAAATTGACATAGACCCAGAGCAGCAGCTTTTCACACCCAAGATAGTGGACATTGCTGCTGCTGTGATGGAGATGCATGGAGACATCTGAGGCTCTTCTTTGGACACGATATGCTTGTACATGCTAAAAGTTACAACTTCCTTAAGTTTTGTCCATGAGTGTATTCCCAAATTGCTGGTCGGTTTACTCCATGAAAGTATAACGCCATAATAATAACAATAATTTCTCCAACCGTCTTAGCTCATTTATACAATGAATCAAAGTTACAGACCCGTTCTATATTAAGTTGATACTCAGGATTATTACAATATACGTTTATTTTTACTATTTACTTATGAAAATAATCTTTATAGGGCGAATATATCGTTTTTTATAGCTGGCTTTTAGAAATATTCTATGAATCAAAGTTGTCAGATATACGTATTTTAGCAAGGGTTAATTCCCTCACCAAGACGTGTTTCAAAAAAAAATTCTAAGAGAGTCAAAATTTGTTTTCATTTCTAAATATTCTATGGGTCAGGATTGACAGACCTAATCTTTAGAAATGTAATCTTTTTTTTTTTGAGAGAAGAAGTATATCCATTTTTATGAGAGAAGACGTATGTATATACACTGCGTGACATTGAAAATGGAACACCAAGAAATAGTGGCCAGAAAATTATGCAAATTTCAGGGTAGACGCGCCTAACCGAGTTATGCAAATGATGTAAAATGCGCAGCTCTCGTGCGCACATGGAGTAAGATATAAGGGAAGGAACTTGCAGAAAGGACAGTATTCGTGTCGTTATTTCTTCAAGGAAAATCATTGTAGAAATTTTGTTCTTGTGTCAAAAGACACGTGTAATAACAGAGAATGCCAGGTCATCGTAAACGGAGGCAGTTCAAGCAGACATACGCTTTTACGAGGGGCATGGTGATCGGACTGAAAAGGGCAGGTTGGTCCATACGTCAAATCGCAGCTGATACACACCTTGGTGCGTCCACGGTGCACCGACTGTGGAGAAGATGGTTGGTACAAGGAAATGTGGCAATTTATAGGAATGTCGGTGCAACCAGAGTGACGTCAGCACGTGTGGATCGGCGTATCCTTCGACAAGCAGTGGTGGCCCCACAAGCCACTTGTACCGCCATCCTGGAACATGTGCAAGACACCCTAGATCATTCCATCTCGACCAGAACCATTTCCCGTCGATTGGTAGCTAATGGCTTGCACTCATGCCGTCCGCTAAGAAGACTGCAATTGACCCCACCGAATAAGCGCCAACGTTTGGAATGGTGCCGGGCTAGATCGACGTGGATGACGGAATGGCACAGGGTCGTGTTCTCAGATGAGTCGCGTTTCTGCTTGTCCAGTGATAGTCGCCGTGTACGCGTGTGGCGTCGACGTGGAGAAAGGTCCAATCCGGCAGCAATTGTGGAACGCCCCACCGTGCGACAACGTGGAATCATGGTTTGGGGCGCAATCGCGTATGATTCCAGGTCACCTTTACTTCGTATTCAGGGCACTACGACGGCCCAACGATACGTTGATTATGTGCTGCGACCGGGTGACACTCCCCTACCTTCAGGGGGTACCCAATGCCCTTTATCAGCAGGATAACGCCCGACCGCACACTGCTCGCATTAGCCAACAAGCTCTGCAAGATGTACAGATGCTTCCCTGGCCACTGTACTCTCCTGATCTCTCACCAATCGAGCACGTCTGGGACATCATTGGACGCCGTTTGCATGCCTTGCCACAGCCGCGTTCAGAAGACGAACTGTGGCAAATGGTTGAGAGGGAATGGAGAGCCATCCCTCAGGACGCCATCCGTACTCTGATTGACTCTCTACCTAGACGTGTTGCTGCGTGCATCGCCGTCCGCGGTGGTCCTACTTGCTACTAAGCCGACGCCGTTCTCGCTCTGTATTATGACTATCATTTTGAAATAAAGATCAGTTATTGTTCGTCCCTGTCTCTCTCTGTCTGCCGAGTTTCATCACTTTCTGGCCACTATTTCTTGGTGTTCCATTTTCAATGTCACGCAGTGTATATAAAACTATTATAGACACGTATGATTCTTTTTAAAAATAAACAATTTCTACTGCCCTTACTGTAATGGAAAAAATTTCACCACTGATATGCCAGGCCCTTCCATTAATTTTTCCATTGCAGTAAGGGCAGTAAAAATTGTTTATTTTTAAAAATAATCATACGTGTCTATAATAGTTTCGAATTTTAATAACAGATGGCGCGCTAATGCATCATAATATATATATATATTATGGAAAATTTGCCGGGAGGAAATTGATCTGCCTCTCCCGTCAAAATAAACGTCAAAACCTGACGCCATCTATTGACCGTCGCCGCAACTAGTGGCCTCGGGTCGGTGACAAAGCCACAACACCAGCTGAAGCGTCTACCTAGAGGGAGTATATATACCATAACAATGATCCAAATATACTGTGTGGTGATAAGAGCCGCCAGTCACTCACTCTAGAAAAGAGATCCTCCCCGACGCCAAGTTGATGTTCCAGACCTTCTCGAACCCCCCGATGTCGTAGACTCCCTTGAAGACCACCACCATCATGGAGATGAACATCATGATGGTCTGGAAGAAGTCGGTCCAGACCACGGCCTTGATTCCTCCCTGCGCACCTTCTGGCACTCAGCACGACCCAGCTACTCTATTTTATAGATATATATAATAATGAAAGCATATCCTGACCAAAAGCACATGTGCTTTTTAGATGGCAGAGCGCCATCTAGTGAGGTAAAAATAAACTAAACATTTATTTAACTTTCTCCGTGATATTTGGTAAACCAAACCTTGATAAATCAAGAAAAGCCATCCACGAACGCGTTCGTCAGCGTTTTTCTATTGTTTTCTCATACATCTATTTTTTTACAGGTTGGAGGATTTTTGTCTGAATTTGACAAAACTGTTGTTATGGATCATTCTTTATCATCACTAGGAACATTTTTTATTAGGGTGGTGCACAGTACACATCGTTCTTATGTATATTTAAAGGGAGAGGTGCCATTTTGGTACTATATGTTTGTGAAATGGAGGAAAGAATAATAAACACATTGCCACGTGGAAAATTAGGGAAGACAAACTTCAGGATAAGACAGCAATTTATTTAAGGCAAGAACAAACTATGAAGGGTAAACAAAGGATGAGGAATGAGGGAAGTTTACAGAGTAGTAAAAAATAAACATAAAAAATGATACTCTGTTAATACAAGTGTGAAATAATAAATACAAGAGAAGGAATCGCCTGACATCATGTTGAAGTAGTTGGAGGGATTTTTGCGTATAAGTTTCTTGTATCGTTCTAGGTGTCCAGTTGGTCTCGAGGACCACGCCATCTCCTCAGCGGCGAAGTACGCGATCTATGTATTCTTCGTAGATCGCGAAATGCGTGGTGTCGCTGGAGACCCACTGGCGATTCTCCACCAAACTCTGCAGCGCTGGCAGAGGCGCCATATTCATTGTACATAGTGTATATAATGTCTATTATATTTTTTTTTTAAATAGTGCAGACTGTGTACTTTGTATGTTAACACAAAGCAATGACGCGCCATCTATACATATAAAATGTAAGGATTTAAAAGCACGAATGTTTCTTTTATACATAATACAAACTTCTACTGTCCTTACTGCGATGATAAAATATATTGGGAGGGCTTGGCTCATCAGTGGTGAACCCTCCCACTGATGAGCCAAGCCCTCCCGATATATTTTTTCATCGCAGTAAGGACAGTAGAAGTTTGTATTATGTATAAAAGAAACATTCGTGCTTTGTATGTGTATTGACAAGCTGTCAATAAAGTTACAAGAGAAGGAATTGCCTGACATTGCTAAATACTTCGCTACAATATTATAAGAAGGCAAAGTAGAGTGATGTATAAAAAAGGACATATCCTGATTGCCAAATAATGGAGTTCTGCCTTCTAAAATATCCATTTTAGCGGTCAATATCCATATAATGTAGGACATCTACTCACCAGGCTGGTGTAGAAAGTACAGACAGCGGCGATGGAGAGCACCGATGTCCACACACTGATGCCAGTAACTGCAGCACATCCAGACATCGTCTCTATCAACCATTCATCCAACTCCTCGACCATGAAAACACAAATCCCATCATATCCAAGCAGGCCGTACTTATCAATTATAAGGAACAGTGTAAGGAGAGCGCCTTATTCCCATGAAATGATATTGTAACAAAGTATTTATTATTTTATATGAAGAGTATTATTTTTTATGTTTATATTTTGCTATACTCTGTACACATCTCTCTTGACTTATCTTTTGTTTATCACTCATAGTTTGTTCTTGTCTGAAATAAATTGCTGTCTAACCCCGAAGCTGGTCTTCCCTAATTTTCCACGTGGCAATATTTAAAACGACTTTTAACATTGTGAAGAGAGATTGTTATCATAAAAAATAATCCTAAAAAAAATACATAAATAGTTTTCTATATATTTTTTTTATGAGATCAATAGAAAAGTTTTAAAATAAATTTCAATGTTCAAAATGACATATAAATATTTAGGTACTGTGAGAACCAGGTTTAAGAAGATTTGAAAAAGTGTTAGGAGAGCAATGTAAGCTCAAAGGTCGGTCTGGCCTGTACATTGAACATGTCCCCTTTCGTATAATTCTCTCTCCGCACAACTTCTTTAAACGCAGAAATATATTATCGGAATGTACTTGGACACTATCCAGATAAAATGGGTATTTTAACTATATACACTCATGGACAAAGGGGACTTACGGAAGTGGAAAGTCTTTAATATCGTCGGTCGTCTATTTTACTATTTATTTATTTATTTTTTTGAGATAGCGGCAATTTTTTCACACTTGGTGAATTAGTTATATCTTTTTACCAGTAATATTTTTCACTCTTGATGAACCAGTAAAAGTCAATCAAGTACGTGTTTCGAGGCTACTGGTCCAGGACGTTAGTATGACGTTTAAATAGCAATAACCGCTTTGCGACGTTCAATCACAAGGCCTGGAAATATCTTGGACATAATGTTAGCTAAGCAGCTCGTATCATCCACCACGCACGTTCAAAATTTTGTTTACCAAAAACAGAAATAATGTAATATATTCTTCTTTCAATATATAATAAGTATTTAAAATATGTAAATAATAATTTGTATATAAAAAAGGTATTTATTATTAATTTGTTGACGCGTGATAATCCTGTTGAAGGACTAACAAGTCCGAAAACTTGAAAATAAAAAGTTACACAAGAAACTTAGCCCTGGAAGCTTTATTTATTTTATAATAATGTTAGCTGTTTGATTCTCTTCTACCTTTTTACATACACCTACTGTACAAATAATAAGGAACTTCTATAAAACTGGATTGAGTTTTATGGTTTGATGTTTCTTCTATAGATTTTGATTGTTTCAATTTTGTGGAAATTTGTCTATCTTTAAGACGCAACAGTTGTCTTACTAGTGTAAATATATCGATTATTATTGTGTTAACACAGTGTCTATTTAACTATTCTTATTGTAATTTTAAAAGATGCATATATCCTGTGATACTGTAAAGATGAACGATTGCCATCTATCAGAATATCTTTTATTTATGCAAATTGTGCAAATTAAAAATCAAACTTCGTATGTAAATATACATGGTATTATAAATATATTTAATATACAGTTAAACCTGTCTATAGCGCTCCCTCTTGGGACTCACCAAAATAGGGTGCTATAGACAGGTCACTTTTAATGTAAATCGAGGGCTTATTTATTATAGGAGTAAGAATAATACTATTATTATTATTGATTCGAGCTTCTTTCCCTCGTTTTCGATATGACACTTTAATATATTTATGTTGAAAAATAAGACTTCCAGCTATGATACGTAAATACTACGTCTTTAAAATCGGGCGCTATAGAGAGGAAGTCGCTATAGACAGTTTTAACTGTATATAATATGAATTAAAACTCTTAAAAGCTATATTTAGAAGAAAAAAAACAAAGTAAAACGCTAGGTTTGGCCACAAATTAAGTGCAAAAGAAAATTAGAATACGAAACCAAAGTAGATGCGATGGCGGGGACATTGTGTGATCGATCGAACGACCTTGGCCCGTCCTTCTCAACTCTAGGAATTGAGCCTCCAGGAATTCACCGCTGCGTAGTCACTTTAATCGAATTAGCTCTTCTTAATTCTCAACGTTAAGATGGTTACAAATGGAATTCTTACTAATAAAACTGCATTTCTCGAGATCCACTTTTTTTTTAAAAAGTAAATTTAAAACAACTCTTTTTTTTTTGTGTGTCAATTAAGACCTAAATAACAGATTAATTCTGTTAATTAGGACGCGACAATATTAATTGACATTCTTAATTTAATAAGAAATATCTCCGTTTTTTTTTATAAATTAATAAATAAGTATTTTTTATATAAAATGGCATTTTGTAAAATTGTAAATCTGAAAAAAACTATCAGTTAATGTTGTCTGCTATGATGGAAGATTACCTCTTATTCGTATTGACAGCCCAACAAAACGTGGATGACGTAGTGCGACGGTGATGCTACCCTTCCTTCAGGAATACCAAATGTCATTCTCCAGCAGGACAACGCCCCTTCTTATACAGAACGTATCAAATCAAAATACCCTGCAGGGAACCTCTATATTATGATGCACTAGCGCGCCATCTGTTATCAAAATACGAAACTATTATAGACGCGTATGATTATTTTAAAGATAAAAACAATTTCTACTGCCCTTAATGCAATGAAAAAATTAATGGGAGGGCCTGGCTCATCAGTGGTGAACCCTCCCAGCGGTTTCACCACTGATGAGCCAGGCCCTCCCATTAATTTTTTCATTGCAGTAAGGGCAGTAGAAATTGTTTTATCTTTAAAAGAATCATACGCGTCTATAATAGTTTCGTATTCTGATGGAACCTCTATGTTTCCATGTCCACCAGACGTCGTTTGCGTGCCGCGTTCATAACTGTGGTTGATGGTTGACAGGGAATGGGCATCCATCCCTCAGAACATGATCCTCATTGAATCTGTACCAAGACATGTTACTAACTGAATAGCCGTCCGCAGTGGTCCTACAACATATTGAGTCGCTCAGTGTATAGATGTATTCTGTTCTTATAAATATCATTTATTGTTCGTTACTGGTACTCTCTTTATGCAGATTTTCGCAACTTTTTGAGAACTACTTCTTGGTGTTGCAACTTCAGTTCCACGTGGTGTATAAGGGGAATATGTGATAGATAAATGCTTATCCACTCTTTAAGATATAACAAATCAACACGATCTCTATTGAATTTATGACTTTTATATTAATTTTTTTTATAAATTTAACACACACACAAAAGCCTTTATTAGGGACTTGCCCCATACAGATTCTCCCAATTGGATAAGGTAACAATCATCTTGTGTTATTTACATAGGTAGTGAAATAGAAATTGAACTGGCTTTACTCTTCGTCTCAAAGTATTTCACTTGTTGATTGGTCCTTACATAATGATGATCTAAAAAATTTATAGTAAGCTATTGCCTTAGATTTGTTATTTTTGAAAGCAATACGTAGGGTGAAATGTTGGTATATTTAATTATAAATTTAAAACAATTAATGTCTCTAAACAAATACAATAGTAGTACGGTTTGGAGATAAAACTGACGAAAGAGGGAATCCTCTTCCCAAAATAACGTCGTTCCATTATAGCAGAGCGCCACAGTTCAGATGATATGAATGAGAAGGTCGGCCCAATGCCAAAGGAAACTTTCTATATCAACAACAATAGAAGACAAACTAATCAGTCGGCCAATTTAGAGCTAACAATGGTTCACAATACCATTGTTTACTGATAAGTAAGTACATCCTTCCATATTGAATTGTCATATTTTGTGGTATTTAGGATATATATACAATTCTTCGGTCAAGGGCACCTATACATTTCATTAATGAGTTTTTAATTATTCTTCCCAACGGTCAATACTTGAGGGATGTTTTGCTTAGTTCTAATATACTGAACTGTAGGAATTCCTCTTAAATTAAAGACAACTCAGTTGAGAGCGGTCGGAGGATGAATTTTTATTTTTCACTTTACTCCCTGACAACAATTTTTTTTAGTACTTTCAGCATTGTTACTTGCCACATATAACCGTGAATTTATTCTTGGTTTTCTTTATTAAAAGTTTTGAGGATTCTGATTCTTTCAATTACTATTTTATTGAAAACGCCATTTTCTAAATAAACTGTTACATCTTGTAAGCAAAATACACTTATAATTTCTTCAAGAAGTATGGTTTCGACTTTAAGCGTTTTTTTTTTAAATTGATTTTTCGCTTTGTTTGTAATTCATTAATTATATCACTCTGTAGTATAAATAGAATTGATCTTAGATAATTCAAAGCCCGAGGGATCAAAAAAAATTAATTCATCCAAAAATTCTAATTAAAAACGGAAATTATATTTATAAGAAATTCTAGAGACCAAGATGAATATATTCGAATTGAAGACATTCGAATTACCCTAAGTTCTACTGTATTTATATTAAATATTTTCAGTTTTCAATATAATTTTTTTTAAACAAAGAAAGATATTAAGAACTATACGTTTATATAAAATGCGAATATTTTAATTTTTTAAATCTTCCAAAAAAAAAAAGTTATTTATCAAAAATGAAATTATCTAACAATATAATATACATATGAAAATCAGAAATATTTTAAACGCTCCTTTCTTTTTAAATATATCAAATTGAAAGTTATAATAGATTAAAATTAAAAGAAAACGGGCTTGGCTCATTAGTAGTGAACCCTCCCAGCGGTTTCGCCAATTTAATCTACCAGTCTGCTTCTTAGAGCTCTAATGCTGTATTGGAGGATTCTGATTACATATGATGCACTGAAGGAGAATTTGATTTCATTTAACAAAATATGCACATCAACCCTTTGTACATATATCAATTGTGTTGATATTATATTTTCATCTAACTAACTTGCATACTAATTCTGTACATATTTAAAATATCTTTCTTTCTTTTCTTTCAAAATTTTTGTTTATGTTTAAAGTGCAAGTGTCCCTAGGGGGACATAGCGCTCTAAGTCGAAAAAAATAAAAATAAAAGAGAAGAGAGATGGAATCTTAGAAATGGTATTCAGAAGCAAACTATTGAAATAAGCTTTTAGGACAGTAGGATTACATATTCGATAAAATAATCCCTTGAATCAATATTAAAATAAAAACATTAAGCCTCCAGGGAAAAGTTTCTTTTAAAAATATTTCTTTATTTAAAAACTCTCAAGCTTTCGGGCAAGTAAACCCTTCTACGGGAGAAAATATTTTACATACTCAATACGCCAATAAAATAATATTTAAAATTAAATAAAGTGCTTTGGTAGTTTACATTTGTTTCAATGCAGAATCAACGCGGGCTTCTGTTGCGCGTGCTTTCGAGTTTGCTATTCCAAGACGATATCTTCACTTGGGGGTTATGGGATGGGTTCAGGGAATATAATGTTATAAATTTTCGGAATGTCTATTCTTCTGTTAATGCTATAGTGCTTTCTGGATATGATGGATTCTATGATAAGTCTCTGTAGTCTATTGGGGATGTTGGAGTAATGGGTCTTTGATTCTGATAGGGAGAAGGAATGGCCTGTTTCTCTTATATGTTGGTATACTAAAGATCTGCTAGCTTGATTGTCGATATTTCGTTTTCGTAGGAAATGAAATAAATAAAGCCCCAATGTTTCTTTTACACCTAAAATAAGCTTCTTCTGTTCTTGCGGCGATGAAAATTAATAATTACTCGATGCAAATATTTATATGGGTATCTATTGTCCTAAAATACCCTTGAATACCATTTCTGAGATTCCCACCTTTCAGTGCAGCATATATAAGCAGAATTGACCAATACAGTATTAGAGCTCTGAGAAGCGGTCTGAGAATTAAATTGGAGTAACCGCTGGGAGGGTTCACTACTGATAAGCCAAGCCCTCCCAATATTTTTCATTGCAGTAAGGACAGTAGAAATTTGTCTTATGTGTAAAAGAAATATTCGTGATTTATTGCTTTCATTATATAGAGATATATATAGACAGAGATAATGGCGCGTTATTGATTTACATTTAAAACATATTTGGATCCTGCAACTAAAAGTTTCATGATTGTTTGAGCCATCTATCAGAATAAAATACCAAATAAATGTGAATTTTCAAACAGTCTTGGGATGATTAAACGGCAGATGCATAACGCGGTTTTATTACCGAATATTACCGAATTAAAACTCATCTCGTTTTTTGTTTAGTTATCGTAAAGCCTGTAGAGAAGGACGTCTGAAAGCTTGCTAATAAAATTCGCACAAGATACTCCTCTTCAATCTCCGTTTTATTTTTCTATTACCGAATATGTTGGGGGGGAGGGAACACCTTGATAAATCACAAGAAACGCCAACTATATTCAGGAATTTGGCTCTCGTTAGTATATTGTAGACTGTACCTCAAATGTAGTGGGCATATCTGCTAGAAAAGTGCGTCTCATTCTTAGCTACTGGCCTTCTTCAGCGTGGCGTAAGATGTACGACAACCAATCAGGATGTTTTGACTTACCTTGGGCGAGGGCCAACGATGGAGCGTACAGTACGATGGCCATATACAGCATCTACACACATTCCCTGCTACCATATATATATTTTCTATTGTTTTTTCATTTATATATATATATATACAAGTATGTATACACTTTTCGAGAGGTCATTTCACTAACATTTCACAAAAGAGAGAGTGGTAATAGGTAATACTATTATATTTGTGTTTTCAGTTACACTCATGGATAAAACTTAAGTGAAAAGTTTTTATGTCGCCGGCCAGCCGTCTGTTTTTTTTTTAAGGAGACAGAGGCAATTTTGTAATGGGTTGGAAATAGAGTTTTAGCATGTAGAACTGGCGCGCAAAGGACGAATGGTGCACGCGAGGGATAATAAATCAAGTGATAGAAACGCGCTAATTTTCCAAATTTAATCAAGAAAGCTTAACGCGAAGTTGACTCTATAAAGTTTTAATGAATAAAGTATATATCCACTCATGGACTGAAAACTTAAGGAAGTTGTACCTTGTAGCATGTATATCGAGATTCAGACAATAAATGTTTGTTTGTTTTGCAGTGATATTTATTGAAGACATACGAGATAACCAAGTGTGAACTAAATTGCCTCTGTTTTCTTTTTAAAAAAAAAACGGACAACCAGCGACATCAAAGACTTTCCACTTCCTTAAGTTTTGTATATGAGTGTAAATATGTAGATGGAATTTATTCCGGGAGGATATTTATCTATAAAAACCGCTAAAACTAAGCGTCATCTATTTTGATGGGAGAGGTGACCTTTATTCGAGTATATATGTTTCACAAAACTTTATAAATCGACCAAAGCCAACTCCTGCCTTCAAAAGGACGACAGAAGATCGTCGAGAAAGGTTGGGTAATAAAGTTTGATGGTGTCATTATCTCTTATTGATCAAAACCTACAATAATATTTATGATATTCTCTAAAGAGAGTGTAAAATTGCTTTCGATTTGCTATATACGTATATTAACACTAAGCAAAAGCGCGCCATCTATATATATAAAATGAAAGGATTTAAAAATCACGAATTACCACTGATAAGCCAAGCCCTCCCAATATAATTTTTCATCGCAGTAAGGACAGTAGAAGTTTGTGTTGTGTATAAAAGAAACATTCGTGCTTTTAAATCCTTTCATTTATATATACGTATATGTACATACTTACCGAATTTGCATATTATCTTAATAAAAGAGTAACAACTGGGTTTAAATACATTCTTTTAAAATGACTAATTGAGACAGAATACGGTTTATATACGTGGAAATATATTGTAGTGGTAAATTGTAAACTGTGGTTTTTTAGTGGAGTTTAGGTTCTTTAATAGTTTTTACCGCCTTGGTGTGTTTATCATGTGGTGTAATTTTAAAATGGATATGTAAATTGAATAGTTTGGTCATCAGTTGTTATAAAAAATTATTTTTTTCAATGATTTTTTTTTCGCTTAATAATTCTAAAAATAATAAAATATAAACATCTCCCACTCTTTACTTAATCTCCTTTGTGAAAAAAAATAGAACAAAAGTGAAATTGTACTGGGATCAGGAGATGCCTTTTTATTAATAAATCTCCTTTACCAAAAAATAATAAAATTCTTACAGATATGATCAGGTATATAGACCAATCAGATGAGTTTTGTTATATTTAAATGTAAATTAAATGAGTAGTTAATCCGTGTAGTTATATATATTTTTCTGTTAATATTTTAAAATCTTATTTTATAAAATTCCTCTAGAGGGGAAAAACTTTGAATTTATGTCCTTATGATTGTTTAAAAAAAATGAATTTTACATACAGTTAAACCTGTTTATAGCGCCCCCTCTAAATAGCGCCTTCCTTTCTATGGCGCCCGAATTTTAAATACGTAGTACGATGCGATTTACATTAAAAGTGACCTATCTATAGCACCCCCTCTCTATAGCACCCTATTTTGGTGAGTCCCAAGAGGGGGTGCTATAAACAGGTTTAACTGTATATCGTGTTTTTTTTTAAGCTAAATTTTTATCAATTCTGGATAAATTATCCTCTCTCCAGGCACTCAATACCCCTTCCCAAAATAAAAAATATTTTCTATTACAACTATATCAAATCAAAAATTTCACCACTTAATATCTCTTGGAATTTCTTTTCACCCCATAACATAAAATTTAATCATGTTTTTAAAAAGTAGGAATTTACCAAAAAAAAAACCTTTTAGAGATATATATAAGTAGATCCTAAGAGAGTTTCTTCTGAAGGAGGTCTTCAAGTGGATCCATCTTTAGAAAATAAATAAATGATATTAAAGGTATTGAAAGGCGAGGACTCCCATTAAAATTTTGATTGGAACTAACCAATTATACTCTCTAGGTTAATATTTAGATTATATTTATGAAAGTTTGTGTCCGGGTTTATTTAGATTCTTTAAAAATGTAATACTACTTTTTTCTTCACTTTCTCAGTTCTTAATCAGGTATGTGTTGGCGCCTTATTTCTTTATTTTGAGTTTTTTATTTCTTTATAGCACTCATCCAAGCTATATCATTCTAATTCTTTCTACCGTTTTCTTTCCATTCACCTTCCAGAAATTTCTTTGTCGATTCATTTCATCTTTCAACAAATATATCTTATTCAATTTATATATATTTTCCCACCTTCAAAAGGATGGTATAGAATTTCTTGAAAATTCCATGAAATGAATATTTATGCTATTGCTGTAAGACTCTATCTATTCAATAGCTGGCGATTCTCCACCAAACTCTTCAGTGGTAGCAGAGGCTCCATATTTACATATGTACATATAGTATTAACACAAAGCAATAACGCGCCATCTATAAATATAAAATGAAAGGATTTAAAAGCGCCAATGTTTCTTTTATACACAATACAATGTCCATAGTTTTCTTGAAAACCATTTCTGAGATTCCACCCTTCAGTGCTGCGTATATAAGCAGAATCGTCCAATACAGTATTAGAGCTCTGAGAAGCGGTCTGGTGGATTAAATTGGCGAAACCGCTGGGAGAGTTCACCACTGATGAGCCAAGCCCTCCCATAAATATTTTTTCATCGCAGTAAGGACAGTAGAAGTTTGTATTGTGTATAAAAGAAACATTCGCGCTTTTAAATCCTTCCATTTTATACATATAGTATTGTTTTAATCATTATCATCATTGTCAATTAATAGTACAGACTGTGTGTACCTTTGCACGTATTGACAAAATTCCAATAAAATTATGTTAATTTGTCAATTGTCTATCTATTCAAGTAGATGTAATTTAACAAAGCCTCTCTGATAATTTCATATTTACATAACATTTTATTCAGTAGCAAACAAATGAACAAGATTTGGTATTGCTGCATCATATTAGAATAATTTCTAACGCTTTGTCTAATGTTTTAATTTTTGTTCGCTCCTGACGAGGACAAAAGATTTTTGTCGAAACTTCGAGACAATAAAAAGATTTACTGGCCGAAGTGTCTTTTTTTTTAAGAAATCATATTTGGTGTACAGATTTTTTCATATAATTACCATGTGTCGAGAGTATATATTAAACCGTATACTATTTAATATGAAAGTCTACCTATTCTCTCTCTCTCTACATTTGAATACTATGTGGTATTAATATAGTTAAGGTTATAAAAGTAGTTGTGTTAACTACACACTGCGATGGCCAGTACTATGAGCACTTAGGATAACTGATATAAAAATAGGGAATACCATAATTGTAGGTTGAATATTTTGATTAATTCAAGTTGAAAACTTAATCAACTTTTTTATATAAGTTTTTTGTCAATTTGACGTTTCAGAGATCCACTGTCGCCCTTTATAAAAAAAAAAGGTGGAAGGTTTATTGGTGATGTCTTGTTTTTGAAAAGGGCGAAAGTGGGTCGCCGAAACGTCAAAAAGACTATAAACGTTTATAAAAAAAAGTTTATGAAGTCTTCAAATTTGAATTAATGGAATAAAAAAAGATATATCTTCATGTAGATAAATCTAACTAAAAATAGAAAGCTATAAATAAAAGAGACTACAATTCCGTTAAATGATGCGAAAATTCAAAATATAATTGAAGGAAATATGTGACAAGTTTATAATGTGATATTGGGCAGAAATATAAAAATAAATGAACCAAAACACGAAAAAAATAAATTTTTGGGAAAATATATATATAAACTTTCACAAAGGTTTTTTTTTTTTTTGTTTCGGAAAAATGCAAGATTATTATTTTAAAAACATTATATCAAATTATACACAAGAACACGTTGAAAATATATAAGTACAATATTTCTTAAATAAAAATGCATTCTTTTGAAATATTTTGAATTTTATATTTATTTTAAAATTATAATATATATATAGAAACACAATATTAACAAAGAAAATAAAAATACACTCCTAAATTAATGTTAAAAACATAGTAAAATGAATATGATCATACTGTAAATTATTACTAAAAATATTAAGATAAAATAAATATATACCCTTTTGTGAAGAGGTGATATATATTAAAGTTTAAAACTTTCGTAATAATTAGGAAAAATTTGAAATATTATATTAATATTTTCGTTATATAAAGCTTCTTAACTAGAACCAGTTTTCTAGAGACATCAAAACATTAATGTCGTCTGTTTTTTTTATTATTATTAATTTGTAATGATGATTTTAAAAAATATTTTAAATCAAAATCTTCAAAATAAATATTGTAATTTTAATATTAAAAATGTGTTTAATATTTTTAAAATTAAAATTAGATAATTTTTTGTATATTAACTTTATAAATATTTCTTCAAGTTGAAATTTTAAAAAATATATACATTATCAATTATATTTTGCATCATAAATATGTTACAATAGGTTAAAAATAACTGGTCTAAATTATCCCAAATTTTAAAATACATCATAAACACGAATCAAAAAATCTTAAATTTATAAATATCCTTAGGCATGTTATGCCTAGTTTTTCTAAGGAAACATAATATGTTTACATCGTAATTGTGTAATTTATTTTTTTGGAGTAACAATTTAATTTAATTTTGAATATATATAATAAAATAACTATCGTGACATAGGATGTATAATATTATCAAATTCGAAATAATCTGCGTTTGGATGAACTCTGAAATATTTTAGTAAAAACTCAGTTTTTTAAGATTAAGAAAGAATTCACTGCAGGATATGTGGAAATATGATATCTGATGAAATCTCCCACTATATCACAGAATGCCAATTATTAGGGGAAGAAAGAGAAAAAACTCTTTAAAACACATTCTGGAGACTTAGCAACCCACTGAAGACGCTGAGAACTATTTCAGAAAAGAAAAATATAGCAACAGAACTCTATAACTTCTACAGATCAATTGTACATACATTCATACACAAAAGAGGTAGTGAAGAAAGTTTTAGAACAGATGCCTAAATAAATCCCTTTTCAAACAAAGACTCGCGTACACAAGGGGAAAGAGAGAGGAATTGCTGTATTGTTTTGTTGTTGTATGGCGAATCCATACAGGGCAATAGGCCCTAATAAAAGCCTTTTTGTTGTTATTGTTGAGTAAGAAAGAATGAGTTGCGTTACCATTAAAAAGAGAACACCATGTTTACATAGTCTGGTATAATATTTTCTCCTGAAAAATCAATGCATCAGTCATAAGTACTATAATATTTTCAAGTAAAATTATGTTACTACCCCCTCATATACCATCAAAAGGGTTTCGGCTAAAACAAAAAGCGCTATCACTTGTGATGATTTACAATTTCCTGTCGTGATGATGATAAGTCGATATAAACGTCCAGAACACAATATCATAATTTAGACATGGCGCCTATTGATTTATATGTCTTCTGCTTTTTTATTTTCACTCCCGTTTGTATTAATATTTTGTTTGAATACATTTTAGCCTATTTTCATTATTATATTCTGTACAAAAATATATACAAAGAGTGTTTTTAAGCTAGGATTAACGTATGCAAATTTATATATAATATTCATTTTAATTTTCATCTTACACCCCTTCTCTCTCCTACCCCCACCCCACCTCTTTTTTCTTTTTCGAATAAAAAGTGTATAAATAAAATATATTTTATAATCAGGAATATTATTAAATTATTCAGAAAATACACAATAATTTCTTAATTACTTTTAAAAATTAATTATATATATAACCTGTTGCATGCTCAGGCGAAGATGTTATTCTTTTCATAGTGAATGATGAAAATCCGTAACGATTAGTTTTTATTGTTAGAACACAATTAACTATTCACAATGAAATTGTGGAAAAAAAAATTACAAAATATTTTCTCACAATGAGTTTCTTGTAAGTTATAGTCGATATTTTTTATTAAGCCCGTTGAAGAGAGATTATCGCTTTGAAAGCTAGCCATTTAAAATAAAAAGAAACTCATTGTAAGAAAATATTTTATGATTTTAAAACAATTAACTATGTATAACTAACTTCATAATTTGTATTACTTTTAAAGGTTTAATGAAAATAAATTATTTGAACGAGGTTTCGGTGAATTGCATTCACCTTTTTCAGGGTATAAAATAAGTTAAACAAATAGAAGACAAACTTATTTAGAGAGAGCGAGAAAATAAAAAAAAATATATAACATCTATATATATAAAAATCAATGTTTGTATGTTTGTTGGTTTGTATGTCCGGTATACAAATTCGCAGTAGTTCACTAATTCAAACCAAAATTTCCATACATAGGTAAAAAAAAAAAAAAAACACGGGGAAGACGATAGGCTATTTTAAAAAATATATATAAATCAATTATTAAAACTATATATTCAAATTATTCTACTTAGCTCACGAACAGCGCCCTCTATCAAAGATTAGATTAAATTATGCTGATGCAAACAAATAGATAATGCTAATAACAAACAATTATTAAAAAAAAATCTTATCTAAATATATATCACTCGGGTAGATATGCACACGGGTCAATCCCGGGCGAAGCCCGGGTCACCCGTCTAGTATTTAATATAACTTCTACAGTTAAACCTGTCTATAGCGCCCCCTCTAAATAGCGCCTTCCTCTCTATATAGCCCGATTTTAAATACGTAGTATGATGCGATTTACATTAAAAGTGACCTGTCTATAGCACCCCCCTCTCTATGGCACCCTATTTTGATGAGTCCCAAGAGGGGGAGCTATAGACAGGTTTAACTGTATATATATATTTTTTGAATCTATGAGGGTAATTGATATTTATCGAAATATCATTAAAATAAGGATTTTTAAATTGATCTTTAACTATTGAAAATAATAGTCGGCAAGGCAACACCAATTATTATTATTTTAGGTAATTGTCCTATATAATGTAGAATAATAAAATGGGTTAGACAAATATCATGGAACAAGTTAAATCAATGTTTTAGATGGCGCTCTCCTATCTAAAAGGTTCATGTAAGCGATCAGGATATGCTTTTGTTTTGTTTTGTTTTGCTTTTGTTTTGTTTTGTTTTGCTTTTGTTTTTAATATCAACACTTGAATTTTATTCTATCTTCTTATTTTTTTTTCACATAATATAGAATATATAAAAATATCTATAATATTATTGTCAGCGCCTTAATTTATAGTTGCCTTGCTTTTTTTCTCTAAATATAAGTATTCCTTATAAGAAAAAAGTAGGTTAGGAGATATGTAAAGTTGTTATATTTTTAAATGATATTACCTGTTGCAAACAAGACACGCTATATCCAATCTGGATAATTGCGCGTGGAATTATTTACAATAATTGTAGTAGAGTAGGTAACAGAATAATTTAAAATGAAAAAAAAAATTCTTGCAATATTGATTATCCTTTCATTACCGAATATACTAACTAAATAGAGAAAACCAAACAGAGAAAATATGAGAATATTAATTGAATATATTTTATGAAATATAATTATTAATTAAAATAAAAAATACACATTTAAATCTTAGTTCTTTTGGATCGTTCAAAAGGGTAGTCTTGACAATGGGCTTCAAATATCTGTCGAAAATTGCAATTTTTGAAAATGCTAATTAATTTTAACAAGGATTTTACTGAACGGGCATCGTGTTTCATCATTATAGAATCAGCTATTTGATATTTTAATCTAGAACGTGTTTAATTAAAACAAACGCCTATATACAAGTGTATACTAAAGCCCTTCGAAAATGTGGCAGAAAAATTATAGAATAAATAAACCTTTTTTTTTTTTCCAACGTAAAAATTCGAACTATTCTTACGCTATCAAAATTTGCTCTTAAAAATTAAGAATTTCAAGATTAATTCAAGGTAAAATTGATATTAATATGTTTCATCATCACACAGCACATTTTTAAATTCGCTGATTGACTGATTAAGGTCACATGATAGCGTACAACCAATCAGTTTCCGAATACCACATATATATATATTTGGTTGAATGGTATATATTTATTTAAATAAAAGGCATATATTTGATCAAAATATCATTTATTTTACCAATATTTCAGTTGGCTGAACGCCAACCTTTATGTGTGAAAAATAAGTAATAGAATCAAAGCATGCGAGGATGCGTATCTTATTAGTTTTAATAAAGGCGAGCTTTCGGGCTAATAACCCTTCTTCAGGACATCATATCTGACTGATCTTGCATCTTATATACATATCCATATTGACAAAAATCAGCTTATATACAAAAAACAAACGTATCAGCCAATTTGTTTTTTTGTATATAAGCTGATTTTTGTCAATATGGATATGTATAAAAGATGCAAGATCAGTCAGATATGATGTCCTGAAGAAGGGTTATTAGCCCGAAAGCTCGCCTTTATTAAAACTAATAAGATACGCATCCTCGCATGCTTTGATTCTATTACTTATATTCTTCAGAGGATTTCAACCTACTTTATGTGTGAAAAATGTTGGCCAAATATCAGGGAACAAGTTAAATAAACGTTTAGTTTATTTTTGTTCCACTAGATGGCGCTCTGCCATCTAGAAATGCTCATGTGAGCCTGGTCAGGATATGCATATTTTATTTTTAATATATATATATATATACCTACGTATCAAATTGACTAAATACAATGCAAATTTCTGTATAATATGTATATATAGTGAAGATTTTAGGTTTCTATGCGGCAGGTTCAATAAGATTTTATCATTGTTACCAAGGCCATATAAGTTGAATGCCATAATCTGCCCATAGGATGTATGAGGTCTGATGTCGTCGCAGCCCTCAATAAAAAATGAAGACAGTTTGTCAATAATGTCTCTCAGGTTTCTTCTTTCATGGAACCTAATACCCGGTCACCTACAAGTTCCCTAGGACATTTCTAATAATCCAGCTGGGGACATTGTCATATATTTCTGTGGTGTGATGGAAAACTACAATCCTAGGTTTTCTTGTGTTTATCTCTGGACTATGGGAGTTAAACCTTTTCATATATTTGAGTTAAAAGGCAATCCATAAATTAAGATTATATAAAAAACGTACCTGGATCTGTAAAGAAAGAAAAACAATTTTTTTTCTCAAAATATTTCGAGAGATTGCTCCCTCTTTATCAATTTATTGCACTGTACAATAAATTGATAAAGAAGGAACAATCTCTCGAAATATTTTTAGAAAAAAAATGTTTTTTTTTTTGCTTTACAGATCCAGGTACGCCCTTTTATATAATCTTTTCATATATATACAGTAGAACCTCCCTTTAGCGGACAACCCGCTAGCAGATACCTCTCTACAAATGACAGTTTTCATTTGCAAAATTACCATTTTTACTATTTAGCAACTCTCTGGTAAGAGGATACCTTTCCCTAAAGGACACTTTGGCTCTGCAATTAGGTGTTGTCCTTTACTGTTACTAGGTTCTACTGTATATCTTTTGAATTTTTTTTTTAACAATCTTGATGTAAATATTTGATGGAAATGTTTTTTTTTTTAATTATTATTTTCTCTCTTTATCCTTGTTAATATCATTTGACTATTCTTTAGAGCCTAAATATATTGTAAATATATATTGTAACAAAGTATTTATTAATCTAGCAGAGTATTATTTTTTATGTTTATATTTTGCTATACTCTGTACTTTTCTCTTTTTTTCTTATCTTTTGTTTATCACTCATAGTTTGTTCTTTCCTGAAATAAATTGCTGTCTCAGACCGAAGTTGGTCTTCCCTAATTTTCCACGTGGCAATATATAGACAAATGTAAAGACATACATGTATGACAGCGTAAGTGTTCTTAGGAGTACATATAGCGCTTTAAATGGAAATAAATATATATATTTTTCATAATAAAATATAAATAACTTATAAGAAATGAGAAAGAATTAAAGCACGAAAGTTTCTTTTACACATAAAACAAACTTCTACTGTCCTTACTGCGATGAAAAATATATATTGGGAGGGCTTGGCTCATTAGTGGTGTATACAGTGGCCCAATACAGTATTAGAGATCTAAAAAGCAGTCTGGTAGTTAAATTGGTGAAAACGCTGAGAGGGTTCCCACTGATGAACCAATTGATCCCAGTATAAATTCACTTTTATGCTATTTTTCCAATATAGTTTTATATTGGCTTTAAACTCTATATTTTTATGATGCATTAGCGCACCATCTGTTATCAAAATTCGAAACTATTATAGACGCGTATGATTCTTTTTAAAAATAAGCATAATGCATCATAATATAATTGTTCGAATAAAAGACTCAATTTGGTATTTGCGGTAGAGCGATTGCTCGAAGCATTTTATATATTCATAATTGTATGTAATTCTACTGTTCTCAAAGCTTATGTCTATAGTTAATCTAAAAGGCCCATTCCAAGAGTCTAACATCAGTATCACTATAAAAGGAAGATCGAAAAATGCAATATAACAGCGTTATGGTAGATTAAACTGGCAAAATGAACCAGGCCCTCCCATTAATTTTTCCATTGCAGTAAGGAGAGTAAAAAGTGTTTTTTTTTTTTTAGAATCATACGCGTCTATAATAGCTTCGAATATATATTTTTATATATTTTATATTATTTTTTCACAATTTAATATAGAATTGTCGAATATGGAATTTCTTGGTAGCACCAACAACAAGCCAATGATTGGTTTTATGAAGCTACAAAAGTGAAAGAAAACTTGAGGGAAAAATGAAATTGAGAAAAAGTGTTGGGGTTTCAATCTTTTCTGAACTGTAAACAACACTGATTTATTTCTCTTTTAATTCGCTCTTTGTTGTCGTTGTTATATAGAAAAAAAAAACAAGAATTAAAAAAATACTATTCATTTGAAATATGTTTGTGCGATTGTATAAAATAATTCTGATATTCTTTTTAAATACAAAAATTATATTTGAAAAATTAGAACAAAAATGGAAATTTGTACTGGGATCAGATGGATAAATTAAGAAAAGAAAATGGCATTTCCTGATCGTGGAACTAAAAATTGCTGATGGTCTGCGCCATCTATCGGAATAAATATCATTAATTATTCCAGAAAGGGTATTTGGTCAATTCTGGAATAAATAGAAATCAACGATTAGTTAATATTTATTCCGATAGATGGCGCAAGCCATTTAGCAAATTTTAGTTGCATACTCAGGAGATTCAATTTTTCTTTATTTATAGCTATGATGCAAATGTGTGCCAATATGTAAAATATAAAATATTTTTGACGCGTATTTTTCTTACAAATAAAACAATTTACTGCTATCCTTACTGCAATGATAAAATAATAGGAGGTCCTGGCTCATCAGTGATGAACCCTCCCAGTGGCCATTTATAACTCAATATCGAGTGAAGTTTTTCCCCAAGTGAATATTTCCTTCAAATAACACAAAGCGGCAGTGACCATAACTTGAAAGAAACGCCTTAGCAACAACGATGGAATTTTCATATGAAATTGGATTCAATTTACTCCAGCATTTATTGCCATCCTGCATTACCCGGAGAATTCCCATAGCAACGAGGTTTTTCTTATTTCAACTCAAATCAATATTTTATATTAGAAATACACTTATGGACAAAACTTAATGAAGTTGTATCTTTTAGCATGTATATTATTCATACACAATAACTCTGAAATATATTTAATACACAGTAAGGTTTATTGTAGACACACACATACGAGATAACCAAGTGTGAAACAAAATTGTCTCTGCCTCTTTAAAAAAAAAATATATATATATTAAATAAGATATTCTGCTAATTTTTTATTATCCTGAGTTATAGAATTTATATCTGTTGCTTGATTTTGGTATGCAGTCGTGGAAGAGATTATAATCTTGAAAATATAAAGTCTTGATCAGAGATTTCTTTATTGAGCTGAGGAATACATATGAAAAACATAATTTTGTAAAATTACTGCCTGGCTTAAGGCGTAAGAATAAAAAAAGAAAAGCTTATTTACATAATGTACAAAAGTTTTGGGTCGGCCAACGGAGAAGAACAACAACGAGTTTTTATAGGGGAAGAGTGACCTCTGGCGGTCGATTTAGCAGTATTTGTATCTATGAAATATATTTTTAAATTAAATAATATTTTAATATAACATTTTAAATAATACCTTTATATAACATATATATAGACGATCAACGATATCAAAGACTTTTCACTTCCTTAAGTTTTGTCCATGAGTGTATCTTCTATTGCATCTTTACATCTCGCAGAGATAAATGTAAATTAAAAGTTTCTTAAACTATATGCACCAAAAAGGTAACCTCTCCCTTTAAATTAATCATATATAAATAAAAACATCCATTTGATTTTTCCTACATAGAGTGAATATATGCAAATCAAGTGAATAAGTGACAGTTTTGGAAAATTCAGAAATAAACCAACCTACTGTATACCATAACTGTATATGTTTGCCTTCCTCACATCCACTTTACCTAATATTAAATTTATTCAATTTTAGTTTCCAACTTGAGGCAAATAAATGTTCTACACTATATCAGGATGTATGGAGTTGGAGACTTATCTCGGTCTCCACTTATCCTGGCTTGGCCGCTCTAGGGTGTTGTCCACCACATGGATATGTCATTTTTATAGACTTCAATGGACCTAAGAAGTTATACATATTATTTATTTATTTGGATTTGGTCTTATTACCTTGTGTTTATAATCTATAATCTAAATTGTGCCTTATCATTCCACCTATAGTCTCAAACTTAAAGAACAAGTGAATGTCCTACACTATATCAGGATGGAGACTTATCATGGTCTCTACTTATCCTGGCTTGGCCGCTCTAGGGTGTTATCTACCACATGGAGATGTCATTTTTATAGACTTCAATGGACCTTAGAAGTTATACATATTATTTATTTGGTCTTATTACCTTGTGTTTATAATCTATAATCTAAATTGTGCCTTATCATTCCACCTATAGTCTCAAACTTCAAGGACAAGTGAATAACCTACACTATATCAGGATGGAGACTTATCATGGTCTCTACTTATCCTGGTTTGGCCGCTCTAGGGTGTTAGAGATGTTGTATTTCTATGAAAAAAAGAAAAAAGAAAATACTTCTCTTCCTAGTTTGGAAACCCAGTAGGGTATATACAGCCATTTATTGTTGTTGTATTTCAAGAAAGATCTTAATAAACATAAATCATAAATTCTTAAATTTAAAAGTCTCCTTTTGCTCTAAATATTCAAACATAGGATATTGTCCACTACATAGAGACGTCAGATAGGGACTTTCCCGTCCTAGGAGATATGGAACTTTATAGTAATGTGTATTTCCCATGTTCCTCCAGTACTTTAGGGGGAATAGGCTTATTCGAGCCTAAGTATGCAAAACAGATCGCATAACTTAATTTCTTGTAAATATGTAAATTTGTGTCGTGAATAAAGTACTTCAGTTAGCGAGTCCTGTTGAGTCGTTCTTGTTAGAATCGATATGGTATTTCTTGGTAAATATTGATTTAGAATAAGTTGAGCGCAAATTAAGAACAAAGCGTTCTTCTCTCCCAATTACAGGAAGATTAAAGCTTGTCCTGAACAAGGCTGAGTTCTGAAAGCTTACTAACTATACATCAATTTCTAATTAACAATCGCATGCGTAATGAATATTTCTGTATTGGAAACTCAATGTCTTATAACCCGCACCCTGATGGTAATCCACCAATGACAATCATAACAATAAAAATCAGAAGACCCCAAAATATGATCGAATATAAATCAAGCAAACGAAAATATTTATTAAGATAAACACATCTCCTGATTGTGCAACTAGAAATTGCTGATGGTTTGCGCCATCTATCGGAATAAATATCAACTATTCGTTTATTTTTTAATTGTTCCAGAATTAACCAAATACCCATTCTTGATTAATCAAGAAAAGCTAACCACGTACGCGTGTCGGGCTGTTGGTCCTCATCAGCACGGTGCAAGCTGTACTGAAAAAAGTTTATATTCTCTCCTAATTTATTAACAGGCCTAAAGATTGCTTCTGGTGGATTTGACAGGGTGACCGAGCGCCATAAAGAAGACACATGGGAAGAGGACGTCGCCACCCTGTTGATAAATCCACGTCACCATGGCAACACCAGGCCAAACATAAATCGATAACCCTAAATCCCACTAATGGCCTTTGATACAACATATTCATCCCGCTGTCTTGAGAGGCTTCTCGTCTTCCTTTAATTGCTTTCTGTTTCTACCTTAGTTACATATTGATCCGGTGTTCGTCTGCGAATGTTTATCTTTCTTTCTAAACACTTATCTAGATGGCGAACTGAAGGTAGTTGTTGTTTTTTCGCCGCCATTTTTGTAGTTTTACTATAGTAATACAAGTAAATTTATTCTTATAATCTGAGTATAGATATTTTTCTTCTTCAGTTTCTTTGTTCGTAAGCAGATCCTGGTCTCCTGATACACCTTGTTTCTCGATCTTTAGTTCCTTACTTTATTCCTTCATAGCTTCCCATCCATCACTCTAATTCTTTCAAGCGTCCTCTTCCTTTTTACACTCATGGACAAAACTTATGGAAGTGGAAAGTCTTTGATGTCATCGGTCGTCTATTTTTTGAAGGAGACAGAGGCAATTTTGTTCATACTTGGTTATCTCGTATGTCTTCAATAAAGGTAGAGTTCCAGATTTCTGGAAAAAAAACTAAATTTCCATTTCCGAAGTCTATGTTTGTAATTTGTGCATATTTAATTTTTATTTATGCCAATTGAGAGAAAATGTATAAAAATATACATATATGAAATTAATGATCACCTCTCCCGTCAAAATAGACGCTAAAAACTAAGCCTTATCTATTGACTGTCACCGCATACTAGCGGGTCTGTGACAAAGCCACAATACAAGCTTTATAAAATTGAGAAGCGGTCACCTAGAGACCATGGTGCAATTGTTCGACTTTTAGTTGCATAATTAGAAGATGCCTTTTTACCCTTAATCTATCCACCTCATCCCAGTTCAATTTAACTTGTATACTATTTTTTTTCACAAAGAGACTTATTTCTTGAAAATAAAGATACTTCGGCCAGTAAATCTTTTTTATTTTCAAGAAATATAAATGCCGGCCAGGTAGCCTCTATCTTTATGAAAATAGACTTATTGTTAATTTTTTAATTAATTTTTTAAAAATTTGCGGTAAGTTGAAAATGGGAAAGTTGTCACTCACCATGTAGGCCCAGAAGATGAGAGTTCCTGTCATCCTGGCTGTACGGTTGAACCTCAGTTCCAGGTACTGCGCACATCACACTACACTATACATACATCCATTACTTATAACTTCTATATAGAATACACTCATGGACAAATCTTAAGGAATTAGAAAGTCTTTGATATCGCCGGTCGTCTATTTTTTTTTTAAGAAGACATAGTCAATTTTGTTCACACTTGGTTATCTCGTGTGTCTTTAATAAAGGTCACTGTAATAACTTTCAGAGTTATTGTCTCAATCCCGCTATACATGATAAAAGGTACAACTTCCTTAAGTTTTGTTCATGAGTGTAGATAGGCAAAAAGAGGCGACTCTCTCCTCTAAAAAAATAGTTAAACGATGTAACATCACCCCAGTACAGAACGTTTTGTTGCTGATAAAGAAAATGTTCCACAACCTTAGTTTTAGTACATGAATATTGTAATGTTTTGCATATTTAAACTATTTGTAAAAATGCAAATATCCTCTTTGCATACTGAATTGTTGTTTTAGAAATTGTATACAAATAGCGGTCCCATTTGTGTCAGTCAGTAGGACGTGTCAATTGTGATATTTAAATAAACTATATTCCTTAATTAAGAAAAAGGTATCTCCTTATCGTGCAACTGAAAGTTGTTGATGGCTTGCGCCATCTATCTGAATAAATATCAACTATTTTCTTGATTAATTAAGAATGGGTATTTGGCCAATTCTGGAATAATTAAAAAATCAACGAGAATAGTTGATATTTATTCCGATAGATGGCGTAAGCCATCAGCAACTTTCAGTTGCACGATAAGGAGATGCCTTTTTCTTAATTTATGCACTTTATCCCAGTACAATATCACATTTGTACTATTTTTTTCATATATTCCTTAAGTTCTTGGCCTAATCTAAGCTACACCACATCCTGGCTACCCTCTACCTAGTGACTCAACAAATATGAACCTCCCGCAACTCCATGTTGTTTTATTTCCTGAAAAAAAAAGTCGGGGGGTTCAGCCACTTTACCAACTTGAAAACCTTTTAGCAAATACGACTGATAAAATGAAAGGATTTAAAAGCACTAATGTCTCCCCCACACATAATGCAAACCTCCACTGCCCCCACTGCGACGAAAAAAAATATATTGGGAGGGCTCGGCTCACCAGCGGTGAACCCTCCCAGCGGTCTCGCCAATTTAATCTACCAGACCGCCCCCCAGAGCTCCAACACTGCACTGGACGATTCTGCTTATATACGCAGCACTAAAGGATGGAATCTCAGAAATGGCTTTCAAGAAAACTATGGACATAAGCTTATAGGACAGTAGAATTACATTCAAATATTTGCATCGAGCAATGCTCTTCCGCAAACAATAAAGGCAAGGCCAGTTAGGCATAAATATATTTTTCGTCGCAGTGGGGGCAGTGGAGGTTTGCATTATGTATAAAAGAAACATTCGTGCTTTTAAATCCTTTCATTTTATGTGTATAGATGGCGCGTTATTGCTCTGTGTTAAATTCGACTGAGTTCAAAACTCTTCTCGTAGGAGATGTTATCAAAGCCGCCCCTGTACTGATGATGGAGAGCCATTTCCCGAAACCATAGTAAACAAGTTGTTTGTCTGAATTTATCAAAAGTGGTGTTGTGGCTCGTTCTCAATACCACCATAGCGTTCTGTACCAGAGGGATGATGTCATGTTTTAACACATTTTTAACGGGAGGGGTGCCTCTTTTGGTACATAAATATCGTCTTCCAACAAATTTATATTATATACATTTATTTATTTAATTTTGTGCCAGTATACCTTTTGGCCAAGATTCAACCCGGCACTGCCTGCAATATAAGTAGAATCGTCCAGAGATCTAAAAAGCGGTATGGTAGATTAAACTGGCGAAACCGCTGAGAGGGTTCCCCACTGATGAGCCAAGCCTTCCCAATACTTTTTAAAAATCGAAGTTAGGACAAGAGAGAAAGAGAGAGTAATTTTGTATTAATACCAGACCAGATACCAATAGCTGCCAAAACAGCGAGCATCGCCCCGAATACTGCATAGTCAGCGGGAGAAAACCTAGGCACTTCCATTCCTCCGCTACTTGTACTGCACTATCTATTTTGTGCCTTATATCAACAGGATATAGAATGAAATATGTAGATGGAATATTTGTCATTTTTTCAACAAAGGAAAATTCAAATTAACAAAAACTGGATTAATTTCTTGCCATAAAATTATTTAGATAATTCCTCTGTATTGTCGTGAAGATAGAGGCTGCCTGGCCGGCGGCATTAATATTTCTTGAAAATAAAGATATTTCGGCCAGTAAATATTTTTATTACCTCGACGTTTCAACAAAAAGCTTTTAATTTTTAACGCCTTTCCAAATGTTTTGATTTTTGTTTGCTCCTGACGAGGACAAAAGCTTTTTGTAGAAACGTCGAGGTAATAAAAAGATTTACTGGCCTAAGAATCTTTATTTTCAATAAATCCCCTGTATTATGTTTGATTGGGGCAGAAACAAGATTCTTTCAGCAAACATTCACTCGTGTAAAACACGGGCGAAGCCATGTCATATATATATACATATATAAAGTTTAAAAAACAATTATTTTGGACAGATACCTATATATAAAACTATATGTCTTGATTAAGGCTTTTGTGTGTATGTTGAGTGTGAATATAATAGAAAAGTTACATACACACATATCCAGGATGTAAATAATATGTAAATAGAATCAGCATCGTTTGTCATCGTTTCTTTTCTATTCACCTTAATTTAATGTCATATCGAACGAGCTTATCGTGTGCTGCGGCTAATATGCAAAGTTGCATATTTTAAACATATGCGCCATTTATATATAACGAAACGAAACTCTTAAACATCATTTTTTTCTTCTGCAAATTAAAACAAAATTTCTCTCTCTCTCTCTTGTCCTAACTTCGATTTTTTAAAAGTATTGGGAAGGCTTGGCTCATCAGTGGGGAACCCTCTCAGCGGTTTCGCCAGTTTAATCTACCATACCGCTTTTTAGATATCTACTATTGTATTGGACGATTATACTTATATTGCCGGCAGTGCCGGGTTGAATCTAGATTATGGTATTTAATCAAAATATGGACATAAGCTTTGAGGACAGTAGAGGGTTCACAAAGGACAGTGGAGGGTTTACCACTGATGAGCCAAGCCCTCCTAATATTATTTCATTGTAGTAAGGACATATATATATAACATAAAGTTGAGGGAGAATGATATTCATGTGGCAAAAGAGGCACTTCTTCCTTTTAGTTGTGGATCAGAACGATGGCATCAACCCGGTAAAAACCTTTACTAGCGATGATAAAGAATGAACCACAACACCAGGTTTGGCCAAAATACAAAAGGTACAAAGGTTGTTGACTTTTTGTCTGAATTTGCCAAAACTGGTTTTGTGATTCATTCTTTATGCACAACTAGTAAAGCTTTTTTACTGGGGTGATGCACAACTCTAAAGGTAGAGGTTGCCTCTTTTGGTATATATATATAGTTTATATATTAAAGTATGATATAGATCTATATTTGCATATAAATACAAGGTGCCAATATGTAAATAAGCAGAAATAGGACAATACCTCATAAGCGCTGGTCCGGCCCAGGTCGTAGAAGACTGGCAGGTAGAAGTATGTTGAGATGAGGATCATGGGTGGAATGGAAAACACCACCACCCAGTACTGGGCACCGTACAGATACACCTCGGCAGGTGTCCCCAGGAGTGTGATAGCCGACAGGAAGCTAGCCAGAACCGACATGGAGACAGGAAGGATCGGCAAGGATTTACCACCTGTTAACTGGTCTTCCAATCCTTTCCTAGTACCATACCAGATACCAATAGCTGCCGAAACAGCGAGCATCGCACCGAATACTGCATAGTCAGCGGGAGAAAACCTAGGCACTTCCATTCCTCCGTTACTGTGTACTGCACTATCTAATCTAAACTTGGGCAACAAAAGAATACCTATTTATGTTGGGGGACGAGAGGCCGTCCAGGAAACTCTACGTCATTCAATTGTTGTCCTTTTGTCTACCGCTTGTAGCAACATCATCATCTTTTTGTTATCATCACTTCTTCCTCTCTTAGTCATAGATGAAGTTTCATCAAAATGAAGACATCAAAGTTTTTCTTTAGTTTTTCCTTTTATTTATTTTTAAACGAAGCACAATTGATGTATGGATATATTTAGAATGTGTGTTTATATTAACAACCAAATATTTTAACATTTTTTACCAATATATACACACAAGCTTTTATTAAGACATTCCGTCTTATACAGATGATTCTCCTGTTAGAAATGAATCTAAAAAGAAATAAGAAGCAGGGGAAGAAACTGAATCCTCGCTCAGAAAAGAGAAAAAGAAGGAAAGAATATCTATGTACAAAAGTCTATATACATCGTGCATAGAACACAGTGAAGAAGTAAATTATTGATTAATGGTTGCATCTTGTGGAGAAAAAAAATTATCAATATAAAATGCCACTTTTGTAAATGTATTAAAATATAAAAATATTTTGATTTTTATGCGCTTTTTTGAAACAATGGAACTACAATAATTCGATAAGTTATCATTATTAGTTAATTGTTAGTTAATTATTAGTGAATTGATTTTATATCTAGACTGTTATACAACTTTTTTATTTGTTTTAGGAAGAAAAAATAAAAAAAAATTTGGACATTTTGGTTATTTTTTACTTGTTGGTGTTTTTTTTTTTCAGAATTTCTTGAACTGCTTTTCAAATGTGTAGACATGTAGTGCACTTACAGTAAAAGCATTCGCCTACTTCTACCGACCATGATTATCATTTTGTTGATTGTTTCTCAAGTCGTTTAAACGATCTCCATTATGTTCCATTGTCTCAGCTTTTCTATTATAGTCCTGTGGTATTCCCAAAGGTCTTTATTGGAGGATTTGATACAATTCAATAGATGTTCAGGACTGGCATGTTGGGAATCGTATTTGGAGGCATTTCGGGAATTTTTTTTTTTTTTTTAAATTAAATTTGAGCATTCTAAGTTGTCCTGTTCGTAATCTTGAAATGTCGTTTGTTTTTCCCTAGTAAGGGTGTGGAAAGAAAATTCACGATCATCATCATGGCCTGTACCACATGTACTTAGGGATAAGCAAAAAAAAAAAAAAAAAACTGTATACGCGCGCGCAATACAATTTTTAGATGACATTGTAAATATTCAGTAGAAACATATGTACGAGGGTTGGATACAAAATACAGTCGACAAACTTCGCAAATAGGTTCTACACATTAAACAATAGAAAAGTCACCTCTCCCGTCAAAATAGACGCAAAACCTATGTGTCATATATTGACCGTCTCTGCAAACTAACAGAATCTCGGGTCGGTGACAAATCTGCAACACCAGCTTTGGTAAATTTCGAACGCCCTCTTTTTTATGGATCAATATTTACCCGGCAAAACTTTCATCAGAAAATGTTCTACGATGTTTTTTTTTTTTCCAAAAATGGTGTCATTTTTTTCGAGTAGAATCTCTCTTTTTTTTTACATTTTACACAAGCTACACTCATAGACAAAACTTAAAGATCATATTTTGATGTGGCCGGTCGTCTTTTTTTTTTTTTTTTAAAGGAGACAGAGGTAATTTTGTTCACACTTGGTTATCACGTATAGGTGATAACCATAGGTGATCACCTTCAATAAAGGTCACTGTAATATCTTTCAGAGTAATTGTCGGAATCCCGATATACATGTTAAACTTGCTAAGTTGTATGCTAAGTTTTGTCCATGAGTATAAAAGCGGCGGGGGACGATCATCATGTATTGAGTGAAGAGATAAAAAAATGTATTGAAACAAAAAAAAAAAACTTGCTAATCCGTTACTTCGTATTAAACATTTGATTTTGTTTTTGCATTTACTTGTGAGGTTGGATTTTTGCAAAAATCAGGGCCCATTAAAACAAAAATTTCTTAGAATAAAAAAAAAAGTGATCACACAATATGGGATTCGAACTCGGTTCTTAGAAGTCTAAAAACGACAATGTACACCATCACGCGGTCGTTAGCACTCTAATTTTCCTATTTTCATCAATTAAACATCACTAATTGGGATATTTTTATTAATTATTACTTTCCTTTGATCTCTTAGAAGTTAACACCTCCCACGAGATATCTTCAAAATGTCCCCAGGAAATGTATTGTCCCGCTAGCTGCAGTGAAAGGATCTGTAACAAAGAAATTTGAACAAAATACAAGTTTTTGTGACATCTCTTAGTAAAAAAAATGTTTTTAGCTGTCACAGACAGATCGGACACGTCTCGCATCCCTGTCAACTACACGGGCTCCTGGGATGGGTATATAAGGGAGGGATGTCTGGTCTGGGCACAGTTCCTTGACAGACAACATGAAGGTAAGTCGAATCCTCCATTCCTCTCTCTCTCTTGTGAGCTCTTTCCTGTTTATGCAACTTTAGCATACTGTCATCTTAGAACTACTTCATCATCATGCAAGTTTATTATCTCAGGTAAATCGGTCCTAAGACTGATGTACCTCCTCAATCAGGTTCTTCCAAGATGATTGATGTATATCCATAGTCTGGTGGTAAGACTTGGTTGTCTTGATGATGTTGGCCCATTCATTGAGGATTTTCGTGGGAAAAATAATGCATAAATTTTTCTATGCATTCCTCATCCATATGCAGTTAACCTAACAGTAGGTTCTTTAGAAGGCCTTTCGAAGGCGTTTCCAACTTCAAAGACAAGTAAGTGAATGTCCTACACTATATCAGGATGGAGACGTATCCGGGTCTCTACTTATCCTGGTTTGGCTGCTCTAGAGTGTTAGAGATGTATTTCTGTGGGGAAAAAAAAGGAAATACTTCTTCCTCCTAGTTTTGCAACCCTATATGGTATATACAGCCTTTTTTGTTGTTTTTGTCCTATTTTTGCATTTTACAAGAGATCTTAATAAACATTGATCGTAAATTCTCAAATTAAAAAAGTCTAATTTTATCTTAAATATTCAGACATAGGGTTTTGTCCTCCACATAGCGACGTCTCAGGTGGGGACTTTCCATTCCTAGGAGATATGGAACCTTACAGTAAGGTATTTCTTACTCTCTTCCAGTACTTTAGGACTCACATCTCTTGATCGTACAACTGTGAGTTTCTGATTGGCTTGCACCATCTATCGGAATAAATATATCAACTAATCCTTGATTTTTAAATATTTCAGAATTGGTCAAATACTTTTTCTTGATTAATCAAGAAAGTCGTAGAGGTACAGTCTGCACCACGCTGACGAGGGCCAACAGCTCGTAACGCGTTTGTGGTTCGCTTTTCTTGATTTATCATGAAACGGGTTTGCCCAGTATTATGTAACAAGTCTAAATCAACGTTTAGTTGATTTTTATTCTACTAGATGGCGCTATGCCTTTTAAAAAGCGCATGTGAGCAGTCAGGATAGGCCTATTTTATTTTTGATATCAACACTTGACTTTTTTTTTCTTATTTACACATAAACACACATATACAATATATATATGGAATATTTGCCGGGAGAATATTGATCTAAAAAGACACAGGTCGCCTCTCCCGTCCAAATATTTGACAGATTGTCAAGATTCCATTAGATCCCATGTGGATCTCATGGAATAAAGTCCGTCCTAGGCTGACGAGGGCCATTAGCCCGAAACCATGGTCTCTAGGTGGACTCAGTTTTCCAAAGCTGGTGTTGTGGCTTTGTCACCGAAACGAGGCCGCTAGTTTGCGGAGATGGTCAATGGATGGCGTCTAGTTTTAACATCTATTTTGACGAGAGAGGCGACCTTTATATATATCAGAGAGTGCGGACTTTGTTGTACAATCAAGGACCCCCCCTGACATTGTCAACGACCTGTTATTCGAGATTTCTAGGTGCCGTCCTGTCTTTTCCGGTGGTACATTTTATTGAGGCCATTTTTAAGTTACATAGTGTGGTGTTTCGTGGTGTTTCCATGCACAATATTTTATTGACAACATAAAATACGACATATATATATATATATAAATATTTTATTAAGACATTTAATGTATACGAAATTTAAACTATTTTTGACGCGTATAATTCTTTAAAAAAAATCAACTTTATACTACCCTTACTGCAATGATAAAATAATGGGAGGGCCTGGCTCATCAGTGGTGAACTCTCCCAGCAGTTTCGCCAGTTTAATCTACCATACTTCTGTTATATTGCATTTTTCGGTTTTCCTTTCATGCTGATACTGAAGCTAGACTCTTGGAAAGGCTATTTTAAATGAACTATAGGCATAAACTTTGAGGACAGTAGAATTACATATAATGATAAATATATATGGGGATGAGTATGAACAGACTGTATAAGGAACTAAAGCAAGTTATCAACTGTCTCATAAAGGTATCTGGCCAAAAGGACAAAGAACACAATGACGTAATCACAGACTGCGGCACAAACACTGACGTAGTTCATTAATAATTGGCACAGCGATAAAATTAATGCAAAAAATATTCAACATAAATAACAAAGAGGGAGAAACATAATTGGAATTGCTCATTAGTCAAATAAAAAACATGGTTGAGAAGGTATTAAATCTATTTTTGTAGTCAATTACATATGTGCATATAAATTTGCATATAGGGACTCCAATTAGAGTTAATCCTCTGTAGAGATGGAATATTTGCATATACTCCTCCCAGGAATAAACAGCGAAACAAGAAACAAATTTAGGAATATTTCGGTGCGTTAATTATATATTTTTATGTCAATTGGTGTTCTTTACTAATATTTGGTAATGGAATAAAATAGTTGCATATAAAAAAGGCCATGGAAAAGACACATATTTCCTGACTATGCAACTTTAAGTGGCAAAAGTATTTGAAGGCTTATAGTAATGGTAAGAGAAGTAATGGTATTTAATAAAACTATGAAAAGATAATTTTTTTAATTGTAAAATTTCATACTTTTTTGCCTTGAGCACCACTCTTTCAACTCATAAGATTAGACTAGGTTTTATTTTACTACATGCTTTCCTGGGAAGTATATTCAATTTGGTTTATTCGAGAAAAATACAGTATTCTTTTTCAATATATTGTTCTCTGGTTTCATTTGAATGTGTCTTTATATAAAATCCAAATTGATTTTACCACATAAAGGTCGGTGGACGAATGGGTAAAACCCCCGATTCCGGACAGCCATGAACCAGGATCGAATCCCGCGTTAACATTTTGTTTGATATATAAATAACCTTCACATATTATTCATTGTTTCAATTATCATAAACTAGGTTGCTCTTTTTGAGCGGTACTTAATAAAGTGATTTTGGAACCGAACCGTTTTGTAGTAATACAGATGTGAGGACTTGTTTGTTTGTTATATCCATGTTTGTGCCGTGATATTTGACTGTGTTTCACATTCCCCTGACACTGCTGTGTAGATCTGGACGTCACCCATCCTGCTCCTGCTCTGCTGCTTCGCCATGCCAGCGATGTCAGGCCGCCCCACTCCCACTACAGTTCCTACCAAGGTAAGAACTCATCCCACAACATCTTGTTTTAATTCCATAAGATACAAACGATATTCAAAACGCCAATTTTAATAGATACAAAAATCCTCCCCAGCAAAATTTCCATCTATATTTTGGCTATAGAATTAACCTATACACTTTGCCAACTAACACCTTTTTAGCAAATTCGAAAGTTTTCATAAATCCCCTTCGTGTTTGTCATGAAATCAATGCCCCCTCTGGACTGATGAAATTCATTATCCTAAAACCATGGTCTCCCAAGTGTGATTTTAAAAAATGGTGGTGTTGATTTGTCACCGACCCCAGTCCGCTATTTTGCAGAGATGGTCAATAGTGGCGCATTACATCTATTTTAACAAGAGAGTTTAACTTTCTTTTTATTTACAAATATCTACTTAAACACACTCTAACGAAAATAAATTTTGCGCCCTAAATAAAGTAGCATATTTTACCTCCCTCTACTGAACCTATTTGCATAAATGTATGCAAATCAAATTACCCCTATTTACATATTGTATTATCGCTCCAGGTCCTGCCCGCCATCTACCAAACCCATCGGCTTCTACGTTTGCTATCTGCGCCGCTAAAGAGAAACTCCGAGCTCATCAACCACATCCTGGGTCTTCCTCATCGCCTCAAGTCTGCAGGCAGATAATGATGATAACAATATCACCTTTATCATCATTTTTATCATTTGTGTGTCGTAATCGCTATATGTTTAACTTTTCTCCTATTGTTACAATGTTAATATTGTGTTTTTAAAAATACTTTTACTTGCAATTTACGAAAGATAAATATATGTTCGAAGCATATTATATATTTATAATTATATGTATTGCTATACCGTGTGTGTCCTCAAAACTTATGTCCATAGTTCATTTAAAATACCTTTTCTAAGAGTATAGCTTCAGTTCGGTATAAAAGGAAAACAGAAAAATGCAATATTACAGCAGTATGGTAGATTAAACTGGCGAAACTGCTGGTAGGGTTTACCACTGATGAGCTAGGGGTCCTTCCATTATTTTATCATTGCAGTAAGGGCAGTAGGAAATTGTTTTAATTCAAAAAGAACCATTCGCATCAAAAATAGTTTGTAATTCTTATAAATCAATATTTATTGTTTTGTGGCTCCTCCTTCAATATTGTCACGTATATGAACCCTCAAAACACCTACAACCTCCATTAATAGATGGCGCTTTCGTCATTTCCGATCTGACACTGGTGTGGGAATCGCCGACTGCTGTAGTCCTGGGGCAAATGTTTGTAAATACACGTTTATATTGGCCCTAGGAGGTAAATTAATGTAAATACTTTACTGTTTACTTTCGCGACAATATCTTCTACTGAAGGTTGAACTACACGGTCTCTCCGTATCTCCAGATGTACACTTTAATCTATTATTTTATCTAATACGAAATTAATTGTGGTCATAAGGTGATATAAAAAGTATGTTTAAATATATGTTCAATAAGCGATAGAACTCTTCCTGTTTAGATGATCAAATAAAGTGAAACATGAAGGAAGATGAGTTTCTTTTTTAATGCTTTAATATTGTATTGAGCAGTTTAAATATTCAGCCTTTTGCAATAATATTTGGTGAATAAATTTAAGAAAACTATGGACATGAATAGAATCTATTAATATAATATAATTATACTAATTAACAGTCTTCGTTATAAAAATATCATTCGTTAAGGATTCGCTTGAAAAAGAATATAACAAAAAGAAACTCTTCTTCCTTCATGTTTTACTTTATATGTTCAATGTTTGATAGCAGTGTGTATATTGTGTTGTTATTTGTGGTTGTTTTGTGATCATTGTGTGGTTATTAAGTGTAGATTACCACTTATTCTAAACTCTGGTAATATTTATTTCTCAGAATCATTAAAGATCCATTGTTGAAGTGTGTTATATATATATATATCTAGACAGTCGTATTTCTATCTATAATAAATAAACTTCTGAATCATAAAATTTACCAACATTCTCTTCAATTATTTTTTCACACTTTCATTAGTGAAATGAATTTATAAAATAAAAGGTTGGAAAAATAAGCAGACAAATATATATTAAAAATAAAAAGGCATATCCTGACCAGGAGCACATGTGCTTTTCAGAAGGCAAAGCGCCATCTATCTTATATATATATGGTAATTTAAACCAACAACCCCTGGATACCTCATCACATTTATAGTCGACAGTACTCTACAAGAGGATACCAGAACTTCACTCACACATAGTTAGTTGACAGGATTCTACAAGAGGCTACAGGACTCACCACATTATAGCCGACAGGATAACCAAAACGAAGGATGACACAACGATGAAGGTAAGAAGACTGTCCAGATAGAAGCGAGAAAGAGCGAGAGTCGACAGGGACTCACACCATAGTTTGAGTCAACAGGATCTCATCACACCACATTTCTAGTCGACAGGATTCTACAAGAGGCTACAGGACTCACCACATATATATATATATATTGCTTATCCCTAGTACACGTGGTACAGGCCATGATAATCATGGTGGGTAGAAGTTGGCGACTGCTTTTACTGTAAGTACACCACATGTTTACACATGTGAAAAGCATTTAGACTTTGCACTTACAAATGTGCCAGAGCCCCGTTTGGTTATTTGCACTCGCTGGTGGGGTTAGACTTTTGCAAGAATCTTACATATATCAAATATATATGTAACTAAACGAATGACCAAACTTTTTGTCATATTCTTTCTTAAATGAATCCTTAACGAATGATAATTGTTTTATAACGAAGGTTGTTAATTAGTATAATTATATTCTATTAATAGACTCTATTCATGTCCATAGTTTTCTTAAATTTATTCACCAAATATTATTGCAAAAGGCTGAATTTTTATACATTAAAGCAGTCAAATATTGCAAGTCGATGTATCTACAAATACGCAGCAGACCTACAGACCTTTAAGCTTATGTCCATAGGTTCCCTAAACACCCCTAAGCTGTCTTCCATAGTAAATACAGGGTGTATAAGAAAACCAATCCAATACAATAGTAGAGTGGTCTGGAGATTGATTTGGCAAAACCCCTGAGAGAGTTCACCACTGATGAACCAAGCTCTCTCATTGGCTCATTCCATGAACAGAATAAAGAATGTAAATTGTGTAGATAACCTGCTACCTTGAGACATGTCCTCTCCGGTCAGGCTGGTAATTTTCTTCAATTTGGGATATTCCTCATAAGTCGTAGGCGGAAAAATGGAATACACTATATATGATATTTTCAAATATCTAGAGATATGAAGTTGGAATGAATTATTTTTATCCAACTTTCTATGTTTTACGCAATTCTGTAGATAACTGTGGGTGATAAGAGATGTCTGGTTGATGTATTGTCAGTATTGGACTGTTGGTCTTCCTCTATTCCTGTAGATAACTGTGGGCGATGGGAGATGTCTGGTTGATGTATTGTCAGTATTGGACTGTTGGTCTTCCTCTATTCCTGTAGATAACTGTGGGTGATGGGAGATGTCTGGTTGATGTATTGTCAGTATTGGACTGTTGGTCTTCCTCTATTCCTGTAGATAACTGTGGGTGATGGGAGATGTCTGGTTGATGTATTGTCAGTATTGGACTGTTGGTCTTCCTCTATTCCTGTAGATAACTGTGGGTGATGGGTGATGTCTAGTTGATGTATTGTCAGTATTGGACTGTTGGTCTTCCTCTATTCCTGTAGATAACTGTGGGTGATGGGAGATGTCTGGTTGATGTATTGTCAGTATTGGACTGTTGGTCTTCCTCTATTCCTGTAGATAACTGTGGGTGATGGGATATGTAAGATCTGGTTGATGTATTGTCAGTATTGGACTGTTGGTCTTCCTCTATTCCTGTAGATAACTGTGGGTGATGGGAGATGTCTGGTTGATGTATTGTCAGTATTGGACTGTTGGTCCTCCTCAATTCCTGTAGATAACTATGGGTGATGGGAGATGTAAGATCTGGTTGATGTATTGTCAGTATTGGACTGTTAGTCTTCCTCTATTCCTATAGATAACTGTGGGTGATGGGAGATGTAAGATCTGGTTGATGTATTGTCGGTATTGGACTGTTGGTCTTCCTCTATTCCTGTAGATAACTGTGGGTGATGTCTGGTTGATGTATTGTCAGTATTGGACTGTTGGTCTTCCTCTATTCCTGTAGATAACTGTGGGTGATGGGAGATGTAAGATCTGGTTGATGTATTGTCAGTATTGGACTGTTGGTCTTCCTCTATTCCTGTAGATAACTGTGGGTAATGGGAGCTGTAAGATCTGGTTGATGTATTGTCAGTATTGGACTGTTGGTCTTCCTCTATTCCTGTAGATAACTGTGGGTGATGGGAGATGTCTGGTTGATGTATTGTCAGTATTGGACTGTTGGTCTTCCTCTATTCCTGTAGATAACTGTGGGTGATGGGAGATGTCTGGTTGATGTATTGTCAGTATTGGACTGTTGGTCTTCCTCTATTCCTGTATATAACTATGGGTAATGGGAGATGTAAGATCTGGTTGATGTATTGTCAGTATTGAACTGTTGGTCTTCCTCTATTCCTGTAGATAACTGTGGTTGATGGGAGATGTAAGATCTGGTTGATGTATTGTCAGTATTGGACTGTTGGTCTTCCTCTATTCCTGGAGATAACTGTGGGTAATGGGAGATGTAAGATCTGGTTGATGTATTGTCAGTATTGGACTGTTGGTCTTCCTCTATTCCTGGAGATAACTGTGGGTAATGGGAGATGTTAGATCTGGTTGATGTATTGTCAGTATTGGACTGTTGGTCTTCCTCTATTCCTGTAGATAACTGTGGGTGATGGGAGATGTCTGGTTGATGTATTGTCAGTATTGGACTGTTGGTCTTCCTCTATTCCTGTAGATAACTGTGGGTGATGGGAGATGTAAGATCTGGTTGATGTATTGTCAGTATTGGACTGTTGGTCTTCCTCTATTCCTGTAGATAACTATGGGTGATAGGAGATGTAAGATCTAGTTGATGTATTGTCAGTATTGGACTGTTGGTCCTCCTCAATTCCTGTAGATAACTATGGGTGATGGGAGATGTAAGATCTGGTTGATGTATTGTCAGTATTGGACTGTTGGTCTTCCTCTATTCCTGTAGATAACTGTGGGTGATGGGAGATGTAAGATCTGGTTGATGTATTGTCAGTATTGGACTGTTGGTCTTCCTCTATTCCTGTAGATAACTGTGGGTGATGTCTGGTTGATGTATTGTCAGTATTGGACTGTTGGTCTTCCTCTATTCCTGTAGATAACTGTGGGTGATGGGAGATGTAAGATCTGGTTGATGTATTGTCAGTATTGGACTGTTGGTCTTCCTCTATTCCTGTAGATAACTGTGGGTAATGGGAGCTGTAAGATCTGGTTGATGTATTGTCAGTATTGGACTGTTGGTCTTCCTCTATTCCTGTAGATAACTGTGGGTGATGGGAGATGTAAAATCTGGTTGATGTAATGTCAGTATTGGACTGTTGGTCTTCCTCTATTCCTGTAGATAACTGTGGGTGATGGGAGATGTCTGGTTGATGTATTGTCAGTATTGGACTGTTGGTCTTCCTCTATTCCTGTAGATAACTGTGGGTAATGGGAGATGTAAGATCTGGTTGATGTATTGTCAGTATTGGACTGTTGGTCTTCCTCTATTCCTGTAGATAACTGTGGTTGATGGGAGATGTCTGGTTGATGTATTGTCAGTATTGGACTGTTGGTCTTCCTCTATTCCTGTAGATAACTGTGGGTGATGGGAGATGTAAGATCTGGTTGATGTATTGTCAGTATTGGACTGTTGGTCTTCCTCTATTCCTGTAGATAACTGTGGGTAATGGGAGATGTAAGATCTGGTTGATGTATTGTCAGTATTGGACTGTTGGTCTTCCTCTATTCCTGGAGATAACTGTGGGTAATGGGAGATGTTAGATCTGGTTGATGTATTGTCAGTATTGGACTGTTGGTCTTCCTCTATTCCTGTAGATAACTGTGGGTGATGGGAGATGTCTGGTTGATGTATTGTCAGTATTGGACTGTTGGTCTTCCTCTATTCCTGTAGATAACTGTGGGTGATGGGAGATGTCTGGTTGATGTATTGTCAGTATTGGACTGTTGGTCTTCCTCTATTCCTGTAGATAACTGTGGGTGATGGGAGATGTCTGGTTGATGTATTGTCAGTATTGGACTGTTGGTCTTCCTCTATTCCTGTAGATAACTGTGGGTGATGGGAGATGTAATATCTGGTTGATGTATTGTCAATATTGGACTGTTGGTCTTCCTCTATTCCTGTAGATAACTGTGGGTGATGGGAGATGTCTGGTTGATGTATTGTCAGTATTGGACTGTTGGTCTTCCTCTATTCCTGTAGATAACTGTGGGTGATGTCTGGTTGATGTATTGTCAGTATTGGACTGTTGGTCTTCCTCTATTCCTGTAGATAACTGTAGGTGATGGGAGATGTAAGATCTGGTTGATGTATTGTCAATATTGGACTGTTGGTCTTCCTCTATTCCTGTAGATAACTGTGGGTGATGTCTGGTTGATGTATTGTCAGTATTGGACTGTTGGTCTTCCTCTATTCCTGTAGATAACTGTGGGTGATGTCTGGTTGATGTATTGTCAGTATTGGACTGTTGGTCTTCCTCTATTCCTGTAGATAACTGTAGGTGATGGGAGATGTAAGATCTGGTTGATGTATTGTCAGTATTGGACTGTTGGTCTTCCTCTATTCCTGTAGATAACTGTGGGTGATGGGAGATGTCTGGTTGATGTATTGTCAGTATTGGACTGTTGGTCTTCCTCTATTCCTGTAGATAACTGTGGGTGATGTCTGGTTGATGTATTGTCAGTATTGGACTGTTGGTCTTCCTCTATTCCTGTAGATAACTGTAGGTGATGGGAGATGTAAGATCTGGTTGATGTATTGTCAGTATTGGACTGTTGGTCTTCCTCTATTCCTGTAGATAACTGTGGGTGATGGGAGATGTCTGGTTGATGTATTGTCAGTATTGGACTGTTGGTCTTCCTCTATTCCTGTAGATAATTGTGGGTGATGGGTGATGTCTGGTTGATGTATTGTCAGTATTGGACTGTTGGTCTTCCTCTATTCCTATAGATAACTGTGGGTGATGGGAGATGTCTGGTTGATGTATTGTCAGTATTGGACTGTTGGTCTTCCTCTATTCCTATAGATAACTGTGGGTGATGGGAGATGTCTGGTTGATGTATTGTCAGTATTGGACTGATGGTCTTCCTCTATTCCTGTAGATAACTGTGGGTGATGGGAGATGTCTGGTTGATGTATTGTCAGTATTGGACTGTTGGTCTTCCTCTATTCCTGTAGATAACTGTGGGAGATGTCTGGTTGATGTATTGTCAATATTGGACTGTTGGTCTTCCTCTATTCCTGTAGATAACTGTGGGTGATGGGAGATGTCTGGTTGATGTATTGTCAGTATTGGACTGTTGGTCTTCCTCTATTCCTGTAGATAACTGTGGGTGATGGGAGATGTCTGGTTGATGTATTGTCAGTATTGGACTGTTGGTCTTCCTCTATTCCTGTAGATAACTGTGGGTGATGGGAGATGTAAGATCTGGTTGATGTATTGTCAGTATTGGACTGTTGGTCTTCCTCTATTCCTGTAGATAACTGTGGGTGATGGGAGATGTCTGGTTGATGTATTGTCAGTATTGGACTGTTGGTCCTCCTCTATTCCTGTAGATAACTATGGGTGATGGGAGATGTAAGATCTGGTTGATGTATTGTCAGTATTGGACTGTTGGTCTTCCTCTATTCCTGTAGATAACTGTGGGTGATGGGAGATGTAAGATCTGGTTGATGTATTGTCAGTATTGGACTGTTGGTCTTCCTCTATTCCTGTAGATAACTGTGGGTGATGTCTGGTTGATGTATTGTCAGTATTGGACTGTTGGTCTTCCTCTATTCCTGTAGATAACTGTGGGTGATGGGAGATGTAAGATCTGGTTGATGTATTGTCAGTATTGGACTGTTGGTCTTCCTCTATTCCTGTAGATAACTGTGGGTGATGGGAGATGTAAGATCTGGTTGATGTATTGTCAGTATTGGACTGTTGGTCTTCCTCTATTCCTGTAGATAACTGTGGGTGATGGGAGATGTAAAATCTGGTTGATGTAATGTCAGTATTGGACTGTTGGTCTTCCTCTATTCCTGTAGATAACTGTGGGTAGATGGGAGATGTCTGGTTGATGTATTGTCAGTATTGGACTGTTGGTCTTCCTCTATTCCTGTAGATAACTGGGGTAATGGGAGATGTAAGATCTGGTTGATGTATTGTCAGTATTGGACTGTTGGTCTTCCTCTATTCCTGTAGATAACTGTGGTTGATGGGAGATGTCCTGGTTGATGTATTGTCAGTATTGGACTGTTGGTCTTCCTCTATTCCTGTAGATAACTGTGGGTGATGGGAGATGTAAGATCTGGTTGATGTATTGTCAGTATTGGACTGTTGGTCTTCCTCTATCCTGTAGATAACTGGGGTAATGGGAGATGTCTGGTTGATGTATTGTCAGTATTGGACTGTTGGTCTTCCTCTATTCCTGTAGATAACTGTGGGTGATGGGAGATGTCTGGTTGATGTATTGTCAGTATTGGACTGTTGGTCTTCCTCTATTCCTGTATATAACTATGGGTAATGGGAGATGTAAGATCTGGTTGATGTATTGTCAGTATTGAACTGTTGGTCTTCCTCTATTCCTGTAGATAACTGTGGTTGATGGGAGATGTAAGATCTGGTTGATGTATTGTCAGTATTGGACTGTTGGTCTTCCTCTATTCCTGGAGATAACTGTGGGTAATGGGAGATGTAAGATCTGGTTGATGTATTGTCAGTATTGGACTGTTGGTCTTCCTCTATTCCTGGAGATAACTGTGGGTAATGGGAGATGTTAGATCTGGTTGATGTATTGTCAGTATTGGACTGTTGGTCTTCCTCTATTCCTGTAGATAACTGTGGGTGATGGGAGATGTCTGGTTGATGTATTGTCAGTATTGGACTGTTGGTCTTCCTCTATTCCTGTAGATAACTGTGGGTGATGGGAGATGTCTGGTTGATGTATTGTCAGTATTGGACTGTTGGTCTTCCTCTATTCCTGTAGATAACTGTGGGTGATGGGATATGTAAGATCTGGTTGATGTATTGTCAGTATTGGACTGTTGGTCTTCCTCTATTCCTGTAGATAACTGTGGGTGATGGGAGATGTCTGGTTGATGTATTGTCAGTATTGGACTGTTGGTCTTCCTCTATTCCTGTAGATAACTGTGGGTGATGGAGATGTAAGATCTGGTTGATGTATTGTCAGTATTGGACTGTTGGTCTTCCTCTATTCCTGTAGATAACTGTGAGGTGATGGGAGATGTAAGATCTAGTTGATGTATTGTCAGTATTGGACTGTTGGTCTCCTCAATTCCTGTAGATAACTATGGGTGATGGGAGATGTAAGATCTGGTTGATGTATTGTCAGTATTGGACTGTTGGTCTTCCTCTATTCCTGT